>JANVCC010010406.1:25408166-25442267 GCA_025345505.1 Todiramphus chloris collaris | reverse complement strand
CAAAATGGAAAGGGAGAGGCCTTTTGTAAAATCGGATTTTTTTTTTTTTTTACCCTTTTTTTTTCTCTGGCCCACCCCCCCCCCCCCCCCCCCCCCCGCCTCCTATCTCAAGAGGGATGTGAGCAGAGTCCTTCATATCTGCATAGTTCTTTTTCTGAGGCTCAAGACAAACAAAGCCTTGTAAAGAAGGTCACCTTTTACGATCAGGACCATCAAGAATGAATTTGGACATTATGATACAATAATTCTTTCAAGTATTTTCAATCAAACGAAAACATTTCAATGTTCCTTTCTCTGCATATTGCTGTTTCTATCAGCTGATAAATTTGCAAGTAGTAGCAAGGCTTTTGTGAGCAAAGAAATATTTTTTTTGAAACTGAGAAGCAGAGTACAGTAGAGAAGGAAAGCCAAGATCATGTTCCAGTTTGCATTTCCATATAAGACCAACCAGTCAGATTCAGTATGTACACCTCAAAGTTCAGCTCCTTTTTCCGTTGTTTCTGTCTCCTTTACTCTGTATCACCCAATCCTTGTCAGATGCCATTAGTCTTCCAAAAAAATTTACAAATGCAATATTAAGATTAAAGAGGGTTTCTCCTGCCCTTGCCAAATAGCTGTTATTTATTTCTATTCACACAATAGTTTTCAGTAGCTAAGGGGAATTCCAACTGGCAAGGGAACACAACTTGAACCGATGACTGACTTTTAAAGTTGAATGTTTGATACTCACGGTTTTCCTCCTGGGATGCCTGTGAGATTGGGAGGGATTCCTGGGACTCGCATGTGATGATGTGGATCAAAACCAACCTATAGTTTTCCCCAAGCAAAACAAAAACGTGTATTAAAGGTGAGAGTTAGGCAAAGGATGACTGTTTAATTCATGTTCTGCATAACATGTGCCCCAAATTACAAAGAAACCAAAACAGATTTAACCCTGCAAGTCTTACTATTTAATATCAACTGCTCTCAACACTGCATGCACTAGCAACAAACACTTACCACTGGAGATCTGCCATAAGCTGCCGCTGCTGCTGCTGCTGCAGCTGCTGCACTCATTTGAGGAGAAATATTATGTAGACCGGCATAGGCAGCTCCAGGGCTGGTCAGCTCCCCGTTCATACCAGCATGTGGCACAATCCCAAACGGAGTAGGGTAAGGACATGGCACTGCCATAGGCGTCCTTAAACCGGAAGCTATTGAAGGGAAAAAACCAGAGAGAAGTCACACAGCCAGCCCAGACCTATCAGATAAAATATGAGTTGGGCAAACAGTAGTACATGTATGTACACATGCTGTATTTAAGTGCTGAGGAACCAGCTCGGCACCCATTTATAAGGTTTAAGTAGCAGTAATATAGGGTCTCATCACTGTAGATTTTACTGAACTATACAGACACTAACCTAGTGGGTCCACACCTGGAGGTTTGCCAGGCACTGGCCTCAATCCAGGAGTGGAGTTGCTGCCTGGCGTTGGGGCATCAGTCCGTGGAGTTGGGGTATTTGATTTAGACACAGGAGTGGTAGATTTCTCATTCTAATCAGCAAAAGGAAAAAAAGGAAGACAATTTGTTAGTTATTTCACCTCTTAAACTAGTGGTTGGAAAGAGAGCCAGTGACAACCAGAATGTGTGTCATTAGTGATATTTAGCATTTGGGTTTGTGTTTCAATAGCCCCTGGCAATGAAGAGAAGTTGCAGAGACACTGAAAAAGACAGAACTGTTTTGGGACTTAACTACAGCCTTCACAGCTTTCCTTATCCAGGGCATCCATATGATTCAGAACGAGGTCAATGACTGAAAATCATTGTCATCTGACCATTACATTAGCAGCACATGTACAATCTGTTGGTGGCCTTACTCAGCTCATGTGGACCTGTTCCCATTATAATTGTACGTTCCTGTAAGAGGTCACTTCTGGGTGAACACAAAGAGTCGTACAAAACCTCGCAACTGACCAACAACTCACACCCAAATATAGTGCTGGAAACACAAGACAGACAGTGATGGGTATAAAGTCAGGAACTGTGCAGTGCCCCTCCTGTGACAAACTTGTTCATCAGACAAACCACTCCAGTAGTTGACTCTTGGCCTGAACTTGTCATTCCATCACCTTTCCTGAGCACTACATTCACTTTAAGCTATCTTTTTATTTATTTTATTTCTTTAAATAATCACATACTCTGACCTGTGAAGAACTGAGAGGGGAGTTACTGTGCAGCTCAGGAAGGTGATTAACTGTGGTCACAAACAGGAAAGGAAAGAACACCCCTGATTTGCAGGTAGCCTTTTTTTTTTTTTTGCATTGTGATTTGCAACGCATGTCAAGGAAGGCTCTTGTAAATGACAGATTACTTTTTAGATAGAAAATAAAAAATATTGTTGTTGTATATGACCTGGTAATTCAAACAAAGCTAACAACCAAATCACATCCAAGCAGGGAACCGAATTTGCTATAAACCACTGCACAGGAAAACAGCTCAAGGAACCCCTGTGTACTTTTATTTATTCTCAGAATGACAGTTTTTCATATGGGGCAAGAGAAAAACATCTCTCAGCACAGTATATCTATCATCTATCCACACCACCAGTAAAAATATCCTCTTCCTAACTGAAAAAAAAAAGGCTTTCTTCTTCTTATTTTATTAAATTCCCTTAAATAGATAAATTAAACAAATTGTAAATGGATGCTTCCTAGTGCTTTACTGATGCTGTGAAATCCAAATTGTGTCCAGATAGAAATCCAGTAAGCATGTGCTTCAGCCTGTGATCACGGGCCAGGAGCATTTTGAAGCACTTACAAGGCTAAGTTCTTTGGATTTGGAGGAAGGAGTACTGCTGGAGGATGCAATAGACGCTGGACTAATTGGTGCATCTTTCTTCAGCAGTCGAGTCTTGTCCAAGCCATTCTCCCTTGGAGAGTGTGCTGGGCTCCCCCGAGGAGAGGAAGGATCCTAAATACCAGTAACATGGGTTAGTATAAAAACATCATACTAGCCACTAGTGCTTGTCTTGACCAATTCTCACTTTGGAATGAAGATGTGCCATTAAGAAGTGACATCTTCCTTCGGTTCTAAATTGATTTAGCTGGTAAAATTGTACAATCAAGATGAATAATTAAAGAATAATTTTAAAGAAGGTCTTACAATTGTATGCTATTAACAATGAAAAACAATATTAAAAATCTATGGATATTGAAATATGCAAGTAAATTTCATTTATCAAGTAACAGACTGAAAAGACTTGAGGCATTTGGCAGACCTGATAAAAGTTTGCAAATGAAGTCACGGCCATAGTGAAAGAAAACACAGATACCATCACAAACTGCATCCCATCTGCTGTGCTGGTGTGGTTTCAGATATCTCAAGTATACTTTGGGTTCACACAAGAAACAAAAAGGTACTTTGTATTTCCTTAGACATTTCAAGATCCTTTATGAAGGCAAAGACTGTAATCTTCGTATATCTAATACGCAAAGAAACCACAGAAGGGACTCCCATCATCACCACTGTAAGGTAGAAAAACCACCGTTGTGTATACCTCATTGGAAACATCAACTACCAAGTTGTCATCACTCTTTTCACCATCGCTGTCCTGCAATGACAAATCACAATGTATTAAAAACATTTATTTACTATCTCAATGTCTCTTAAGTAGTAAGAAAACACAAATCAGTGAAATGTAAGGGTGCTCACAACTATGTAACACAGCATTTACCTTTACCAAGTTTTATGTGGTAATATAACTACCACATTTAGGTCACCTATAGGGCTTCTTCTTAACAGGTTGTCACAGCTATAGCATTCTTTTCAGTTTTCACATTGGTGAACAAGGACACAGGAAAAAAATCCTCATCCGAAGATTCACTGCACTGAGAAGCTAAGACAACCTAGAGCCCAGATCTACCAAGCCCCAGCCTAGCTAATGCTCAGTCTCACATGCCTTCCAGGTGCTTTGTATTTATATTGCTAAAACCACTATAAATCCTACACACCAAAACTTTCTACCCAGCATAGATGTTAGAGACAGACAGTAAGAACCTGTGAAAAATCTGCCTCTCAATTTTAAAATTAGTTATGTGGCAGGAATCAGGTATTACTACAGAGGAACACTTAAGTTTGTTACTGCACAATGTAGACAATTTACTCACGTAACGAGCTGCTATTTCCTTCTCTTCTGTTTTCTGTTTTTTACTGTCTGAAGAATAATCTGTTGAATTTCTGTGCTTTTCTGCTGTTCTGAAACTAGCTGAGGGAGATACAGAAGAGCTCTGCAGTCAGAAAACAGATGAAGAAAATATCATCAGATGCTCACTCAAAACTGTGCTTCATTTGTCACTATTCCTCAATACAATTTAACCTGATAATGAGATTTGGAGTTGTTCTCACAGATAGCATTTTGGGTTTAAATTAGTATAAGCTACCCAGCAAGTCTCTTGTATTAAAACTGCACAATGTATTGCAAAAGACAGATAAAGACAATCAGCTGATGGATCATAGTTGCTGTCTGCAGTGTCAAAGGGATGTTACGGCTTTGGACCATTTTATGAATACTGTGCATTGGCTTGGTTTTGGCTTGTTTCCTCTACAAATATGCAGGGTTAAATCAATATTCCCAGAAGAGGGGTGTTGGGTGTGTATGTGTGTGCATTTGCCTGTGTAAATCAAGAAGAAAAAAGTGGCTCAAGGTAAGTCACACTTTAGCAAATGTTTGAATGAAGATTTCTAGCACAGAAAGAAGGAAGGTTCTGAAGAGCTTCAAAGCAGGAAAGAACAGGGGAAAACACCTAAACTCATTTTATTTTGTCACCTTTCACAATTTAAGGTTGTGCCAGCAGCAGAAGGAAACACAACACAGTGACTTCACTTAGTAATGACTATTAAAGAGCACAGGTGTAAGACAAGAGAGAGGAAGATAATATGCGCTTCGTGCATTGTCATCCAACAATTCTGCTCTTCTCCATTAAACAGGCAAACAGCATTTATCAACTCCTACCACATTTCCAAAGCTTGGTGGAGTCTGTATCTTGGTACACAAAAAAGGAAGTAATGAAAGATGCAAAGTTCCCTCTGGCATTGATTTTAGCAACGGCAGCTTTTGGCCCTTGTTCAAGAAAGCATTTAAGCATGTGCTAAACTTTACCTCACACTGAAGTCAACGGTAGAACACAGGTAAGAAAGAATGTGTTCAGGTGTTTTGCACAACTGCAGCTGACAAGAAAGAAGATGAAAGTAATTCTCAGTTGAAACCCTGATGTTTCTATCTCTCTGTCCTCCTTATATGAGGAGGTGAGAGGAACAACAACTAAAGAAATCCTTACTGATGGCTTTTAGAGACTCCCATTCACCCAGAAATACAGGTTTTGGAATTCTTCTTTCATGCACTATGGACTGCTGTTATTCCTGTTGTTCCTCATGAAACTGCGCAACACAGCAGTTCAGTTTCAGTGCACAGCTCTCTAGGTTTATTTTATCACTACTATCAGGAACACAAACCAAGAAACTTACATTTACATTGTGCAACTTCTGCTCCATGATTACCATGAGAATTCTTATTTTTCTTAATTTTCCTGCACGACAAACTTTTGGTAAGGATTAAGAACACTTAAGCACAGAAGTTAAGCTGTGGTTCTCGCCCGAGTCATATGAGAGAACATTTCTTTCTGCTGCAACACTTAAGTGCTCCTCTCTACTTCTCTAAATTAATTTCCAGTTCTTGTCAACAGCAGTTCAGATTAACGAGTGGTGAAATGCTCAAAAATATTCCATCTTTTTGGTTGGTAATTGTTAATTAGCCACAAAGTATGCTCAGTGGAAATAAAAATTTTAGAATAAAGCTAGTTCTGAACACAGCCTGTGCCTTTCCCACCGGGCTTGTCTGCTGGTCTCCCTCCCTCCCTCCCTCTCTCTCTGTCTGACAGTATAAAACAGGTAGACAAGGATTTCCCATCCCGAGCAAATACATCTTAAACTATGTTCACTGATTTAGCTTTAAAGCAGATAATTAGTCAGCATTACAGTAAATGACAAAAACTAACAATGTTATTTTTTGCTCTGAAGAAACAACACATGTTAAGGCATTTGGAGACAGTTGTGACAGTAGGCACAGAAGCCCTTAAAATAAAAGCCAAGTAGAAATGCAACATTAAATGAACTCATGGCCTGAAAAATGTATTTGCTTACTGCAATGATATAGCATAGTCTTTTACAAAAGATTTTAATAGTATGCTCCTATTACATTTATTTTCATTTGCAATTTGGGAGGCAGTAGCTTTTAATGTGAATTCAATTCATTATTTTTTAGCTTCACCCTACAGAAAGCAATTTGCTTAAAAACGAAGAAAAATAATCACCAGTAAACTACAAATTAGAGTGGTGTCTAAAGAATTAAACTACTGCACTTATTTAAATAGAAATATTTATTTTCATAAATTTGAAACCATATAGTTTCATTTTTCACAATCTAGTTAGCTGTGTGCTATAGATACCATTTAAATCTTTGATTTCACTGCTTAATAAAGTAATAAATTAAAGCTCCCTACTAGAATGATAAAGTAGCTCATTATCACTAGAACATAAAGGATGAGCACCAAATTGGGCATTGTGGCAATGCGCACTGCTAAATGGTTTTACTGCTTCAAAGATGGATCAGACCTGATACCAATACGAAAAGATCTTGCTGCAGTATCTCACCTGACATCAGGAGAAAAAATGGAGACAACTCACTTATTGACAACAGGCAGAATCTCTTTTCCCAAACTGAAATTTGGCCAGTATGCTAAGACTGACCTTTTTTTGCCTCAAGAGTCAATTACTACAGAACAAATCTAAACTGTCACTATTAACTGTCCTACCCCTTTAGTTGCATGGAGGTAATCAAAACACCCTTTCAGTACTAGCTGTTTCTTTCTTCAACAAGTAATGCACCTTCCACATCAAAATTAAAGACTCAAAGATCTCAAAGATCTTTTCCAATTTAAACAATTCTATAATTCTATCATCTCTGACTTAACAGGATCTCTGGTACTGGTGCCAAATTGATCTCTTGTGCAAAGTCATAAAGATATGGCATGTACACTGCCAAAGAGCTATGGTCTCTATCTTCCTATGCCTCTAACACCCACTAATTTCAGTGTGCAAAGGACAACATTATTATTCATACTGAGCTCTCACTATTGTTCGCAATAGCTTTTCCAGCCTATAAGAACTTAACACTTGCAAGGATCTATTTTCAGTGACAAAGGTAAAAAAAGTCCTTGTGGTTTCCACTGACATCAGATTCCTACATATAATCCTGCACCCACCCACAGGTTTGTTCCTGAGTGTGCAAGTCTACATACTCCAAGAGAGGCCCTTATATTTTCAGACTGTGCAAAAAAACCCTCCAGCAAAGCACACTTTTTAGCCCTGTTCCTTGATTAAAACATCAGTGCTCGCCTAACAGTTGTCTTTATGAAGCTGGAATACGATAGCTACTTAGAGAAATTAAGTGATTCAGCATTACAACTTGGCAGGCTGTAACTTAATGGGCCGGAGTCCTCATTTTAGTAACTATTAAAATTTACAGAGAAATAAAGTCTTTTCACACTGCTGTTTTCTTCAATAAAATGCATTAATCTACTAGACAGTAGCATTTTCCTACTAACCAGCACTGAGTCCTCTCACACATAATGATCATATAATTATATAATAATTAGATCAGACATAGGAAAAAGTACTCTTTGGGAGTATAGTTTCTGTTTAGCAAAATTTAGCACCATTTTTTTTTCATATTCTGCCTAGGTAGAACACTTTTATTCATGTTTAATAAACCACAAAATGCTGACAAAAAACAACCGCACATACACATTTACAGAAAGGCTGAGCATGTTGCCTTGTTCACATAATTTGTTTAAGAAGTGGAACAGTGTGTTTCTAGTGGTGGAACCACAGCATCTTTTGCACTACACTGTAAAGCATAGCCCACCATGCTTCAGTCTCTGTTTTGGGCAGAGCTGGTCATAGAGCTAACTGAAAAGGTATCTCACTACAAGGACCACTCTGTGTCAACAGTGGCGGGGCAGTGCTCCTTGTGAAGCACCACTGCCACACAGGAGCAAATTAAATGAACATAAAGATGTCCGTACAACCCTCTTATGTAGCTGTGAAATTCTCACCAGTAACAGGACAAACATAAGCATGCTTGCTGTCTAATTGGGATAATTAACACTTCAAAATGCTAGGGAGAAAAAAAAAAAAAAAAAAAGAAGAAAAATAGAAAAATTCACCATTTTACTCCCAACTTACACTGAAGGTACTGATATTAACATGTATAATTCACAATGTAACATGGCAGAAGAGAAATCAATATGGTCAGATTGCACAACTGCTCTCAAATATTGTAAGCCCTAACTCCCCATATGCTAGCTCCTGCAGATGAAGACCTGTCCTGAGCGGACTAAGTGATAATTAAATGAAATCGGTGTTAAAAAGTAATGACTAGAGATGACAGGATGAAAAGCTGTCCCATATGATAAAGCAGGTAATGCTTTAAAGCATTCATGAATATGACCATTCCCCAGCGTACCCTTACTACTGTGCCAAAATGATGTATTTGGAGTGCAATAATTAAAACAGTAATTCCCAACAAAGTGGGAATTACTAGATAATTGACCATCTTGAAGTATTAAGCAAACTGCAGTAAAAGCCAAGGATGCTCAACGCGAAGGTCAATTATGGTATAATTATCTGAATGACATTATTGCTGTTACAAAGTCTGTTGAAAGTATAAAAGAATCTATAAAAATAGATACAATATGCATCATAGGGCAACAACCAGGAAGTTATGCTGCTTGTTGGCTGGTGCCAATGTGATAGAAGGAAATACCAGCACCAGAACTTGGACTCAGTCACTGCTCCAGGCTTGGGCTTGTAACACGGAGATAAAACCGTATGGGTAAATTAGAATTAAGCATTTAAGAAATGAGTGCTGCAACTTCTGACACACCAGGGATGAGACCACTCTCATGAGTAATGAGTAGCAGTACAGGGTGGGAGAGGTCCCAACAAAGAGGTGATGAGACAGGGTGTATGAAACACCTGGGCAAAAGGAAGGGACATTCCAGTGCAGTCCACTGAGACCAATCACTCAAGAGAGAAAAACTGTAATCCCAGAGCTCCCATACAGCAAACTTTCTGAATGGCTCCAATGATAAGGCAACACTCACCTGTCTAAAAAAATTAATTCGTTTACAAACCCACATAAGCACAGGTAAATGACTTTTATTAAACTGAGGGAGACGCTGTGAAACACTGTGGGCTGCTCTTCAGACACCATTCGGAGCGTCTGAACGGTGGTTGTGTTTCTGGGGTCACCAAGATCTATGCTGCTACTATGCCTTTTTACTGTTACTCTTCTTCTTCTTCTTCACTACATTACCATTACTGCTATTACTACATTCTAGCATCCACTCCAGCCTCAAAGACTTCGTGCTCTTTAATTTTCCAGCATCCCCGCTGCGCTGTCCTTACTTAAGCTAGTGGGTTTTCCTTACCATGCCTTCCCCTTCAGATATATGAAGTGGGCCATGACCAGGATGACAGAATCAGGCTTTGTAGTCTACAGTGCATCTCTTCTGAAATGGCTCACCAGAAGAGGGGAGGTTGGTAGCCAAGTATTGCTCCCATACATATCACTAGTCGTTGTGAACTGTTAAAATATTTTCACCTCTCCCTTTTCAAACTTGTTTCTCTGCTTACTCAAATTCAAACCCAACTTCCACTCAGCCATACTATGACGAAACTTACCTTTGGGGTTTTATTGGTCTCATTCACTGCCTTTCCCCTGTAGCTGCATTTTCAGATACCTAAGTTTCAGTAATTGTTAGTGAAAAAGAAAAATGCTACTAACTAGTCAGGAAAGAAACAGAGCAAAGCTGGGTTTAGTATCACATGACCCTGCCTGAGCTAACTGGATTGAGCTAAGTAATCAAGTGTGTGGTAATTATTTTTAATACAAACTATGATTAAAATGCAAACTTTGAAGTTTTATATAGCATTTTTACCCACTAATTAACTTCACTAATTGCAAAATTAATGAAGTTAATTAGTGGATAAGAGTGTCATAAAAAAGATCAAAGTCTAGATGTGCTGCTGCAAGAGCAATGAGACAGCTATAAAGAAGTCCAGAAAAAAGAGAATGTATAGGCTCATCAGTTAGTCTTTAAAACATAGGCATTCTCAAAAGTTTCAACACGCATGGAAGTATAGATATGTACATACAATATGTATATGTAGTTTCTCTAAAGAAGAAAATCTGTGTAAATGTTTACACTGGTGATCTGCTTACTTTGGTGGTACCACTGCAATATTTAGTATTATCTATTTAAAAGCATCAAAGCCTAGGTGTTATGAAATGGGTGATAAAATGTAAAATAAACAACTATGGTCACACACAATAATTCCAGTCATGTATTTCAACATACACTTATCAATTTGCTGGAATAGTTAAGTGCTGGAAGAGTTAAGAGCTGGAGATAACTAGCAATTTTGCACAATCCTATCAGCATGTGCTGTTGTTTCTCTGGTCACTCCTGGTAGACAGGTCTATGGTGGTGGCAAGAAAAGCAGGTACTTAAAGCAGTGGTGAGGGCTGCTGGCTAGCCTTTCACAGATGGACTTTTGTAATAAATCCTTTAAAATACAGCTTCTCCTGTAATCACTGGTTGAAGGACATAACACACATAAGCCCTAATCACTACTGACACTGTGAGGGTCAAAGGATGGAGAGAAGTAGTGATGCATCTTAAGTGCAAGCAGTGAAGCAGTAGAGGAACACAGCTGTGAGGCGAAAAGGAAAGACAGGCTTAGGTTAAAGTATATCTTAGCACAAGCACATGAAGGTAGTGAAATCAAGGAGTGTGGCAAGAATAACAAGCACCCTTTGGTAAGCAAGACAGTTTGAACAAAGGACCTGGTTTCAGCAGGGAACAAAAGGAAAAGAAAGACGTGCAGGAAAAGGAGTTAAACACTTCTGATAGGTTTACAGAAGCTTCAGAGTTCACAGATTACATTTACCATCAAGTCTGCTTTACATGCATATCTGCCAACTCCTAAATATTGAATTTAATTGGCGGTAACATAACCCAGCCATTGTCAAATAACGTCCCCTTTAATCCACAGAGCAATCCAGCAATCCTGATTCATTCCGAGCTTCAATCTCCCCCACTTTGAACAGACCCCAAACGAAGACCACGTGCTTCAGGACACAGCAGAGCAGGTAATTTGGATGGAGTGAAAAGATTTGCAACAACGTCTTAAGGCACAAATTGCAACTGGTATAGGCAACGCGGTGGGTGAGCCCCAGGGCATATGCAGGCTGCAAAGGAATTCGTCCCTAACGACCCCAGGAAAGATAAGCGCTCCAGGATAACAATGGCTCGAGCCTGGAAATGATACCAGATACAGAGAGAAAACGGCGCGGCTGGCATTTCAGAAAATAAATGCCAAAATCTGGGACAAACTTGCATTTCGGTCATTGCAGCAGACAAACCCCTAAATGTTATTTTAATCAAAATAAGACACACTGAAACAGAGGGGTCAAAGGCCACCAAGTTACAGAGATTCAGAAGAACTGAGGACAAATGTTCAGAAAGCTGAGGATCAGAGCAGTGCCAAGATAACACCTGAACTACAGCTCTCCTCTCCTCACGTATTTTTTTGGGCTTCAAATTACTATCTTTCATGCCATTTCCTTCAGCAAAGACCTGGAGCAGTTTGAGCGGCTCTAGGAAAATAGAAACAGAGAGGAGAGTATTGGGAGTTAACTAGGGAGAAAGAGGGAGGGAAAGCATGCAATTAAAGGATAAGAGAAAAAGCTCAACCAGCCAGAGCATTCAATGTGGCAATTTAATTGTGGGCTCACCACCATGAAAGGCAGAACAGGATAACCACCAGCCTGCATTACAGGCTTTGATTCAGCAGCGTGCCATGACGCACGGAAAAGCAGCATTGCTCTGTGATTGTTCTTCAAGAGCCAGTGACAGATGCACACGGAAAATTCCCAACATCCAACATACCTCCAGAATATTAACACTAATTACATTTTCATAACGAATGAATTTAAACAGAACACACAGGTAATTCAGTTAAATTTTAGAATAGTAAGAAAACACTAAAGAGGGAATGTTTTATGATAGTCATTAAAGGCCTGTGTCAGTATGCTTTACACTTTGTTAAAAAATATCTGCAAGAATCATGAAATCCCTCTGAAGAATAACCAGCTTTTGCTTGGAGCCCTCTTTTCAGACCGAGCTCTGCAGTAAAACTGTTATCCTTACACTTTGCACAGTGATTAAAATGGACTGTACGGCACTGAGCCAAGCTGAACACAAAGCACTTTCCTGCAGCGGCTCAAGCCACAGGGGTTATAAAAATCTCGTCAGTACCAGCAATAGAGGTTAGGAGGTAAAAAATACACACACCTACACCCCCCAGATTTTCCATATTAAAGTAGTAATGATCAGGCTTTAAGCATTGCCTTCTCTGGGGATAGCTAAGTGGATTCAGTTTTTATGTGACAGGTCCTAACAACACTCTCCCAGGATTTACGTTCCCTATCTAATTCTTCACTTTGACCAGAAGGATATAACCTAGGACTAATTAGCCATTTTTGTTGTTGCTTTAAAATCATAGAGATCATGTCTGAAGACAGTCCCACGAGACACTCCATTTAGCTGCTTTCAATCAGGTACTGTGTGCCAGTGCCCCACATTTTTAGTTCTGGTTGCATCTACTGTAGGCTATATTCACGGCAAAGGCATCAGTTTTGAATTTTTGCATTTCTATTCCCTTTCAATCTATCCATATGTATCAACATTTCAGGGGAAAACATGTTAATTTTCTTTACTTCTGCTTGTCTGTCTCTTAGGATTTTATGGTTGTTTTGGTGCAGAGATGACCTAGGAGACAATAACAAAACAAAGCAAATTACTGTTTTAAATGAATACTTCACAGATAGAGATGATGATCTCTTTCCCCACTTTTTGACTCGCTCCCTCCCTTGCTCTCATTTTTAATCCTATTTATTCCTAACTACATTCTACATCAGTAGAAAAGTGGTGGGAAAAGAGGCTACCATGATTCGAAAAAGCACCCTAAAATTCAATAGAAACATTCACCCCACATCCCAATTGCTTCAATCAGCAAAAGCATGTCACACATTTTTCTCATGTATTCACTAAGAGACTGGCAATTTGCTCAACTCTTCCACTGTCAGATCTTGTGTGGCTCCTGAAGACTTACTTAGTATATTTCATGCTTTTCTAGTATTCTACATGATTTAGTAAGCCAGAGCCAGTGCTAAATGCCCAGTGAAAACAGAATTAATTATCCAATCAGTCTCTTAATTGGGCAAGTGGATAAAACATGGCCAGGTGCTATTAAATATTTGAAAATTCCAGTTTGAGATGATTCTGAAGCAAAACATTCACTCAACTATCTATAAAAATACATTCTAGAAAGAAAACTGTTCGCCTCTCTGCCCAAATAACATCCAAGCCCATTATACCTGCCTCAGTTCATCTACACTCACTTACTTGTGTTCCCAAGACCCTTGTTCAGGAAATTATCCCATTTCCTATTCAGAAAAGCACTCGAGCAGATGCCAGTTTTGAGGCATACACTTTGATCTCAGGAAAGTCACAACAAAGATAAAGAAATCAGAGGAATGTACAAATGTACTGAACTTTGGATGCCTACTGTGTCCCACCCTGAATCCGGACCTCAGCCTGCTGCAAAAATAATTGTCCCCAGTTTCGTTCTTCAATTCAAGAACTCTGGTAAATGAAATGGATGAAGGAGTGGTGGGAATACAGATCCTGCAGTCAACCTTAAAGCAGTTACATCAGTATATAACAGCACATTATGTGTACAACATCTACTTTGAAGACTGAAAAAATAAAACACACAGTTCTCCCTGACAGATTTTTAGATGCATTACAACTCCCAAGCATCCTAGAGGTTCGCCAAGATGTCCAGCAGGAGCTTTTACTTTTCTGGGACTTTATTTATTTATATTGGACAGGTCATGCTGTTAATTTTTTTAATGTTAAAAGCACAATCAAATAGTAACTTCAGGATAGCTGGAAAGGTTTTGATGTTAGCAATAAGCAGCCAATACATTTTTCATTCAGGCTAGAGGAGAGGAAAAGCAAAAATCTCCCTCTTGTACTCTCCCTACACTCTGCCAAACAGTTAAGTATGATAGCTGGCGTGCGTGCACATGACCTTCTATTCTATTCAAATTAGTTATCGTGAGATAATTTGTGAAGACTGTTCTCTCTCATCTAAGTACTTCATAATAAGGTCCATCTTTGCCTTTGCTTTTGTTAAGGGAAGACTGTAGTAATCCCCCTTAACCAACATTCTGTCTGAATTACATAATTCCTAAATTCCATAATTTACCAGGTTAAACTCTACCATTAGAATAATTTTCAAGGAAGATGGGTACTATACATTATCATTATAGCTATACAACCCCAAGCTGAATTTTCCTTGGCTGAACTCCTAACACTGAATGCTGAAATTGATCTGCTTTTAAAACATAATGTGAAAGGTTTTTTAAACATCATACATGCTCAAGCTCTTAACTTTATATGGTTTAGAAATGAGCTGGTCAAAATAAGAGAGGAAAAAAAAAAAAATTTATGTTCTCTAATCTAGAATTAAGTACATTTTAAAGAACAACAGGCATGTTTCCAAACAAACTACTGCAGCGTACAAATTACCCAGCAGGGATGGAGATAACAATACCTAATGGTGTGGGTTTAGATCTGAGAAGACGTTGACATTTCATCAAGGTTGTCTAGGAAACCATTTTTAAAATTTATAAAACAAAATGAAAGGTGTTTATTTCCATTTGGGATGCCTCTAGAGAAGCTGGCAAGTAACAAGTTTATTAAAATGACAAGTTCAAGGTACTTTTCTTGTTGACTGTAAATAACCTCCCTGTGAGCCAATTAAGAATGGAGATCAAAGGCCCAAGCAGCACTATAAAACCAGGGGTTACATGGTTAAAAGAAAGCCTCTCTAAGCTTCCTCAACATGGAAAATTTCCTCTAGTCACCATTTACTGGGGTAATACAACAGCAAAGACAAGTATTTTTGGACTTGTTTTGGAGTACATTGAAAACTAAGACCCATATTTTAATGGATACCTAACCAAGCAGCTTGATATTATGCACAATCAGGAATTAGGTTAGTTGTACAGACTAATTCTGATGAGACTGAAGCAGTTAGATGGCGAGAAGGTGAAAAAGACGGTGGGAAGGTTGCACGGGATAACTTGTAGAATGGGTTTCTCAGTTGGGAAGGGTTATTAAATCCCAGATTGCAGCAGTTTGTCAGTGCATTTCTTCTCTTTAGTAGCTGCCAAGACCATGACTTTTCAAGGCAGAAGTCAGAATAGCTAGCAAAGTGTTTCCTAACACAAAGTTTGACTACTATGATGATCTGTGCACACATCATCTTCAAATTTGACATCAACGTAGGGCACGCTTGACCTGAGGAATGAGTAGGGGCTTCACATCAAGTACACAAAGCACTGTCAGCAAGCCCCTAGCTAGAATTTAAGAGGCTGAGCTGTAAGTCACACCACTGTTTACTAACCAACATCTGGCCTGCTTGAGCAACAGTAGACTCAGTCTTGCTTACCCTCAGTAATGAGCTAAATCCTGCCCTAAGACACAGGAAATCTTGAATTTTAAAGTGGGTCTTCATCAGTGCTTCCTACTAGGACGAGGACATATTTTGTCCACCCCCCTCCATTAGACTGTCTTTCCCTGCCCTTTATATTACAGGGTGGGAAATGAAGAAAAGGGTTTCAGTATTTGGTGTGACTGGTAAGACCATCAGAATGCTCACTGTGCATAGACTTTAGTTCTGACAGTAAATTTCCATTTAAAGACACCTAGAGCACCAGATAGAGCCCTTACAATGAGAAAGTGCAACAAGCTCTTTCACAGCAGGCACAATTGTAACCGGAGCTCCAGCCCACACATGGAAATCCCTCTTCTCTGTCTACATGCTCGCCCCACAGGCCGCTTTCAATACTGATAAAAAAAATCACATTCCCATATCCACCTCTGGGGTTGCTCCTTCTGCAGCAGAACCGGAAGAGGCCTGGTAGAATGTTCCAGATATGCAGCAGCCCTCACTGGGTACCTTGCTAGCTGGCAGCAGAGCCTTGTGCTGTACCAACAATCCTGATCCAGAGATGAACAATCTTACTCCATGTATGGAAAGAGGCAGAGCCCTGCTAGCATGGCCCCAAGTCAAAAGCACATCATGGGGAACAGCTCAGATGCCACAAAGACAGGTTAGCATTAACCCCGAGGTTTCATCAGCGTGCTTCATGGCATGGTGTATAAATGCTGTGTGATGTCTGGTTAACCCAAGGGGTACATTGTATGTGTGCTCCCCTTGCTGTGACCCCCCCAACAGTGTAGAGGGCTTCCACCAATTCTGCTACATCTGTAACCCTGTGCAGTATTGAAGGAACCACATCACACATAAGAGCAATATAATTGAACACTACGGAAGGATGAAAAGTCAACCAAAGCTTCTTTTCTGAAAAAACAGAGATTAGGTAGTCCACTGGAACCAGAATTAGCCCAAAAGGATCAAGCTGGCAAACTAGCCCACATGAGCTATCACCAGAAAGAAGCATGCAGAAATGGAACTCAAATCCACTGAGAGGTTTTAAAAGAAGAATAACGTAAAAAAGGATCACAAGGTAGCACTGATGTCTGAGCAAAAAAATAAAACTAGGAACGATGGGAAACCACATTTGCTCTTCCATCTGATCGTGTGAAGTCAATTAAACCTCTTCATGCCTCAGTTCATTATTTATAAAACAAGGATAATTTCATGAAGCTTAGAAAGCATTTCTTTTCCTTACAGGGTTGTTGTGAGGATTAATGTATTGAAGATCTGGAGGTACTACAGTATCAGGGGGAAGAATCCATTAAATATATTATACTGAAATGCAAAAATAAGGGAGGAGGGAAAAAAAAAGCCCCAAAAAACAGTCCTCCATGTACCGGAAAAAACACAACTACATGACTGGAATAACAGTGCTCTAGTTACTCTAGTAACTCCAGAAACTAGTATGTCTACAAATAACAACCTTACTCCATTATTAGTCTGAATAAATCTGTATCACACAGACACAGGAAACGTAGAAGAAAAAGCACTTTTGAATTGTATGCAAAACTGTCATCCGCTAAACTCACGTGAACCTAAAGTAAAGCCACTACATCTGAGATATAACTAACTTAATACTATGAACAAAATTTCAGGAAGAAAATACTGCTGATGGTTGTTGTTGTTTTTTAAATTACCCATGGGTAACAGAATTAACCAGGAAATATGCTATTTGCAAGCTTGGCTTTGAAATGATTTTTCTCAGATTAACTTTATGTATTTGAAATGTGAATAACGCTGAATTTGTAGCTGCCTAATAAACTCAAACCTGTACTTCAGAATGTGTAAGGCCTTCTCAAAGACAGCTAGATGTCAGATAAACCTCCCTGGTTTAAAAAAATGGAGAGTCAATCTTCCCGTTGTCACAACTTTTACTATAACCCACCAAGTACAGTCTTTTATTGCTTTGTGCTTTGCAGTGTTTGCACTTACAGCATGCCATAAATAAGAAAAAACTAACAGGGTGTGTGCTTATCTGATTAAAATCCCCTGTTAATTATATGCAAAATAGGTGCAGCACACTGGCTCGTGCCAACTTGCCAGTGAAGACCTTCTGTGCTGAAGGTTGTGCACCACTGATTTAGGGCATCATCTCTCTGTCCTACTTCTGTCTCACTGTTATATAGTCTCCTATGTGACATTATTGAATGCTCTTTCCATCTCCACTCTTTATTCCTATCTGGCCAGTTTAGCAGTCCATTTTCATACTATCTCACACCAGACTACACAACAAAATATTGAACCATGATGCATAATCACTTTGTGATTTGGGTGAGTCCAATCCTATCTCAGCCTACGTAGTATGCCAATTCTGTCTCCCTGCTTCTTGCTCCCGCAATCATTCAAAATAGTTGTTACTCCAATGAAAATTCTTTCCAGAAGTACTTTCCCTACTTCCAGGTCTCAGCTTCCTAAAACTTGTGCCTTCTCCTGGTGAAGCACTGCTTGGGGCCTTTCTTACAGGTCTACAAGAAAAGCAGATTAGCCTGAAGAGCTAACATTGTGTGACCAAAACATGAAATCAGAAAACTATCCAAGCTTGATTAAAAACTATCCAGGCAACAATGCAGAATATTCACAAGTCATTTTTTCTGAATTGTCACACAATTTATATGATCCCAAAGTGGTTTTCCCAAATGCTGTGCAGACATGATTATGGAATATATTAGTTTTGACTGGGCTTTAATCTCTACTTTTCAGACAGTTCTCATTTTTCCTTCATTCAAGGTTGAAATTTGCTGTAAGAATTTTTTAGCCCCCTGCAGAATTTTTCAGGGTAATCCCCAAAGAGGGAGACAAAAAGAATTGGGCATTCATCATGCACAGGCTGATATTTACAGTAACACCACTTCCAGTACATGTTTTCTGGAAATAGCTTGGTATTTCTTCACTTTCTTTTAACATTTGTAGGATTAGTAACAAATTCAGGCCCTAATCCCACTGTATTTAACATCTGGGCAAAACACTTCTTGCTGACATACACAGGGCTGTGGTTTGGCACAACAAACATGCTGCATGTTACAAGAAATCTTAGCAATGGCAGCAGTAAAAGGCAATTTCTTCCTTATCTCTTTTTGTGCTTCACTTCTTTTCTTATTGCGAAGAGACTACGAACAATACAGCAACCATAACAAAGGGGAATAAAGAAAACACTCACGGATGATTGCTCAAAGTGGGTCCATAAACGCCAGGATTACCCTGCTACTGTGGGTTTGGTTTTAGGACAGCTTGAAGCCGCATGAAGGCAGGTGACAAAAAATACCTGCATATGACAACTTTGGTGCTCAAAACCCTGTGGGGACCTCAGATACACCAAATGCACACACTGCAGCAGAGGTAAGCAATACCTGTACGGCATCAGACAGCAATACAAAACATGTCTCCTCCTTTTCATCACAGTGGTGCCTTCACACCTGTGAACTCTATTTGCCACTTTCCAGTTGATCTGCACAATGCTGAGAGGCTGATTACTACATAGCTGGAATAACAAATATAAAGCATCTCTCCTGCCAAACACTAAGACCTTCCAGATCATACAGTACCTTCCTCTGTAACCGGCCAGAGTAATCATATTTTACAACACACTGAAAGTGTTAAGGGTCCCAAGCAAAAAATGCTGATGCACAGAACTACAGAGTCAGAGATGACTAGAAGAAACTTGCAGCTTCTCCAGGGCCAAAAGTGCTTTTTCAGCAAAGATACCCTAATGCAACTCTATTCTTCTGCCTCTATTCTCTGCCATCCCTCAAGACAGACTTGAGAAGAAAGGACAGCTAGCAAAAAAAGAAGCAGTGACAAAACCATGAGTCAGATACAGGTAAAAAGGTTAGTCTCTGGGACCCAGAAACCACAAGGATAGGAAACTGAGACACAAATTTTTAAATGCTTCCTTTCTCTCTCCTTCTCTTCCTGAAAGACTAAATGCAAAATGAAATCATCTTAGAGAAGGACAGCCACTTTCCCCCTGTGCTCAATCATTCCAGTCACACTATGTTGTCCAGTAACCGGCATTGATAATTCCTCATGAATAAAATGCCAACATTATCATCCACAGCTATGTTGTTGACATGCTTTTGCTATTTCACTAAAAATGCCATTAATTTTCTGGCTTCACAACAGCTGAGCTACTGATCATTTGAATATACAAAAAGAGTATTTTGTTTAAACCAAATTAAAAGCGTTCCAGTAAATGACTTCAATTTTGCTGGCTATACTACTTAGTGTATACTGTTCCATTTAATCCTCTCTCTTCTCAACTCTACCCCTTCTACCTCCCCCTCCTTTTCTTTTTCTTTCTTTCGCTCTCTCATTTTTTTCCTCCCCTTCCCCTTTTATACTTAATCCTTTCATGCCAGAAATTGGATTTGCCCAACAAGACATCCACAGTCAGAAATCTGGTGCCAAAGAGTTAAGGCAACGATGAAATTGCTATGCTTTGGTTTTATTCACCTGTGTTTGCCAAAACATATTTAGCAGTATGGAAAAGAGGGGAAAGGGGAGGGGGAAGCACACAAATGCTGAACACACCTTCCCTTCCCCATCCAGATAAGTGACATTCCCCATTTAAGTTGGAAAGAAAACCGTCATTACTGCCAAGCCCTCCTGGCATCTCACCACTTTATTTGTTCCCATTTGTATCTAATGCTTTTGTCAACAGTTCAACAAAAGTCAAAGCAAACAACCCACTACAAACACTGAGGGTAACAGCAACAAGCATGAATCCTTCACAATTATCCAGCCCAGCTGCTCAGTGCCTGTCCAGGCTGCTTTCATTTACAACAGTGTCAACAAAAGGCTGAAACCAAATAACTAGGTGGGTCAATACTACCACTGTAAACCCTCTGGAGAAGGAAATGCTGTTCTCCTGCTTAACTGCTTCAGCAAACATGCAGAATAATTCAGTTAGATAGACAAGTGCTTGCCTAATCATTTGTTGTGTGAATTATTCAAGGCTTTTCCTGTAAACTACTAAACGATAGCTCTTAAAATATTTCCAAGGAACTACCAGATGTCGGACAGGAGAAAAGGAAACATCAGGCAAATTCTGACATAACAGATGACAATGGTAACCAATGATCTTGGAAAGTGCTAATGTTCAGAGGACTAATATTTTCCTACACGTTACTTCTAATGGCATTGCATAGAGACCAGTTTTTAACATAAAAACTCAAGGTCTACTAGCTGCCTGATCTTTATACAGCATATACATGCGTACGATTTTTCCTCTTTTTTTCAGGTGAGTTGTAAAAGAGTTCTCTCTAGAGAGTATATAAAATGCGGATAAAAATAAGCACGGTAGTTAGTCAGGTGGATGCAGACAGGAAACATGCATTTATTCCAGGTGTGCCTCTCTCTCACTCACAAACACACACACACACCATTTTGATCTCTTCTTAATCACCCACCTTAGCGTTTCTTTCTCTGCAGTCACAAGGCGAATGTTCACGTGCTTTTCTCCAGAGCTTTCATGAGGGTTCATGTTTACACTTTCAAAGAGCAGGGCAAACTAGTCATACAGCACAGAGCCAAGTGTTAAGCATTACATCCTTCCTTCAACTGCCTCTTTAGTATGGGAATCAGCCCACATCCAGATGTCTGCTTTCTCATTTTTGTTGGCTTTTTTCACAACCATATAATTACATTAACATGTTTTAAAATTTTTAAGTAAAACTTCAAGATATTGAGCAAATTAGGTATCAAGTGGTGCTTGTTTTATGTAATTCCACAATGGGCAAGAATAATCCTGGATATATAAACCAATGTTTTTCCTAAGACCTATTTACATATACAATACAGAGTAGCATTCAACAGACAAATATCTTGAACCCCAGAACACAGTACTATATACAGTTATAAATGTTTTTTTTGACATATACAGTAGCAGTTGTGCACACTGAAAAACTAGTATTCCAGAGAGAATCCCTGGCAGTTTTAGGGCTTAGCAAAATAGTATGAGAAATTCTGTCTGTAAGTCAAATTAAAGCACATATTTTTGTTCTTATAATCAGAATCTGTCACATACTTTGTTTGTAAAACAAGCGGTTTTACAGTGATTGCGTTGTATAAATCTCTGGAGTTGTGTGTTGTCAACATAAAGAACCTTCTTCAATCAAATGAAGTTTCCTTCCTCTTTCTGTCCAAAACAATTATAAAACACTTGTCTACTAAGTGGCTGCAGCTCTGTCACTTAATAATTGCCACAGCTGTTAGTACCCATTCCAGCCCTACTCCACTTGGTGTGTAACTTGAGTTAAATTTACTATTATAAATCAAGTTACTGTTATTTGCAATGCTAAGTTTTTTTATCAGTATTAGCAGTACTGTCACAGTCAACGGCAGTATTTTCAAAATGATTTCGGGTCCACGGAGACCAAAGCACAACAGAGAGGTACTATAGCACAGAAAACATTTGATATCAAAAGGTTTGCAACTTGCACAGATGAACTGGGAAAAAACTGTGCAGTCTGATGCTACATACTGCAAAAAGAACAGGGAAGAGAGACAACACCACAGAAATATTTCTCCTCTTTTTCATTCCCTGGAGCAGGAAGGAGGGGTCAAAAATGGTACCTCCAGCCTTCTCCATGGCTGGAGGCGACATTGATACCTGAAAGCCCTCATTAAGTATGCAAGAGTCCTACACAAGGTCTGCTAAATACTTAATTACTTTTGAATACCTCTCTCTGGTGCGATATAAAGTTTTAAAGCTACCTAGATGGTGACCACAGGGTGCTTTTTATAAGGCACCAAACTGACCATGGACAAGTTGCCTTTATGCTGAAAGCAGAATGCCTTTGTTACTCTAATGGCCAATTACTCATCCTGACAGGGCACTTGGAAAGATGCTGTACTTCAAGGGAATGGCAGAAAAAGGGTTTTCCCCACCTCCCCACAAGGTTTACTGTAATTGATTTAAAAGAGATCTTTTAAAAATCATTGAGATATTTAATCCTCTAACATTTTGTAGTCAGCAAAATAGTATTTGTAGGTCATTGTAAGCAACTTTTCTCAAAGCAGGGGGTAAAAAGCAAAAAATTCATTTCCTCAAGAGCAAAAAGATATTGTAGATTGGTATTTTTAAAAGAAATAGGTGGGACAGAAATACATTACGAAGAGGTATGGTTTCAGCAAACATAACAGAGAGACAAGAAATTCAAACACAGAGAGACAATTACTGGAGGCCAAGTACCATGATTTCCTAACACCTGGTGTTGTATCATCACAAGTAAAAACTTCATCTTTTTTAGGTCAGCACTGGCTTTTCAACTCAATGCAAACAACAAACTATATGATCTGACCACCTTGTTACTAAAATGACCAAAGGATTCAGAAATAAGTTGCTGTAGCTGCTATGTTTTATGTTGTCTGTGGTCTCTGTGAAACTCATACCACACGCTCCTGCTGACAATCCTTCTCGAGGTAGCTGTTATCAGGAGACACCTCTCCTGGCCCTTCTTCCATACACTGACACTACTGACACTAAAACTCTGCAGAATACGCCACAGTCTGACAAAGGCAGGACATCACCAGTAAAATCAGTGTTGTTATTTACTTTGACCAGGCAAGATTAATATAGGAAAGAAATTACTGTATGCCTGCTTTCTAAAATAATGTCTTGAAATATGCCAGGTTCACGGCATGGAGAAGCTGAGACAGATTGCTCATCCTGTGAATGAAAAAAAGAACAAACTGCGTTGAAATTTTTCCTGTCTCACTACCACTCCACCCTGCTCATAAGTACACATTAAGGACACCCCCACAGCTGCATTCACTGCCTCTCGAGAGGCAGAAGAGCAGAGATACAGTTGTGCCAGCTAATACTCGTATGCAAACAAGTAAAGTCTGACGGGCTGCAATACCTCACTTAAAAGCACCTCAGTACTCTTCAATAAACTTGCAGCTCAGAAAGAGGTGACAGAGAGCAATCTGCCGTTCTCTTAATGCAATTAGCAAATTAAAGCAGCCTCTCACTTCCAATACTTCATTAAAACACTGACTGCATCCAGCACCCGCTGATGATACAACATACACAGTGTTCCCCCTACAGTCCTCCTGGAGACTCGTTGGAGAGCGACGGGGCAAGCCCTGCGCTCGCAGCCAATGCCTGGCGCAGCGCCCGCCACCACACAGGAATCTGCACCCCGGGGAGCCGGGGGGAGAGGGACACCCCATCCCTGGGCACTTGCGAGGTTTCTGCTGGGACGCTGCCCATTGCTGCGACTGATAACGGCCCCGCCAGGCAGCAGGAAACTACCATTCCCTTGGATCTGCAGCCTTCAAGCATAGTCACACAGCTGGGCCTCTTGCCGTCAGCTATCGGGATGCTTCTTATTTTTGGTCACACGACTCCATTTTACGGTTTGTGCGAGACCAGCTAGCCCTCGACTTCAGTATCGACTACTGTCGGTGCGAGGGAAGCATGGGAGTGCTGAAGTTCAGCAAACTGCACTGTGGACTCGAGCGCTTATTTCAGGGTTGGGGTTTTTTCCCACCTTTTGTATTTTTTATTCTTCAAGATTTTTTTTAAATTTAATGATTGTTTTGTGGGGTTTTTTTTTTGTTTGTTTGGGGTTTTTTTGTTTTGGTTTGGTTTTTTGTTTTGGCTTTGTTGTTGGGGGTTTTTTTTTGTGTTTGTTTGTTTTTTTCATGGCAGATCTACAAGCCAAATACCACCTCATCTTGGGAGAGTTTTCTTTTAATCATTATCCATTCCTCCGCGCAGCCAAATGCAAGCGCCAGCATCTCAGCGAGAGTGCCGTCAGGCTGAGTCCCTCCACCGCGGGAAGCTCTGCCGGAAGGACCCTGCCTCACCCCCTCCTCCAGGCACTGGGGGCACTCCTGGGGGGCCCTCTTGCTCAGCCCTGCCGGTGCCAAGGAAAGAACAAACTAAAAAAGATTAATTCGCAGATGTTCATGCATTTCACACACAGGGTGCCCTGTGGTCCGTTGCCAGGGCAACGGGAGACCACCGGCGTGCGCTTTATTGGCTTTATGAAGTGCGTCTCAGGGGCTGTAGTCCGAGAAATGCTGCATGACAATTGTCTGGCTTTTCAGAAGCCTTGTTTTGTGTTTATCCACATTTAACCCTCTGAGTGTTATTAAGAGCATCGCTATGCACGATGAAAGCAGAGACAGGGCAACGGACACACATACACGACCTCCACTTCCAGCCTAAAAAACCTGGAAAACACAATCCCTGCTCCTGCTCCTGGCTGTCCAGTGGTGAAGTTTTCTCCAACAGGCTGCAAGTAAGCTGTTCGTTCCCCAGGGTGTGGTAAGACTCAGCACAGAGGGGACAGGGGACAAAGCTGACACTGGCAAAGGCAGCACAAGTGTTGCATTAGACTAACAGACTACTGATGGCAGGCACAACATGTTTTCTCAGTAACTTCAGGGGAGTGAAAATAAAAAATAAAAAAAAACCCCACCAAGTTCCTAGACACTTTATGAGAAAAAACACACTCTCACTTTAAATCTCAAGATGTGACACCAGCAAGCCAGCCACGCAGAAACATTTACCAAAGCCCCTTCAAAGCTGCGGTGTCTGCGAGAAAGGAAAAGCGAAATCCTGTGTTCAGGTGATGCTCGGTCTCACAGTGCCAAGGGCTACAACATCGTCTATAAATTCACACAAACGAGATGGAGCAATAAGCCGCCCAGGAGTTGCTGCTCTGCCTCCCACATCGGCCGCTTCCCCTCCCCTCCTCGCTCCAGGCCGGTGTCCGGAATCTCCTCTGGTGCCCTCTCACCAGCCGAGGCTGGGCTGGGGACCGAAGGACTGGGGTTAAAGCCACAAATGCCACAACCCCCCAAGCAGCAGCAGCAGCAGCAGCCGCCACCAACATCAAGCGCTAATCCAGCAGGAGAGGGAGAAAGCCAGGGTGGCAGAGGAGATCAATAGAAGAAACGGCTTGCATTCAGGCTCGCAGGAGAAAGAGCACACAGAGACAATCATTTCCTGGGAAAAGCTAAAGCCTAACGAGAATTTACTCTGCCTCCTTTATTCAGACAACCAATCCTTTTGTAGCAGGGGCTTCCTGAGTGACAGGAACCCAGGGCCCCTTAATAGGATTTCCATATTATTTCCAACACCTGCCTAGAAGTTATTTGTTTACATTGAAGGAGGCAAGATTCTCAAATCAGACATCTGCTTCTGGTTGAGCCATATCTTAGGAAACCATCTAGAAAGAAGCTTTGTTGCTATGGAGACATTTTTATTTTCTTTCCTTAGTTGGATGAAAAACATTAGCATTTCCAATTTTTTTTGTTCTTCAAAAGGCCAAATGTTGCTCAAGAAAACACAGAAGTTTTCAAATTGCTATGCAGAATAGGCTAATCGAGCTTTAGATATTTAATTAATTATTCAATTCAATTAGAGCTGTACCAGAGACAGGCGGGAGACACAGTGTAACTTTCCCCCAAATTCCCGTCAATGGCCTATTCCCGCAGGCAGGCCTAACTGCTTCTTCCCCCCAAGCACAGCTTAAACTTTGTAATTCATGATGCACTCAACAATCTTGCATAATAACTTGGGAATCAGTCGCACTAGTCACTTCCTTCAGCTTCTTCTAAAATCAGCCTAAGAGACTGTCAACGCTTTGACTTTAAATATTCTTCAACTCTCTTCTTTTCCAGTGCCAGGGAAGAGGCAGGAAGAGCAACACTAATATTAATGTACTACTAGCATTCGGTGAATTTTCCAGAGGACAGAAACTTCCAGTGCATGTCATCCATGTCTCTGACTCCAGAAGGTAATCTGCCCTCCTCTCCTTCCTTTAGCAGATAATCAGTGTGCCCAAGTAATCCACTGATTTACATAAAAATAAGGAATATTTCAAGTTACTTTGGATCTAAGGGGTTTAAAGACAACTCGGAATTGAAATACTAAATGCTCAGTACAACAACAACAAAAGAAGTGTCCTAGCACCAACAGAAATCTGTTAAGCAAAAACCAGTCATCTAGTTTGTGTCCGCTTTTACAAAAATTGCTAAGAATTGTTTTCTTCAGTTACTTTGACTAACACCTATTTATCCCAACCTGCAAACATATTCTTCGTTATGGACACATTCACCACGAGTCAACTGGTGTAAGCCATAATTGCCAGCATCCAAAGTATGATTCTAATCACACACTTAAAATGAGAACTTCAAAAGAGATGATAAACAAATTAATTTCCTCCCTTTACTTCTTTTCCCCCAGCTATTACATTGTCAAAGCCTTTGCACTGGAGAAGACCTTTCCACCCACACCTCACCCCAGCAAACTTCCTCTTCCTACTCTATGATGTGAAGTCATAATCCTGTGTTATCAACATCACAGTCTGTTGCCATGGAAATAATTAGACATGACTGCTCAGGTTAGAAATTACAGCCCATGTAAGTGTTTGCCTCCTGGGTGACAAGCGCATCTGGAGAGAGAACATTTAAGTTACAAAGTGGCAAAATAACGTTTAATAGTGAGAAGCACAACAGGAGTTTGTCCAAATGTGGGCACAACACTGAGGGTCACCCTGTATTTAACTGGCAAGGGTGCAAGGTAAGAGGCCAGCATATAGTTAATACACCAAACCACAAAAAAAAAAGCTGCTGGGTGATGGAGGTGAAACCATCAAAAATGGCAGAAGTGGCTAATTCTCTTATACCAGAGTACATGTTGTTACTTTCATGCGAATATTCTACACTAAAATTCCCAGAAGACCTCATTAAAAAGGCAAATGATGTGACACTGAATGAAAGACAGACATGTACAACTCAGTTTGGAGGGTGAAAAGAAGGAAAAAAAATGCACCTGGATATACCTGAGATTCAGTTTTGTGTTCTAAAAATCTGTTAAAAACCACAGGGCTTGAATGACATGTTACAAGTCTAGCCATGAAAAGGTTATTAAGAAAAAAAATCATTGCCAAAAAATCAGCTCCGTAAGATAGACCGAGACAACAAACAGGACCCTGCTAATTAATATTTGTTCTGCTTCAGCAGACAGTTACTGGACGAGACTGCAACAAACAAGCATGTCTCACCCAATCACATCATTAATCCATTCACGTTCACCACCTGAGGACCAGCTATGCCCCACAGATATTTATTCATCTGTTCCACAAACAAACAATTACAACACATTTTCTGGAATTAGGGCACCTGTTACATTCGGCACAGCTTACACACCCTGAGGCAGATATCAATTAATACTGAAAAAATTACTGTATCACAAGCCAACAGAAGTTGCTCATTATATTTTGATAATTCTACTCCCAAAACACCCATGAAGATCAAAACCACAACTCTTTGCAGAGCAAAGTTTAGTTCAAATATGCTCAGCTTAAAAATAACCACTTCATCATTACAGAAAGCAAAATACACACAATGCCTTGTTTCGGAATGGAGAAAGGCATGTGCAGAATCCATGACATGAGTGTGAAACATTTGGATTTTAACAAGCCTGTGAAGTGCTTTTCAGCTGAATGGTATTAAAGTGGCAAAATAACAAAATAATCGAGCAATAAATTCTGTAAATTTCTTTAGGCATGTAACAGATAACTGCATTTCTTTGGCTCGTTAAATACATACTGAATGTAAAGACATCGGGGGGGGGAACGGCACTTATACCACTAGAGGAGGTATAATTTAAAAGAAACCAGACAATTAAGACAAAGTCCACAGCAGCAGATCATGGGATTTTATGTGGTGCTGCTCTACCATAAGCAGAACAAAGACTGAACAATCTAACTGCAGTTTGGTAATATCCAAGTCTTATATGTTGGGCATTTTGATTTTAAAAAACCTTGTTCTTTCCAGAAAAGCATTACACTCATACAATTCTTTTGTTTTATTTTTTATTAGTATTTGTTTTAAGTATTTTTAAATATTAGTATTTTTAAGTATATATCTTTTTAAAGTATTTTTTTAAAGTATCAATTTACAGCTGCAGGAGTAAGCAGCTTACCCTTACTTACATATTAAATTAACAGAGGTCTAAACACTTAATAGTGGTGAACAGCTCGAGAAGCTAAATTGAGAAGCACCAGAGCATCTGCCAGAACAAATGTAAAGCAAATGTGGAAATCACACCTGTCCACTTTCCCTGTATCTGTCACACGAGTAATTATTAGCCTTCACACAGATTAAGGCGAAAGTAATCTTATTGCTAAACCTACCTGAATTTGCCCTGACAGACTTCTCCTAGCTCACTAGCATGTTGGACAGAAATTCACCCCAACCATGCATTTGATGTGTTATTTCAAATCCTTTAATTTAAAACACTTCTTTTTCCAGAGGAATCTTAAACAAGGTATTTTATTTCTGCCACAAGACTGTAGCTTTTAATTATTGGCACTTGTTGCTGCTGAAACAGTAACCCCCAGTATCAAAATGAAAAGACACCACCTCATTGGCAAGTCTTACTAAGGGCATGGTCTCTGCCCCAAATAATTTACAATTCAGGTAAAAAAAATATCAGAACTGGATTAACAAAAGATGCAGTATAAAGTTACATGAGTTGAATCCTGTGTACGAGGCAGTGATGCAGAAGACACTGAGATTCTTGCATAACCTGCTCAGGGACATCCTGGCTACTGCTGGCAGGCCTACAACTCATCCAGCATCTTGAGGCTCCTTTACTCCAGCTGCCACATCAAGAGCCACAGGAAGAAACTGCTAGAGTAGACTACCTTCTGTCAGGTGGTGCTTTTACAGACAAAATGCTTCCTTAGCTTCCTCACTGGGTATGTTTTACAAAAGGGCCTTTGTTAGGAACCAGAGAAACTTTTGCCACATTTGGTCCAGAGGGTACCAGGGCTGGGAAGAACAATACACCTCCTTCATCAGCAGTTCTTGCAGGAGGTAGAAAAATCCTTGCAGGGTGCAATTATCAAGCAAGAACTCACTGCATAATAATAATAATTTTTTTTTTTTTTTTTTTTTTTACTGCTTTGAAAAGGGAATACACCAAGTCCTCTGTGAAGAGCT
Organism: Todiramphus chloris collaris; assembly: GCA_025345505.1. Lineage (NCBI taxonomy): Eukaryota > Metazoa > Chordata > Aves > Coraciiformes > Alcedinidae > Todiramphus > Todiramphus chloris. Next base: position 25,412,566 of record JANVCC010010406.1, on the reverse strand, counting down.
GCTCGGTTAACTGCAGAGCTGTTTGTCTTCCTGTCTAAACACATTATATTTCCTCAGAGCCCTTAAGCCAGGGCTGCACTCAGAGCACAGTCTTGGCTCTTTCCACCATTGCCTTCCCTTCCCTTTGTCTGCTCTATAGCCTTGCAGTTGCACAAAGAGCACTCCCATGACCCAGTTTACCACGTCTAGAGTTTTCCCACACTTGGAACTTTGCAAAGGATTTGGAGGACTGAAGCCAACATGAATTCAAAGAGTTCCCAAAGCTGCCCTTCTCCACAGAGATTGCTGTGCTGACGCTGATCTATTATTTAGGAATAGCTCCTGGACAATCTTGTGTCATCTGGCAGGTGATTACTCTGTTTCAGCACCAAACTACACGCTTTGGGGAGGTGCTGGGAAGGATGTGAGCTGGGTTTGGCTTACCAGGCAGAAAATGTCACATTTTAGAAGGGTGATTCAAACTGCCTTTGCCCTGGCCTGAGCCAGAAGGAAGGTCAAGACCAGCACAGCTAGAAACAGCAAGTTTCATTGAAGGCACCTGCTCGGCAAATCCAAAGTGCTGGAAGTGATGACAAGAGATGGGACACTTCAAGCAAACTCCTTTCTTTTAGAAATGTGTAGGGTACCTTCATTATCTGAATAGCACACTAAAGCGTAAATTTACACTTTATGAGCTATTCTAAAATCTGCCCTGCTTAATAATCTGTATCAGCAAGAAAACACTTTAAAGTGTCTCTCACAATTAAACCCAGGCACAACCCTGTATAAATCAAAATTTTGCTACCATATCAAAATGTTACACTGGGGCTGTATAACATTGCCCATATCCTCATTACATGCTACACTAATTACTACCAGCAGATTCAGAATTTTCTGCACATTAGAGACTTTTAGAGGAGCTATAAAAAATTTCAGGCACCATTAATTTAAATTTGTATTGAAATTTCCTTTTGACAGATGGCCAAAAGTTACTTACTATTTAGAGTACCAGAGCTGCCTGTTTGCACATTAGAAGAGGAAAGGGAAAAATTAAAAGCAAGAAGGAAATCTATGTCACGTTCATTACCTGTTAAATGTTAAGAAGCATTATCCTGCATGAATAAATTATTTCATACAAGCACACAGACTCCAGCTGCTGGCAAGTAGCACGTTCTGGCTGACAAAAACGATCTCAAGTCACACACCAGACAATCATGAAAAGCCTCTCTTAACCAGGAGCCACTTAGGGGAGGACTGATCGATCGAACAAGCAAGTAACTGCTACTCTGGGCATCACTGAAAACATTTAAGGAAATTAGCAAACTATTTCACCTTGCAAAGCTGGCAGCAAGCCCCGTAATGCTGACACACAAGCCAACTCACAACCTGAACAACGCAAGACAAACATCTACTTATCATTTCAAAGTAAATTGGCACGAAGTAGCAATGCCTTCCTCTCCCTCTCAAAGCTGTATGAATAACTGTGCTTTTGAATCATACCCAGACAAAATCAGCCTTTTTGGTATAAACACTCCCCGTAACATCCATGCCAGCATAAACATCACAACATCCCACAGACATTACAGAAACACAGATAGTGTATTTTGTTTAAAACGGAAACTGGCATATACCTGTAGTTATCCTCATTCACTTTCTTAAGTGAAACACTCTTGGTTCCAACTGTACAGGTATGAAAACACACTAAAGAAACCAAGTGGGTTTTTATTCCCACATTTAGGTATCTGTCCTACTTGTACTTGTTCGTTTACATGTGGGAAAAAAAAGAAAATGGACTAAAACTATCTGTTCACAGAAAACAGGGGGTGTACTAGGGCAACCATCATTAATCTGTGCCCAGCCACGCTGCATAAAGGAATAATCCCAGTTTCTAGCCCTCATGACAAGGAAGCTGAAGTGAAATCTGACGTGCTGTTGTCCTATGTCGGCAGATAGACAGCTTCGGTGCCTTTGGTGCTCACAGTAAAAACTGACAGTTCCTGTCAGCTCCTGGTTGTTATGCAGAGCCATGTGGGTAACAGCAAAACTGACAACCATCGGCTCAGTTGCACTCGGCTGGGACATGGCAGAGTTGCCAGGGGCAGAATGGGTAGACGGGGGAAGGCTGTGGGTCTTGTCCCAACCTGAAGCTGCCAGAGAAGCAAAGGCATAGGCCCTTGCACAGCAGCCCCTGACAGATTGGTCTCTCTGGTGGGGGCGAAGCCTGTGCCCAGTTCTGCACTCCTCTCAACACCATCTAGGGCACACCAGTAACATCTGCCCTGCAAGCCTCTGGTAATCTTGTCTAATGCACTCAAGGCTCATGCTGTGAACACCTCTTCTGCCATTTGGCCAAGACCGAGAGCAAATTCACATCTTCTGTAAAATAACTCTACTAAATACTTGACAAATTTGTTGTCAGTGATGAATAAAGGGGGCACAGACCTTGCCCTTTTTAAGAGAAGTGTTATCTTTTATTTCACAGTCATCATCACCCAAAAAGGCTTAATCTCATGCTTCTGAAAACTGTGGAAGCCATTCAGGCTCTACCCTGTAACTACATCCAGCTACCTGGAGCTGTGCAGGTAACCATGTAGCTGGTAAGAATCAGGTCTGCTGCAAGTTGGTAAACTGCCAGCAGCAGCAAGGAGACCAAACCAATCCAGGAGAGGGCAGGGCCAAGATGCACCTGCTCAATTGCAGCATTAAAAGCCCAGGAGACTCTGAAAGACTCTGGTGGCTATCCAGTATGGACAAGCATCCAGACACATATGCTAAATTATAGTTGTATGCATCACTGAATGCTCAAAATTACACAAGCTGCAAGGTATGTATTACATCTACTTTTAAACGTTATCATGCACAGGATGGTGCACACACATAAGCTGCAGTCTTTCAGTCTGAAAATTAACTTTTGGAGAAGGAAGACGGGATCCTCAGTGTGAATACCACCTTCATTGGGGTGGGGAATGGCAGCTTGCTCCTATCCAGCTGATTCTGCAAGAACAGAGGAAGCACCCCACCTCTCATCTCTGAGTAACAGAACTCTAACTATATAATAAAAACATGTGAAAATTGCAGTTTACAGCCTCCAAATGACTTAAAACTACTGGCCAATTCTTTCCGTCTCATAAGCTCGGTCAGAGAAGATGGGCAGCCCATTCCTTATAGCCAGAAAGAGCCTCAATGTCTTTCCACCAAACCCACTGGATGGCAGGTCACTTGCAGTCCTAGCTGTCCCACTAGCAGCCACTTTCTAGGCGTGATATGCAGCCCTCTGCTAATCAACATGAACACCACAACCTGGTTTCACTCTGTGCCATTTTTCCACTATTCTTGGCCATACTTCAGAAAAACACAGCATGCAGCTCTCTGAAGTCACCCCCTACACTTATGGAGTCCTACCTTGATGGAGTCTCTGTCTGCATGCAGAGCAGCCCCAGTGCACAAGGAGAGGAGGCAGCAGTGTCAGGAGATGGGGAGGTAGGGAGAGAAAGAGAAAAGTACTAGTTAGTTTACACAGAATTATACATTTATCATACTTAGAAGAAAGAATCCTGATGTCTGTTAAATAGTAAATTGCACAGATGTTAACTTTTTTGTAGAGTTAATTATTAATACTGTACAGCCAGATTTATAAAACTGGACTTCTAGCATTTGAACACAATTTCTGGCTACTACTTGGTAAAGAATACTGAAAAAATCTGCTACGAATTCTTATGAAAATTCCTTTTTGTTTGTTTGTTGTTGTGGTGTTTTTTTGGTTGGGTTTTTTTTTGGGGTTTTTGTTTTTTTGTTGGTTTTTTGTTTGTTTCAAAGAGGAGAGTTGAAAAAATGGAAAGAAGAAGAAAAACAAGTGAAGCTACACACTTAGGCGTCAGCACCTACCTCTTTGGTGATCGTTATCATGGTGCTTCTTCTCGTCTTTAACTGGGAGGTGGGACTGCCCCCCCAGCGCACTGGACAGTGCCAGGAGACCAGCACTGCTGCCAATGGGTGGGATGGCTGGAGGCTGCAAACCTGAGGGGTGCGGAGTGAGCGGCACAGGAAGACCATGTCCATGTGACAGATGCTGAGCCTGGAGTTGTTGCTGCTGTGAAAAATGAAACACAGATATTGAATTTGTTCGGGGAGCTGGGGGTTGTCCAATTGATCCTGTACATGAAACGTGATTGATCAGATCTACTAATGCAACTAATTGATCCAGATAACAACTCTCACAAATATCCTGACATTTTTAAAATGTTCTTATGTTTGGACACAACATGATCAGTAAACTTCAGGCTGACTTAAAAGAACAAACACCCCCCAAAAAGGAAAGGAATTGTAGCTTTGGTGAGCTTTTTTTTTTTTTCTCTGCCAGAGGTATTACATTTTACTTTCTATCAGAAATGCAGCACATACACATCTAATCAAAGCATACA
>JANVCC010010406.1:25360328-25408066 GCA_025345505.1 Todiramphus chloris collaris | reverse complement strand
ACCCAGCTGAAAATTGAGAAAATTAGTGTTAAACAGTTCTCCCAGCGCTGCTGCACAGCATGCAGTGAGAGTTAATTTGAAAGAGAAAACCTGAATTAACAATCCAGAAAAGGAAACTGGTTGCAGCCACCGTTTTAAGCCCTTTAAGTGTCCTCAGCGGTACTTGAGCAAATTACTAAAGAAAATCTAATGTAGCAAGGCTTGGGTCCTCCTGTAGGCTTGCTCAATAATGCTGAAATAATTGGGCACTCTGTGCACGTTTAGTGATGCTCGAATGAAAAGCTAGAGGCCTGCCCTTGTACTCTTCTCTAGCTGCTGACTCTGTGTTGTGACAGGTTTATTTGAGTGGGACTGTGATGCATGCACCAGTAACTGCGCTGACAAGAGTTTAAAGTCATTTTTACCAGTACACTGGCAACACATAGAGAAAGCCCTTGAGAGGTTCGAATTGGAGTGCTTGACCTCAACCAGGGCTGCATCAAGCTCTGTGCTATACTAACCGTTGTGAGGTGGATAGATTGTTTGTTGTTACTCAATGGGAAGGCAGGGGGAAAACAACAACAACAACAAAAAAAACCCCACAAAAAGCAAAGAGGTGAAAAAGTTGTGTTAAATATATCCCAAGAGAAGTCTGTTCAGGTCTAAAGCCCACCCACTATCTATCTAAATAATTTCTGTTCATAGAGTAACTAGATTAGCTCTGAAATGTTCTTTTTGTTTTCAAGCAGTCACTGCTCAGGACTCAGGGTAAATTCAATCAGAAGTCCTCTAGGATTGCTGTCTCCCCCCTGCATGTCTGTATACAAGACATGGGAAGAAGAAGAAATCAAAATTTAACTTGCTTTGCATAAAAACATTCAATTTAAAATTCTTAATTATGAAGATTCAAGACCTACTTCTGTTTGGTTTTCATTTGAACCTAAATTTACTTCCCACCTCACAACGCAGATCTTTAATCAATCAGGAGACAATATGATGTTCACTTGATTTTTTTTTTTTTTTTTTCCCCTGCCTAGAATGAATCTATACGTAAGGGTGAGCTGAAAGTCAACAGACTGCATGTCACACACGGCATGCTAGGTAACTCATGCAGCACACTGTACGCACACCTCTCTTAACACTTCCTTGCGAAAGTAAAGATCCTTCTCTTACTCTTGGAAATACAATCCAGGCAGTGGAATCAATCTGGCAGGAGGATGCACACGTCACCCAACCCAGATCAGTGCCAGGAAAAGGAGGGGAATGATCTAAAAGGAAGGTGAGGGGAAAAAGCCCAAAACAAACCAGCAAAAATGGGGGGAGGGAAAGAATGAAAAAAAAAAAAGTAAAACAGAAAGAAGATTCTTGCAGGTGGAAGAGATAAAGTTCAATCCTTTCCCTGCTTGAGAACCCATGTCATTCCAGCAGGGTCTCCTTCTTACAGAAAGTATCAAACACATTTTGCTTGCTTGATGCTCTTACGGAAGGATGCTTCATTTCTCAGAATTTTAAATCAACTACAACAAAATGAAGCAAGAGCCAACAGTGTGTTATTTAGCTTCAGGCTTTGAATGGCGCTGTCTTGCATCAAGGGAAACAATCTGGCATGCCTGATCTGCGGAGAGAGGAGGGGAGCAAGAGAAGGGAAAGGAATGGACAAAATAATCTGTATTCTGGAGCCTCATTTCAAAAGGAATGTCCCATTCCTGTTCAAGAACATGCTAGGAATCAATGCAAGAAGATGTCTGCCTGAATCTTCCAGTGGCTTAAAGCAAAGGCTTTAAGAAGACCCTGAATAACAACAGTCACAGAACTTTCCCTTTGTTACCAATTTCCTGACCGACCCAATTTGCATTGTATGACCTCCTCTGTGGATACAGTATGGTTTCTGAAGAGCCTAAAAAAAACTGCACTGGAAATGCAATCCCCTTTTTTACTGCTCTTTGTTGGACAACTCTCCACATAATGCTCAGCAAGGCAGCAGCACAGATTGCACCCTGGATTCACCGAACATCGTTAATACCTCCCAGATGTAATATAGACACTAAGAGTAGTATGGGTAATGACACCTCAGTGCCTAACTGCTTGAGCTGGCCCAGTCCCTCTTGGTCAAGAACTGACATGTTTTCACTGTAAGTTGAATTGCAGAGAGCTTTGAAAATAACTGGAGAGAATAGGAAAAAAAATCCCAAGACCAAAACCTTCCTGCCATGGAGTACTTTTCTGAAGAGATCAAGCTTTTCCATGGAAAACAACGGGAATGTGAAATCTGGGAAGAACATGGCCCTTGCAGTCACCAAAGCGCCATTCATTGACACAGCAGAAATTTGGTGCAATTCAGTCATATTGTAATTGCACAAAGAAAAACACTTTGGTATGAAAACCAGCCTGCTAAATAAATCTAAGCTAACACCCAAAATTCCAGTATAGCCCCACATGCCTGTACCACACAGGCGCAGATAATGTTGTGCATGTTGTTAGACTGGGGTAGGATTAGAAGTTTAACAACGGAAGAAGTATCATGGACTAAGACTGTATTGGTACAGAGAGCTACTATGAGCTCCTCCAACATGGTGAGCAATGTTGTACGTCAAAGTGAGGCACTGCTCAAAAGCAGAAATGACCAGAATTCAAGTGAAACACTGGGAAGCCTTTTGCTCTCAGAATATAAAAAAAGCAAAAGGAAAAAAAAAGTGTATGATTGTATAATTAAGCACTGTTTGCTAACAGCCATACTCAAGAGAGTAAAGGGAAAGCGACAGCACATCTCTAACTGACATTTCCAGACCTTTGACACCTATTACTATATTCAAATGCCCACAACATTCACAGCTTGATTTTGCTTTTCCACAGCCCACGGGTGTCACTGATGAGCACCAGCTTTCTGTGTGGCCTGTACACAGAGGCTTGGTTACAGGCAAAGTTATAAAATACAGACAATTCCTTAAACCATTCGGCATCAGGTTAGTGCTACAAAGTGGTAAAAAAAGGTAGTCTCCTCTAGTCATCAAAATGCTGGAGGAGTAAGACAACTGGCAGATATTCTCCCTACACAGAAATATTCTACTATGTAGGAAAGTTTACATTTGTTTCTGCACATCGCATGAATTTAGATCATAAAACTTGACGCAATTTAAAAACTTGCAAGAAAAGCCTGACAATAAGCCAACTGAGCAACCGCATAATTTTTAATGCTTTCATTTTTCACTCCTCCATCTTCTCTTTCATTTGTTATGTTATTCATGAACACTTAGCATGTGGTTAACTTTAGACAACCCCATCACAGTCGACTACAGCACATGTAAAGTAAAGCATACATTTTCAGCATCAATGCATAATAGGTGAAAACTTGCAAAGGCAGCACACTAGGCTTTATTATGCTATAAATTTTTCCAGAATTAGTTAAATTAAAACCAGGAATAGTTAGCTACCAAGAAATAAGCTCTACAGAATTGCAAAATAGATTGCAATGTTTTTAAGAAACATCTGACACACAAAAATACAAGATCAAGGATAAACCCTGAAATCAGAAAGAAGCCAAAAAAAGAAGCTGTATTCTTTTTGGTAATAAGTTTAGGATGATGATCATTTAGTCAGCTTAGTAGTAAAAACCAAAGTAAAACTTCCAAGACACATTAACACATGTCAAATATATGTAACAACTAGTTTGTGATAATCTGTTTGGTTGTTTTTTGTTGCTGTTGTTTTGGTTTTTGTTTGGTTTTTAATTTTCTGTATATTCTTTTAGGCAATCTACAATAAGGAATAAAATACCTTCAAACCCATGTATAAACAAATGGGCAAAAAAGCTTTGCAAAAGTTTCTTGTCTGAGCATCACTAATTTTTACAACTACAATTCTAAATATTGATGCTTAGCTTTTCCCAACACATCTTAAGAGATCAAATTTAAAATAAAATGTGATAATAAACCCACTAACAAATTAGCTTCTAATGCTCTCTTGTTATAGTCAGCACATTCAAAGCTTATTTTCCTGGAAAAGGTTCAAGGTTTTACTGGATACTTTCCAAGCAGCTCTGTGTTGCAGTAATCTACCGCCTTTCCTCTTATAGACCCTGAAATCTCACAGCCATTATCCAAACAATCTGAGCATCATCATCTAACCTGAAGACATTTCTAATGTTAACTAACTATGTCCCAAAAATATCTATACCCTTGCATGCACTACCCACACTTGTAATACTGTTGGGAGGGGACCTCAAAAATCTGGATAAAACAGCTTCATTGTTTGTTTGAAATTTGTTAGATTAAGTAATTGATTGCTCAGAGTGAATAATTAGTAAGATAGCATAGACATAAAACAGTAACCAAGATGAAGAGGAAATACAGACATAAAAGCAATGGATTGAGAGTACACAATATCAACGTCAATAGTTTAAATATCAGCATGCAAAGAAAGTCCTTTGGCACACAGAGTTATAATTGTGCTTAGGATGATACCAATTTTTATCTATAATATCTATTCGCAACTCTAACATGATGCACAGTGTTTGTACTTGCTTTGTACAGTTCTCTCTCCGATGCCATATCCTCACAAAAAAAGGTTTTTCTGATGTTAAGATACAAAACAGCAAAACAGCCTACAAAGAGAATCATGCAGCAATTCCTCCAGTGGAATGGTACTGGAGCTATATGCGTATATATCATGTTATGCATTTGCCATAAAGAGACTGTGGTACAGATGTACAGTAGAGCAACCTAATATCCTTATTCTTTTAAGGGAGAGTGATTCTTATGCATTTGCCATAAAGCGACAGTGGTAGAGATATACAGAAGAGCAACCTACTATACTTATTCTTTTAAGGGAGAGTGATCATTTTGCAAATGGACGTGCTCAGTGAGAATGAAGAGTGTCAGAGACTGGTGGGAACTCTAGACACGCAGACACCGCTATCTACAGAAACACGAAGACTTTCTATTCCAAAGGGGAATGAACATGAGACAAAATCAAGGAAAAGAATGAAAAATAATTTAAAAGTAGAGAATAAGAAGTCAAATAATAATAAAAAATAACTAAAGAAAGAAAAAAGCAAATGCTAAGTTTCATATTCTCTGAGAATCAGTAAATTCTGCCTTTGAGGATGCTGATCCTACAAGAGAAAAGCAAGCTCTACTGAAAAAACTGTGTGAGGAAGGAAGGGAAAAAAAAAAATCAGCAGCTGTCATTAATCAGAAGGGGAGCATTTAGAACTCCTACATAAATAACAAAGAAACTATCATAATCATATCCCTACAAATTGCCTCAAAGATCTTTTAGGTGATCTAGGGAAAAAAAAAAAAAAGTCATTCCCCAAATCACATTGTGGGATAAAAGACAAAATATGCAGAGAACATTTCCATCCTTAATCATATGTATAGGAACATCCATCAGAATACACGGTTTCACCATTAGTCCACCCTTCCCCCCTTATGACTATTTTTCACTCGGTGAAACAGTGTAGACAGAGGACAAAAGTAATAATAAAAAAAAAAAAAAAAATACAACCCACTAGCAAATAAAAGATTTGTGGTAAAAAAGGCCAGCATTTTAATAAGGGAAAAACCTAGTCTCCTGCAAAAGACCAAGTGCACCTTCCACCAGAATCTTGGAGTTCAGTAGTTCTTCTTGTCAGCAGGACTACTCTACACCTCAATTTTACACTGGGTGGAGGGAGGAAGAATTAGGCTCTTTAGAATCACTTTCTATCATTGCGTAATAAAGGGCAGAAATTATTGCATAAATCATGCCAATTATGCTCTCTTCTCCTTCTCCCGCATCAATTGCTAGCTAAGTAAAAGAAAACCCACATCTGCGAAGAGAAGGCAGAAAGCAACAAATCCAAATAAACTCAAGGTCTTACCATAAGAAGTGCCAGTGGCATGAAATGTGCCACACATACCAAACCTTCACTTCAAAACCTTTTCACAAAGACCAATGCAGAGAAAAGAGTAACGATGGCAGCAACTGGATGTCTTCTGTTACAGTTGAATAGATAGCAAAAATCAGCCTTGGGTAGGTACGTGTACTTTGGCTGAAGAACACTATCTACCAATTGCTCCACTCATGTCCTACCCAGGGACACTGGGAAGAGATTTTCTCTCCTCTGGACTGACAATAGTAAAACTGTGTCCTGTTGTGACCTTGTAAATATCAGTCCTTTTCTTTAGAACAAAAAAACGAGAGTGATGCCTGTGCTTCTCCTCCCAGAGTCTTAAATAACTTTCTTCTACAGACCTCCCACAAAAAAGTTCTTGAAAACTGTAGGCTACATAAACATGACTGAAAAAAGTACCATCTGAGATGTATAATCAATCAAGCAATGAAAGCTAGATGAAAAGTTACATAATGCCATTGGTCACAAAAAGACCTGAGTTGCTAAATCTATAAGCAATTCTATCACCAGAGCTTTTAATGTGGCACCTATAATTAACTTCTAAGCTTCCTCACAAGGTATAGTCTAAGAGTCACATAGTCTCAGCTTAAAAGAGATATGTGTTATCTATCTCACATATGCATTTCTGTAATGCATCTTTGAAAGTCAATCCTTAGCAAATCAAATTTCTGAATACCAATTACTGAGAAGCACAGGCTCCCTCACTCTCTAAGAGCTAACACTGTCTCATCATGCTTACAATATACAAATGCAATGTGTTGGATTTCAGCAGATTGTCTTTGCTTGTGATAAAACCCTGGGCTGGTTGAATTGATCCAATATTTCCAACCCATTGTGCGTCTTCAAACACTGTCATTTTTGGTGTAGCTCTGGTCCTGTCCTGTGCAGAGCACTGTGATGACTACTCCTACCTGAAGTGAGCAGCCTCTTCCCACAGGTCAACATTAGGTGTTGGGAGACATGGATACAATTATCTGTCTCCAAGCAGATTTCACTGAGAGATGTAGTGTTCTGCCCCTTTGTGGCACTGCCCTTTAGTTAAATAATTGAAACATAAAATCATTTCTTTTGCTTTAGTGTGGCTTTCCAGTTACAGCAGCTTTGATAAATGAAAGTCTTGACAAGGATCAAATCACTTGGATTTATGTCACAGATCCAAGACTGTGGAAGGACCACTTGTTCTCTTTGCCTCAGCCTCTTCTACAGGTAGAACAGGGAAAGCAGTACTCCCTTGTTTCAGAAAAAATAATGGAAAAAGGTCATCAATGCTTGTGATGCATTTATATACTCAGGAACTGTCTGTGAAAAGTTCAGCACACAGCAAGCAAGAAACTGTCTCACTAACACAAGTCAACCATTCTGAAATATGAGACAAGTTAAGGATTTAAGGCCTCTTAAATGTCTTCTTCACAGATGAACTTAACATCTGGAGATACTTTCCCTATGTAGTACTTTAGTGCCTATCAACATTAAGTACTAAAGCCCTTGCTTCAGCCTGTGTTTAAGATTGAAGACACCAAAAGAACTACCCACATACTTGAAGAAAAGTAAACATTTAACTGATCCACTGTATGCAGTACTGGCCCTCATTCACAGCTGTAGGCAACAGTCTACAATGTGTGGTTGGAAAGAAGTCTAGATGACAAATGTACAACCCTTTTTAGGGGTGATACCATAACTGTGGTATGAAAACATGACACAACAGTAACTGTCTTCAGGCTCTACTGTAAAGTTAGGGTACATATGTAAATGGGCTGCATCTCCACTGAGTAATAAACATTGCTGATTTTGCAATGAACCATTTTTGGGAACCCCCTGCCTTCACAAAACCTTAAGCCCTAACAGATCTTTTATACACTTTTTTTCCAAAGCACCAGCATAAGGCCATCACTGAAGATAATATACAGCATACAAAGGACCAAGAGTCTGATGGATTATGGCAAATCTGTATTTGGAGACAACTTCCATAAACTGAAGCACAGACCATCCTGGGAACAGTGCTTTTTCCTTTCTACTGTGCATGAAGTGTGAGTATATTAAAATAAGTTATAAATAAAATATTGTATATGTTCACACTGTAGAACATGATGAAATTCCTTCATAGGACTCCTCACATCTGCATTGATTAATCCTAATTCAAAAAAAGATAGCAGTGGTGACATAGCTTTGGTGACAGGGTTTGGCAAACCTTGAGAAACACTGAGGAAGAAGTCAGCTCTCCTGCCTGATCAGATACAGTATGTGAACGGTAACACTCAAGTCATATGCACTTACTTAAGCAGTGAGATCTAATAAGTGGCCTGCACTTCACACTGCAGCTTTACTGACTGCTCATATAGTGACAGACCAATATAAATTCAGCAGCCACCACAGCTACTCAAAGTAGAAGAAAATGAGGAAAACAGTGACAACTTATTACAAGTGTAACAACAGTATTTAATATCCATCCTCAGAGTAGTTTTTTTCAGTAACTTGGAATTATTTACATTCTAATTAATTCCATCAAAAATCCCTAAAAAGATTCTGTGCATCATTTTCAGCTGCTTTAAATCAGGTTAATGCTGCTTGTGGAAGAGATTTATTTAAATTAGGCCTCACCTGCAAGGCACTCTCTGAAGCTGGCACCTGGGAACAGGCGAAGAAGAATAATCCTTACAAAACACCTCCTTCCCCCGAAAAGCTAAGGTGTCTTTAACCTAGCCAGATGTCAGGTAAATAATTCAAGACCAAAAGCCTTCTGTATCTACAGTTCCTTCTAGAATTCAGTGCCAGGAACTAGGCAGTGTCAAAAATTTTGCAGGACCATACCATCATACAACCTCAAGATACAAACAGCAAACAAGAGTAATTAAACGGGGAGGAATTAATTTTAACATTTCTGTAGGGTACACAAACACAACTCAAAGTACATACCCATTAAGTCAGTCTCTTCTGCTACTTTCACACTCTAACAACCTGTGTACGACATACAGCAGGCGGCCAACATGTTTCACAGCTGTTAAGCTTCAACCACTGCTTAATACACCTTTAAACAAGCAACACAGAAGGGCCAGAGAGACAAAATGACTGTTGTCCCAGCACCACAAACCACTTGCTCTTTTTACTACCCTTCCCCATCTTCCTTGAAGCTCCTGTTTCTGAACACACTTTGTAGGAATGACTTTGCCTTACAAACTAGAATCAAAACATCTCCCCTCATCTGCAGTGGTTCAACCAAAACCCCCCTCATCTTCCTCACACTACAAGCACATATGAGAAGCAGGAACAACCCACCCTCTACAAGGAGTGGGAGATGTCTCCGTACTTTAAGCACCAAGGCAAAAAGGCGCCTCAGTGTTTGGTAGCAGGAGCCCTGGACCACTGGTGCTACGGTAACAACAGCATGCACTGATGCCAAGGTTTTATTACAACTTGTGTGCACTTGTCTGCATTACACTGCTTTCAAAGATTTCCATGCCTGCAATGGCATACTGTTATTTTTTTAAACAGGAGCTCTGCACAGCTATAAAACAGACTACCAGCTTGAAAGAAACCAAAAATTACACACCTTTTGAGATGGGCCAAACATACCTCAGCCTCAAACGCGGAGCAGAAATTGTGACAAGCAGTGTATTAAAGATGGAACTTTATAGCTTGATGATTATATATGACAATACAGGAGTCCTTTCTTCCAGTAACTGCCATTTGTTTATTTTTAAAAAAAGATAATAAAAGTGACATAATAAAACAAAATGCTTAAAAATTAAACCAAAGTAATTTTTTTTTCCACTCAGACGTATAGAATGGTACAGGAAAAATCATTTAAATCATTTCCTTAGTAATACAAGTAATATTTAAATAGATTTAATAGTGCTGCTCCAAACCAATGAATTATGAGTTTAAAACCTATTAAAATGTAATGTTTTTTTCCTGAGCTGAGGGAGAGAGATTTAAATCCACTGAATTTTAATATTTCAGCTTGAGCTGCAGGAGGTAGAGAAAGTCCAAATGAACTATTCCATCAGCACCATTCAAGCATGAACATTTTAATCAGTTTTACTTCCTTGGAGTTCTCCAACACAGTTTACGCTGTCATTCTGAAAGCACTTAACACAGAGGGTGTGAAAAACCACCAAGGCTTGTTATTGCCTTCACAATTGATGGCAAATAATTTCGCAGACTTCCTATCATTAAAATGTCACTGCTAAAAATTGAGGTTCAGCATTTCTTGTGCTAAACTGAATTTTCTTTGAACACCGTCATATACCTGTTCTTAAGTTTTTGGTACATTTATCTCTCTCCATGTGATAAACAGGCACACAAGCAGTAGCCTCCATTTCTGCCTTACTACCCTACTGCAGTTGAAAACTGACTATTTTAAACAGAACAAAACAAAACAAACGGACTGATAAAATTCTTCTAAAGTTACAAGTTAATCTCCGGTTCCCTTACTAAAACATAACCACAGTCATACAGCACATTTTGATTGTATAGCATAATGGATTAAAAAAAAAAAAAAATTGAGTTAGACGACTCAATATAATAATACAGGAAATTAAAACATAATTCCTAATTAGATCATATTACTTATTTAAGGCTATGATTTGTGTGTGATCTTGCAGATTCTAATCTAAAAACACATCAGATGAGACACAAGATCCACTGAATATATCATACTGCTTACCCTGATACACCCAGCCTGTAAAGGATCTCTGGATGTGCACTACCAACCCCTTCAAGCAAGAATGCTGCACCATACCATCCATGGCAAACACCACATGCAGAGTCTGGATGCCTACAGATTTACAGTCCCCCTACATCATGCTTATGATACCTAGTTTTGGTTTAGTTTTTTCTCCCTGCATCTCTCCAGAAGATAGATGATATTTAACTTGTTTCAGCCCATCAACAGTTTTAAACTGAACATGACCTATGAAAGAAGTCATTATAACTGTGTTTCATTCCATTAAACACAACTAGTTTATTGTCAGGAGAACAAGCCGTCTCTCTGGGTTCCAGGCTCACTTCAGCATATTGCATTTAAACTGCATGGATCAGTGATTTGGTTCATTTACCAATGAAGATAGAATAATATTGCAAAGTTAAAAGGTGCTTCATCAGATTCCGTTATATCAGAGCACATTCATACAAAAATATATATACGAGAAATACAAAGAGACGTGATTTGTGCACATTTGAGTCTTCCTGTGATATCCTCCATTCTAGTAAATCCATTTAAAACTCAAACCCTCCATTCAAACCAAATGGTTTTAGCATAAGTGAAGCAAACTGGGTATGGCCCTGCAATGCACAAAGGAACTTGCACTACAGTTTCATTTCAAAAACTCAAATACTTATTTTGTCTTCCTCTGATACACAGGTCAATGGGTAACTAAAAGATACATTTTTTAAAACTGTAAAGAACAAATGAACTTCGGAAGCTTTTAAAGTAATACAGGGTTAAAAGAACACAAATTCTGTCAGACTTATCAAACAGGAAAATAATATAAGACAACAGAATCAGAGATACTGAAAAAACGTGACTTCTAATTATGGTATTTATTTTTACTGGTGCTCACTTTACAGAGTATGACAAGCCTTTTTTAGTCCCATGCTACATTTTCATACCGTAAATCTCTTTACATGCAGAAATAACCTTATTGTAGGTATTCATGCCACTAGAACTTAAGCTTTTTGATAAACTGTTATCCTATTTATTAGATTCTTCTTTTTTTTTTTTTTTTTGATGAACCTTTTAAAGGTTGGATTACATTACTTCTCTTTAAACCTGATGAAAACAAAATTTTCAGTCTGTATTGCTCCTGTTTCTTTAAAACTGAAGACAGGGCCACACAGCATTTCCTAACATTTCCTAAATGTTAGCATTTCCTAACATAAAACAGGAGAGTGAAAAAAGGCAACACAGACAGCAAGGTTAAAATCAGTCTCTCTAGGAAGGTATAATGAACAAAATAAAAGTTCAGATATTAGGAAAATACAAGGCAAGAGAATTTCAACTGACTTGAAGAGACAGCAACAAATGAAACAGAAAATTTACTTCTGTCTGGTGGGAAAAGACCAACTGAAGTTACTGCCAGGCTCCTAGACAAGTGTCTAGTCTGTATATATTTATTCTGTGGGGTTTAGTGGTTCATGGAAGAGGATAAACTTAAATTTCAGAGTGCAGTAGCCAGTTTCTATAGCATCACATGTTATACATGAATCAGTTTAATCTTCACTATAAAGCAAATTGCTTTTTGCATATATCTCCCTCATATATGTGAAGGGGAATGGCAAACAGGTATACAAGTAGACTTTGAAGTATTCATACCACCCATGTGCACATATACACACACAAAATATACATGCACACGTACACACACCTCGTATGCACACAGAGCACACACACAGAAAAACTTCTTTAACAAAGAAGCCAACCTTTAGCTACTTAATTTATGCAAAGAATGTTAATAAAAGGCAATATTTTTGGTTAGGTAATGAAAACTAATTGGGAAATTATTCATCTCCCATTCTCCCCACTGGAGCGGAAAAGACGCACAACAAATGTTATTCATGATTCTACACGACTCGCTCCGATTCACCCCCTTCTTTCTAACGGGCACTTCAGAGGAAATAAAGGTTACTCTTTTCCATTTATATCTTCTAATTGACTACCAGTGTTTTCTTGTGGTCAGAGGGATACAAAATAGAGTTTGAAACAGGCTATTAAAAACAAGCAACAATCAGATGGCTGCTCTACACTACTGTCAGCAATGATCAGAGAGTTCTGATTTCCTTGTAAAAAGACAGAGGCATAATTGAAGCAATATCTTCACTTCAGATTGATTATTCGGCGACCCTTATCCACATCTTCACTCAGCAATTTGAATTTTAATGAAAGTAAATGGAATAATTAGCATTTCAAAGTGTGTTTGATACACTGAATAAAAAAAAGGAAGAGACTTTTATGTATAATCTATACACAAAAGAAAAAGCATTTGGGAGGGCGCAGAAGATGGGAAGTACAGTTGTAGTGTCTTCATTAGAATAACTTAAACAACTGCTTGCACCAGCTGCATAATTACACATGTGAATAATGTGCTATTAAGCTATGACTTCTCACCTTTACTTTATGCAGTGTGAACAGCCACGGCTTTCGTTGTTATGCCTTTCCTCTCCAGTTGTAAACATTGTGGCTGCCCACACCCATAAATCTCACAGGACTGCTATACTGGGCTAATACTGCTGGCACTGAAGATTTTACAAGAGTGGCTCAACACACCCGTATTTTTAGATGACTAGGAGAAGGATACTGATGAGCACACTGGTGACAAGTCATTTTGCTATTGATTTTGGCTGCTTGTTTTTCTTTTTTCTTTTTTTTTTTTTTTTTTTTTTTTTTTTTTAAGAACAGCTATTTTTTTTAATGTAAAAATAAAATGTGTGGTGAATATTCAAAGTTTTGAGCCAGCATCCAGAAAAAGATGTGGGCAGCAGGGATGGGAAGAACATTCCAGGATGGCACATTATGTCATACAAAGGCGACCTGCAGAAGCAGACTAGCCCAAGGTATGCAAAAGAAGCAAAGTTACTTAAAAAGGACAACAAAAGAAAAACAGATACCGACCCAGCTTTGGGGAATGGATACAACATGGACATTAATTACCCTGTTAAGATTTCTTGGCAGAGTGCAAGCAGTAGTTTTCAGGTAGTAAACAGCTTTCATGAAGATCAAGCTACTGAACTTCACCACTGCCCACAACTTTTGCGCACCTGATTAAAATAGGTTCATACAAGCGAGGAAGAAAAAGAAAATCTCTTTATAAACACTATTAGTGCTAAAATGGAAAGACCACATACCCCAATGATTGCGTTCAGTTCTGCCATGGTCACTTGCTTGGCACGCTCCACAGCCTGCACCACTTGTTGCTGGTGCTATAAATGAAGATCAGAAACAGAATAAAATTATTTGTTTTCTAAATGATTAAGCACAGATTCTTCCTTTTATCTTTTTTTGTTTTCCTTTTTCAAATACATGCAGGGATTGAAATAACTGTTCTCTACCAGACAGTCACATTCTGTGTTGATCTGACAGAGTACCAGGTAAGGGGAGGATTTTTATTTATGCCATTACTTGCCAGGAATTACACCTTTGCTCCCCAAAGACCTACTGCACAACCTGGCTAAACAAGGAACTGTCTTCCTTTTGTTCATCAGCACAGTGTCTTTTTGAATTTACATGCCAAAGCAAGCCACTTTCCTTACAGCTATGTAAGGTTTTTCATTTAAAAGAAAAAAAAAAAACCCAAACAACAAAACATACTGAAGAAGAAAGGTATCTATTTTCAGTAAGTGCATGGCACCCACATCACTGAAGGATATACAGATTTTTCCTCTAGGTACATTTCAAAACAGCTCAACCATAAGAAAGAAATTTAAAATGCCATTCACAATTCTGTCAAACACGTGAAAGAGAACTAATTATTTCAATCCCCAACATGTAAATTTTAATAGCTTTAAAAAGTCCATCAAAAACACATGGTCTAATTAACAACACAGTTTACAAGCTTCAGTGGTTATATTGTCTCAGTTTGAGTATACTGTATTCCTGTAGTAAATTCAAAATTGCTGTATGCTGAGAACTGATTGATATTTATTTGAAAACATCAGCTACATATAAAATAAGGTCCTCATCTTGCAACCAGATCTGTGCCTGTTCAGAGCTCCATCAGTGGCAAATTCATCTACATGGGCAGCCTCACAGGATCTGGGTTGCACACAACAAATTGGTGGTTAGGGAGAAGTGTGAGTAGGTTGTGTGATCTGCACTGTGTGATCTGAGTTATCTTGTGATTTACAGCCACAGGTTGAACATGAAGAGGAGTGAGCACTTGCCTATTTTGAGATGTGATGAAACCATAACGTCAGATCTGTACTGAAACCAACATCTAGATGTTCTTTGGCACAAAGTTTAAGGAAAGGGCAGAGAGGGTCTCTTTAAAGCCTCCAGCTTGTCCCCATGGCTGTGTATACAGTAAGAGCAACGCCAAGCCACACACCATGCAGCAACAGCTCTTGCATATCCTTACTAGAGGCAGAAAGCTGCATAAAGGAATGCACGGATGCAAATCTGCAAGACTTCCTGCAACACAGGAATAGGTGAAGAGCATCAGAAAGACTTCCAAGGCAGCACCCTGAGACAAGGTGGGAGAGAGGGCTGTAAGGAAGGGCTCAGGGGCTTGGCAGTCTCAGATTTGCTGTCTCTCGGTGCAACACACAAACAAAAATGGCATTTTCACTTACAAACTCTCTCCCATAAAAGCACTCGGGGTGAGGAAAAACAAGCCTAAAAACCTACCTGTAACTATAAGAAATGCTGACCTCAACTACAAAAAATGGATAAATGCAAATAATGAAGGAGATAATTTAGAAACACTCCTGGAAGGAAGAAAAGGGTTTTAAGGTTTGTTTGTTTTAAGCAAAGAAGAATTAAATGAAGGTAATGCCAGGACAGCAAACAACATACTGCTGCAAGCAGAATCACAGCAGTCCCATTTAGTTTTGTAAAGCTACAGTGCTAATGTAAACCAAATCTGTCACTTGTAAGCAAACAATGTAAAGAACAAAAAGCAGGCTGAATATGAACAAATGTGTTCTTGGCATTCAAAAAATAAGAAATAAAAAATGCAGTGGTATATCACCATCACAAATAACCAGTAAAAAGGAAATTACAATACTCAAGCCTCAATGTGTTATCATCTCCAGGTCATCATATGTTAAGGATAGGTATAGCTTTTAGCAATTATGTAGCTGAAAGCCCAGTGACATGTGGCTCTATATGGCAATGGGGTAATCATAAAAATTACACCATCATTTTCTGGTGGAGGTCAGCCACACCAAAAATGGGTTACAGAATTTTTGATCCAAGTCATGCAAAAAAAAAAAAAAAAAATCCCCCAAATAGGTTTTAAAAAGTATTTTCTTAAAAAAAATAAAAATAATTTTCTGAAATTTTTACAGTCATCTTTGCTTTCCTACCATTCCATAGGCAATGCTTTTCGTGCTGAGGCAAAGAAAGTGACCTAGCTCTTGATTTCTATCTATGATCATTCAATTCCAACACCTGTTTACTTAAGTCCTGCACCCAGGGCCATGTGCAGAACAAAAAAATTCTGAGGGACCTACAGAAAGACATCCTGAAAACACCGAAATCACTTTAGAAATTACTTCAATTTTCATTCACTTTCTGGAAAAATTAGTCAACTCCACAGGAGTTTGAATGTTTTAATTTTCTTTACAACAAACATACAAAAAGTAGCTCTCAGGAATACTTAGAAAAAACATTATTTCAATCCCAGGTGAGGGGAAGAGAAGGTGGAGGGGCAAAGTACCAAAATCTCACTTCAAGATTTCTGCTGGAAAGCACTGTAAGACAGAAATTCCCTAAGTAGCCACACAAGGCATCTCTCATTGATTCTAATAGGTTTGGGATCAAGCCTTCATAGAGAGGAGAAAACCCATGGGCCTTGTAACACTGAACCTAAATGAGGTATGGAAGAGACAATTAAAACTCTCCTATTGCTAGCTGCTTTAACATTGATTTAATCTTCAGTGGCATAGCATGCAAAAGACCCAAAATAGATGCTCTGTAATTAGCCTCTCCATCACTTCCACCTCGTTGCAGCAACAGAGCAGACTCCCGCTCAGCTCCCCAAAACCCCACAGGGTGCGTGCCCCCAGTGACCCTGGGGCTACTCCAACTCACAGGCGCAAACCACACGCTCCAGTGAATAAAGATGCAGGAAAGCAGAATCACGCCGCGGTACAGCGGAGCGCTCTGCAGGCTCTGGAACCACAACAGGTGGCAGATGGGGCGGTCCCCATCACTGACCACAGCTCCGGTAATGACAGAGATCTCTACACACAGAGAAGGACCCCAACTGGCTTCTGAGGATCCACTGCCACCTGAAACTGAGGTTTAAGGGGCAGGGAGCCCAGAAGCCTGCCCAGCAGTGTGGCAGCTGGCTGGTGCAGACCTGCGAGTCCCCAAGGATGGATGTCTCAAGTGCCTACCGCGTGCTTGAATGCCTTCCCCAGCCAGCGTGGCGGTGACATGCTGAATTATGTTAAAACTAAGCAGTACACATTAGCCTGCCCATCAAGTGACCATGTAGCAATTTACAGGCAAGTAAAAACAGCAACAAAAAAAGGGTTACATTTTTCCCCAACCAAATACTTATGCAGGGTTGCAGCTTTCACACACGTTTAATGCCAGACTTCCTCTGTGCATACAAGTAAATGACAGACACATTTTCTTCAGTTATGGGAAAACAGTATTTTGCATTGCATTTAACAGGCCATAGCAATGAACTCAATACACTGCCCTGCCTGTCATGCAAAGCAGTATCGTTTCTCCTTTTTAACTTCTTCCCTGTCTCTCCTCTTCACCTCTTCTTGCTTTCTGTAATGAGCAGTGGTATGTCTGCACTTACCTAGTGTTGGAAAATCACCTCCTTTCAGTCGCACGGTGGGTAGCAGTAACAGAAACCACAAGACGGATGTAGGCTTTTCCACCATTGCATTGTCTCACCACACTCTCTTGTCACCTAACCATGGCTCCTCCACAGGCATTGCAGGATGGTGGAAAACACCTGGGCATTTTTTACTATGTCAGAGTCTCCTGCAGCTCCCAATGACAGGAGAGCCATGCTGACAGCATCCAAGCAGCCAAAATTCCTCTTGGCATGCCTGCAGAGATGCTGATGTTAAAGATGTCTAATTCCAGTCTATCTCCAGCACTACCAACAAAATCCAAAGCAAAACTGATTGAACAATTCACTCTGCAGAAGAAAGGGGACTCTGCTATGTTTTACTGATATTATTTTGCTGTTGTATTATCCGTAAAGAGGAGTACAGACCAGGTCTTGCTTAAGAACTACAGCAGTGCCATTCTGAAAAGCCAGATCTAGAGACAGCATAATGAGATGAGGCTGCACCAAAAACACTACTGAGAACCAGAGAGCAAACACATACTTAACATTGAGTACAGTGCCCACTTAGAAAATTAAAAGGGACCAGCAAGGTCACTGCATTCAGGCACTGTAACTTAAACAAGATATAATAACCACCACTTCATAAAAATGTAAGGGCGTTATTAGGAATATATACATAAATTGCTAACGAGATACCTTCCTTGGTAGAAGGATTACAGATACCTGACAGCCTCCTTGTACTTACTGTTTGAGCTCTAGACTGGGGCAAGTCTAAGATGGAGGAAAATAGTTTTGTCTTCTCATTCTCTCACCTCTCAGACCAGGACCTACTTCTTTTTGAACAGCATGAAAGTATTCCTGCTCTGCTTATATATAATAGATCTCTCACTCTGCATCCAAATTTACATAACTTTTGAAACAACTCTAGGGAACGTACATACAAAGAAGAGTGAGCACATTATGGCCCATACTTATCTCGTAAAAGGAAAACTATCAACTAATATTAATGTGTTTGACGGGAAAAGACTGCATGCAGTATTTCCTGTTTGTATGTTTGTTTGGATGGACACATGCCAGTGCTTGGCATTTTATTGTACTTCTAAGTATATATGACAACCTTATGCGGAACTGAAGATCCCTATTAAAGAGCAATCCTTAGAGCTTGCTCACTTGCAGTTGGAAGGGAAATTGCACCGTCTGAAAAGTTTATTACAGCCTTCTCCAGCTTACATAATGCTTGCAGTGTGGCATGGAAGTTCACAGGAGCCAATACCGTAAACATTTCTCTGGCTCCTCAAGCAGGTTTCGTAGGTTGCTGAGCTCCAGGTTGCCACTACAACATTGTTAACTGTAAATAAGCCAACTTGAATGTGTCTCATGAATATAAACAGAATCAATATTTACTCAAAAGAAGGTAACCATGACATATGAGTATCTCCAGCCACACTGAACAAATACCACTATCCAGCACTTAAGGTTGTTCAGTACTCCCTAGCTCACTGGGTCCCACAACAGTAGCTACAGGTTGTAGGCAGCCACATGCACCACCTTCAGCAGACAGGAACCAGCCCCAACTTGAAAGCCACGGGATTGTGCAAGTGTCACACTGTGCTGCAGCTGATAAATTCAGCTGAGAAACAACGTAAATTAGCAGAGGCGTGACTTACGGCTTTAGACCCAAAATTAATTGCTTCTTACTGTATAGATCACTTGATGATACCAACATTGACATATCTATACCAGCTGCAGCAGATCAAAACTAAGCTAAGTGCTAACAAATTCCAAGTATTTAGCCTCAACCCTGCAGGCACCCCCTTCACCTTACACAATAGGACACACAATGGAGCACACCGGTATCTCTCAACATCACAGGGAGGTGGGAAATGACTGTTGCAACACAGGGAAGACTGCAACTGCTGCAGAAGCTGAACACACACAGCCTCCCGAGTTCTCTTTCATCCCTCAACCACTGTCACTCTTCCCTGTCAAAATGCAAAGCTCCTATCTCTTGGTGCTGTATTTTTACAGTCTGCCTAAGTCAGAGTCAACATAAAAACAAGGAAGCACTTGACTGCATATTTAGGCAGGTTAGGGAGTTTATTTTCAATATATGCTTAGAAGATATACCAGCACAGTAAAATTGACTGAAGCCTGGAGAATTCCCTTAACACTTTACTGGATTGCCCCCTTAAACAAAGCAGACACTAGTACACAGTAGGGTGATGTATTATAATTGCATCCTTTTCACAAGATCTCTAGTGATTTTGGCCAGAATTTCTTACTTTAAGTGAGTTATCACAAGCCATTGATTCGTTACAAAGTTAACAAGCAATAACACAAGTTAACCTGGTGCTATTATGAGGCAATAATGTTCCCATCAGTGCATGTAACCACTGTATTTTGTTCATTTTTCCCCCAGGCACAATACAAAGGAGTCGGATCACATTTTTCAGCCACTATTTCACAATTAGACTGTATGCAAAATGCATAAACAGCAAAAGCACACTGCAATTCAATTCTCTATTAATCTAGATGATGAAATAAAAAGACTTCCATTAAGATACTCACTTTGTAAAGACTCAAATTAGACAGAAACCAAGACTAGCAGAACACTCAAATCTGGAGATCAGTTCTCTTTTACCTCATCAGCATATTCCAATATCAACTGATTTAAATAAGTGTTTCCATTAACAGAGGTCAAGAAATTGCCAAGATTCTCCTAATTCAAACATAAAAAGTATCACAATCGATGTCACTGTCAAGACATGTGGCAAGTCTTTCTGTGCTTCCTCTTTCAGTCCCTCTCTGCTGTCTACTCCCCCTCCTCCCTTGCTAGGTGAACCAGAAAGCAAGCACGCTTGCCTCTCCACATGAGGTGAATGCGTACCCTCACTTTTTGTAAGAGCTGCCTTTTGTCTTTGTTAATATGTGCAAAAATGCTGAAGTTTTGAATGTTTTGACCTCTCCATCTCCTCTGTAGCCCAAAGAACTTTGGCACCATGCAACATGCAGAGAGGAGGAGCTGTAAGACATGGTAAATGAGATGTGCGAACAGGTGAAGGAAACTTTATGGGCCATGGATTTAAAAAGCAGATTCTCACTAGCACAGAAGCCATATGAGAGCCTGTTCTCAGATCTAATACTGCTTAACTCAGAACTCTGATCTAAAGCCTAACAAAGTGAACAGCAGTTATTAAGCACACTGACACTTGCATGCTTAAGCCCTCATTGGGAGGTACTGTATCTATGACAGAAGTGGGACAACATAATTTTCTAAATTTGCAATCTGGATCATCTCAGCTGTCTCCTTACATAGTTCTTATAACTAGAGTATTAATGAAAAACTGCAGCAATGTGTAAATCCAGAATTACTTAAAAATTGTTCTCCATGCCTAGCTTGATGGCAAGAAAATGGTTAAACAGTGAACAGGGGCCTTGGGCCATAGTTCACATGTTACTGCATGTGAGCACCACAACAGAGATTCTCCTCGATGGGAAAAATGGGTGAAGTACAAGGTGAAGACTTCACAGCCCTCCACAGTGCCTTTGCCCTCTAAGGCAGGGACACAAAATGTACCAATACCAGCTTTCAGGAGAAGGCCACCACAGCAGTTTATCTCTAGGGACAGAAAAGCACAACCACAGGGAGCAGAGAGAAAGGAGAGAGTCCATGCTCACCTGACTGGGATGCCACTAACATAAAAGTTCAAAAAACTACAGCTGTGTTCGCCCCCTCCTTCCCCCCCCCCTTTTTTTTTTTTTCCTCAATTACACATGATCATGTAGAGGGGGTGGAGGCTAGGATTTCCAAAATCAAAGGCCAAAATCCATCGTTCACTATGAATCAAACACATCTTCATATGTATTCATTCCAAGCCTGTGTAATCCCTTTGCTTGCAAGAAACACCTACTCCAAGAAATCACATAGACTGGGTTTGTGTAAGTGGAGCAAGCAGAGCAGCATGACTTACCTGCGTATGATAATAAAGTTTTGGTTAGCAATTCATCTGAAAATAGCAGTACTAGTACCAGCAGTAGTATACCAGTACAAAGTTTCTAAACACAGCATCACATACTCTACAGAAGTTGTCTCTGTTGTGGAAATGACGATCCTGTATCTTTGCTAAGACTACAGATTTGCCTGACAAGTACTCACCCCTGCCTTTGCTTCAAAATCGTGTCATTTTAGTGCTCACTTTAGCACAAGTATGAATCAGCTTTACACCTTGCTTTTATACGGTGTGCTATTCCCGCACAGCAAGTAAGAACACTGTAACTGGAACTGTAGAGATTCTGTATTAGTCAAAGTACAAACCCAACAGCTACATATTTTAGATCCGTGCAGGACTTGAATTCCAGTCCCACAGCAACATAACTACATCATTACACATCATTTAGTTTCCACAAATTCATCTTTATAAGCAAAGCGTACAGCAGCACTCATGAACACTGTCAGGTTCTAGTTTTCATAGTGTTACTCTCATTTCAAACACAGGCAGATGCACAGGCAATGTGCACACGCACAGCACATTAGCCGAATGCTAATATCGAGCACACAATCTCTTTTTTGAATCAGAATGAGCAGCTCTCTTGAAAAGCAATGGCATTTTATGGAACAACTGAAAAGGTGGGAGAAAGAGTCGCAGCATGTTCTCAGGCACAGTGTTTCACAGGTGCAATGCACAGAAATATACCTTCCAGCTTTCACTTCTCAGCTACATATTCTACTGAAATGAAACCATGAGTTAAATAGATGCATGCCAGCCTGTGCCAGCAGACCCCAGTCTCTAGCACTTTCCTCCAGTGGAGTGGGCAGGGGAAGCTGTTATGCATCCAAGGTCTCCCTTCATGAACCACATGTTCGTTTTACTTCACACACGCCTGTGGCTCAAAGTCTCTCACTAGCTTCCACCAGCTCCCCCAAATCCCAGTGTCCCCTGAAGTATCTACAATGCACTCAAGATAATACCAACAAATCATAATTTGAAGAAAATTAGTGCTCAGAGAAATTAGCTCACAGAAAGTTTCAATCTCCTGTCTATATTCCCCAAATACACAGAAAACATAAAAGGATTTAAGGTAATAAGTAATCTAGGATGCAGACAGAAAGAAAAAACACAAAACAAAGCAGAAAAAAGCTACATTTCGATGCCTACTGTGTTGAACATCACTACTCGGTTTTTCAAAGTAGAAGTTTCTGACGAATTTTAATGCCCACTGCTAGGAACGTAACACAAATCATGATCGTCTAGCATTTTTTGCAAGCTGTCCTCTCATTTCAAGCAAACAAAGTCATAATTGTGAGGAAAACTGCATTGTACATGAAAGTAAAATATTTCAACAACTACAATTTTGCATAGCACATTACAACACATTCTGTTTCATAAATATATTTACATGGTATTATAATGGACTTGGAGAAGATAATGAAGTCACAGTGATAACAGTAACAGTGGAAAGTCATCTACAAACACTGAGAGATTCATAAGGAGACAATCTCAACAGTCCCACTTTTGTAACAGATATGATGAGGCAATCATTTTGATCAGCACCAGTACAAACAACTACCTACCTCTTGGGACAGGAAAGGAATGACTTGTGCACATATCGCATTCAGCCTCTTGACAATTTCTGCCTGCAAGTGACAAAAAGAAAGAAGTTCCATTATATAGGTTCTCAGGTGCAACTGTCACCCATGAACAGAGAAGATACACTTGTTTGGGTTTTTTTGATTTCTAGTCATCTTCTGACCAGGACAGATTATCAAAATAACCTAAGTGTTCGGACACCAAATCAACAATATCCAGGAATCTAAAAATTTCTGGCTAAAAGGTTTATTTTAAAAAAAACCCACAATTTTGAACTGGCACAAAGAAAAGCTAATTCTGAATATGCAAAGTCATTTAAAGAAAAAAAAAATCTTCAGACGTAACGAAAAAGATCAACAAAATACTGTGTATTGAACTAAAAACTCTCTTTTAAGAGGCAAAAAGAAGGATCACTTCAAATTGCAGCAATGCCACTGTAAGCAAAGGGAACAAATAAACCAGTCACTTCTACACTAACACAGCATATCATGAGGAAATTAGCACATATGACTTCACCGATAATCATTCTACCATAGATTTTAGAAACGGATATTGAAGTCTTGTATCATATTTATGTTTTTATCAAGCCCAAGGTTAAAAGCAGTTACTTTCATGTTGCAATTGTGATCAGAAATGAATAATACAAAATGTTTTATTTCTGTACTGGAGATCACTTCTTATTCTGTGTATTTAATCTAAAAATCTCAATAGAGACAAAGAAGATTTGGAGACATAACACAAGAACTACAGCTCCAGAAACAGAATATTTGAAGCCACACAGACTGACTATAACGCATAACTTTCTTATAATAAATTGTAACCAGGATGAGTTTCTCATTATGCAGTAGGACAGAATGCTCTGCCTCCTGCAAAGTCACTGTCTGATGAAGACATAAAAATGTGAAATTTAGGCTTCCTTAAGAGCAACCCTTCCAGCCTTCTTGCTATGCTGTTTTTTAAATTACGAACACTTAGAAAAGAATCCGTAGAACAGAAAGGCTCAGAACCAGCAATAAAAGAAGTCAGAACCACATATAAAACACATCTGGGTTCAAGGAATACTACAGTTACACAGCTATGTAACCAGAACACATGGTACACTAGAGGTAAGGGTACACATGAAACTAACTCTGCCCCCTTGTGCATGCTGTGATACATCTGAGTTAACATATGATATTTTGCACTGCAATTTCTTAATTTCTCTGAAATCCATCTAACTTCCCACAGGTTATTTATACAGTAATTTCCTTGTTACCCTGTCCCACTATCTTCTCACTCGTCTTCACTGTTTATGCAAGTCCTCATCTCACTGAAGTTCTATGTTCTAATACATTTGCACATTGATGATTTTTATTCAGAAGCATAGTTACCTTAAAGAACTCCTGAGAATATATTCTGTTCACCACAAACATAGATTACCCGTTAATTTCAAAGGTCTATGCACGCCTGTAATATCAGGTATCTCACAATGCAAAACCTAAATACTCCTTTACAGTGTTCACTGTAATAGATGACACAGAGCAGTACAGGGAGTGACAAGATGTGTGCATCTAAACTTCAGGCAGAGAGGCTGCACAGCCAGTACAGCATTACTTCAGAGCAATACTTCATTAAGGAATTGTAGACTATAATACAATACACAGCTGCAAAACACCTGTGCTGTAGTGGCTCAACCACCATTAATTTAGTAATTTACAAATTTTGGGCCACACCACTATATTTTTTTTTTAAGGAACCTCCTGAATGCCTTAAACACAGAGAGAAAACTACACATCCTGCTCTTTGAGGCTCTTCTGTATGAAAACTCCAAAATGACACTGTCCTGACTTGAGGTGAGGCCCCTCTGACCTGCTATTTAAAAACATGCACATGATGCTTTCCTCTGCTGCAAAACAACTCCTACTCATATTTAAAATGCCTGTTGTAATCCTACCCACCTCCAGTGGAGCTCCTGGGGGCAGTCTTTGCCTTAGCTGAAGCCCAGCAGAAGACCACTTCCACCACAGCTATGTTAGCTAGATGCCTCTACTGCACTGCTTAGGAAATGAGAGTCCTAAAGTGTCACGTGGAAGCTCAGCATGTAATTGTAAAAGGCTTGTAGATTCATAGATTTTAAGGCCAGAAGGGACTGTTAAAACTGTCTTTTCTGACTTCTCAAGTAACACAGGCTGTAAAACTTCTCTGACTTCTCCATCAAACTTGTAAATTCTAGTTCAGCTCGAACATAGCTTAGTCAACAGAAACAATTTTATTCAGTTCACTTTGAGGCATTTCTTCCCAATTAAGGTACTGAACCCCATCTATTTCAAGCTATTTCGGCTATGATGTTTTCTTTTGTTTACTTCCCTACTCCCTCCCCAGAACAGAAGAATAACATTGCTCTTCTATTGCTCTTCTGGCCAAAAAGTGGTTGAAACATATTTGCACAGTATTTTTACAAAAATTCACCTCCGGCAGATTTTGAGCCTGGGAAATGTTAAGTTAAAAAGACTCTTCCAAAAAGCTGTAAGTAACTGAAAACAGGTGACTGAAATATGAATGCTTACACAACTGTAATAAACTCTTTGATATCAATCCCACTTGAGTGCAGAACAGCAAGTCTTTTCATGCTGTACACAGGAAAGTGAGCTGATGGCAACAGCACCCAGCTCAATCTACAGAGAAGAAAAAAAACTTGCCAGCAGCTTCGAGAGATACCAAGATGTTCCCCAGCACCATTTCTCAGCTAGGCAAGGAGCCCGCTACGGCAGTCACAACAAATCTTAGAAGCCCTTGCTATGCTGAAGCAGGTGTTTACACTATTGCTTTATTAAAACAGTTTTCACCTCCTCTAACAATAAGTGTCCTCAGTTGCATGGTTGTGTGTACAGTTATGTTTTATCTCCCTCAACACTTGGGCAGCAAGGAAACAGCCCAACTGAGCAGCAGTGGACCGTAAAAGCACAGCAGGATTGAGACAGGGACCTTTGGAGACCACAGGCAGCAAAGCAGTGCGTACATCCACAAAGATAGGAAGGACATTACACATTCTGTTCTGAAAAAATCTCAAACTAGACATTTTCACACAGTAAATAAAAAAATACCTTTTGCTTTAATACTGCAACTGTTTCTGCAATTAGCTGTACAGGATAATACCACAGGAATAAGCCTGATTGTTTATCAGAAAACATACAAGAGGAGTTATCTGCTGGATTCTAGCTAAAGGTTTCTTGTGGCAATGCCCTACAACTTGAAAGTGTAGGTATTGCTGATGCAGGATGGCACCTTGATAGACCTATTAAAATTGCCATTGGTAGGGGCCTGGAAACAACTTTTTCTTTGCTTAAGGTAAAAAGTCAGACACAAAATAAAACACGAGTTTATTTCACATTTCTTCACCCACACAGATCTGCAGACCTGTGTGTCTAAATCCAGTTTAGGATCTCTTGTTTTCCCTTAGATGTCAGGCCAATGGGTTTTTCATGCTCAACCTAATGGGCTGAAGGAAGAAGTATGATTTCATAAAATCAGGCAGCCAATTTCTCACATGCAAAGCCAAAGCTGCCTCAGAAAAACGGATGCTTCTGAGGTCATCTAATTTTGCCTTTTTTGTCCCATGGGACAAGGCTTTAGAGGTATCATTTATTTACAAGCCTTTCCACTGGGCTTTAGTTATCAGCCAATAATACTGTGGACACACACACTTCTAATGGCCCGTGTTTTGAAACCAAGTCTAATCTGATGGCGCAGCGCCCAAACTCCTTTTCCAGCATAGCCATTAAAGGATGTAGGTTATTGCTGTTGTCACCATTGATATTTGTCATTGTAATGTAATTAGGGCCCTAAAATGATGCATTACAGCCCTTGGCACAGCTTCTATTAAAATCTTTTCTTCTGCTCACTGAACTGCGACCTGCTTTCTGATGAATAACAGACAGACAGCTTTAGGGTGAGGAACAGATTCATCAAAGAAGTATTTTTTGGGTCTGGAAATAAAATAAATAAAGAAATAACAAAGGGCAACCTAAGAAGAAAAGTACAAGGAAGGAAAAAACCAAACAAAAAAAAAAAAAAAACAACAACAAAAAAACCCCAACCTAAAAACAAAACAAAAAATAGCACATCTGAATTTCATCTCACCACTTGAAATTCTGATTGCAACTGATGAATCTTTCTTAGGACAATATATTCCCAGCCTGTGAATCACATGGTTAATCAGGGCTCTAATCTGCTATCCATCAGCCTATGCCAGCACTGTAACTTCCAATCAAATTTATAGGTTATGTGGGTCACGCATCCCTGAACAACTGCATTCATGGATATCCCATTTAAACGGGCACAGATTCTGAAACGCTGTTGTTAGGGTTACTGAATGTTATAATACTATTCAAAGCTTTTATGAAAGCTCCTGATAAACAGCTGCTAAATTACTGCCTGTGGATACAGCGTGATGCTCTGAAATAGCATTAATGGCCCAATAAAAGGGCGATTGTTCATGCCAAAATATAAAAAGGATAGCTTTTGCTGCCATAGTTTGTCAAATATGTTAACAAAATCTGACACTTCTATTACTCCTTCCCCTAAACACAAAAGATGTTTGGTTTTGCATAAAAACATAACAGCATGCAACCAGAAAAGATGAGGGAGAGGCAGGGAGGGAAGGCTCAGGCTGGAATCACCTTTTTACTTATGTAATGCAAGCTTGTATTGTTTGCATCCTTTGGGAGACACCTACAACAGAAACTATTTTAACACTCTGAGCTCTTTTCACAGTCACTTATACAGCATTTTTTTCTTAAAAAACAGAGAAAGATTAAATATTTTTTAACTACAATATTAATAATTTTTTAATTTTATTTTGCATGTAAAGAGACAATAATAAAATCACTGTGCCAGAACCTGATCTAAGTAAAGGAATGAATATCTGTACCAGTTAACAGTCCTTCAGAATCACTGCAGCGATACACCACTAGAACAACAGCTTAGGTCCCAAATTCAGCCAATTAAAATTTTTTGACCAAAGCCAATTGTTAAGTGGTACTTAACTGCCTAAATATGCCTAAAAACCTGACCTTTAAGTTTGTAAGTGCCTATAAAGCACCTGGAAAAATGTTCAAAGATAAACCTACAAAGATAAAGGCTACACCTCAGGTCTCACAAGGTAATGCAGCCTCTGAAGGGTGCTGAGCAAAGCTGATGATTCTTGGGGTACAACCACAGCCCTGCGGCTCCCAGCTGCACACAGAAGGGAGCATGTGATGGACCATTAGCCACCTTCAGCCCTTTGAGGATCACAGCATAGGGTTTAATTCAATTTACCCTTGCTACACACAGCTAGAATAGGACATAAGTACACAGTAAAATATGGAAATGTGTTTAAGTGCATTGATAAGCATTCCAGCATATGTCCAAATTCTCAGCACAGATGGGTACTAGAAGAGAAGTAAGAGTCATATAAACTTCAGATACTGAAATACTCTGAAATGTTCTAATACATAGGGAGTTTGGAATCAATTTGTTGCTTAAAAATCCTTGTTTGCATGCTTTTTTGACGTCGGGGAAAAAGGAGAATTGGGATTTTATTTATAGGATATAAACTTCAGGAAAATATTTCCACTATGTTTCACAAAGTTCCATAGTTATTACAATTATAAAAAATTGCTGGTAAAGAATTACCACTGGAGGCTGTAGGTCTGTCAGTGGAATGGAAACAAAACTACTATATATGTATTGTTGAAATAAAACAGAATAATAAAACACTATTGGGAAGCTCATTTCAACACCCAGTAGGAAAAAGAATATATGCAATTACACTTTCAGAAAAATAATCTGAAACAACTGTTATTTCAGGTTTAATTTGTTCTACACAATGTAGCCTTTGCCAAAAAGATCAATCTCATATATTAAGTGCTTACCAAGAACACATGCACACAACCATAATATCCAAACAAGCACTTCACAAATTAGTGAGACAAAAAACATTATTACACTGTATGAGACATATCATGATTCTGAATAAAGCAAGCAAAAAAGCTAATCTTAGTATTTCACAGAAAATTAACTCTTCTTTCATAAAGAAGAATGTGTTTTGTTTTAATCACAGAGTGCTGTCTGGAAGTGCTTACTCCAGTTCTACAGAACTGGAGGAAATAATGCAAGCCCTGAATACAAAATTCCTCTTCAGTCCTAAAGGAATGGTGTTTGGAATCTGGGCTACAAAGTTTTGTAGACAAAGAGACTGGAGGGAAGAGTCCTCTGGTGAGGATACAGAGCACAAAACTTCACAAAGCCAGCTGCTCAAGTTTAGAACACTTAATCTGAGCAATGCATGTATAAAATGAGTGCAAGAGTGACCACCACACTGACAAATAACCATGAGTATTCTCCATCTCACTTTCACTTCCTTTAGAAACACCCCATCTAAGCTCACAGATCTCCTTCTACAGCAAAATGACCCGCCTGGTGGATGAGGGTAAGGCTTCTTACGTATGGTATGGACTTCCATAAAGCCTTCCACACAATCTCCCACAGCATTCTCATGACAAAACCATCCTCCATACAGGAAAGACATCTTCTTCCAGAGAAGAGCAGCTAAGCTGGTGAAGGGCCTGGAGAACAAGTGTTATGAGGAGCATCCGAGGGAACTGAGGCTATTTAGTCTGAAGAAAAGGAGGCTGAGGGGAGACTTCTCTCTCTGAACCTACCTAAAAGGTACAGAGGTAGGGGCTGGTCTCTTCTCACAAGTAATTAATG
Source organism: Todiramphus chloris collaris (assembly GCA_025345505.1). Taxonomy (NCBI): domain Eukaryota; kingdom Metazoa; phylum Chordata; class Aves; order Coraciiformes; family Alcedinidae; genus Todiramphus; species Todiramphus chloris. The sequence goes on along the minus strand of JANVCC010010406.1, from coordinate 25,378,403 downwards.
ATAGAATAAGAGGAAATGGCCTCAAGCTGCACCAAGGGAGGTTTCGACAGGACATTAGGAAATGCTGCCCAGATAAGTGGTTGAGTCACCATCCCTGGATGTGTTTCAAAGACGTATAGATGATTGGGGATATGGCTTAGTGGTAGACTTCGTAGAGTAGGGTTAATGGTTGGACCTGATGATCTTAAAGATCTTTTCCAACCTAGATGATTCTGTGATGAAGTACCATAAACTTGATACTTACCCTTTGGAAGTTACTTTAGGTGTTTATTTTGTACAAAATACTGCAAACAGCAATATGAGCAATAAATTGGAGTGGCAGAATATTCAAGATCAATTTTGTAGTGTACATCCTGATCCATGGGCTGCTGAAGTGAGCTGATAAAACATGGTTTGTATTTAATGACTCAAGAACCACATGGAGCCAACTGAGCAAGAAAGGATATATACTGAATCATTCATGATTAAGACAGTAAAAAGCAAGTCAAGTATGGTGACATATAAACATGATTCAAGCCTGTCACCTGAGGAAGTCAATGTTTTTTGATAATATTGACTTCTATCAGTAAGTCGAGGAATAGAAATGCACACCCTGGAGATGCCCATAGTCTTTCAGTTGTTCAGGCTGCCACCAGGTAGCAAGCTGAATGCTGCCCTCCCCTGCCACAAGGACCTGCAGAGCATCCAGAAAAAAGGCTGCAAGTGGAACTTGAAATGGCAGAGACTGACTTCTATCCCCTTTCCTTGAAGGCAGCAGGAAACACTTGCTGAAAAAGAAGACAGAAACTACTAAGAAGGGGACACTGCCACACGAGGTGCTGCGGGCATCAGGAGAATTTTGAAATCCTTTATAAGGTACCCTTCATCTACTAGCAATCCTCTACATTTCACAGCAATACTTGCTTCTGTGAAATACAGCCTCATAACATAGGAATGAGAAGTTTCCACCACTCTTTACCAACTGAACCACAGCATCACACTAAGGCAGCTCTGAGTTAGTTTTTTCCATCTGTTATCTAGCCGCAATTAGGTCAGAATTTACCATTTAATCTTTACTGTACCAAATAAAACACAGCAGCACAGGTACAATCACCGGTTTCTTACTACTTGATTCCTCCCCTACACATCCCTCCAAAAAGTCTGACCGCAGCTATTCTGCACCTGCTGGAAATGGCACAAGCTGGTCTGAGCCTGTCCGTGCAACTACATGCATACAGTGGTTTTAGTACACACTTTTAGTTTAATTGGATGCAGGAAGACCCTTATTTATTTACATCACAAGTTCATACTCTGTTTCTCAGAGGTAGCAGAAAAAAGTAGTTGGAAAGAAATACTGCAGATCAGTAATTTCAATGTATGCATCATGAAAAACTGGAAAAAAACGAACCCACAAACAAAAAAAACAAACACAAAAGCTAACCAACAAACAAAAAAAAGACAGAAACCCCGCCACAAAAGAACCCAAACAAAAAACCAAAGATGAGAGTCTAAACCTGTTCTTAGAAGGCTTATGTTTAATTTGAAGTGTCCTTAACTTCCCTGGAAAAATATTACAGAGGCTGATTTTCAGGAAAAAAGATGAAAACCCCTGGCAGGTAAATCTAAAAAAAAAAAAAAAAAAATCAGAGCTCGTAGGATGGGTGTTTTTCATTTGTAAATACACAAAAAGGAAGACTCAAAAGTAGCTATAGGCACCCATTACCCCACATCAACTCTCTGTATTACGGCTACAGTGCTTACCCTGGAGCAGTACACTCCAAATGTTAATCAACGAGAAGCTGATGTGCTATCACTGCTGAGAACTGTGAAGATTGTGCCAGACTTCCAGTTAACATCTACAAAGTTATACTGTTCAGTCTTGAAGCTTGCAGAAAACACTGCAACCAGTGGTAACACATAATAGGCTGACAAAAAAATAGGAAGAAAATTTAGTTTCTCCAGCAAGTGGTGTTGTGTCCCAGGTTTTAATGAACTACATAGAGCTGACCAATAAACTTATAAAAGCACAAACAGAAGCCTCCCATAAAAACAGTAAAAGCAATGTGACAGCTGAACTCAATTTCTTTTCTTCCAGATTCACACAGAGCCCAGTAATCAGCTCTTCTGCATAAAGAACAAGATTACTTCTTTTCCACCTCTGGTTTCCTTTGCTTAGCCACCTTCAAGTCATGAAAGGTGCAACAAATAGCCTGTCTGTTTTGTTGATAATGACATTTGATTACACTTGCTTCCAGAAAAGATAAATACTAGGAATGAGCACACTAATATATTCAGTGGATGTTAGGCCTGGTTACAAGAATTCTTACAGTGTTTGAAAACTTTGTCATGTTTTGCCTTCAGTCGCTCATCTCTTTCTTCCTACCCGGCAATTTCATACCACGTGATGAATAGCTATCAATTAGCTTAAGAAACCCAGAAAAAAACCCTGGTCTTTATTTCAAGGAAGAGTAGTCTACACAAAGGAAACAACATTTTATCAGCTTTTCCACTGCAACTTCCTGTTGTAGTATGAAAACGAGCAATATTCACCTGAGAATAAGATTACAATTAAGATGTTTCTCCCTTTCCCACCTAGAGAGCTCTTTCTTTTTTTTTTTTTTTAAATCAACACTCAGCAAGCAAATGTTATCTAAAATATTAAGAGTAAGTAGGGCACGCTATTTTCTTTTACTCTGAATTTAAATGCAGGTTTCAACTATAGGTGCTGACTGATTCAGGTGCAGCATGATTTTCTCATGCTTTGAGATGGTAATGCCACATTCCTACCACAGTACCAGCTCTGAACTTCAACGATGCAGCACCCTTAGATGGGCAATCTAGGATGAACATCACCAGCCTTGTCACTCGAGGTTTACACCCCACCCCGTACAATGGCACAGCCAGTCAGGATACCAATTCCTCTTCTCTGGAGCAGACTGTCCTGAGAGTAAGTAACAGTAGTAAGAGGCTTACGAACTCAGCACATATATCCAACAAGGAAAGACTGGGAGTTCCAGCATTTCACACATCTCTGCCATCACTCATATGATACTGATTCATATTCATATATATTAAGTAAAACACTTGCCACAATGACTAGCTCAACAGGAAGGAATTCTTCATGCAGCAGAATGCTGCTTTCCTGAGAGCAGCAACAAAAACTGTCTGCAGCTCCAGCTCCTACTGAGGAGAAAATATTGAAATTGTTGTCATCTTATAATTTTAATCACTGTGGATCACAGCTACCTCTGCTTAAAAGAACTCTATCCTGATTCCGGCATTTCTGCACTTGGGGTTTCTTGATACTTTTACCCTAAGTGAAGGAGGGCAAGAGAAGAACAGGTAACTTTATCCTTCATCATGCAGTCATTTCACTAGAGAAGTACATATAAAATAATCAGGCAGTTTACAATTCTCTTTTTAACTTCCTAACTTTACACATTTGCAAAGCAAATGCTAAGAGACATGTAAGACATGCATGCTTAACATTGCTTCAACTAGCTCAAAGACAAGAGCTCAGAGGGTTTGTGACCAACAGCAGTCTAGTTAGAAGCCTGTTGCTAGTGGTGTTCCCCAGGCATCAGTACTGGGTCCAGTCTTGTTCAACGTACTCATTAATGACTTGGATGAAGGGAGAGTGTGTTACACTCAGCAGATTTGCTGATTATACAAAACTGGGAGGGGTGGCTGACACACCAGAAGTCTGTGCTGTCATTTAGCGAGACCTGAACAGGCTGGAGAGTTGGGAAGAGGGGAACCTAATGAAGTTCAGTAAGGCCAAATATAGTCCTCTACCTGGGAAGAATAACTCCATGCACCAGTACAGCTTAGGGGCTGACCTGCTGGAAAGCAGCTCCACAGAGAAGGACCTAGGAGTCCTGGTACACAACAAGTTAACCATGCGCCAGCACTGTGCTGTTGTGGTCAAGTAAGCCAATAGTCTTCCGGGATACATTAAGAAGAATATGTCCAGAAGGTTGAGGAAGGTTCTCCTCCCTCTCTATTCTGCCCCAGCGAGACCACATCTGAAGTATTGTGTCCAGTTCTGGCTTCCCCAAAGGGAACTACTGGAGAAAGTCCAACAGAGGGTTATACAAAGATGATTAGAGGACTGGAACATTTCTCTTACAAAGAAATGATGAGAGACCTGGGCCTGTTTAGCCTGGAGAAAACTAAGAGAGGAACTGATCAATGCTTATCAATATCTAAGGAGCAGGAGTCCAGAGGATGGGGACAGACTCTTCAGTGGTGCTCAGTGACAAGACAAGGGGCAATAAGCATAAACTGGAACACAAGGAAGTTCCACCTAAATGGAAGGACAAGCTTCTTTACTGTGAGTGTGACAAAGCCCTGGAACAGGCTGTCCAGAGAGGTTGTGGAGTCTCCTCTGGAGACTTTCAAAACCTGCATCGACACGATCCAATGCAATCTACTCTTGCCAAACCTGCTTGAGCAGGGGCATTGGCCATGATCTCCAGAGGTCCTTTCCAAGCCAAGACCATTCTGTGATTCTGCGGTATGTTCAGGAAGTTCACTTGTCCAAGACAGGTGGATACACCAAGTGTATCTTGATGTTCAATTCATTTGAATGACACTCTCCCAGTAAAACTCCCACCAGGACAGACTCTGAGTCAAGCAACACTAAATGGCATTTGTCTTTAAATTACAGCAGCATAATGGAAGTTTTCAGATACTCTTCATCCAAGAGGGATTTCAACATAAAATAACTTGTAAAGAAACAAAGTTTAAGAAACTGCCACAAAAAGCAGAACAGGAGGCATGGAGCAAAAGAGAACTCTCTGCTTGGGAAATGCAGATTTCATTAAACCTTTTTCAGTGCTGTAACTCCCTGTGAGATCACACTTTGGGTGGAGAGCTACTATGAACTGCATTAATGTCACACAAATGCTCAAGATGCACCGTATGTTAAACACACTCTTCATCATACTGCACCTACAGACTTTTAATAAAAACATCAAGAACGTGGAAAGTAGGTCAAATGTAAGCAAATGAAAGGGGTAAATAATCAACTCTGTAATGCATTTCTCCTTAAATGTTTTCTTATCAGAAAAGACATCAGTCAGACAGGATTCCTTCATAAAGTTGGTCCAATTTCACACCCATGACCCTGCTGCAAAGACATCTGGGCCAAAAATACAGATTACATACCCACCAATTATGGTCTGTCTGCCCTTGAGTCAGAAAGAGAAGGCTTTCTTATGCAGCTTTACATGCACTTTAAATTGGCTTAGAAACAGGGACTGAAGAGGCTCTCCCCTAATCCACTTACTCCTGCTCACCTCATCCCTGTGCTGCTAGCATTTTTTGTGGGTATGTGGTGACCGAAGCAATGAACTTAAGTGAGAACCCATCCCCCACCCCATAATTATCATCATTTTTTAAATACAAACCCCATCCCAGTCACAATTTATCATGGAGTTAACCCAAATACAGTATCACCTCTTTCACTATCAAAGCAATATTCTGCCTGCTTGAAGTGCACAGAAAACTCCAATCTCAGACAAAAAATCTCTCAGCTGAGATTCCATGAACGTTCTTTTGACTCAGAAAATAAGCTTAGGAGGGCAAAACACACAGCAGCTCTCCTGGCAAGCTGCTCGTCTTCTTACAGACACCCAACACCTTCCTGGGCACAGCAAGGCATTCCATTTCACTTCCTTCACCACCCTGCAACCATGATGTATTGCCATCAACTACATTCTAAACTTTCCACCTCTCCGCTTAGCATCACTATCTGATTTAGCTGTAAGTTTTGACTAGTCTTTAGAACCATCTGTGGGATCACCTGGTAAAGCAAGTCACCAATACCCAATTGCACAGTGAATTCAAAACAATAAATAAACAAATAAAACCTAGTGTACGTTAGTGGTGGATGTATTAGCTCAGTAGTGGTCAGATGAAGAAAGTAAATGCTGTGGACTAAACTGTGAAAAAACTGCACTCATAAAACAATGCATGCTTTTTTTTTCAGTTATAATAGACAGCATGACAGACAGCAAAACCACACTTCTATGCCTGTTTTTTTTTCATTTTTGTTGTTGTTATTTTTAATGAATCTCTGGCTTTTTGCCATGGAGTAATTCCATGGTTTACCAAAATGCAGTCTTTGGGCTTCTTAATTTTACATTTAGTTTGCTACATCTGTAATCTTGCCATCCTTTTAATCAAAAAGGTTTCAGGCAAGCATTTATATGAAAAATACTAATTCAAATCCTAACATTTTTACCCACAAAAATACACAGAGGTTGTATCTGTTTTGGTTTATGAGAATCTATTTTGCACAAACTATTACAATAATTCCCTTTCATAACGGCAACTTCCCATGACAATTAGAGACTAAGCTGTGCTATTCTGTTTGCATTAGAAATTTGCCAGAATACAAGAAAGGAAACCTTAAAATCATTGAACTACCTACTGACTGTTTGCAAGCCTCTTTGTGTATGATAATTATCTGTTTTTTAAAAAGACAACAGAAAAAGCCAGGGGGAGGAGGAAGGGAAATAGGTTTGATGACTAGTGGATAGCTCAGACTATGTTTCCTTTGTGTGCGCTTCAGTGAAGATAAATGTTGGTATTAACTTTAATATTAAAGAGAAGGCAGTTCAAAATGACTGATTTTTTAAATTGAAATAAGTTTTCACTATTGAAACACACCATGCTACATAGGTGACAGCACAGGAAAGAGAAGTGAGAAAAAGTTTATTTTTTAGAAGTCAACAACAAGGGATACAGTAACTTTACCATCACAAGTATAACTTCATCTCATGAACATAAAAACTGAGGTTGCCTTAAACTAGCTGCAGAACTGCCCAAGAAGCTGAAGAAATACTAAGCACAGTAAAACGTTGTGAACTCCTCAGGTAGTAGGACCTGAGAGAGATTGCTTGACAGTGGTTAAAGCACACCTGTGAATACTTTTGAACACCATCCACATACACCAAAAAGTACTTTATCTTAAAATTCTGTACTCGTAAACAAAGGTTTAAAAATAGATGCCATTTTTCTGCCAATGCAGACAAAAGCAATACAAAATTCTTCTCAATATCTACCACAGAACCTGCGTAGAGCTTATCTGATATGGTTGTAAATTAGGCTTTCTCCAGCTCTACTGACTAAACTAGACTGTACACTGAAAGATATTATAGTTTTGCTAAATTCACAGCTGTCATGCCTCCAAAATTGGTACCTTTCTGAGGAAGGGTAGCCAAGAAAGGTAGCAGAAAAGTGATGTTCAGAGAAGGTGAACTACTTTACTATCTAAACCTCACTGCTTCACCAAAGTGGAAAACCACAGCAGTGTTTCAGTGGAGGACGCCAGATATCAACGCTTCCTCCTGTATTACGTTGAAGATAGCTTTCAGACTAGCATTTCTTTAATGAAGTCCAACTTGCTCAAAACTACATTTACAGCTTCTCAGCATATGTGGGACATTCACAGGCTGAGGAAGGAAGACTCAGCCAAAGCTGTGATCCTGTCTGTTGAATACTAAGCTAGTTTGCCTAATTTTTTGACAACTTAACAATGTCATTATCTTCCTTCAATCCCTGTAAATAACAAGTCCTGTACAGATTTATTGTCTAATGGGGAGGTAAAAATTCAAATGATGTTAAAAAGAGACTGGGAAACTACATACTTGAGATTTACACCAAGAGCCTACCTCAGACTAACTCTACATCAAACAAGGAGGTGCAGAGAGGTTTAATCAGCCCTGAAATTTCCCTTACTTCAAAACTTAACTGCTTGTACCAGAGAATCGAGATGCCACTGTGCTGCAACAACTGCACATAGAGCAACAAGCCCCAGCTCTGGCATTTGTCAAAGTTTGGGCATGCAGGAAGAAGGCAGGGACATGCTAACACAAGGCAAGAAAGTTTGGTTTTGTTTTCCCCACAAAATTGCACCCAGATATAAAAGGTAGAATTATCCCATTTTCCAGATGGGGAACAGAGGCTGAGAAGACAGATTACCAAGGGCAAAACTCCTTAAAACAAATCAAAGCGTTGGCTGCATTACTGCTAAAAGATACATCACTGAAGCATACTAATTGCAGCTAGGCTGGAAGAAGAAGCATAATTCACATGGCAAAATTAGGACAAACTGTCTTGGGAAAAGTACCCTGCCCCAAGCATCTTACAATCTACAGAGATAAACACAGCCACTTCTAAGTGATTCCCATGTAGTAATATTGCACCTCCCATTTCTCAGCATACTGCTCTCCAAAAACTCCTCTGTGCTTAGTTATGCTTCAGGAAATAGTATTACTTCCACTTTCCAGACAGAGAACTGAAGCAGTGCAAAGCAAAGGTGAAGTCTCCAGAAGGTAAGTAATGGGATTTTAAAAAATGCCTAAGCAGACTAGACATGTAATTTAGGCAGAAGGTCAGCAACAAATGCTCAAGAAGATTTTCAAGAATTCCTAAGAACAAAGGGGCACCTACCCATACTGACAGATGCAAAAATGTACCTTTGCATCTCTAAAAAAAAATCAGACATGTCAAATAGAAAGGCTAGAGCACCATAAGAATTCAGGCATTAAAATCCCAAACTACAATCTTCACATCCTTGCCTCTCCTCTCAGGAACGATGCAGTGCTTAAGTCACCAGAAGTACATAGGAGTCTCCATCTCCACCAGTGAAACTTCTCCTTAACACTGCTTAGACACCTTTCCAGACACGTTCAGAAGAGTCTTCAGCTTGACAAGACCCAACTCTGACATTCAGCTCACAACTAAGCCCTGAAAATACCCTTCTCCCTGCAGCTCCCCCAAATAAATTCTTCTCCACCCATGTCTCCCAAGGAGCTCAGAACCACGTCCAGACTTATTCCCACATAAAAAAAAAAAAACCACCAGCAGCAGATCAAAAAAAAAAAAAATAAAAGGAAGTGGGCAACACACAGACTTCTGTGTAACAGCTTAGTGGTTAAACAGTTTAAACAGAGCATTATATAGATTACTTTAATTCTTTCTTTACTTCTTCTCACCTCCTAGGAGAACATCCTGCCTAATAGGCTTCTGTGAACTCTGGGAAGGAAATATTCCCAATTCTTTCACTGGAGAATTAAAGTCCCTTTTCTAGTTCCGGCTCAGAATCATTGTTCTTGAAAAATCATGATGGTCTGAAACATGTAAACATATTTCGGGCAGAGACTGGAACCCAGCACATCTCCTTCCAGCTGGCCAGAGTCTTTCCAAGGCAAAAGCACAGCATGCATCCCTCCACTTTGAGCTCTACCGAACCTTTAGGGATCTCATGCAAACCAGACAGCTTTCTGCTGGGTATCCCTGTCATTCTCCTGGACAGAAGAAATGCGGGTCTCACTAGTAGATAGAAAAGTGCTGAATTAAGATGAACCAAGAGTGTTGCCTCCTCTAGTTTATTTGTCTCTTTGTTACCAAAAAAAATCCACACTACACTTACACTTTAAAGTTGAGGTGCTACTCTTCAAAAAAAGTGATTCTGAGACTACCAAGCCAAAGCAGCATGTCCTGGCAGAACCAACTTTGATGTCTCAGCCTTCAAGCAGTGAGAGACTTTAGACACACCCATGACTTCAACATTTCCGTATGAGCTACCCTCCGTACGTGCTGGATTTCTTTGGCTCTGTGCTGAATCACTCAACCAATCCCACACACATCCCTCTGTGCTTCCAGCTAAATGAGCTGGCCCTGCAGCTTGGTGGTACAAAAGCACCCACAGCATCACTCCCATCTCACTGCAGAGAGCAAAGTGGCTTGTCTGAGATCTCACAGGAAGCTCTTAACAGCATAGTCCAGAAACTGGCACCTGGATCCCTCCCAAGCCCCAGAACCTGGCGGCTGCATCTCATCCACCTGGGAGCTTTCTGATTCACTTCACATTAACACAGAGAGGTATTTCCTGTGTCTACAGATTTTCAGGCTCTCCAGGTTCTCTCACAGGCTTAAATAAACCTCATGACCCTTAATACAGCACATACTTACAAAGGTATTTTTCTTTGAAAATCTGTAAACTAAGATTATCCCGGGATTCTTCTCACCCACACAAAAAGACTTGTTAAAAATCAATGCTTTAGAAGAAATTCATACTGAGCCGCAGGCAGAAAATAGAAATAAGTAAACAGCAACTAAACAGACAAAATATCATCATTTTGTACATTCATAAAGCCTATGTGTCCCTTTGGCTGAAGGCATACTTGAAAAAAAAAGTTACACATGCAAAGAAGCTGGACAGAAGTTTTAGGTCTTTCTACAGAGGTATGTTTTGAAAGTATGCAATAGCAAGGCTGCTAATGTTAGTTGGAAAAGCATCTTATAATCACGTTTGAAAATTCATCTTCAAGCAGAAACCTAGAACCTCAGAAAAACCCACCACATGTGTGTGCTTGGGGGGGCTCTCTTCTTTACAGTCTCGTGGTGTGGTTGCTCTTTACATCTCCATTTACATGATCAAACCTAAAACCAATTGTCATCCTCAGTCAAATATGGTTTCAGAAAAAATGTCAGAAACAAACGACTCCTCAGAAATTTCCAGATGCCGCAGGCACAGAATTCTAAGACTTTTTTCTTAAGCTGACAAGTGAAACAGGATGCATGTTTTGGTGTTATCACTCTGTAGAGATAAACCAGGGAACACTGTGAGGTGGAAGAGAACTAAGTGTCTTATAGAGATGCATGGAAATGTTTTTCTCCTTATGTTGTCCACCTTGAAGACACATCATCAGCTTTGTTTTCCTTAACAGCCATCTCTAGAAGCACATGGAAGCAGAGAGATGAAAAGGAAGCAGGATGTCACTCTTGAAAGAATTAAACCAAAAGCTTACGTGCAATTTACTTTAAGAGTAACACCTCCATATTTACCTATGGACAAATACATAACAAGTAACTCTGACATAAAAAGTCCTTCGATGTTCGGAGAAGTTGGTTTAATGATGTTTTAGAGCAACAAACAAGCAAGAAACTCTCATCAATGCTTGGATTTTGTTACTGTTTAGGATAAAACTGAGAAAGACAACAGACAGTTTATTCTCAGAAATTAAGACGTACTGATAAAAACTGTAAATAAGCAACATGTTCAGACTGCAACAGCTTGCAATTAGGACAGAAAGCCTACTGGTTAAATTGAGTATAAGAATAAACAATCATCCTTTGTTAACACGCTGACACAACACATACAGGCTGCATTTTATGCACGTCTTTCCAATCTTATGATATTTTAAGAAGAGGCACCTTCTTTACCTGCTTTCTGTAACTTTATAAAGCATGTGACTAGAGCAGGTAGTTGTGGTGGTGTAGCTGACTCTCTTTTATGCACCAGTATACTTCCATCTTTCACAGGGGGCACTGTGAAAGTGTATGGTTGTCATACAGAGTGAATGGTACTGCAGGGAAATAGGAGACGTGAGAAGAAAACCAATCAGGGAGCTTACTCTAATCATTCCTTGTTCTCTGCCTCTTTCCTCAAACCAAAAATCCAGCATAAGCATTATGGTCAGCTTCGGCCTTATTCTCTTTGTTTTCCTTCTCCACGTGATGACAAGGTCAGTGACCGTCCCCCCCCACCTCTGCCCTGTCTCCAACTTTTATCTCCAAATACAGTTAACAAAGTAGCAGATAGGAGGACAACTCAAGTATGTTTTATGTTATTTCCTGATAATATCTGGGTATTAGAACAAAAGAAATCCCATAGCAGTTAAGTCACTGATGGACCTCATTACACACTGGACATGCATTTGGAAGGAGACCTCTTCCCTCCACAGTAAATATGTATATTCTTTCAATATTCTGTGATTCTCTAGAGCCCCTTATCTAATAATGGATGTTAACAAATTAAATCTTAGATCATTCCATGTCATGTAAATATCATCACCATTTCAGAGAGCAAGAGAGACACAAATACTAAGAGAATCACAAAGTGCTCCGGAGCAAAAGCTCACAATCGGACAAAGTACAACTGATAATTTGTCATATGCATTAAAATAAAAATGGCCTCTTCTCCAGATTCGAGGCAGTCAAGACCCTGGGTAGGCACCTGCAGATATCCACAGCAGGAAACAGAACAAATACTAATGCTGACTTTTCTCTGCAAACCCAAAGTCCTACAAAGGATGAATACTGAACTCGTACCCATTCATCCTGCAGCCGCCATAAAAATGCAGCAGAGCCCCCTCTCAAAGCCAAAACCACAATACAGCTTGGCATAACTGCTGGATTCAAATGCCAGTGTAGAGTCCACACTGCCACTGGCTACTTGGCTGTCAAGCAGCTAGATGGCTTGTTCGACTCAAAACCAGTGCACAATCTCCCAAGGCAAGACAGGAGGAAGGTGGTCAGACACCACCAGAGATACTGACAGAAACCCAGCTCTGCACAGCCCTCCATAAAACAGCTTTCATGAAAATGGACAAGCACTGACAGGTCCAAGTGTGCCCCCTTTTCCAGGCCTTAGCTGGGCTACACGACAGTTACTTTGTCTCCCTTGTATTTATTAATAAGAAAAGTTAATAGAAAAACAACACTGTATTTTCAAAATGAAGTCCAGAAGTGTTTCAGCTATGAGAAATGGCTAAAAACTCCCTAATCATACCTGTGAAAGGTGTGAAATAGGAAGAAGTGGTGGTCTGAGATCAAAACTTTCTAAATGATTGCTCTACTTTCCTCATGGTTTTAAAAGGTAGATTTTGAACCACACAGGATAAATTAAGTTTCCCACCAAACTAAGTTACTGAGATAGACAGGTTAACTGGATATCCAAATATTTTAAACTGCAGCCCTCAGCTAGCCATCTAGTTGATACGCCAGAGGGACAGGATGCCATGCAGAGGGACCTGGACAGGCTGGAGAGGTGGGCTCAGCCGAACCTCATGAGGTTCAACAAGGCCAAGTGCAGGGTCCTGCACCTGGGCCAGGGCAACCAGCATTATCAATATAGGCTGGGAGAGGACATGCTAGAGAGCAGCCCTTTGGAAAAGGACTTGGGGGTACTAGTAAATGAAAAGCTGGACATGAGCCACCGATGTACAATGGCAGCCCAGAAGGCCAATGGAATCCTGGGCTTCATCAACAGAAGCATGGCCACCAGATTGAGAGGCAATCTGGCCTCTCTACTCTGCCCTGGTGAGACCTCACCTGGACTATTATCTCCAGCTCTGGAGCCCCCAGCACAAGAAGGACGTGGACCTGTTGGAGCGTGTCCAGAGGAGAGTCACAAAAATGATTAAAGGGCTGGAGCACCTCTCCTGTGATGACAGGCTGAGAGAGTTGGGGGGGTTGTTCAGCCTGAAGAGAAGGATCCAAGGGACCTTATAGTGACCTTCCAGTACCTGAAAGGGGCCTGTAAGAAAGCAGGGGAACATCTATTCACAAGGGTTTGTAGTGACAGGACAAGTGGTAATGGCTTTAAGCTAGAAAAAGGTAGATTTAGGTTAGACATTAGGAAAAAGTTCTTTAATACAAGGGTGATAGTCAGACACCACCAGAGATACTGACAGAAACCCAGCTCTGCACAGCCCTCCATCAAGCAGCTTTCATGAAAATGGACAAGCACTGGAATAGGTTGCCCAGATTGGTGATCGAGGCCCCATTCCTGGAGACATTCAAGGCCAGGCTTGATGAAGCTCTGAGCAGCCTGACCTAGTTGGAGATGTCCCTGTTTAGTGCAGAGGGGTTGGACTAGATGACCTTTGGAGGTCCCTCCCAATGAATACATTCTATGATTCTATGATGTGCATTATAAAGGATGACCATAAATGTTCAACTCTCCTAAAAAGCAAAGACACAAGAAATAAAATAAGTTATCAAAACATCTTCTCCCTCAACCCACAGATAAAAGGTCACTCCAGTATGCCTTATGATTAATTTTAAATAGTGTCGTCACCTTAATGCAGCAAATGAAGACTTCACCCATTGAGCAACTGTCAACAAGAACATCCTGCAACCCAGACTTTCCAATCACTTAAGTCTGTGGGCTATCGCACAAGCCTCCTCCTAGATGCTGCAAGGGGGAACCCAAGGTTCACACCACTGTGCCAGCACAGTGAGCTTCAGGTTACCTGCTTCATTCTCCTGCTGAGGCCATCATCATAACCCCATGGACACTCCATAATAAGTTTTGAAGAAGCTCTCTGCCTTGACAACACAACAGACCCAAGCTAGACCTTTTTGGTGGTGTTCTTGGGTTTAAAATTGTCAGTGTTAAATTTCAATACCATTTGCCGTCACTGCCTACAAGTACCATAAAGTTTAATTAAGTATTTGCAGAGAGCATGTGTTGGCCCCGCTGAGCTTTCCTTTGTTGATTTTGGTTTCAAAGTCATGAAAGACAAGGGGAAAGGGGCCCCTTTGCTTCCAAAGTACTCCTGCCATAGTAAATCTGCATCACTGGCTACACCTGTAATTGAAACCACTATTCAGCCCTAGAGCAATCGCTTCTCTGTGGGGTAAGCCAGGACAGGGTCAGAGGGGGTTTTCACATTTGAGGAAATCCTCCAAACAACCAATATGCTACAAAAAGCCACACACATAAGCAGAGTAAATACAAGAGAAGTCCATTGTATTTAAGATAGAGGAAAGAGCAGCTTTTTAAGAAATTAAATACTCTCAGTAATCATGCACAATGGGCACATAATATACGACACGTGACAAACAAAATCTAATGGCAGGAACTACTGGCATGCAGATTGTTTATAGCATGAGTGGGACAGATTTTACTTGTGCTTAGCTGTGAGATGCTCTGATAAGATTTTTAAGCAATCAAAAAAAAAAGCACACGTTCTTATTGCCAATGTTCCACATCCCAAACCTAACAGTGAAAGGTTTTCCTCATTTGAAGATGTGGAATCTCATACAGCAAATGCCCAAAACCTCTAGCGGTGTAAAATCCTGCAGAGAAACCATTTAACTCAACCAAAACAGAGAGGCCAAGTTAGAAGACCTCCACTCAAAACTATGTCCTATGTTCCCTCTCCTTCTAACAGTGCAAGTGGAATTGCCACTAGTATATCTGTGCCATTTTATGATACATAATCCAAAAAAGTTTAACAAGCAATTCCAGAAAGAATATGTATATATTTTTAATTTGGTATTATTTTTATTAGAAAAGTACACCTCACACATTTTCCAAGAACAGGAAATTATGACAGAAGTTACCAGCTGTTATCACATATCCAGCTCCCTTGACTATATCATGAAACCTCACTTGTGAAAAATTTTTATGGAAGAATATTGGCGGAAAAACTAAAAAGTATGACCCAAGCACACTCTGATAGCTTAAAATTAGAAGGGAAAGAAAAAGAACCCCAAATTTATTATTTTATCTCATGATGAATTTTAAGCCAATCTCATGATTTTTCTGGGGACTGGCATGATTTAATGTTTAGAGTTGGCAATACAGAATACCATATATATACATAACCATAAAGAGACCAGTTTGAGTTTACTGTGGGGACTAACTTTGACTTGCTTGACATTTGCACCTTTAAATATCTTAGCCATAACACCAGTGTTCTATACCAGATCATTATGTACCTGTCCCAGGCTAGGAAAAGACAATTCCTTATGTCTAAATCCTATCCACAAGAAAGCACTATTTAGAGTTTTGATTACTATTTGTGGTATATTTCAGCTATATTTAAAAATCATTATTAAAAAAAAAAAAAAGAAGGTATGGACACGTGCTTTTGACACAAAAAGCTTCCTGGTACACTGAACTACCGAGTTTGTGCCACTACTAAGATAAATTATATTAACGAAAAAAAAAATCACAGAAGTAGTACGTCCAGTTACCAACAGAACTGTAAAAATACCATCTTGAATGATGGCAAAACCTGTAAAAATTTACAGATAAACAGAGACACAAATAGATATTCTTAAAACCCCTTCATATTTTTGTATCTTAAAATAAAGAGTAATTTTTAATTCAAACATTCAATTTCTTTCATAGAATAGCATTTCTTGAGTATGCCTCACGAGTAGGAGTAGGTTTGGTTTCAAGTATATTGTTGTCATCTGTTAGTTAATGTAAGTATCGGTTTATACATCCTGTGTTTCACATTATCATCTTTGTTTTACTCCTGCTGTGCCTTGTGGCTAAGTAGGTTTTCTGAAAGTCAGTGACAACAGATGTGCTCAATCTGCAGACAGCAGAAGTGACTTTGTAACAATTATAGTTGCACTGTTCATAAACTGGCCCACATCTGTGATAAACCCAGTTCTCTATTATGTCCACAAATAGTACATCACATCATCTCTTAAAAAAAAAAAAAAAAAAAAAAAACAAAAAAATCAGACCAAATTGGTAACTCTGAATTCTCAACCTTTGACAGCCTTGGTGTTAAGAGTGATAAAATGTGTTTCCCGGCTCTAATTGCACCAAGTCCATAGTATACACTGCGACTGATCTGTGTGAGCACCCTCTTCGCTTTTTGTAACATATACCAAAATCTGAATCCCTGCCTTGAGGAGCTTACAATGGCAATTACTTCACATGCCTGAATCTTTATATTTAAAGTTACTTCAGTTGCCAAGCCAAGCAGCCAAATATTTTCAAGCCAGATTTACAATCACCTCTAGAGCCTTAATTCTACTTTCCTGAAGTCTATTTTGTGCACTGAAAGAGGTCCTCTAGGAAAACCGGTAATGAGATCAGTGATTGTATAACTAAAACCTGCACCACGATGCACATACACAATGAGGTAGGATCAATCTTACACAAATGCTGTGAAGCATGGGCATCCCAGCATCCTGATACTTCACTCTGAAACCTGTCTGATAATTAGTGTTTTCTTCCTGTGCCAAAGAACCACAGCACTTCTTTTTTGCCCCTGAAAGGAAGGCAAATCTCACTGCAGAAAATGGTGCAAAAGTTGTTATATACAAAATGGTGACACAGATTCCCTCTCCTGGCAGGTAGCAAGATCTGACTGTTCCACAGGAGCCTTATGCTGGAGTTGTACTTCCAACCGCACTGGCTTACCCAAAGTGCCACCACGGTGCTACGCAGGAGTGGGGCCTCTCCCTCTGCCTTCCCTCTTCCCTTCTGCTGCCCAAAAGGGAGTAGGGGTTCTCACCAGAACCACATTCCTTCTGCAACAGCAAAGATGATGGTGTTTCTTGCATTTAAAAATAAATAAATACATGAATTTGCAGTATTTTTTTATGGGGAAGGTGTTAGGCAACCCTAACCAGAGGGTCACATCTGGCCCCCTTCTAACTAAAAGTGGGCCCATAAACTGACATAGTCAGTAAAGCAGCATCACAGCAATTAGCACCTTTCAAAGACAGAAAAATGCTTTTATGTATAGGCACTGTAGATCCCAGCCTTTTGCCAGTAAAAACAGAGCATACATCTTAATTTAAAAGTTTGCTCAGTGTGTTTTGTGTTACTTCCCTGTCTTAAGCATCTGTCTGAATTACCAAAACAAGTTAGGGAAAAGGACACTTTCCTTTGCTTATTAATGGCAAAACCAGGGTGAAATGGAAGCTCTTGTCTTCACACATGTTATTCTGCAGTTGCAGGGGGAAGGTTATTTCAACAAGAACTGGCAGAAAAGCAGCAACAACAAACTTCCAAGTAATTAACAGGACCTCTTCACAGAAACGATGTCTAACATTTGTATCACAAGGAAAAGAAAGCACAGAATTTTGTTTCAGAACTTAGCAGTTATTACCAAGTAAAAGGTTTCTGGTCTAACTGCAGAGTAATACATTTTCTAACTTTTCATAAGCTTCTAAGCTCTTCTGCTGGCTTCAGAGGCTAAATAACCTAAAACTGGGACAAACAAGCCTCAGTTGTCAAACTGATTTGACAGCCTATTTTTTACATTTTGCAACTTTGATGGAAAAGCCACTTGTTTTTCTCATCCTCCTTAATAGTCCTATGTGAGCTGCAGTCTTCAAAATTTCACTTCTAATCTCTCTCATTTTCAAGTTTTCCAGTTCAGTTCTGACTACCCACTGCCTCTATCTCTATTAAATCTTTCCTACTGTTTATAATGGAGAATAAATTCAGCCACTATAATTTTAGCTGGCTCTCCAGCTATTCTTCAAATGGAAGACAATATAAAGTCAACTACTGAATGTGTTAAAAAAAAAAAAAAG
>JANVCC010010406.1:25321056-25351337 GCA_025345505.1 Todiramphus chloris collaris | reverse complement strand
GGCGGGGCACCGCCGGCAGCAGCGAGGCGCGGCGGCGACGGCGGCGTCCGCGGCACGCGGGGGCCGCTGCCACATCCCCCAGGGGCGGTCAGCGGGCGGCGCCGACCGGCTCTCCCGAGCGCCGCCGCCCCACGGGCTCCGGCGGGCTGCGAGCCCCGTGCGACGGCGGGCGAGGAGGATGAGGAAGGCGGGGAAAGCCCCTCCGCCTACGCGCCCTCCGCCAGAGATCCCCGCCGGCAGTTTTGTCCCCTTCTGCAAACTTTTACTGTTGCCGGCGGTTCTCCCGGCGCCCAGCGGCGCAGGACGCGGAGCGGAGCACCCCGGCGGGGAGGGCGGCTGCGGCGGGTGTACGGCGGGCCAGCCGGCCGGCTGCCCCGCACGGCGCTGCCACCGCGGAGGTGCGGTGCCGTGCCCTTTTGTGTGGCGGGCTGGTCCTCGTTCTTACCGGCCGGACCGCATCTCCCCGGCTACTGCTGCTCGGCCGCTCTTTTTTCGTTTTGTTGTTTGATTGAAAAAAATTTAAAAAATAGAAGGAGAGCGAGAAAGATGAAAAAGAAGATACGGTCCGGGCTGCTTTATTTATGTCTTTTTTTTTTTTTTTTTTTTTTTCCTTCCCCCCCTCCTCGCCTTTCGGAACTCCGCGAAGTGGAGGCGGCAGTGGCGGCGCCGCGCAGAGTGGAGCCCCGTGCCTGGCCTGGCCTGGCGGTTCGGTTCGGCCCAACCCTGTCCTGTCCTGCTTGGCTTGGCTTGGCCCGGCCCAGCCCAGCGCAACCTGGCCCGACCCGCCGCTGCTGCTCCGTGCCGCTCCCACAGCACGCTCTGGCGAGGTGACTCCTTTGACCAAATTTAGCAGCGGCTCGTCATTAACATTCTGATACATATTCACAGCAGCCGGAAGGCCGCCGCCCGCGAGGCACCCTGGGAGCCGCAGTCCTCCCGGCACCCCCTCTGCCCGCACGCCGCCGCGCTCGGGACTTCTCCTCCCGTCGGGCACTGCGGCTTCGCTCTCCCCCTCCTCTCGTGTGCCCCCTCTGCCGCTCCGCCCATGAAGGGCGTCGCCGGCGACCAATCGGCGCCGGCCGCACGTTAATCGCCGTTCTGTATTAATGCCCATCATTTCCCCGCTGACAAATGGGCACGCGGGCCTGAGGAGGGAGGACGATGAGGGGGAGGGCGGTCCCCGGCTCATCCCCCACGTGGGGTCCTGACGCCTCGTGGGCCCGCAGCCAATCAGGCGTCTCCCGCTGCCTCTCCGCTCCTGTTCGCTCGCCGCCCGAGGCGGAGCCTCGAGATCGCTCGTGTTCCGCCGCGCCGGCGTTCGAACAGGGGAAACATTTGTTCAGCCGTCAATCAAAGTAACGTGGGCCGGTGTCGGCTGTCGCTGCCACCGCGGCTGCTCCCACCGCCTCCTCCGCGCGGGGCGGTGGCACGGCGGGAGCGGGGGGCGGGGAGCGGGGAGGTGGGGGGTGGGCCCTCCCGTCCCCGCCTCCCGCCTCGCCCCGCCCGAGGCTGCCGCCGGCAGGCTGCTTGCGCCGCTGGGGACGCGAGCTAATTGGGGGGCAGCGTCTGCTTAAAGAGGCAGGCGCGGGGGGCTGCTACCTCCCTGGGCCACCGTCTCTGAGCCCGCGTTCGCCGGCCCGGTGCAGGACTCGTCGGAAGGAGCGGCGCTGCCGCCCGGGGCAAGCGAGGGAGTTGTCCCCACACTGCCTGCTGTGAGGGACGGGCGATCCCTGAGAACTGTGGGCACGGCAGGCGCCCTGTTGCCCTCGGCTTCGTTTCACCTGTCCAGGCCCGGCGGTGTCGGCGCAGGCCTCTCTTCGCAAACTGCCTCTTTGCCCCGGCGTTGGACAGTTTGAAGACTCAGCTTGACAGGGTGCTGGGCCGCCTCATTTAAACTATTTTTGGGGTTGTGGGATTTCTTTTGGGTTTGTGGGGTTTTTTTTTTGTTTGGTTTTTTTTTGTTTGTTTGGGTTTTTTTTTTTACCTTGAAAGGTTGTACCAGATGATTCTTGAGGTCCCTTCCAAGCTGGAATTCTATGATTGTACAGCGGCCGGCGCCGAGACGGGTTCCGGCGGGGCAGCCCCGGCCTTTTGGAGGCTGCTGCGCCTCTCTCTCCCCCTGTGCGCGCTGCTGCTGCGGTACCGTGGGATCCCTGCTGAATGAAGTGTGATTCAAGGCTTTTCTTCCTACTGGCTTTGCTTAAGGGACTCGGTCTTTACCCTGGGAAGCAGCTGTAGTGACAGGGTGTTAGGTGCTCGCAAGTGCAAGGCTTAAAGACTTGACCTTTAAAAGATACGTTATTAAAGTACCTTGACTTTCAACGGGGCATTTTTTGCCAGCATCAGGCGGGAGGAGGGCAGCTGGGTCCCAAGGGCCCCGTTTCTGGTGGTGCAACAAACGCACCTGGATATCACCTGTAGAAAGGGAGAGACAGGTAGCTACCGCCATGTCTCACAAGCAGCTTGTCTGTGGCTGACTCGGCTTTGTGCGGTCTGCGTGCTGGGGAGCAGGCTCCAGAAAGTGTCTTCCCGGGCCTGTAAGTCTCTTGTGCGCTGCACTGCTGCCACTAGTGAGCTGTGTGACAGGAACGCCTGATTTCTCCCAAAAACCCCAATTTTGCACCTTCTGTGTCCTAAAAAGACCCAAGAACTTCTGTGCTGAGCCCCACTGCAGACAATGCCATGTGGTGACGCACACATGAGGGATAGGCTCAGGCTTTTTTCCCCTCTCTATGCCTGTCATGCTTAGATTTGCCTTCAAGCAGTTTGTATTCCTGATGAGCTGCAATTTAAACCTGCATGCAAAATAGATGTGGTTTAGTCACGTCATTTTTGATGCCTGTATTCCAAATCCATACTCTCTCTCAAAACTCACACTCAGCAATTAGTGCCCTAATGATGGTAGCTAAATTAAATACTTAGATTCTTTGGTAGTAAATTTTGTTTACTGTCCGCAGATCTCTGGCTAAGGCCTGCAGCTCCTGAGATGTGACATGCCACACAGGTTTTGCCACCAAGGTTTTTGCCTTGTTTATGTGACCTCTGAGGACTGGTCCAGCAGTCAGGAGCTCAGGATACTGAAACTGAGTAGTAGTGGTGGTGCTGATGAAGGTGGTAATGGTGTCCATTTTCCACTGCTGCTTAGGGCTCAGAGATGGAGGAGGCACACAATGGAAAGTACACCGATTTATGAAGTAGAGTTCATAACAAAAGCTGCTTTCTCCATGGTGAGTGTTGTAACCACTAGAATCCGCAGTGGTTTGTAGCAACTTGTTCTGAATCCTTTTGAAGCAGTGTTTTGCCTAAAATGGCAAGTGATGCAATGGGAAACGGACCAAAGCCTGTCCTTCTCACCTCTGTTTTTATACCACTGAAAATGTCTGTGCATCAAGTATTGCAAGACTTGGCCTTCAGCCTACCTGCATATTTCATTTCTGCTGGAATTTCGTATTCACCAAGTTCATAATCAGTGTTCCAGTGGCATTTAGACCCCTAAATATTGTTTAAAGATTTGGAGATGAAACACCTGCCTAATTACAAAAACATTGCTTCTGATGTGTCTAAATCTTCAAGCTTTTAAAAGATTGGTCATGAGCATCCTTTTACTATGCACTGGAGCACTTCCAGCTCCTCTGAAATACAGGACATTTGCCATGTGCCAGGATCAAGTCATGACATTCAGAACCATGGCTGCCAAATCTGCAAATGCTTAAATGCTTGTCACCCAAGTGTCTGAAAGCAGTGCAAGGTAAGAAAAACTCACTCTGCAGAGACACAAGCATCTCTGGAAACTTGACGGGTGCGCTCAGCGAATTTTGCCATCAAATCCACAACCTGAAGAAGGACAAGTCCCGTTATAAAATAAACACTGTATCTGAAGAAATTGAATTCTGAAAATAACAGCAGGATTGTTGTTCCTTGTTGCCTTGCATGAGTTTCACATGAGGTGCTGAGCTTCAAATGGAAAGGTATTCAACACCTTAGAAAGCAAATGTGTACAGCTTTGTGGTCAAAACAGCCCTCTTCTTTTGGAGGCCAGTTTACCCATGATATTTGTTGAAGCTTCATCACTGTTCACTCTTGCTGGCTCTTTAGTCTTCAGGGAATTTGTGTGGCTGGAAGTAAGGCAGAGTTTACTTTGCTAAGTTTTAGCAAGGTGTATATACTTACATACTTAACTCCTAGATTTAACTAATCACTGTATTTTTTGCACAGTTTTGCAGTATTCTGTCAAGATCCATAAAACCTAGAAGTTTAAGAGAAAGTGAACTATAACTTGCCACTTTTAAGTGATGTGAATTAAGAGCAGAATGTCAATGTCATTCTATTTTCCTGTCTTTTGTCACTTCTGACACAGCCTTGATGGGTCTTTAAATATAGGCTGGTTTGTATTTATGTTTTTTCCTTCTTTTCTGAAAAATCTTTTATGGTAGGTTATATAACCTGTACTATTATCTAGCAGGTGGAGAAGGTAGCTTTTACATGTTTTACACATCTTGCTAAAGATTTCTTGTAAGTGAATCAACTGCAAGAAATATTTAGGCAGTTTAATATGCACAATAAGTATGCTGAGGTTTGACTGGTGTAGGAAAACCCTTAAGAAATATCAGAGAGGAGCCAGTGGTTGCAAAACTTGGCATCTATTCTTTGTGTCCTGTTATCAAGGAAAGCAACTGGTTATTTGAGTCCTGTCAATTCAGAACTAGTCTGCTTTTGCTTACATTCAAAGTCTAAGGTCTGAAATGACCAGAACAGTGTGTGCTTGTGTATGTATTTTACAGGATGGGTGAAAAAGAAGTTCGTTTAAGTTCTCTAGCCTGCTTTCCAACTCTGTTGATTTTTCTTTTTTTTTTTTTTTTTTTTTTTTTCAGTTGAGTCATAACCTTAATACAGAGATTTATCGATGCCAGAGGACCTTTAATAAAGGGTCCAATCCTGAGGCCATTTATTGTGTAACCTCACAGATTTCCTGTCTGGAGTGACTGTAGCTGAAGACCAAGAGAGTTGTGTGCATCACTGCAACTTATTACAGTTTATTTTGGGACTAAGTTGCTAGGTCGCCATGCTTTGTTGGCTGTATGCTCACACACACATGCACAAACACAGTGTTTAAATTACAACTCAATCAGTTCAAAACATCTCAGAATAAATCCTACATCGGTACACATATTTAAGTGCACCATGTAACAAGTACGCACCTTTCAAACAGATAAATTCAGTGAGGTTTTCAGTTAGGTTAGCACCAAGTCCTCTCTGGTTTAAACTTTTAATCATGGTGTTAAGCCGGGTCTTACTGGTGGAACATAACAGCATGACACAAGGTTTATGTTCTTGTGTTTCACAAGTGATATCAAGTGACCCTGTCTCAGTATGTTTTTAAAACACTCCCTACCTACAACTTTCTAAATTAGTCATTAGTGACCTTAGGGATATGTTGTAGCTAGTAGGCACATTAAGAGAATTTATGATAGCATAATACAATGATTTATATGTCAATTTATGTGTAGTTCTCTTACAAAACAAGAGTTTTGTGTGTTCCAAACTACTTATCAGTTAAGTCTTTACATTCTTCTTTAGCATTGCCAAAGTTATATTTGATTTTGGTCTCTTACAGGTGTTGGTGGTTTCTATTCAGTCTTACTTTCTTTAGTTCTGCTTGTTTCGTTACATATGAAATTCTTGCAATTCTCTCCACTTAAAAGAAACTCACTTTGGATGTGACAGGAAAATCTTGGTTAAAGTCCACAGAAGCTTTTTTTCTGCAGGAAGGGTAGCAGTTTAGGGTCTATGATATACTGGAAGCTGGATTTGCAAGCTTACACAGTGCAGCATGGCTCAGGCAGATATTTGAAATTAAAGTAATTTTTCCTAGACAGTGCTCCCTTTCTCATTAAAATCTATGAACTAGCAGTTGTGAATTTATTTTTTCTTTTTCCATGGCAAACACATGACAAATTATTTATGAAGAAAACTTAACTCCCTCGGAGAAGTCTCATCAAGTCCTATGCCATCATGCTGCTTTTACACATTTTTATCATGTTTAAGATGTGAGTGCTACATAGTCACTCCTCACTTTCTCCAAGGGAGTGACTTGGTGTTGAGTCTCATGGATGTAGCCATAAGGCTGTTAATCACACATTTTGTGGCAGCATTCATCTAGCTCTAGTAAACATGGAATGAGTGCAATATGGCTTGAACTGACAAAGCTGGACTGAAACAAGGCATTTTCACACAGCTAAGCCTTATAGTCACATTGCAGCTAGATAACAAGTTACAACCCTGATAAGAATACAGTATTTCTTAGTGAACTTTATTCATAGGAACCATGTTCATCTCAGTAACTCGAACTCCAGTAGTTCCTTTGCAGCATTGGATCCAAAACTTTCTTAGCTTCCAAAAAATTAATCAAATGGTCTCACAAGAAGATGTATGAGCTGGCCTAAGTGCTTAAAGCCATAGTCATAGCAAGGAAGAAGTCACCTGCTCACATGAGGCAGCATTTCTTGCGTTCACCTGAGGATAAGAAGAACAGGGATTTCCCACTTAGGAGTGATGACTGCATGAAAACGCATGACTTACCATTTTACACCATCTTTCAACTTGTCTAACTAGATTTCAGTGCTTACTGCAATGTTAGGAGTCTGCTAGCAACATTAGAAGATAAGGAAAATGGATTTAGCATGCCTTCTTGCTACCCAGGTTGCAGTTTGTGCCTCTGAAGGTAAAGAAAGTTCTCCCAGGCCTTGCAACACCATTAATGAAAGTCACTTTTTACCCTCTGGAACATATTAATTACTGAATAAATCCAATTCTTACTTAAGTCTTTGACTCAAGATATTTTGGGTGCAATAAATACTATTCCACATGTTTCAAAACTACAGCCTTTGAAAAGTAAGTATTAAGTTGAAAAGGGGATTTTTGTCACGTAATTTTGAGAAAAGAGGAAGTATCATTATTTGGAAATTAACTGTCAAATTATTTATATTTTGTCATGCAAGAACACTATATAAACTGATTTAATTTTACAAGTTCAAGGTGCATTATGGAGCATGAGGAAAGCCATACTGCAGGGTAAGAGGCCAAAAGAAAGAAAAATAATTTAAAATTAATGTAATATATCTTTAGTTTAATGTTCTTTTTATTGACCCTATTAATGTTCCTGTACTTTGGCAGAAGTGAATAAAATAAGCAGCACAAAAATATTATTTAGGGCAAAAACTCAGAAAAGATTATTAACTTCTTTTCAGAGTACAAATAAGATTTTGAACTTCTCTTTTTCACATCATACTGCAAATTTCCAGTTTGCTTTGAAAGGGTAAAGACACCATTTCTCTTTCAGTCTTCAATTATATATTGAAGTTAACTTGCATGCTGTCATTGTACTGCAAACTCAGCAAGCACAGGGAATTGGAAGTTTAGATAACGAAGTATTGTGAAACAGTTTTCTTTACACCTTTCTTAGCAGTAAAGTTCATGAGTAAGATGTACACACCTCTTTAAGTAGCTATGGAATTACTATATAAAAAAAATGTGTTTAGTAGAGACTGATTTCAACAAATAGCTGCTGTATATATATTTATTTTTATAAAATAATAGAAAACTGTAATGGCAGTATGTTTTCAACTGATCCACAACCAGGGCTGTTCTCTGAATGCACTTTTCCTTCCTGAGGAATGGGAAGAGTAATTCCTCTCCACTTCCTATTCAGAATGTAAGTAATCAAGATGATATGCTTCAAACTTACTAGTTGCAGTGTAAACTTCCTGCTGTCTTACAGGAGCTCGGGCAGTTTTGAACTTTTAGTGTATTTCAGCGTTGAAACTTCTAAACATTAAATGGATCTTGAGAACCACTGAATGCATTCTGCTTCTCTTTCTGTGTTTAATGGATTACTGTACAGTGATCCTATATACAGAAATGGACATATCCATGGAGTCAGCAATCCCTTCTTCAGAAAATGGTCAACTTTAGGCTGTTGTGGATTATGTGCAGGTTTTTGGGTGATGTGAAAAATATTGCCAAATCATATTATATCATAGCAGTGTGTAAGGTTACCTTTCTGTTACCCCTCTTCACCCAGTCACCTAGTATCAGGTACATCATCATGTTGCAGCCTTGCTTTTCTTGTCCTTCAGACACTTTTCTTTCCTGACTCCAATACCAGAGAGGATCCCAGTGAGGAATCTAGAGTATCTTCCATGGGACAGAGAGCAGCCATCAGCCTCCTGGCATGAAGCAAAATGGATTTTGGAAGTGATTGAAACTGTCCTGTGTTCTAGGTATGATTTATACTAGAGGTCACAGTCTGGTCTCCATGAAAACTGACTGTGGGGAATGCAGTTCTCTTCGGTGGGTGCTGGTCAGTGGACCTTCACAATCTGCAGTTAAAGGAAGTAAAGAGGAGATGACTGCTATTTGAAGGACTGTTTCTAACTGGGTATACATGCAGTACTCCAGCTACTAGCCAGTCCTTCAACCCACACCTGTCTCAAACGTAATCAGTGATTTTTCTGTTCCTGATAATCCTTTAGATGAGGCAATCTTACAAACCTCTTGAAAGTTTACTTTCGGAAACAGTGAACGGGAATTTACTCCTTAATTGCTTATAGCTCAAGTGACTCCGTCTGGTTTAAAGGCACTGTTGTGGATAAAACTGGTATAAGAGAGAAAAGATGCAATGCACAGGGTCAACTGATTGGGAAATAAATTTGAGGAGCAATCAAATTGCTTCTTTTCTGAACAACCTGCTAGATATTTTGGGTTGCACTTGATGTGAGCTGACTGAAAACAAAACACAGAGTAACCTACTAACAACCATTTTACTTTTTTCTTTTAAGTAGTAAAAAGGGGCCTGCCAAAACAGAGTCCCAATCAGAAAAAGGAAGGTTAGAGTAAAGCTGAAGATAGCAAATGAACACTAACATCTTTAACAACAGTCAGTCACTTTCTGCAATGAAAACCATCCTAGCATGCAGCCTGTTTAAATAAAAATTACTGGACCAGAGCCAAACATGAAGAAATAATTGATAATGTGGTTTTTCAGAACCCACCCATCCATCAGATGTGCCACTCCTCCATAATACTTTATTGCTTCTTCTGAAGAAAGATCTTTAAAATTCATTGTGTGCATTTAAAGTGTCCTTGTCCTAGTTTATAATGATTCTTTTTTAGTTTGGGTTTGTTTTGCTATTTAATTACATTCTCTTCTATCATGCATCTTTGTACAGATAGTTGCTGGAAATTTCTGCTGCTCTTAAACAAAGACTCTTTTGTGCTGTATCAGCTTGTGTTTTCCTTGGATTGTGTTGTGCTGGTGTCTTTTCACAGACCTAGCACCAGAGTATTGTAGTCGTAGCTTCACTAAGTAGACTGTAACAAACAGATTCATTGGCTCTTTCTCTGTCCTGCGTCTTATTAACTGACATGTGGAAAATGTTCTTTACATTGCTAAGGCATATGCACTAATACTAACAAAATAATCTCAACAGGAGGGAGCTTTGAGACTCCTACTACAATAACCTGGCAGAAACCAGAGTTTATAAAAGCTTTCTACCTACCAAATTTCATGGATATTTTTGTTGAAATGTGCTGTATCTGTTTTTCACACCAGTCTTTTACTGTAACCTTTACCAAAGATATATTATGAACGTATTATGAACATATTATGAATAATGTTCTGTAATTTCTTAGTATGAGGTAGCGAGGGAAGGATAAATACCAGATCCATTCAATTGAATTGACGTACTTCTTTTTCCCCACAGTTAAAGAACAGCAATCAACACAACTGTAGGAAGATTATTACTCTGAATTAGAGGGCAGTGTTCACAGATCTATTGTACCAGTTTTTTGGGGGCTGCTTATGATAACCCTCAAACTACAGACTGCAGTCTAGTAAGAAGTCAAGTACTGTGGTGCTAATTAATTCATAAACAAGTGCTCTGGATTCTAAAGTTTAGGCTGCTTTTTCATGTGATGAATTGTTAGAGCTCACAACTTGTGTACTGAGAAGAATGTGGGTACTCTTGACAACGCAAGAGTAACAGCATCTTGACCAGGCAGAGGTAAGGATGGACTTCCAGTTCTGGGAACAAAGAAGAACCAGAGGCATACTTGAACAAAGAGAGACCTTCCCCAACACCCTCAGATGATATATGCCTGGTCTCTGGATCCAGGAGGGAGGAATTTGTATTCACACACCATCTCTAACCCATCCTTTCACTTCTGGGAATTCTTTAGCTATAGATTTACACTGAGTATGTCTCTAGATGAAAAATAAGTGTATCACCTGCTCCCCTCCCTGTAAACTGAAGGTCCCAAAAGAAAAAAAAAGAATTTATACAGTTCCTCTGCCTAGGACTGATTAGCTTAAATGCAATAACCTCGGCCCAAAGTCTTTTTTTTTGTTTGTTTGTCAAGTAGGGTGTCTGGATCTTTGACTCAGATATCAAATCAAAGTAGGGAGCAAATAAATGTGTCTGAGAAATGTGTTACCAGCTCTGCCACCCACTGCCTGGATTTGGACAATTTGTTTTCAGTTTTGCTAAGAAAGTGTGATAAGACTTGCTGTAATTAATATTTGTACAGGATTGCAGAATCTGTAAATTATTTATTGTATTTCAGGAAGAGTCTTCAAGGTTAGTACATGTAAATCCAGGAACCCCTGCAAAGATATGCAATTTGTATGCCCCTTGGCTTTTACAGAATTGCAGGGGTTTCCTTGACATCAGCACTTCTTCTAGTCTCACACAATCTACAAATCTGGCAGTGTCTGAGAAGCAGCCCCAAGAAGCTCTGATCTAGTAGTTGTAACTGAGTCAATAAAATGCTTTAAGCATTTGCTTAGCTTCGAGACCAGGAGTTGTGCTGTTAATTCAGTGGAGCCTAGTCACTAGGCTAAGATTAAGCTTATGCATAAATGCTCTGCTGGACTTCTACCAGATTGTTAGGTATCTTTCTTAAACTTCTTTAACAGATCTCCTGATTTAAGAATTTATGGTCCAGCTGAAAGTGGTGGTGGACTTAGACTTCTATGAAAGACAGTTTCAGGCAAGAGATATCTCAATATTCACAAGTATTTTTAATTATCTATACAGTGACTAATTTCTCTTTATTTATCTAAACTTTCCAGATGCTACTTTGTATGACTTATACTCTTGTAGCTGATATTTAGTTGTTTTATTTTGCTCAACACAAGGCTAAACCTGTAGTGCTATAAACTATCATGCTTCAGGCAACGACAGTAAGGTTACTGAGGTTTACGTGTTTGAAGATCTGGCTTCTGTTTGATACTACTTTTAATGTCAGTATTACCATTTGTAGTACAGTAATTAAGTAATGAATGTAGAAATACATGCTGCATCTTCCAGTTGTGGAGAGGTCCCAGTTAATTGTGAGGAGCCTATTGCAGATACTAGGCACTACTGAACAGTGCATATTGCCTTACAGTATTGGGCTTGCAATCTGTATTTTAAAGCCAAAAAATAAGGCTTTTGCTTTAAAGTATGTGTATGGGGGCTTATCTCCATAAAAACAAATCTCTGCATAGCTGTAAGATTCCAAGGTGTAATTTGAAGCAATAGAAGGTAATAAGTAGCAACAACTGGTTTTTTAGGTTTAAAAAATCCTCTAGTGTTTTACCCAGTACCATTCCAAGCAGTGGTCTGAAATTTACTGTCAGAGATCAATATTTTAAACAGTCATTTACACTATGGTTGCTTTGTTTCCTGTTGACTAGGTAAAAGAATAGACCACTGAATGTCTGTGATACAAGAATATTTGTACTTGAAAGGCGCTCCTTCTTTTAATTACCACATTAAAATATCAATCACTCAGTATGCTGTAGGCAGTTTCCACTTCTTTCTGATTAGCTTATGGGAATACATTATTTACATTTGATATGACTATTTAGTTTTTAAGAAATGTGCAGTATGGCAACAATGAATAAAAATTTGTTTCAGTCATTTGGGATTAAGTGTTTTATTATTATCCTAAACAACAGAATGCCAGATAAAACCTTTTATTTTTTCCTATTGTATTCTCATTTGAATGTTTTGATTTATCAAAGCATTTCATGTTTACTTAAAAAACACATTTTCTGGTCCCTGGAGTAGTCCATAGTGTACTCAGTAAAGATTGAGCATCAGAATAAACATACTCAAATGACAGAGTAAAACTGATAGGATCGTAGAATCATAGAATGATAGGGGTTGGAAGGGACCTCTGGAGAGCATTGAGTCCAACCCCCCTGCCAATACAGGAACAGCCAGGACAGGCCACACAGAACAGACCCAGGAGGGTCTTGAAAGTCTCTAGAGAAGGAGACTCCACAGCCTCTCTGGGCAGCCTGTTCCAGTGCTCTGTCACTCTCACAGTGAGGAATCATTCCTTGCTACCATTACCTCTCGTCCTATCACAGGGCACAACTGAAAAGAGACTGGCTTCTTCTACTTGACAACCACCCTTCAGATATTTGTAAACACTATTAAAATTCAGGAAAGATTGTTCTGGTTTTGCTTGGGTAGATATGCATGTTGTTGAACATTAGTGATATGCATTTATGCGTATGTTACACATTTCCTTTTGTGGTCATCTGAATAATATAGCTTTCATACAAAGTATAGCGATGTTGTGTTTTAACCCCAGCTGGGAGCTGAGCACCACACAGTGCTCACTCACTGCCATCTGTCATTCTGTCCCCACCCGAATGGGAAAAAGAAGGAGAAAAATGCAACAGCTGGTCTGAGCAACTGCCTGAATGTGCAACCTTCCCTGCCTGCCCTCCACCCTTATATAGTGGCCACGATGTCAGTCTGGTATCAAATAGCCCATTGGCTGGTTCAATTGTCTATCCTGTCTGTGGTCCCTCTCCCAAATTCTGGTGAAAATTAACCGTATCCTATCTGAACCCAGAAGAAACATATATACTTTTTCATTCAAAGATACTACTGCTGTGTATTTTAATATTAAAATCTTAGATATTTCAACTGAAGAGAAACACAGTTTTGGCAAACCATAATTGCTTTCATTACTGAAGCTGTGTGACAAGTCATATGTGACTAAACTGGTGTCAGGGCATTTTCTTAATATTAATTTCATAAAATCCAGATACTTTATGTATGGCTTAAGCTTTGCCTGACTGCAAAATGACATTGTTCATTAATAAACAGCAAATCTACACAACAGCTTAGGACAGAAATTGAAGAATTCTCTATCTATACAAAATTACAGGGGGAATTTAGAGAGCTAAAATGCAATTATTAGAACTGAAACATGGCCAAGATCCTTGGGATAACTTCCTTGTTCTTATTAGAAGCTATACGTTAGATCCCATTTCTTAGCTTTCCTTCTTCTATGTTTGCTTTTTTTTTTTTTTTTTAGAAAATTCTGAAAAGCCTTCTTTTTTTTTTCTCTCTTCATTTGAAGACAATGCCAGATGCAGTGGTTGGACATAACAGTTTAAAAATATGTAGTTATCCTTGGTCTTCAGCAGTTAAGCAACCTGTATTTAAGTGGGGGTGCCAATTTCAGAACAGTATACTGAGAAGTTCC
Organism: Todiramphus chloris collaris; assembly: GCA_025345505.1. Taxonomy (NCBI): domain Eukaryota; kingdom Metazoa; phylum Chordata; class Aves; order Coraciiformes; family Alcedinidae; genus Todiramphus; species Todiramphus chloris. The sequence continues at coordinate 25,337,789 of JANVCC010010406.1, read as the reverse complement.
CAGGGTTCTAGAAGACAGGCTGAAATGAATATATGGTCAAGACTTACATAGCTTTATAGTGCCCATAAAAACATAGCATGAAGTCCTGAGCCTGACAGGTCCTTTGTAAAGCTCTCACTGACCTTGGGAAAAGGGAGGATTTCAGCAAGAAACTATCAGTGCTTACCATTTTAGCACCAATCTTGCAGTACTTCATGTTTTTATTATATTCTCAGCTCCAAATCTTTTCATAAAACCCTCAACTTCATTTTTAAAATGTCTGTGCTAGGGCCAAATCTACAAATTAATGTTGGCCCCAGATTCAGCTAAAAGGTTTGGTGCCCAGTGAAGATGTGTTTGTTACTCTTGACTTTAGACAACTATACTTTGTATCTGTCTATGTTCACATTTACAGTTACCTGAGCACTTGTACAGCTAACGTGGGAGGTACTTCAGGTGCCTGGGTCACTCTGGCCATGATATATGCACATGAATACCTCTGCTTATAATTGTGTTTACAATTTTGCCCAAGCAATACTTCTGTAATGGCAGAGAGAGACAAGCTGACATGTACTCTTCACCTAAACTTGGTAGCTTCTAAAGTAAATTACTGAGAGAAGCGATATTTACAACATAGGCATTTCCCACTAGATTTTTTTAGACAATTTTGTCACACTTCCTATAGTGAACATTGTCATAGACAAAACACATCTCTACTGTAGGCACAGAAACAAACATTTTGCCAAGCCAGAGCTAGAAAAATAAAGGGACATAGTACAAATTCAGCTCTGGTAGTGCTTCAGAAGAGTGCTGATTGGGCTGAGTACAGTTAAAAGTGGGAGTTGGTGTGAACTCAGGTTCTCAGACACATGCTCCTTTCCTCTAACCCTATCTGTGTGCTGGCAACTAGGGAACAGATCGAGAACTGTGGATCTGCTAAAGTGTCTACAGTTTTTTTATGGATTTGCCTTTGATTCTGTAGATGCAGAGAAGTTCGCGCACAGCCTCTTAAGGAAGAAGCTCATAGGACAACTGAAAAGAACTTACATTGTACATTTAAAGGAAATTAAAAAAAAAAAAAAATCCTCATTATTTTTAATGCAAGTAGATACATTTTGGGGCCAAATCATGATTTTTCAGTTCTTAGCATGAAAAATATGGAAGATAGTTATCTCCATGAGGCTTTTCTTCCTAAGCAGAAGGTAGAGTTGTTCCAAAGCAAATTGGCTATAATGGATATCAGCAGTAGTAAGCATCCATAAGAAGTTTTCCATCTTAGTAGAAACTGTCTTATGAGACTTGATGGTATCAGGAAAAGTTAGTACAATATGTTTGGTGGCTGTATGTTTATTACATCAAACTCTATTTTAGGCACTTGTGGACACTAGGAGATTTTACATCATTACTGCAAATCATCAAGAAAATGAAGGTTCCTTTCATCTTGCACTATTGTGTAACCCAGACCTACAGCAGAAAAGCAGGAGCCTATATAATAATGTGTATCTCTAGCCACTAATGAAAGCCCAAAGGTACAGGAATTATATTACAGGCATAGTTCACTAGTCCAAAATTAGTTGCCTGCATTGAATCTGGTTATCTGTATATGTACCTTTCCTACACTAGAGTGCTAAGTTTGAGTGGTTTTATGAAAACTGAGAGTAACTCTCTGGAATTCAATCCGGCTCCTACCATTGATATGCATATCTGAAAGGTCCTGAAGTTTTTAGCTTTCCAGTAGTAAATAGTTCGCTTTTCATTGATACACATCTTAGCTATGAGAACACTCAAGGTTTCTTGCTTAAAGAATGGACAAAAATGAAGGACTGAAAGCTAAACAAAAATATCACAGATTTCTTTATACCTTATTTGACTGAATGTGTATGGTACTTTGATCATATCAAAAGAAAACTGTTGATCACATGTGCTGAAAAATAAAACAACTTAACATATGGCTGAAAACACATCCACATAGTACTTCTGGTTTTACACCAATTTCTACTGAATTTTCCTGGAGCATATTTGCTAACATTGCACAAAATATATAAAACTGTTCTTATTTTTGCTATTTGTTGTTATGATAGCTTCGGAAAGAACTAATTCTTTTAATAGTCTACTTATTTTTAAAATTTTTTTTAAACTTATCTGAAACTAAACTGCTTGCTGCATTAATTGCAGAAATTACTAGTTACAAACAAGCATTTGTAAAATACAATGTGTGAGTTTTAAACAAGATATATATGTCCTATACCATATTCCCAGGAGTGACTGACTACAAAAGTACACGATGAATTCAGGAACAGTGATATTCCTTTCTATGCAATCTTTAGAAGGGTTTATGTGATAAACACCATATGATGATCTGGGGTGTTTCACACTCTGATGCTGGAGGTACTAATTCCTACAGAAGTGAGAAATAGACTGTTCCCAGTCACTGTGGTTAAGGACATCTTTACCCACTGAAGCAGAAAGATGTAGCAGAAAGCTCCAGATTCCATGTATAATAGTCTGGTCTGTGGCTCTTTTAAAGGCTACAGTTTTCATTCATTTTTGTATTGTTCTCCTTAGTCTAAAGACTGTAATAAATAATAGTGTGCAGGGTGAAGATCACAAATGTACTATATTAGCAGGCACTTTATAGAATCCATCCCCACACTAGAATTTCAAATACAAGCAGCTTTCAACAACAGGAGCAAGTTTAGATGTTGAGTTCATTTGGCTTTACTGATAACTTGAAATAAAGCTATGTACTATAAATCCTTTCTACACTTAAAGAAAGTGCTAGTCTAAAGAAACTGTACGTAATTATTCTCATTTAAAGTCTTATTAGCAGTAATATTTATTATTATGAATTATCTTCCATTAGAAGTAGCCTTAAGGATTTCAGACTTGAATTTCAGAATCAGTCTAAGTTTTTAACAAGTAAATCCAAGCTGATTTCCTAAGAAGTTTTTAAAACATGGGCAAGTGGTGTTATTGCTATTTGCACATCAGGGAATCAGCAGTAGCCAAACAGAATGACCTGTTTGTGGCAACGTGGGGAGCTAATGGCACAGCCTGGAAAAGAAGTGGAGCATCCCAAAGATACATATCCTGCCCTGTGGACTCTGCTGCCTTTCATTGTTATATTTTCTCTCTATTGAATCTATTTCTTTTTTCCTGATTGTTGGATTAAGTAGTAGTCAGGAATTATTAAAGAGTCAAGGAGATTAAAAAGAGGAAGAGTTTAAATTTTGCAGTGGTTGTGCTTAAAGGATACATGTGAAGGAAACGCTTCTATTTCATACTCTGCATTTTAAAAAGCCACTCTACAATGACAGCTTGTACCTTTGTGCAATGCAAGAAAACTAATAATTGAAAACCTCTGAAGGGCTTATGTCATGTTTTTAATGTATTCCTGTTCAGTGTTCTGAGTAGAAGTTTTGCTGTTGCTATGGGTAAGGTATAGATTGAACTGATTACATACTGTGTTATAAATAAGTGTATTTCGTTCCCTGAGAAATGATTCTTCCTTCAGTAATAGGAAAAATAAACAAAGGAAAAAGGGTACACTCAAGGTTGCTGTCAAGTCTTAGCTATTCCTAGACTTTCAGGGTTCTGTTCTCAGTTACCACATTCTAACTATAAAATATTTTCCTTTTAGTTTTAAATCCAATTTCTAAATGGTTTAAGAAGAGACTTCTCCAAATTACCTGCAGCTACACAGTTGTTGGGTAAGCCCTTTGTCTGTTTGGCAAGGAAAGGTGGGGAAAATATGTCTTGAATCTACATTTGCACTCCTGTGATTTTGGGATTGGCGGGAGCCAGATTGTCTTTGGCATAAATTAGAGCCATCAAAAACTGTCCTATCTTTGCTGACTACCTGAGACTTTGTGGGATCACTCATAACCACAGGTCAGGTATAGTGGGCCTTGCTCTGAAAAGGTGCTTTAACAAATGGGGAGCCCTCAGCAAGACAGCTAGATTAATTTTCCAGATGATTTTTACCATTTGGTCAGAGGCAAAAAATGTCACTCTCCACATCAGCAGCATTTGTGGAAATGTTCTCGAGTAAATTTGTTTGGGGAACAAACACTGTTTCAGTGGCTCTCTGGAGTTCAGTGCAAGGTGCAAACCATAGGCAAATGAATCCCATTAATGCCTTTAACCAGTTGAAGTTTGCGTTGCTGCAGTTACACTGACATTGAAATCAGAGTGAATTTAAATCTTGCTTAATCACATCAACACAAATTGCAGTTGCAGTGTAGACTCAGCACTGGTCATGAAATATCTACTGCTTTTCAAATTTTTTATTTTTTAAATTTTTATTGTTGTTGTTGTCGTTTTGTGAGACCATTCTTGTCTCTGGTTGAAACGAGTAATTGATTTTGTTATCTATTCTGTCACTAAGAGATACATCACAACTCACATAGTGGCTGGTAATGCCCATATCAATTTGTGTGACAACCTTACAGTTACATTGTTGTTGCAGTCATCACTAATTAACAGGGGTATTTCTTGCTGTCTTCTCTCTTATTCAGAATTTTTACCCTTGCTTTCTGTGTAAATGGCATCTTCATGTTGCCAGTAATGATGATGTGTAAGATAAAGTTGAATTTTTACCACACCATTACCTCAGTGTTCTTTCAAAGGCACACAGCACTTCAGAAAAAAAGAAAACAAAAACAGAAAAACATTTAAGGACATTATTAATCTTTAATTTCTCCATTGAAATGGAGCCACATATAGCAAAATACAAAATGTGATAGTTATTAGGCCACACAGAGCTGCTTTACATAGACATCCAGGAGAGAAATGGAAGCAGAGAATAGTATCAGGCAAACCACATGTGGAAGTTTAGATAGATCTCAATACCCAGTTTAGGTGTGACACTGAGGTTCACAAACATCTCCTTGGAAAGTAGCATAATGACTTTAGTGAACACAAATACATTTTCTCTGATCTAAAAGGCAGTGCACTCAAAGCAACCATTAAGAAGTTGAACAAAGGAACTGCTCACATGACTAGCTATACCATCTCCTGCAGAATTTCAGTTTCTGTTGATAGCTCCTTAAAGGGTTATGTTTATCAAGAGGAAAAATGGGACTTACAGTATTTCTTTACAAGGAGAAACTTCTGTATGTGAGCCCATATTAGTGTATTCCTGGAAGAAGAGAAAGAGATACCACTTGCACTCTGCTAGTTACTCATTACATATGCTCTCACGTACACTATGTCAATATAAGATATATCCAGTTTGGGCATAAAAACTAAAGAAAGTTTGTGCAGTGTTCACAGACAGCATGAAACTAAATGCTCATTTTTCAATCATTTAGGCATTTCCTTCATAGCATTTTCCTCAGGGGATTTTATGTGACATTAATATGATGCATTCTCTGTCTGTGTCTTTTCTTCTTTTATTGAATGTTGTGTATTTCTGATGTGTACTGCTAAAATTGCCTAGTTCTAATGTACAATCATACTTTGCTTCCTTACTTGCTCATCTGTCCACTTTGGGCTAATGTTAGTAAACATCCCTTAAAGACAATTGCTTTTAATCTTGTCAGAGATGTCTGTGTTGTGAGGGTGAAAATTAGTTATTACCTTGGCTTTTCTTCCACTCATAATGGAATGTTAAAATCAAGAGTTGTTTGCTTGAGGCCATGGGAAGTATCCCAATCTGCTTTTACAAGTTCTGAATTTATAAAACACAACATTTTTAAAATAAACAAGCAGAAGGCAAATGCCAGTTGAAAATGAGAAAAAGTCTGTGTATTAGTCTTTGTGTAAGGAGTTTAAGGTGTCTACTTGACTGTAGTAAAAGTACAATGTGCTGAATCTTTGCTGGTTCTTATCCCTACACCTAACTTTGTTACAATAGCTGATCAACACAAAAAAATATGCCGTGCTGTTCTTACAGTGAGGACATTCTCCCTGAATGGGATTGTCACCAGCTTGGTCCCTGCAGCATTAAGCATCCTTAGTCCTCATGCTGTACCTTATCAAATTAGGCCTTGAGAACAAACAATACCATGGCAAAGTCAGCCTGATAAAAAAATTTGAATTAAGCTAATCCCTCACAAAACAGTGGCAAAGCTCTCTTTACACCTGTATTGCAAGGTAAAGCTGATGTCATTTAGAGAACGTACAACTTAAAGGGCACTCTCTTCCTTCTGCAGTGGGACATCTGTGTCAGGACAGAAAGCCAGGATTTCTCTCTGCTAATACACACAGAGCAGTGACAACTTCCCATTTTCCTCCACTCTTATTCCTCTTTAGTTATGTCAGCCAGAGCAAAGGATGTAGAGTAGGTGATAGTTCCCTTGGGAATATCTATCTTAGACTTGTGGTAATTGGCAATGAAAGCAATCAGTGACTTCAGACACTTTCAGAGAGACCTCTGAATGTCTCAGTGCTCTCCTTTGTCGTCCCCACACATGTTTAATAAAAATTGCTACTGAAGACACACAGGTAGGCATCCTGGTTCTAAATACATGTATAATATAAAATGTACACCAGTCTGCTGGAGGACAGACTTGAGTATTTGGAATGCCTACCAAGTGTTGATGAAAAGCCACATAGATTCTTAATTCAGAAACTCCAATTTTTCCTCTGTTCAGTGTTCATTTTCTTTATCAGCAGGGGATGACTTACACTTTCAAACCTGATTAACATTTTAAAACTGTAGGAGCACTTTGTGTGGCATTTCAAATGATTTTAACCCTTTAGCTCTTTGCTGAAGATCGTATCTTGGGGTTTTTTTTCTTTTTTTTCTCCCCCCCCCCTTTTTTTTTTCTTTTTGGAGTACAGGTTGTGCCAGCATGTCAGCACTTCCAGAAAGTAAGCATTTTGCACTATGCAGGAGGCACTTGAGGCATCAGTTACAATAACTGAATTTTGTCAGTACAAACAGGTGGAGGTTTGCCAGCTTTCAACGTGTTGTCTAACTTGCCCACATGAGTGAAAGAAGCAGCCTTGCCCTAAAGCTTTGAGAAACCCAGCGGTTTCCTTAATCTTCTCCCATGTCCTGTTTCTCCTCAAAATAATGTCTCTGATATGGCTGTTTAAAGTCAACAAGACTTATACTTTTCAGCATGTTTTTCCTTCAATCTCTTTTTTTTTTCTGTTACGCCCTTTCTCACAGTGTTGAACAAATAGATGTATGGGCAAAGCAGGGACTCGCCCGTACCCAAATATCCATCTTCCAGCTGTGCTTAGCATTGCTCTCAGGCAGTTGAAGCTCATTCTAAAGCATGGCTGAGGAATACTATTCACTTAAAAATAAATATAATACTTCAAGGCATTTTTTCCATATCCATAGTTAAATGTATAGCGACAATGTACAGAGGATCATTTGTAGCTGAGGAAAACTATTAAGCAATGCCTACAGACTTGTATTTTGTCTACTCACAAATGCTGCCACCTGTGAATTAAAAAGGTCAAATCTGTTCCAGTCCACTAATTGGGTTGATAACATGTCTGAAAATACATAGAAAGGATCCAGTTCCAGCATTGTTTGAGTAAAGACAATCCCCATTGATCTTGGTGGGACTTGCATTTGAGAACCCACTTTGTCTCATGACTCCAAACATGAATGAGGACACTACTCATGAGCTGCTGTTCTACAGTGCTCAGCGGTGACACAATATTGTAAATATTAGTTTATTTTGCTTCTTACTGTTTTTTAGTGAACAGAAGTCCAGCAACAGGAGAGTTTTCGTACTCTCCTATAGTTAAGAATGCAAGAACAAAGCTACATTTCTACTTTTCTACATGATATTATGATAAAAAGCTAGGCATAGGTCTCCTCTTTTCTAGCAGTTTTAAGAATTCAGAAAAATTATGCATGGTCCAGTAGTGGAGGACAGGAAAGACTAAAATATAAGAAAGTCACGTTATTGTTTGCATCTGAAGATGAAGTATCCATTTCTCAACCTACATGTCTTTTAACCTTTCCTCCTTTCACCTTCCAGCTCTGCTTTAGCTGAATTTCTCTCCCTTGTGCCTGGATTCCCCCTCAGGATTCCTTCATGTGAAGATTGCTGTTAGCCCCATCCCTGCATTCAGGGATGAATTTGTTGTATTTAGTATGTATTTTTGTATCTCATTTGGTAATGACCTTCTACCATTCTTCTGCATATGTTAACCAACAGATATGGTAAACAGAAGTTCTTTACAGTCATGCCAAGAGAACAAAGAAAAATAGAAAATGAAAAACACCGGGAAGAACCAATCAGGGATGTACTTTTTCAGGGTTGGAGGAAGGTAATTTACAGTTTATTGTAGGGTAAAATGGAATAAGAGGGAAGAAAAATAGGAATACTTTGTCTACATTTCTTCTCCCTTTATTTGAAAAGTTTCATGCTGGTATTCAGGAACAATTTCCCTTTCCCAATATTTTTACACATGTCATATTTTAGCTAATTATCTTAGTTGTCCATTGTAAATAAAAAGTAAGAAATTTGCCAGTTCCCTTTGATCATGGTTCTATTCTTTCCTCCAACCAAACTCACACACAGAGTTTTTCCTTTTCCCTTCCTTTAGAAGTGAAAAGCATTCCTCATTAGAAAAAGCAGATGCATCCGATTATAGAGGGTTGAGTATGATAGATTTTTTCAAGCAGTTTCTTTTTTCTCCAGGTACAAATTGTTTAATTCCCGAGAATTGTCAGTGTTCTGAATGCACAGTATATAGCATCACTGGAAGCTCAAGGCAAACCATGTGTAAGAATAAAAACAAGTATTAAAGCATAAAAGCTGATAAGGATGTATTGAAAATACTTTCCATAACCATCACCCAGCCAGCATACTCAGGGGAGTTACAATAAAGTAGTTACATCAGGAAAACAGGCACACTGCAGACGGGTGCCTCTTAAGCAGTCTCATCGCTGCTTAAAAGAGTCAAGAAGAGAAATACAAAAACCAGCAAAAATTCTTCCTGTACTTTTTTTGATAATTTTAATTTATTTGAAAGGAGACAGGAACCTGTGTTCCTTCCCACACTCATTCGTATTTTGAAAGTTTGTTCTAAAGTACTTTTTCTCTTAAAATTGAACATATTTCCTGGGGACGTACATATCAATTATTTTGTAACTCTACAAAAGCCAACAGTACAAATATTGCAGGCATTTAATAAATACAGGGCTGAAACGATATACTGAAATTACTTGTCATAGAAGATCCTGAAACAAGGGAAGAGTTATACTCTATTCAGAAAACATTCTCTTGAAGTTTGCATATATCCCCTTTATTTCCTTGTGAAGTTTTAAAGTTACACACACACATACACTTGCTTGGAGTCTTATGAAACTGAAATGTCAAGTGAGAGTTGCTTTATATCATGTTCTGTCAATCAAAGTAAGCGAGGCTTTATGCATCTGTTGCTAGTATATTGGCACTTTTTGAAGAGTGTTTCGGAGGGAGCAAGAATAAATAAAGATCCTTCAGGCACTTTCTCATTTATGGATGAGGAATCAAAGCAGTCTGAAACTTCATTTTCAGCCTGATACCCTGAAGATTGTTGGCTGATAATTCTGGATGGAACAGCTTATCTGAGAGGATTAGGAAGAACATGGGCTTCCTATTACTGCTGGCTTCAGCCTATTCAGCTGGGCAGACTCTGTCACACATTATCTGTGCCTTTACATATGTCACTAATCTTATCTATATCTTTTCAGCTCCTTCTGTTGGAGCTGTGGTTTCCTGTACCTAAACCTCCCATTTCTTCATTACACCAGCTGTATAGGCATTAGCCTTCTCTAACAGCCTTTCTGCACCGTGTCATTCTGTAATGGCTAGTAATGCAAAGGTATGAGAAAGTAATGGTAGTGCTTTATCTCAGATCTTATGGCCATCGCATCAATATATTAAATGCATACCTCCCTTCTACTGGCATCTTCCATCCTCCCCTCAGCATTTCTGACCAAATCAGCTTAACAAAATAAAATCACCTTAACAATAGAGTATCTCTGCAATCATTAAAAATAACAGAAGCAGGCGATTTGGGGCAGGTATATATGCTGGAAGAGGGAAAGTAGTTTGTAAGTGCTGGAACAAAACCATCAGCACCAGAAATAATTTGGAGCTTCTGCCATTCTCTCCTGAATTGCTAATTGGTGTTTCAAATTTAGTGATGCTGGTCACTAAGGCAAAACAGCTCAGAAGAAAGAAGGATCAAACCTTTGAGAGTCCCTGCCCTTTTTAAATTTTAGAGGGAAACTCCTTCCCCATACCTACTCTGAAGTACTTCCCTAGCTCCAGCTGGCTCCCTGCCTGCTGAGCTAAGGTCCATCCTTTCTCTCCTATTCTGCCTTTGCAGTCTTCCTGCCACACCACCACTCTGGTGTCCTCTTCCCTTCATAATTAGTTATCTACTGTTTCTTCACCTCCTTCAGACAGTTTCAACTTACTTCATTCCCTGTTACTGTAATAAAAAAATACAATAAATGAAGGAAATGGAACCAATGAGATACCACTTTGCCCATTTATTTTCTCTCAGTGTGTTTGACTGTAAGGTCTTCTGGGCAGGGGCTGCTCTTCTTGTGTGTTTCCATTGTGTCTAGTACAATGCACATCAGAAAAAAAAAGAAAAATAATTGGTTGGTTAGAGTGCAAGATAGAAAAATATATATGTCACTGATTTCTGACTAATAACTCACTCAATAGTATTATCTCACACTTTATTTGCAATTAGTAATTCAACCAGTTCTATATATGATTAATTTTAAATACATTTACATACAATTTAAGTAATTTCAAAGCAGGGAAATTGTCTTCCTGTTTTTACTGCCTTCATGTTTTTTTTTACTTTAAATTGCCAAGTTATTAGTTATCTGTATCTTGTCTGTTCTCTCAAGGTTGAAACAATAAGCTATATCTGAGCCTGACAAACATAATTTCTCTTCTTCATAAATGAATGCCTTGAATGCCATGATTTCCTCACCCTGCAACCACAAGCCCAGTTAGGGCCATGTCATTCAACACAGACCCATCTTTTATTCTGTGACAAGCAGAAGCAACAAGTAATGTAACCTATATCCCAAAGTTATACAAATGCTGCTGAATTATAAAGGCAAGACATCACTGCGGTTGCTCCAGCAGTGCTGGGAACTGCAGGAAATAATGTATTGCAACAATGGAAGATTTCCTTGACTACTTGCAGTCTTTCAGAGATTTTTAAAAGCTTCTCACTGAGGACCATGATGAACTACTGCTTTCCCATGTACACAGGACATTCATGGTCACTCAAGTACATGAGGAAGAACTAAATTTTAGACACTCCCAGGGAAATTGTTTTCACTTTTCTGATCTGGTTGATTTGATCTTCCCTAGGCTCTTGTACATGGACTTTTTCAACAAGCACTGGGATAAACTGAGAATTTGGTATAGAGTTCACTTTGCCCATGCAGTTTGGTCAGCTATGCGTGTCACCAACTGAAAAGTATTGACCTAAAGAGGGCAAGGCTAATTATCAACAGTAGTAAAGGATCCAGTGTTTCATCAGGTGCACATGAATCCCTTTATGATACATATAGTATGAAGAGATATATAAAGAATCTCCTAAATATTTAATTTATAGTCAGCCTTTGTCTGAATATGTGTCATTTATGAAAGGATAACAGGTGGCATGTGAACTCATCATTAGCCCAAGGTAACAGAGGTTATGACTTCTAATTCTGTTCTCAGCCCTGCTACAGAGTTACTACATGACCTTGCACAAATCACTTAACCTTTATGTGACTAATTTTATCCATCTATAAAATGGGGATAATAAAATTTTTAGCTACACACAGCAGGATGACGAGAATTAATTAATGCTGTAAAACTCCCTGAGAAAGAAGACTTAATATACAAGGCCTAATTCCACTAGTATTCACTTCCTGTCTCTCTGTCTTGAGCAGTTAATTCTAGCTGACCAAAATTAGTTTAAAAAGCTACCATCTGGGTTTGTTAGGATTGTTCAGATTCACTGCACTCAGATACGGAGGTCACACAAAACACTTTAGAGAATCAACCCAAGACAAATCTCAAGCAACTCATAATTGCTATTAGTTGTATATCCACACACAGAGGGTACAGTCAACAACACTTTAACATTCAGAATTTTATAGTGGGGCCTTCAAGTCAGCATACATAAAAATAGACACCTGATTAAAAGCACCTGGCTGTGTTACTGAAGTTGCAAGCAACACTTGGGTGATCACGTACCGATGTTCATAAGGGAGAAAGAGTGTGCATTGCTCAAGTGTTTCTTCAGCTTCTGTTTTTTAAGAATTTGATCCTAAAACTTCACTACTTCTGGATTGTGGAACAATTTTCTAGAATAAAAACAATATAATTTTCATTAGAAAACTAAAGTTGGAATTATAGTGTCATGTCACCTACTAACATACTGGGATTTTATGGGTTATGACTATTATAAAATACACAGCATGATGAGCTACCTAATGTCTATATCTAGTTAGAATGAGGGGAGAATCGTAGACCAAAGACAACTGTGCTTTCTTCAGTCTGTTACTGGCATACTGTTTTACAGTGGGCTGTCCAAATCAGTCCTAATGATGTTTCAACTCCTTTATATTGAGACATAAAGAAATCCATATATGGAATCAGTATCCTATTCTTTGTTTTACCTAAAGTCTTCATGGATTTATACTCAATCACTTTATTTCTTTCTACCACTAAGGCAGAATTTTCAAGTTACCGTGATTATTGCAAACTCCATAAAAATTAACAATATATTCACACTCAAACCAGAAGATCAGTTGTAAAACTGCCAAGAAATTCAAAAACACCAGTCTTGTCTGTAGGTACCAGTAGTACAATTGCCTTATCCTACACTAGCAGTAAACCAACTGATTAATGTTTCAAGATCATGTCTGGTGTAACTTGAAATACTCCATGGCAGGCCCTAACTCAAGTGCCCATCTAAATTAACCTCAGATTCTTCATCATGAGGAAAAATTACTTCTTTATGCAATGGAAGTGATTAACCTTGAACTTTCAAAATCAAGAGGATTGGAAAGTGTTTGTGTGTGGGGAGGGATTCTGCAGTTTCCAAGGTATTTTAAAACTGATACATCAGGGAGAAAACAAAAGCAATAAATACCTCTCCTGCCTTAGTTTGCTGTTGCAAAGTATTCTAGTATATTTTGCTGTAAAAAACTTTTCTCTTTTAAATGATCAAAGCAACATGCGATCCAATCAGGTAAACAACTGCAACAAGCCAGAACAACACAAATACACTTAGATGTATTTGTGAATATCCTATTTACTGGTGATGTTCATTGAAGATAATGATACACAGGTCCCTAGTTATTTGAGGAAAAGCAAGTAAAGAGAAAGTAAAACCAGCTTGATGATGTCTGTGATAAGATGTGTTGGGTGCAGGAGGCTACTGGTGACATTCTTCTCTTTTGTGTTTTATTAGGACTACAAAATTTAGGGCAGGGGAGCTTTTTGTTCTAAATTTTCTACTTATAAGGGCTGACAATGTTATAAAAATTTGAAGGCTAAATTGGTTGCAAATATGTATATTTATTGTGAAACAAGAAAACTTTATTTGCATACTACTAAAATCCTTTTGCAGCTTATATACTTACGTTAATATTATCAGAGCAGAAGAACAGAATAGAAAGGGCTAAACATTGCCAGAATATCTTACGTCTAAGCATACTTTCCCCTGGATCAGACAAAACAAATGTGCTTCTTCTTGAAAAATAAAATTATAATAATAAATGAGTAGTAATAATAATGCAGCACAGACTATTTATGTAAGAAACAAGCAAAGATAACCCATAAAGAATTAAATTTAAGGTATTTTTAGTATATTTTGGTTTAGTATGTTTGTTTTGATAAAATAACCGAGACCTATAATTGCAGTGAACAATTTATGCTCTGGGTTCTCCATTCATTCTCTCTCTGGCATCCTTTATTTCCTGTATCACTTGACCCATTTCAACAGAGGATTTAGGGATGTGCTGATTATTAAAGCAGATTAATTTTCCCATTGACTCACATAAAATATATACAAATGAATTTCTGATGTGAGGCATGTAATCTGTGAGGCCACCCCAATGAGGAACCCATCCGCTGGCCTTGCATTAATTTCTCCTTCTCCCACTCTATCATGCCACAGCCTGAGTCAATCTTCTCAGTTGTTCCTACTGATTCACTGGAGCTCAATGAAGTGGCTGCTTCCAGGTCTCTATATGGTAATACTATCAAACTGTACAGCCTCCAAGCAAAGTCCTGCAGCTCTAGAAATTCCAATTTCAGAGAAAGCTGTCCACCTCTTTTTACCCTTCCTTTACTTAGGCTGGTTTACAGTCCTACACGCTTCATTAACTAGACTTCTATACTGTGGCCTTTAAAATGGTGGACAACTCAACAACTTTCCTCATGCAGGTACTGATAAAGAGACTGACCACATCACACAGCCTCTATTATGTACATGGCTTGTCTTTCTTTGGGTTAGGTTCATTTATAAAACTTCTAATCATTTTAACATCATTTTCCTGTTCACTTCGGTCCTGATGTGGTCCTAGCATCAAGTCTTTTGTAGTACTGAGGTAGAACTAATGGGAGGACATGTTGTTTGTAGTACCCTGAGGTGTATTCCAAGGTGCTTGCCACTTTATGTGGTGAGGTAGAGAATACAGGTGGTGCTAAGGGTGACATTCAGGTTTCTATTTTTATCCTAAACCAAAATTTTCTAAGTTATTACCAGTCAGTCTTAGTGAAAATGAGTCTATCTAAATGATCATTCATATCTGTACATATGCCTTGAATCCAAAATTAGTAAGACACATTTCTGAATCATTAGATGCCTATTTTCAAATGCCTCATTTTTGTAATTGGGATTTCTTAACAGGAGTCAGCAAAATCTCTAAAGGTGGAACAGGGTAAAGTGTCTCATCTGGTCTGAGGTTTCTGCACACACTTGTATTTTATAGATGGCAGTAATGAAATAAATACATCTGAATAAGTGGATGAATAAAAAACCAATCCATTCTGTGGTCAAGAGCCTGGAAACACTGTGGCTAGCACTGGCATTTAACTACAATGGCTAGGAAAGATGCCTTTTCACCAGTTAGAGATCTTGGATGTATCTAGGAATGTGTCCTGCATCTAAACTACTAAATGCAAACATTCCTGAAGTGATCCCAGACACTGGGATGCTGTTTTCACTACAGTAAAATGTTAGTACATCTTCAACAGACACAAGTGAAGGCAATAACAAAACACCCAACACAATAGATCAAGCCTTATAGGCCTTCTTCTATTATCACTTCCTGGTAAGCTTCTGACTGTTACTTTAGGGTTTCTGTACAAACTATCAACATCCTACAAAAAATTTAGTTACAGTTTTATTCCTACCTCTTCTTAATGTGTAGATTTGAGCAGTAACATTTCTGAGGAACTGGAGAGGGGGAGGGAGTGGAGTGGGTGTTCTGAAAAATCTGTGTATTTAAAATGGATTGCTTAAAAAGGTATATTTTCATATTTTGTAGCACATTTTATTTATTATCCACTAATATCAGAGGATAAGCAGTACAATTCTTTGCATGTTTTACAAAAAGGACTGTTTTATTCTGTTGAATCTGTGCTGTATCTGTTCTCAGTGTTTCACCATGTGCAGGATTTCTTATTAAAGAAGTAATCTTTAAAATGATCTGGTGGACTTCTCTTAAGAAAGCCATCTAAGAAGGCTATCTAACCCCCATAAACCCTTTTTTAGCCTATCATAATGTACAATGACCTCATATAAAAATATCAAGAAATTATGTAGCCAGACTTATGTTGAAACTTCTGTTACTGAAGACAATGAGTTCTGGTTTACATCTGAAATGTCAAGAATTATATATTCCACTATTTAGATATTAAAAATAATGAAAATTAGGTATTCTACTTATTACAATGCACCCAATTTGGTTGCAGTAGGGATTGTCTGTGTAGCTGAGTCTTTACACTATTAGATTCTGTAGGAAAGTTCCCAGCTATCTTTACATACTTAAACCACATCAACTTGGGTTAAGTTTTGCCCCAAGCAAAAGGCCAAGTACCCTGTAAGAGCACAGTGCATACCCTCACATCAGGACTTAGAATTAACAAAACTTCTACATATGCATTGGAGTCCATTTCTGTCAAATAAAGAGCAAATTCATCCTAAAAAATTAAAAGGATTATTAAACTAAAGGAATACCTATATAATATTTCCTCCTACTTGCATTTTTTATTGATTATCAGAAGAACTGGATAGTTTTCTTATTTTCTATTGAAAAATTTGCATTTGGAAGAAACTAACTATGTGTTCAGGGAAGTCTTAAGCTATGTGCAACACTTACATGTCTTTGAAGTGAAGCACTAAAACAGAAGAGCACAGCTCTATTGGTAATGTATATTTGCTTTAAGTGTTGTATAATTGTAAATTCAGAAAGTAAACATAAAGTGTGTAGAATCTTTCAAATTCATGAATATATTTTCATAGGCAGAAATGCCATAACAAAAAAAAAAAAAAAAAGAAAAGAAAAAAAAAAAAAGGAAAAAGGAAAAAAAAAGAAAGATGTAGCAGGCTTGGTGAATTTTGTTGAATGCTTGACAAGTTTACAAATCTTTTATCTTAACACTTACTACAGTTTCAGACTGGTGAATAATTCGTAATGAATATTTCATCAGACACATGTTGCCTTCATTTTGCAAATGGATTATCTGCAAACATCTCATACTTTTCTAGATTCGTTATTTGATTTTTTTTTTTTTTTTTTTTTTTTTTTTTTT
>JANVCC010010406.1:25306621-25320956 GCA_025345505.1 Todiramphus chloris collaris | reverse complement strand
TGAGCTGGTTAGTTGTGATGAGCCAGACAAGTCACAGAGTATTCTTTCTATTCATGCACTGGAACAACAGGCAAATACTTCTGGAAAAAATATTTACACACGTGAATGACATTTAGTTTCAGTGAATACCCCTGCATGTGATAGGGGACCATATGTTCTATGACCATTTGTGCCAGTAAAAGGCAATCATTCAAATGTCTGTAGAAAGCAAACACAAAAGGGAATTGTGATTATCACGTAGCCAACACAAAACACAATCTCATTTTTAAACAGAGGAATGAATTATCAAAATGCTGTTGTTAGGGCAGATAAGAGACACTGAGGACTTGAAGACAATCCCAGTGGCAGATATTTGTATACTATTTGTCCATCTCCCTTTCTGCAATTGTTTACTCTTAGGTAACTTTTTTAAAAATGAAACATAGTTCCTAGGCAGTAACAAACTAGGCCGATGTCAGTAGCAACAGATATCCAATAGTTGTTCTCAAAATTGATTTTGTTCCATGCTGTGCTGGCTAACCATTGTCCTCAGGGTTGCTTGAGGAGGCAGAAATCACTTCTCACTGTGTAATATACTTCTTCTATGACAAAGGCTAAAAGGAGCTCGGTCAGAGAAGCTGTTGTGGGGGCCTTAAGTAAGTGAAGGATCCTTCTAACCAAGAAAATCTCCAGTAACTGGATCAAATGAGCTTATAACCATTTAACCTGTTAGGTACAAAATGACTGGAATCCAGCATAGAAGATAGCATCTGTTTCCATAGAACAATAACACAATGAAACCTGTACAAGATAAGAAATTTCTCCCTGACTGCCACATGTACTTTCTGCAAGTAACCAATCCAAAATGAGCAATCCTTGTTGTCTTCTCTTTACGCAGACTGACTTCTCACTCAAACAATCACACCTAACAACTAACAGCTAGCTTGTTTTGTCTGTTATAGAAATGGTGAATCCCACAGAATATGCTGTAATACTCCAGCTGTGCATAAACAGATTAAGAAGACAGAGATACCACAGTCAACTGTGCCTGAGTTTTATCTAGAGACTCATCAAAACTGGTCTTGCTAGTGCTACTTTCCGCCACATTATACTGAAAACATGTGACTGTCACATATGTTCAGTCCAGACAAATAATAAAGTTACAATAATAGCAGGTACTAGTATTAACACATTTCAAAACTCTGTTGTAGACAGAAGTGCAAGCATCTTGTTTTGCTGAGGTATTTGGAGTACTGTCATTTGATTTCATAGGCAATTATGTACATGACCTGGTTTGGCATTTAGGTAAATCTTAGGTAAACTCCCATATTCATAGAATCATAGAATCATAGAATGCCTTGGTTTGGAAGGGACCTCTAAAGGTCATCTAGTCCAACCATCCTGCAGTGAGCAGGGACATCATCAACTAGATCAGGTTGCTTAGAGCCTCATCAAGCCTGATCTTAAATGTCTTCAGGGATGGGGCATCCACCACGTCCCTGAGCAACCTGTTGCAGTGTTCTACCACCCTCATAGCAAAGAACTTCTTCTGGATGTCCAATCTAAATCTACTCTCCCCAGCATTCCTATAACCCTCCCCCCTGCCGCGCCCTCCCCCCGGTACTGTAAAGCTACTATAAGATCTCTCTGAAGCTTTCTCTTCTCCGGGCTGAACAACCCCAACTCTCTCAGCCTGGCCTCACAGGAGAGGTGTTCCACCCTCTGATCATTTTCATGGCCCTCCTCTGGACCCGCTCCATCAGGTCCATGTTCCTCCCATGTTGAGGGCTCCTGAGCTGGATGCAGTACTCCAGGTGAGGTCTTACAGAGCAAAGTTTCTACCTCTAGGCAGCTAAATACCTCTGTGTGTTTGATTTATAGCATTAAAAGAGGTTGCTGAGGCTTTAATTCAGTTCTGGAGCCTACATAAGACTGCAAAACAGTTAATTAGGAAGTATTAGCTAACACGGGCTATTACCTTAAATCTTTACCTCCAGGGGTTCCTGGAGGTTAAAAGAATTTTCCCTCTCAATAATGGTGGCAAAAGCATACTTTAGATTATCTAGGAGAAGGAAACAGAAACCACAAAACCTTTTCTCAGCCGTACCAAAACAAGTGATTCTCTTGCCTGTAACTGAATTCTACTACAAAGAATGTGGTTGAATAAACCTCAGCCAAACTTGAGCATGTTATGCTTATTTAGGGATTTAATGATTATTGTGCAGACCACCCAGCTGCATAGACAAAATGTGCAGATCTGAAAATATTCCTGTGTATAGTGTAATAGCAGTCATTAGGACTACAAGAGAATACCATTTCCCTTGCACTGACTACACTCCCAGTGGGTCCCTCATTCCCCCTGGTAAAGAGAATGGCTTTCAATGAATTCCTTAAAAAGAAAAAAAAAGAAAAAAAAAAAGAAAATTAAAAAAGCAGCTGCAGTGCACACATGACATAAGCAGTTTATTAAGGCATTACAGTACAGTGTCATGCAGGCTGTTAAAGAAAATCTGGTACTCTGGTGATAATGTGTATATTCATTCAGTATAAATTACTAAGTTCAAAAAACCATACAATGAATCATGGTTGCAAGGCCAGACTTGCTTTGATTAACTACACTGGTATAATGAAATCCAACAGAGCAATCACTGAAACATTTAGCTCCAAATGTAAATCTTCTTGAACTCTGAAAAAAGCATGTTAGGCAATGAGAGCTGGTATATAATACAGACATATTTCATATAATGAAAGTGGAAGCAGTTGTAAAGAAAAAGGAATGTTAAAAAGTTGTTATGCTGTGTTTGGCAAGAATAAGTCATTCTGAATGTGTCAATCATGATAATCCAACATATTTTTAATCTAAAGGTCAATAGAAGCAGTTCCTATAGTGGTACAATAGTTATGCCAAATATGAAAGCAAGCATTTATAAGATGATTTCAAGTATTAATACAGTACCATAATGTGTCTTGGAGAATTAATCTCAGCTTTAAATTGAAGGGCATAGATTGATCAAGGGAAGATATTTTTATTAAAAATGTACTGAAATAACCCATGACACTTTCATTTCAGCAAGACTGCTGTGTTGAATTCCCATATCTCAGGCATGTCTTAACTATATAGATGAAAAGTGTCTCTTCTACTAAGAGGCAGAACTTGTTCTGTCTCAGGGAAACCTGGGATGCACTGTTAATCTACAGTGCATAAATGTTTTTTCATACAATTACTGGTCATGTGTCTGGACACAAAGATTTGTATTTTTTCACAGGAAACATATCTGCCTATTTGCTATTAATCCTAATAGAAGATTACTTGCACCAGGTGAAATCTAGTCCTGAGAAATTCTACTCTAACACACACTTGAACTCAAACATCACGGGTTTTCCTTATGTCCTGATTTCTCTGCAGGTCTGTCCCTTTTGTCCCTTCAGTTGAATACAGTCCTAGAGGACAGGTTTTTGAATGCTCAGTACAATTGTTATGAACAAAAACTACAGAACATGAACAAAAAAAACCCAGCCAAGGCAATCAGCTCCTGACTTCGGGTTGTTTGAGCAACAGAGCCAGAAGGAAAACCTTTCTCTTCCACTGGTGCTTGCCCAGAGAATTTACTGTGGAGAGGACAGAAGGCAAAGAGTGTGGTAAAGAGCTCTGCTATTGTAGCAAGGGAAATGAAGGCTGAGGGCAGCATTGCTGGTATTGGGATGTTATCCACACAGATGTGTGTGGCCAGGGGGAGAGGCCCTGGAGAACAGGCCACAGAAATGTAGAAGTGACAAAGCATCTTAGTGCTTGTCTGGTACTTCTTCCTGTGTTAAGTGAGGGAAAGGACAGAGTTCCTCTATCCCTCTTTTCCAGCCGTTCTACCACCAAGTTAAAATATTTGGTTTGCTATAGAATAAATGTGCTTCATTACGTAGACATTACATAGAGACTATAGATTAGCTCATATAAAGAGATTTGCTGTTACCACTATGGACAATGGTCAGATTTGGTGTGAGAAGAAGCAGTTTCCTCTACCTCAGTGAAGATCTGCCCACTTACACTGAATCTGAGTAGGTACTACAGGATTCACTGCTCCAGTATTTAAACTACTGTTGAGCCTGATAGACTGAAAATGTTTACATATAGCAGTCACACAAAACTCTAGTCCCTGCAAAATCCATACAGTAAACCTTGGTCTTTCAGACAGCTTTTGCAGAATATTAGAGCACTTGCTTTAAAACAGGGCTCATAACTGACACAAGAATTCTTCAAAATTATTCCATTCAAAGAAATGAAACCCTGAATAAAAATGTTCTTTCATCAATAAAATACAGCATTTAACAGAATCACAAATCACAGAATGGTAAGGGATAGAAGAGGCCTCTGAAGATCATGTAGTCCAACCCCACTGCTAAAGCGGGTTCGCCTAGAGCAGGATTCACAGGACCACATTCGTGTGAGATTTTTAATCTCTCCAGGGAAGGAAATTCCACAACATCTCTGGGAAGCTTGTTCCAGGGCTCTGTCACTCTCATAGTAAGTAAGTTTTTCCTTATGTTCACACAGAACTTCCCTGTGTTCCAGTTTGTACTTTTGCCCCTTGTCTTGTCACTAGGCACAAATGAAAACAGTCTGGTCCCATCCTCTTGACACTCACCCTTTAGATATTGATAAGCATTTATAAGATCTCCCCTCAGCCTTCTCTTCTCCAGGCTAAACAGTCCCAGGTATCTCAGCCTTTCCTCATGAGAGAGATGTTCCAGTCCCATGATGACCTTCACAGTCCTCTGCTGGACTCTCTCCAGTAGCTCCTTGTCTCTCTTGAACTGGGGAGCCCAGAACAGGGTACAGTACTCCGGAAGTGGCATCATTAGAACAGAACAGCAAGGGAGTAGAACCTCCCTCAGCCCCAAGCCACACTCTTCTTGAGGCACCCCAGGAGACCATTGGCCTTTTTGTCCATAAGAGCACATAGTTGGCTCATGGCTAATTTCTTGTCCACCAGGTCCTTCTCTGCAGAGCTGCTTTCTAGGATGTCAGTCCCTAGCCTGTACTGATGCATGGGGTTATTTCTCCCCATGTGTAGGACTCTATACTTGCCCTTGTTGAACTTCATTAGGTTCCCCTCTTCCCAGCTCTCCAGCCTGTCCAGGTGCCACAGAATGTCAGCACAGCTTTCTGGTGAGTCAGACACTCCTCTCTGTTTTGTATCATCATCAAACTTGCTAAGTGTACTCTCCATCCGTTCATCCTGATCATTGTTGAATGTATTGAAGAAGACTGGACCCAACACTGACCCCTGGGGAACACCACTAGCTACAGGCCTCTAACTAGACCCTGCATACTGATCACAACCCTCTGAGCTCTGCCATCCACAGTTATCAACCCACCTCACTGTCCGCTCATCTAAGCCACACTTCTTAAACTCACCCATGAGGATATTATGGGAAACAGTATCAAAAGCCATGCTGAAGCTGAGGTGGACAAAATCCACTGCTCTCCCCTCATCTACCCAGACAATCAAATTTTGTGCAACAAGACATAACTGTCACAGCCGTTGCAAACACTACAAGTGAGTCAATTACTTTGAAAGTAGATGTGAGTATGTATATCTTGTAAGATTCAATAGCTTTTGTGTTGGCCCAAGGGCTATCAACAAGAGATCTCACCACAGATGAAATATCATAAAGGACTCAAGACACAAAGAATATGTTTTAACTTGTTTGCAAATCACAGTCAACTTCCAAGCCTGTGTCCACAGATAGCCCCTAAAACCTATTTTCCTACAGCGACGTAAGTATCCTAATCAAAGTTGTTCATTCAGTGTTGCCATCAATTTCTTTCAAAACACTGGGTAGTAAGTGGAAAACATGCGGTTTAGTGCTGCTAAAATATTTTCTATTATGCCTCTAAACTTCTCATTGCATTATTCTTCTCATCAATTCTCCTAGTTGATTGGGAGCTTGAGACTGAAGAGAACTAAACAGCTCTTTGATTTCCTCATCTCTTATCCTAAGCCTCTTCAGAGAGAGTTGTACAACTTTCTGGTTTAAAAAGAGAAAAATAATCTTCTTCTGAAAAAATATTTTCTTGAAACAAATTTTGTAAAATGACACTGGCTACAAAATGACCTGCATCTATATGCAAAAATCAACACCATCACTGATTGCAAAGTATTATAGAAAATGAAACACAAACAGGTTTGTTGTACACTTTGAAGACTAGATATTCTATGTCATCCAGGTTTTTTATTTTTATAGGCTATGCTTTCTGAAGCTCCACTCACAAGATGTTTCCTTGACCACCACAAACCCCTCTCTGACCCGTGAGAGTATTGCGTGCATTCAGAGCCTTCCCACGAGCAGGGAAATAATGGGAGCAGATTCCCCAGGACTCAAGCAATAAGGCAATCAAGGAATCCTCTTTACACAGGCTGAGTGATGTCCAGCTCTTCTCAATAAAGTATTTAAACTTGTGCATAAGTAAGAGATTAAAGCACAGGTGTAAGTGCTTTGCACAATTAGGAAATACTACAGATGAGAACCCTAGGAAGATGTGCTTCTTTTTGTTTCACTCAACTGTTTCTTGGGGCACATCATTGTTATTGATTAGAAATGAAGCAAACCAACTCAGCCAGACTGTCTGAACAACTTGATTGGTCTGTTTCTAAACACTAAAGGATTTCTTCAGTTGCCTCTAATTTGTATAAATGGTAGCATGTGATGAAACTGAGCTGCCTACAAGCTAGAGATAGAGTTGATTTGGAACATACATCATGGGTGTGCTGTGCTTTTTCCCTCTGGTTTATCACAGAGGGAAAGTCTGCGACCACACAAAGAGGGTCTGCCCTGCACTTCCTGCAGTAGTGAATCCTGCAGAGACCTCTCCTGGCAGAGCTCAGAAAGTCATATATGTCTCACTCCTCACCTTGGCCACGGCGAGATTTTACAGACTCTCTTCTGCTTCCCAAAAGACAGATGAAACTGCAAACCTCTTTTCTATGTTTTTCAAAGGGCCTTTTTCCCCGTCTATCTTGTGGAGCTATTTATAAAAAATCCTGATGGTTGTTTTAGTTGTGTCATAGTTGCTGATAATGAACAGCTCTAGACTGCTTTCCATAAATCACATGCTACTTTGTGGTGTAGGTAGATTATGTCTTCTATACATTCTTTGACATGTACCCTGACCAGGGAACCATGCAAATGTGTCAACTTTTGAAAATTAGAAGAAATACTTTAAGAAATTTAGATCAGAGGATTGCTGCAGTATAACATAGTCAAATGAATTACTGTTTTACTGTTTTATAGTGACAGCAGATTAAAGCAGTGGGGAAGAAAAAATATCCCCGCAGAATAACATATCTGTGATAAACCTCCAAGAGCCCCAATGGTGGAATAATCTCAGATCAGGCACCAATTTATGGGGTAAGTTTGAGAAGCCGTAGAATCTGTAATAGGGGAAAAATCAGTATGAGAAAGACATAAGTAGGTAACACTGTCTTCTGCCAGTATTACTGCTGTGTGTATGTCCCTCAGGTCCTTTGAGTGATTATGCCAATATCTGCAGCATTAGGATTGGACACCTATTAATCAGGATGAGCAAACCTTCACATCTCTTCTGTGAACAATCATGAACTGGGGGACTAAATAGAGGCAAACAGATCCAATAACTTTATCCTTACAGCAGAGTGACATAAGCAAATATAAATCCCACTAGTGTTATTATAATGCCTGCTAAGCTAATTGAGAACATATTCATTTCTTCAACTAAATAAATTACTGTTACAATTAAATGACCCCAAGGTCACCTCCTTTAGGAGATGCCTAGCACTTGAATTAACTATTCAACTCTTCACAGTAAGTGGCTTCAGCCAATCAATGCCAAATAAATACTGCTGAAATATGCATTTAATTATCCTGACACTTTAGCTTATAAAACCTTTTCTTTGCCAGCAGATTTTTTGTTTGCTAATTTATTCTGAAAGGGTGAGAGATCTCTGAGTCTAGTCTGAGCCTAGTCTTTGTAGGCTCTGGTCCCAAATGAGATCCCAGCCAACCCTCACAGACAAAACTGGTTACAGACAGACTGTTTCTTTGATGTGATGGAACAACAATGTTTTTATCAATATTCTTTATTTTGTTGATTGCAAGAATCAAACACAGCTGGCTAACTTTTATGAAGTTTCAGAAGTATACCCCTCCAGTCTGCTTTGCCAGATTAGCTAAGGACAAATACCTTCTCTAATGAAGGACCCATGTTTTGCCAAACTCAGAGTTACTACTCCTGAATTAAAACTGACTTGTAAAATGCCAGTAAGCTCACTACAAATTGCTTTATTTTAAAAATTATGTGGTTCAATTTACACATCAGCTAAAGCCTGATACAAAAACATTAAAATATAATTTCTTCTAAAAGCTAAAGGCTGCTTTCCATCCTCCTTACTTGCTAAATTAATCCTAATGAATCTAGGTATTGCAAAGCCTATTACCCATACCTATAAACCCTTGGAACTCCTGCACTGGAGCACATCTTCCCTTGAGGAATACACAGTAAGTTATAATTTAGGCTACTCACATTATGTATTAGTCCATAGAGGTAAGAACATTCTTAATCACTCTGCTGTAAATAGGAATAGAATTAAAGTCGGCTTTTACTTGCTCCAATGTAAATAAGAGCACAAACTGGTCCTTCATAGAAAAGAATTCCTACATAACTAAACGTCACCCTTTTATTCTTGTACCCTTTTTTGGATTTTGTGTGGTTTTCCAAGTAAATAGACAAACATATCCAAACTGCAATATATTTGGGACCTAATTTTCATGAATATTAAGTCTTTTAAAGAGGAAAATAAAAGTGATGACACCCTGAGGACTAGTAGACTTCATGAAAGTAGACTTCATGAAAAAAAAAAAAGTTTCATTAATTTTTAAAGAAGAGACATTCATTATTATGCTTTCTGTGACAAGACTGATTTTTTTTGTAAATGATGACCATAATTAAGCCTCTCATAATGAACATTGCTATTACTAAACAGTACAATTTATATAATGTCTCCACTCTAGGAGACTTTGCTTTTTTATTGAGGAGAAAAATCAGATAATGGCTGAGATTATAGTATAATACAATTATTTTTAAGGATATTGCACAAAACATACATAGACTTTATTAATCTTTAAGCAAAACTCAATCAGACTGTGGCTGTTTAGCCAGAAAAAGAACTGAAGGATTTGTCATGACTCTAATGCAATGCTGATGTTTCTCTTAGTTCTAGAGAAATGTACAAATTAAGTTATACCCAAGTGACATTTTTACACAGTGTAAAACATTCCCATGTCATTCATGTACTTAATCTAAGTCTGGCAGAACTCTGTATAGACAAAAATTATTTGAATCTACCACTAGCCAAATAAGGACTGTCCTCAGAATTCCTTGTAGTTCTATGAAGCCTTTTATTCAACTACAAATACAGACTATTTTCAGCTTTTCCCATGAAATCTTTGGAGATCCCTGTCAATCGAATACACATTTCTTTTCAAAGAAAGGTATTTAAACTATACCAAGCAGAGAAAAAAAAAAGCAAATGTGACACAGGTGACCACATTCCAAACTTGAATTCTAGACATCAACACCTGAGTCTTCATGGGAGAAGGTATCTAGACAATGTTTAAAATATTTCTTGAATATTTTCAGCTGGGTTCAGAAGTGCTTTATAAAACAAAAAAAAAAAAAAAGTGGGAGGTTTTACTGAGTTTAAATGCTGCTCAGCCAATCACAGTTCCTAGGAAAATGCTGATTTAGATACAATTCACACATGCGGCACATTTTCTCGCTGTTTCTCTGCTTAAATATGTGTCTGCATATTCTTATTTGTATTGTAAAATGCGATACAGAATTAAACAAATTGAGGGGGTTTTGTAGTGCCTAAGTGACTCTGGGACAGAAGTGTTTTCTTGTATTGCAAGGAATCTATCCTAAGTTATCTCAAGGGTAAGGATTTTGAAAATCCTGCTGAAGACATTTGTACTGAAGCTCTGGTTTGTTTTTTTTTTTCCTACTGCAATTTCAGTGAAGAGCAATGCTATTATAAAGGCTTTTTTGAAGAACAAAGCAGTGTGATTTGGGGAGGACCTTCTGGTACATGATTTGATTCAAAGTGGCATTTTAAAGTTATACCCCAGGCCTTCTGAGCTTTTGGTCAAGCTATGCAGGTCAGATTATGTTCTGTGGCATCAGGAAGTCAGAGCGAGCAGAAGACAGGGCTTTCTATAATCTCCAGAGGGCTTTCCATTATTTGCAGTCTAAATGTATATCTTATGATGATGTTAGTCAGATGTTTCAACAATTAAAAAAATGGAGGTGGCCAATTATTTTCTAACTAACTGGCTCTTAGCAGGTGATAGAAAACATGCTCAATAACTGTCTGTAGCAAAAATCCCCAGAAGTCGCTGCGGAAGAGAGGGAGATTGTTTGTTTTCAAATGAGAATATGCTCAGCCCAAATCAAAAAGTCATGATCTGACGAACTGAAAAGAAGCTTTTCATTTCACATAAGTTTGACATTAATTGATGTCTGCCTTTTACGTGCCATGAGATTTTGGTGCTTTGTGATGGGGACCTGAAAGCTTGTTTCATCTGTCAAACCCAAGTACGTGTCTTAACCTTGTCCTAATAAAGTTTGTCTGTACACCACCCACCTCTGACTTTTTTTCCTTCTTCTTTACTGTGCTTAATGTAGGAAAGAAATTGAGCTCAGAAAGAGAGAACTGTGACACAAAAGCATCAATCTTCTCAACTTGCCAGATGTGGGAACAGGACTGCAGACTGTACTGTGGAGAAAATGTGACCTTTCGTTAGAGCCATAACCTCATCAACTGAGCAGTACTTTACTTTTTCCTATGTCCATTAAATAAAAAAGATCTCATAGGGAAACAGGATCATTTTCAATGTACCAGAATATGGCCTACTTGTTTATAAAGGATCATATTCTGATGGTCCTTGTTTAACCTGTAATTAACTTTGAAGAAGTTTATGGGACTACTGCAGGACAGAAGGTTCATGAACTTAGGCTTCACCATCTCCTAATCTATCTCAATGATGTATTTTGCATTTTACCTGCTGAATTCACAATACATCTTTGCCATATCTAAAGCATTTTTGAAGTCAAGTCACTAATTCAAAAGGACAGTTCCCTAACAACTACAAAAATAGTTACTGCTACAAGATATTTGGATATGTGAACCTAAATATTAAAGACTAAATCTGAAAAGAGATGAACTGTCATTGCTGGCAGCACATTTTTGCATTACCTCTGTTTTCATAAAAACACACACACAAAGCTAAAACAAAAGATTTTTCTTGAAAAATATTTTCTAAATTGTTTTTCATTTTGTGTAACAGGCACAGATTTACAGAGTCTGAGGAACCTATAGATCTTGTGCCACTGGTGTCCCTTCTAATGGAGCATGCATGTGAAGTTATTTGAATGAAAATTAATGTACAGCCTTACAGCCCCCAAATCCTACTTGTACATGTTCCCTGATCAACCTTTGTTCAATTCAACAAATCCTGCTTGTCTCTGCCAGGATAAAATAAGTTAAACATCTTTTATTATCACCTATACACATCCAGAATATACTCTTGTGTGTATTATAAAATTATGAGAGTGTGTGACAGTAAAAAAGAGGTGAAAAAAGGGATCTAGCATGCATTATATATCATACTGAACACTTGCTGCTTCTTGCCAATGAAATATGAGCACACTTTGCAGGAGCTGTCCTCTGTTAGGATTTAAAGCCAGACAGAGACCTACACCCCAGACAGGCTGTAGACTGTTTCTTACCTGACAGGAAACAAACTTGTGCCACACATTTAGTCGGGCCCTTGCTGGAGACTGTAGTACTCATGGAGGGAGGTTAGCTGTAAGCATAGGTCAAAAATACTGCAGATGCAGGCAGAAAAGCTGTGTGTTAGTGCCACGTATCTTTGACTCAAGTCATGTGTTATGACTTTATGAATGAAGTATGGCTTTCACAGGAAAGTAGGATACCCTAAGAAGTCCTCTTACTCCTCTGGCAATTAGGAACCAGTAAAAGCCCCTCTGGGGTTGGTTATCTTTTCCCAAGGGATGGGTAGGGAGCATTGACAAGCCTTCCCACAGAAGCAGATCTAACTGGGCCAGGGCTGCACAAGTGGTGTGCTTGTCATGCAGTGCTTACAGCAAACTGGGCACAAACTAAGAATTATAGAGTGACTCCTATCTTCACTGCCCCTTTTTTAGGGCTGATGGCAAAGTCACAGTTTTCCCCTTTAGACTCTAGCACTGTGAACACTGCTGCTTCATAATCCTCCTGCCTAGGAAACTGAAGGTGGTTCATTTGAAAAAGCAGAGGGCATGACAGAAGTATGAATGAGCTGTTGTAATCAAAGAGCGCTTGGCAATGTTTTTCACAGTGGGAAGATAGGACCCTTTGTAATTCATGGAACATGATGTTCTGGAGGTAGAGTGAGGAAAAGAAAAAGAAATACATTAAAATTTGGCTCCATTGATTAAAAACTAAATAAAAAGCTAAGACAGGCATAAGGACCAAAAGCAAAAGAGTACCTTATATTTCACCAGAAATTCTCAGAAACCTTTTTACAACAACTGGGCATGACTGCCATATTAGCAACTTCTCAAGAGAAACATTTAGAATGAAGTAAAAGAAAAGCAAACACATCCTTTTACAGTCTCATTATGGACAGTAAACCCAAGAACAGTGTTGAAGACCATGCTTGTTCATGGCTTGAAAACCAGGACACATATGCTTGCAGCAGTCTTTATTTTTATGGAACAAAGGCTTAGATAAGAGCTGTAGTCTGAAACAGCTTTTTCTGTATTTTTTTTCCAACTTCACAACCATTCACTCTACAACATTAACTCTGTGGGAAAGTAGCCATTGCTGAAATTCTAATATTTTGGGGATTCTGGGTTGCTGAGATCCTAATATTTTGGGGATTCTGAACATGTTTCTTTGGTCATGTAATAATAACGAAATTTTACTTGCATGCAAAACCCAGCCAGTTGTTGGAAAACCAAACAAAAACCTGCCACTAGTGTTCCATTATTTTGGTATGGATATACTAATCCAAAAGAACTGTCTGAACCACTTCCAACAGACATGCACTTGAAGTTTAATATAGAAATAACAGAGAGTTATGTTTGATGCTACAAGGATACAAAGATCAAGTGGAAACATCCCAAAATGAATGAAAACATCAGTGGCCAAGAGACTGAAAATGCTTCTTGTCATAGCGGATGATCTGACTTGAATGACATTATTTTGGAAAAAACAGTTTTGGAAAAGCTTCACAGAGCCAATTATATTTTACAGTTGGTACTGTTAACATTGAGGCAGCCTATGCTGAGCAGCAAATTCATATTAGAAAGAAGATAGTTCATAGAATCATACAGTGCTTTGTATTGGAAGGGACCTCAAAGATCATCTAGTTCTAAGCCCCCTGTCATGGGCAGGGACACCTTCCACTAGACTGGGTTTCTCAAAGCCCCATACAGCCTAGGGTTGAATACTTCCAGTGATGAAGCACCCATGTTTCACCTGTTCCAGTGTCTCACCACCTCAGATTTAAGAACTTCTTCGTAATTTCTAATCTAAATCTACCCTCTTCCAGTTTGAAGCCATTACACCTTATCCTATCACTACAAGCCCTTGTAAAAAGTAATTCCACTAGCTTTCATGTAGGCCCCCTTCAGATACTGAAAGGCTGCAATTTTCTCCAACCTGAACCACCCTAACTCTCTCAGCCTGTCCTTGTAGGATAGGTGTTCCAGCTCTCTGATCATCTTTATGGCACTCTCTGGACCCACTCCAACAGGTTCATGTCCTTCTTGTGTTGAGGCATCCAGGTGTGGTCTCGCCAGAGTGGAGTAGAGAGGTAGAATCACCTGCCTGGACCTGCTGGCCATGCTTCTCTTGATGCAGCCCAGGATACAGTTGGTTTTCTGGGCTGCAAATGCACATTGTTGGCTCATGTTGAGCTTTTCATTAAGCAGCACCCCTCAGTTTTCCTCCTCAGGCCTGCTTTCAAGCTAAACTCTGCTCAGCCTGTATTTGGCACAAATACTTTTGTAAAGAGGAAATATAACATTCTTTCTTCATACCACCTGAGTGACTGGGCTTTGTTTTTGGGGACTAATAATGACGGTGAACATTACAATTCCAAACTTTGTAAGGGTCTTTATAAAGGTTGCCATGAAATAGCTTCAAGGAATTAATTCAAGCCTTAGGGCATGATGGCAAAACCCTACTGTCCTCTTTACTTCTTACGTTTTTTCTTGCTGTTATCCTCAAATCCTCCCACAAAACTGTTTGAGGGC
>JANVCC010010406.1:25262710-25295858 GCA_025345505.1 Todiramphus chloris collaris | reverse complement strand
GGGGGGGGGAGGGGGAAGGTGAGGCACTTTCGGGACATGCTCTAGTGCTATGGTGTGGTGTTCTGGGGTTTTTTGGTGGTTTTTTGGTGTTTTTTGTTTTAGGTTTTTTTTTCCTGGGGGGGGGCATTGTTTGTTTGTTTGTTTTTGGAGGAGGGGGAGTCCGCGGTTGGAAGCGGTGATCTTAAAGATGTTTTCCAACCATGACAAATCTGTGATTCCATGATTCTGTGATTTAGAATAAAAAATAATAGGTGTCCTCAAGAGAGAAGCCAGATGGGTTTAATTTGAAGACACTGAAATATTTCAGGCTCTTCTGCAAAAATGTAATCTGATTCTGTTTACTTCTGTCTTCATAAATTTTGTGTAGGTAAGGACCTATGCTGTTGGAGGAGTTGAGTCAATATGAAACTTGCACAAACAGAATTAAGCTTGCTTTCCTCTCTTACACAACAACAGGATAGACAATTTTATTAATGGCAGCTCTTTTTCCTTATACAACACACTAAATTCTGCCCTCTGTTGCACACACAGATCTATACTGTCAGCAAGCTTATTTAGTCTTTTAGAATTTGACCCAAGGTTTTCACTTCTGTTTTTAGTTACCTTACAGAAAAAAAAAATGTATTAAATAATTCATGTTCCTTATTCTGTTATTGAGATACCTTGTATAATTCATCCTGTCTTCATTTATTTTACGGTGTCTTCATGTTTAAATGCTGATTTTGTGAACATCTGTTTCAATCACAGTTGCAAACCAATTATTTTTATGAGCCTTACATATTTCAAATAGATTTACTGTTGACCTTTGTTGGGAAATTGAATGTTTTTGTTGTTACTAACATTTCTATAATTGATATTGTTGTTAGTGCCATCAGGGTACTTCCTTTAATTAAATACTTTGTCTCATCTTAACCATATTAAATCAGATAAATATTACTTAAATTTATTTTTTTTTTTGTGTTTGGAACAAAAAACATCATTAAACCCTTCAGTACTAGACAACTATAAATTGTCACTCAATTCAACTACAACCACTTCCATAGTTTTTAGTTTCTTATTTTCTTGTTTCCTGTCGTTTCCTCACTTTCACTTGGCATCAAATAATAAAGTTTAGACAATATGATGTTTAAGTAACTGCTAAGTGACTGCTGAGAAATCTAACACTTAGTCTAAGATGAATGAGGAACAATATTTTATCCTCCTGGAAAAAAAAAAAAAAAGAAAATTGCTTTCTGGTACAGAAAAGCAGTATGGCTGAATTTGATTTCCACTGTGCAGAGAAATTACTTGAATCAGAGGACGTGTCTATGAAAAGTTTTGCTTCATGGGGTACATAGCCTGGAATACTGACCGTGGGGTACTCTTCAGTTTTCTCTAAAGTACAAACTATTCTTACTAGGCACTCACCACCTATTTTATTGTAAGTCCAGGTTCAAGTGTAGAGCTTCAGAGAAATGGCATGAGTCACTGACATTTTTTCACCTTAAGACTGAGCTCAACTCAGTCATCCTTAAAGAGCATAAACTGAATGTACAGTGAAAATGGAGAATATTTTAAAGCTCTCAATTTAATGAACATGTGAAATGAACTCTCTCTGCATCCTGCAGCAGGCAATCCTAGTTTAACACATGGGCTAGTGCATCCCTTTGGTGGCCAGTAGAGGCTGCTCCCTATAAATCATGTCAGACAATATGGAACAAATGCCAACATAGTGAGTTATAGGATCCTCCTTAACCAACTGCCTCTTCCTTCCCCTTTCTTTCGGTAAACCTATGGGCAGAATCACACCACAGCAATGAAATTAAAACAGCCAGAGAACTCTTATTACAATTTCCTATTGTTAGAGTTGATACTTCTGACAATAAAGTCATGTTGATAATATTGTCCAAACTGGGGCTGAAATCATAACTTGCCATTAACAACTTCATGGTTAATTTCCTGGCAATCAAGCTTAGACAAAATGCTTTGGGTGTTTATTTTCTTGTGTTAAAAATACTGGCAATTCCTATTTTAAGAAACTCTGAAACAACAATTCTTTGAGACAGATACTTGAAATATGGCAGCTTAAAGTGTATGCGCTGAAAACACTCTTTCATAGAATCATAAAATGGCTTGGGTTGGAAAGGACCTTTAGAGGTCATCTAGTCCAACCCCTCCTACAATGAGCAGGGACATCAGGGCCCCATCCAACCTGACCTTGAATGTTTTCAGGGAGTGGGCATCTAACTCCTTTCTGGGAAATTTGTTCCAGTGTTTCTTTCACCACCCGCACTATAAAAATTTCTTCCTTATATCTAGCCTAAAACTACTCTTCCCATTTAAAACCATTACCCCTTGTTCTGTCACAACAGGCCCTGCTAAAAAGACTGTCCACATCTTTCTTATAAGCACCCTTTGAGTATTGAAAGGTTGCAATAGGGTCTCCCTGAAGCCTTATCTTCTCCATGCTTAACAATCCCAACTCTCTCAGCCTGTCCTCATAGGAGAGGTGTTTCAGCCCTCTAATCATTTTTGTGGCCTTGGTCTGGACTGGCTCCAACAGGTTCATGTCTTTCATGTGCTAAGGACTCCAGGGCTGGACACAGTACTCCAAGTGGGGTCTCAAGAGAGCAGAGTAGAGCAGGAAAGTCACCTCCCCTTACCTGTTGGCTACAAATCTTTTGATTCGTCCCAGTATACAGTTGGCTTTCTGGGCTGCAAGCGCACATTGGCAGCTCATGTTGATCTTTTCATCCAACAGTGCACCAGAGTCCTTCTCCACAGGGCTGTTCCCAATCCTTTAATCCTCCAGCCTGAATAGATACCAAGGATTGCCCCAACTCATGTGCAGGACCTTGCACTTGACCTTGAGTCTCATGACATTTACCCACTGGCCCACTTCTCAATCTTGTCTAGGTCCCTCTGGATGGCATCCCTTCCCTCAGGTGCATTAACTGTACCAATCTGCTTGGTGTCCTCCGCAAACTTGCCAAGGGTGAACTTTATCATGTTACCTGCACCACTGATGAAGGTATTAAATCTCACTGGTCCCAGTACAGACACCTGAGGTACACTAGTTGTCACCAATTTCCATTGTGCCATTGACCACTATTGTTTGGATACGATCATCCAACCAATTCCTTATCCACTGAACAGTCCACCCATCAAATCCATATGTTACCAATTTAGAGAGAATGATACTGTGGGGAACCATGTCAAAAGCTTTCTATAAATCCAGATAGATGACATCTGTAGCTTTCCTTTGTTCACTGATGTAGTCACTCATCATAAAAGGCCACTAGTTTTCTCAGGCAGGACTTGCCCTTGGTGAATCCATGCTGATGGTCTTGAATCACCTCTCTGTCCAACATAAGTATTAGCATAGCTTCTGAGAGGATCTGTTCCATGATCTTCCACAGAGGTGAGGCTGACAGGTTGGTAGTTCCTGAGGTCCTCATTTCTACCCTTTTTAAAAATGGGTGCAATGTTTCCCTTTTTCCAGTCACAAAGGACTTCACCTGGCTGCCATCAATTTTCAAATATCAGGGAGAATGGCTTGGCAGCTACATCAGCCAATTCCCTCAGGACTCTGGGATGCATCTCATCAGGTCCCATGAACTTATGTATGTTCAGGTTCTTCGTGTAGTAACAAACTTGATCTTCTCTTGTAGTGAGAGGGACTTTGCTCCTCCAGTCCCCATCTAGCGATCCATCGACCCAGTAGGTGTGAGAAAAGAGGTTGCCAGTGACAACCAAGGCAAAATTGAGTACCTCAGCCTTCTCCTCGTCTGTTGTTATGAGCTTGCCAGTCTTGCTCATTGAGAGGTACACTTTCTTTGGCCTTCCTTTTCTGTCTGACATGCCTGTAGAAGCACTTCCTATTATTCTTTGCATCCCTTGCTAAGTTCAGCTCCACTTCCTAACATCTGCAGAGAAATTTATCTAACATAACTAGTCAACATAAACACCTTTGAAAATTTGATGTGAAATGTGCACAGAAGAGATTTTTTAATGTCAGAAATTAAGATTCCTAAAGCTCAGGGATGCCTGAGGCATTTACCATTTACTCCAGATACCCAAGTCTCTCAGAGCTCAGTCTCCTAGGACTAACAAACAGAGGCAAGGAAAATAGACATGGAGACTTCATGGAGAACTGTGGAAAGGGATTCAGCAGTACTAGCTGGCCAGGGTGGATCAGAAAGGACATCGACTGTACAAATGAAAACGCAGTTTTTGGGGAAAAAAATGAGACAGTCATTAGTGATCTTTTGGAGAAAAAAAAAAGACTTAAACAGTGAGCGTGATAAGAGAGCACAGGACTGCAATGAGGAAAAATATCCACAGGATTTGAGAGAAACTAGGGCACAAAAGAGAATGTGATGGTAACATTTAAGTGATAGGACTGAAAGAAACAAGCTGGAGTGGCTGTGACAGAATTCAACAAGCCAAGGAGGCCGCAGAAGAAACTGTGCCTGCTCACTCTCTCTGAACCTTTAAACAGACCCAAGATAACCTTGCTTCCAGTAAGTGCAACAGGCATGATGGCTACTGCTGCTGCTTGTCTCTGGCAATGTAGGTCCAGGAGGGCAATGCCCTCCAAGACTCACTTTGATAGTATGCGATTTTTAGGGACTGAAAGGACAGAATCAATGCTTTAAGGTGCTTACTAAGACTTCAGAAACTTGTATATAAAGTATTCTCTGAAAGAATAATTGATGGGATTATGTGTAATCAGAAGTAAAAAATACCAATATTAAAGTCACCAGAGTAATTTGAGTTTAGGTCACTCAAGCTTAGTTATTAAATGACCATATATTTATTTTCACCTTATTCTCACTCAGTATAAAGAAAAAGCTCAATCTGAGCATATCACTTAAACTGTCAAGTAACGAAGTGGATTCCAGTCAGGCCTCTGACTCACCTGTTGCAGGGACTTAAGAGTACCACCAAATGAAGAATAGGACTAGTTAAAGACTTGAGACAGCTCTAGCTCAGAAAGCAGTGCTTTGGCAGTATCTATATATCCAATGCAGTCTATCACCGCTGCAGCAAATTTGCTGTTCTAGACAAATTACAAACCAAAGTTTTTATAGGCAGACACTAATTGTGCATTGCTATTTTATTGGTGGCAATTTAAGACTATACTGAATAAACTGAAAAGTGTTGAGCATTCACAGCTGCAAGTGAGATCAGTGATCAAATCCTCTGAACTTATTAAATGATAGAAAATGCTAATTATGCAGAAAGAGCTAGCCAGATAGCTTTAAATGGGATACCTAAAATGAGTCCACATTTTATGACAAGATTCATCTGGACATCTTAGAATAGGATTGATAATGTTTCCAAATGAAGAAGTTAGAAATGAAGCCTAGGCACCTATACCCTTTAGGCTATTTTGAAACAATCGGCATATAAGTGGTTGAGCTGGTGGTGTAGAAAGTTGTGATGGTTTAGGGTCAGGCCAGCCCCTTAGACCTATAACAGACACTCTCTGTTAAGCCCCTTCCCTCCCCAGAGGGGAAGATAAAGGCAGTAAGGGAGAGAGAGAGTTAGCTATTAGAACAGCTTTAATGAAAATGAAATTAATGACAATAAAAAAGGATTATATGCAAAACCAGCATTGAACCCAACCACCCTGATACATCACCATCACTACTGATGCTGTGGAGCAGGCACCAGGGGAGTCCCAGACTGGTCCTGGCATCAGATGGGAACTGTGTTCAGGAGCTGGATTCTGGTACCAGATTCAGGAACACACAGATCAGGATTGAAGGCAGAATGGGCAGAGTCCTCCTTGGATGCTTCAAGGAAGGAATCAAAAGAGGACCTGAATCAAGCCAAGGGAAGCTAGTAAAGTGGTCCAAGGAGGAAGAAGAGCAGGAGCCCCAAGAGGGAGCCCCTCCAGATTTCTTATCTTTATAGAGTATGACATATATGGGATGGAAACCCTCGTTGGTCAGTTTAGGTCACCTGTCCTGTCCGCTCCTCCCTGCAGGTGCAGCCTTTCACTTTCCTGCACCCCACTACGTGGTACACAAGATCCAGCAGTAGCCTTGCTCTGCACACCAATCCTTGATAGTAACTCTAAGCATGGAGTGTTATCACGGCTAGAAGCAGACACTGTGTGAAAACAGGCTGCTAACTTCAAACAGTGCAGTTAGTTAGAATAACTGAGCTGAAAGCTAAAATCCCTGAAGAGAATTAGTTCTATTCTCACTCAAACCAGGCCAAAAATTTTTGTGTGACTATTTCAAAAGGTAAGTGTGCAATAATATAAAAATTAGAAGCATAGGAAGAGGTGCTATAAATTAAGACTGCAGGTTGCTTGTCTCTACAGCCCAAACTTGTCTAATTATACAGGCTAGCTTTCTTAACTGCATCAAATGACAGTGAAGACAGGTAAAGCCACAGTCATTACCCTACAGATTATCAGTGGTTTACATAAACAATTCCTGCACTTGCCACAGTGAATGTGAGTGTGAAGGTATAGAAAGAGAAATGTCAGACCTATTCCACTAGTAATTCATGGTTCCTCTTTTACAAAATGCTTTGAAAGCTTTTGATTCTCTAGGCTCAAGTCTGAGAAATGCTGAACAGCCTCTGCTGTAGAATAGCATATAATTCAAGCCCACAATTCACTTTGCATCCTTAAAATGAAGTACAAGCCCTGAAATAATTTTCTCTCATTTACAGAAATTGTGTAAGAGTTTGGTTTTTAAAAAATATAGATCAAATGAAAACTACCATGCTACCAAGAGTTTTTTGCAAACAGCGAAGACACTGGAAATGTGGCAGAGCTCTACCAGTATGGAGCGCTTTGCCACATCTGAAAATATTGACACCTCATAAAGTATTCTATTAATTAATTCTACTCACAAGCAGGATTTCTTTGTAAGCTATCCTCACAGGTTTTCATTTTTCAATTAGTTTTTCTGTTGGAAAAAGGCAACAAAATTTTTATATCATATACATCAGTCTGAATTTTTCTGCTTTAGTTTTAAGTCAAAATATATTATTGTCAGAATGAGTTCTGTTACACTATTGAGTAATGACTGAGCTGCATACCCACAATAATAACACTAGAGAGGAAACACACATGGGCATTCTCTAGTTAATATTGCAGTGCTGAAACTGCCCATCTGACCCATGCATCCAGATAGCTTTAAGAAATGAAAGTAGGACTAGTAACAATATAGTCCTTTAAAGACACACACACACACAAAACCAAACCGACAAACCAACAAAAACAACAGCAAAAACAACAACAGCAAAACAAACCAACCAACAACAAAACCACTACAAACAACAAAAAAAATCCCACAAAACAAGAAAGAGAAGATAATACCCACCTACCTTTAGTAGTTTCTGTAGATAGGGTGTTCAATACCTGAATCAAATGCATGCATACAGCTTTGTACAGCCAAAGCTGTACTGATCACACTAGAAATAATCATTAGTATGGCTGAACAACCACTATTTTTCACTGGGAACTTCATTATAGATTGAAGTGGGGCACAGTAATTTTCCTATAGTGATTTTTCTATAAATACTCATGATAAGGCTTTTTGATAAGTTGCCTGATTTACAGAAAACTCATTCTAGCTTTAAGGATAAAAGCTGCGGCAGGTCTTCAAAAGGTACAATTCTTCAGTATTTTTCTTCCACTTGAACTTTTGGAAATAGTAGAGCGTAGCCCAGCAGAGACATTTTCTCTGCAAAGTACTTAAGTGTGTTTCTGAAATTCGAGAGACATTTGCTCACACGCATGCCCCCTAGCCTGGCAGGATGGGAAGGAGAATTGGGAGAAAAAGGCAAAACTTCATGGACTAGATAAGAAGAAAAATAGAAACAGCGCAAGAAGAGAAAAAACAACAATAGTAATGAAACAATATAAGGCTGCACCAACAGAACATTCTTATGCAGTCCTTATACAGCAGGCATGATATCAATATGGTGTCAAATATCCCATGGGCTAGTTCAGTTGTCTATCCTGTGACCCCCTCCCAGACTCTCGATAAAATTAACCTTATGCTAGCCAAACACAGGACATTATCCACCATATCATCTACGTCATGCCAGCAGAGTCAACAATTAACATTGTATAATGTAGTACCCAAAATTAAGTCCCCTTGGGGTACATGTTGGAATTCTCCATCCTGACACATTACCCACCAGATGAACCCAGGTCCTTGAGCAGAAGCAGTCGTGTGGATGGGTTTACTTTTTCCTGATGCAGAACTGACCCTGACCATCCTCCCATAATCCAGTAGCCCAGATGGGTTTACCTCTGCACTGCCCATTGCTCTGTTTCCATTGTTGGAACCACACCCACAGGTCATTTGCCACTATCCATGATTTGATAAAGAGATAGATCTTTTCCCACTCAGCAATAGCTAAAGCCAGCTGCATGGCTTTCACCTCTGCAAACTGCTCAATTCT
This sequence comes from Todiramphus chloris collaris, assembly GCA_025345505.1. NCBI lineage: Eukaryota > Metazoa > Chordata > Aves > Coraciiformes > Alcedinidae > Todiramphus > Todiramphus chloris. Next base: position 25,287,440 of record JANVCC010010406.1, on the reverse strand, counting down.
CCTTGTCCTTCAGCAGCTTTGTCAACTTGTCGTGTGGGACTCCACACAGCAACCCTCCACTGTCGATTTTTTCCCCACAACATGACAGGACCAATCAGTAAACAGGGCATATACTGCTCATCAGATAGTATTTTTGTTATAGGAGGCGTGTGTCACCTCCTCTTCTGCTGATACCTCAAAATCTTTGTCTACTGGCTGGTTTGTTGTCACTTCCAAGATTCCTGGGTGTCTGGGGCTCCCAGTCTGACCCTATTGTGTAATCAGTGTAACTCACTAACTCCAGTTAGCTGCATGGTGTGTTAGAGAAGACCCTCCCTCTGAACATCCAGTCCATCACCATCAGTCACAGTGCCAGCAGAAGCTGTGCTTCATCCCTCACCACTTCTGAGGCAGCTCGAACTCATTCATATGCTGCCAGGATCTCTTTCTCAGTTGGAATACAATTGGCCTCAGATCCTTTGTACCCCTAAGTGTAAAACTCTGGAGGTCAGCCTTGGGTCTCCCCAGGTGCTCTCTGCTAGCAGCTCCATGTAGGGCCACTACTCCTAGCTGTGCCATAGAGCGCATCTATAATGTCTTGTCTTGCCTGGACTGGCCCAAGGGCAATTGCATGAACAATCTCCCATTTGATTTGTTTAAACTTTAGTCACCACTCAGGGCCCCTTTTAAAATCATTCTTCCAGGTCACTTGTTAGAGAGGGCTCACAATTAGACTGTAGTCTGGGTTATGCATCCATTTTATTCCTAAAAACTGGATTTCTTGTGTAGGTTCCTTGCCCTTACTTTGTTTCATGGCAAACCTGGCCTTCAGAAGGCCTTGAATGATTTTCTTCCCTTTTCAGAATTTTCTTCTGCTGTGTTGCCCCATATGATGATGCCATCAATGTCTTGCAGGTGTTCCAGAGCTCCACCTTTCTTAGTGCAGTATGAATCAGTCCATGTCAAATGGTGGGATTGTGTTTCCACCCCTGGGGCAGTTGATTCCAGGGGTACCGGACACCCATCCAAGTGAAAGAGAACTGTGGCCTGCTCTCTGGTGCTATAGGAATAGGGAAACACACATTAGCAATATCAGTTGCAGGGTACCATTTGACTGCCATCAACTCCAGTTCACATTGAAGCTCTAACAAGTCCATCATGGCAGAACTTAGCAGTGGTGTGACTTCATTCAGGCCACAATAGTCCACTGTTAGTCTCCATTCTGCATTAGACTTTTTCCCTGGCCATATGGGGCTGCTGAAGTGTGAGCGAGTTTTGCTGACCATCCTCTGGCTGTCCATTTGACAAATCAGCTTCTGGATGGGGATCCTGACTGATGCGGTATTGCTGCTGGTGCACCATTGTGATAGCAATTGGCACCTGCTGCACTTCAACCCTCAGCAACCCCACCACAGAAGGGTCCTCTGAGAGACCTGACAGGCTGAAAAACTGTTCTATTTCCTCTGCAGAAGCATTGCCAAATGCCCTTTTGGGTCCTTGAAATATCCCCTTCTGAGATGCTGAGGATGCATGGGGCCTCTGGACCAGTTACAACAGGGTGTTAATGCCACTCCTTCCCAGTTAGACTCACTCAGACACCAGTACAGTCAGCTGTTGAGATCCCCCTGTCAACCCAGAAGTACAGATGGGTTTCAACCCTGTGTAGCTTGATGGCATCAGTGTGCATTGTGCACCAGTATCTGCTAAAGCCTTATACTCCTGTGTGTCTGACATGCCAGGCCATCAGATCCACACAGTCCAGTAAACCTGATTGTCCCTTTCCTTCACCTGGCTGGAGGAAGGGAACCTCTAATCCCAATCAGAATCACTTCCTTCTTGTGAAAATTACTTATATGTCTCTTAAAAGAGGATCAGAAGTAACATCAGCCCTTCTATTCTGTCTGAGGAATTTCCCACTGGAAACTGGAGTCGCTTTTTTTTTTTTTTTTGAAGAATCCCCTTCTGTGATTGTTTTCCCTTGCAACTCACACACTTGTGCTGCTACAGTCACAGTAGGTTTTCCATTGCACTTCCTCATGTCCTACCCATGGTCACATAGGCAAACCCACAGGATACCATGTGGTGTGTACCTTCCATATTCTCTGTCTTTGGCAAGGGAACATTTGTTTCTAATATCTGAGACACAGGCTGGTGCAGATAGAAAGTGGGACAGGTCTTCTTTGAGTTTCTGGTCCTCCTGAGACAGTTCCTCCACAGCTGAAATGGTGACCCATAGGGAGGAAGACATACTTCCTTTGTATTGCCAGAGTTGGCCAACCAATTAATCCACCATTTGTCCCTGACCATCTTTCCAGGACACTACTGCCAATGGGTTGGTATATGATCGTGGTGCACTTCAGAGAAACTTCCACCACATAAGTGGCATGCACTGGACTTCATCTGGATGTGCAACTGCTCATCATTCGGATTGTTATTAATCACCTCCAGCACCACTAATTCCATCAGGACCTGAATACTTCTCTCCATAGTGGTCCACTTGCCCGCATGACATGCAACATCTTCCTTGGAGGGCTACCTTTCCCCTGTGCCTGACAGGAGTCACCTCCAAAGCCTAAGGGATTGTGTCTGTTTTCCAATTGCCTTGTCAATGCCCCCTTCCCTAGACAGGGATCCCAGCTGCTTGGCTTCCCTGACCTCCAGTTCCAAGCTACCTGCCCCGTTATCCCAGCATGGGAACAGACAGGTGGTGGCTGAAAGCCTTTCAGATATCTCCCAGCTCACTCAGCGACAGGGATCGGGTGATCACCTCTGGCTCTGCCTCCTGTTCTCACGATGGCCCTTGTTCATCTTCATCCCTCAAAAGGTGAATGGATTTTTTTCATGTATTACTTTTTCTGTACAGGGGTGACTGATACTGGCACAAGTTGTCTCTCTGGTTCAGCTGCAGCACCTGCCACTCTGTTTCTAGATCTGGAGGCCTTCTCTTCCCCTTCAGGGCACTGAATAGTGTTGAAAAGGGCTCAGTAGACATGGGCAAGGCCCCAGCATGTGACAGTTATTTGTGTCTCTTGGGAATTACCAGGTTGGCAACATACTTTTTTCCAAAATTTCTACTAGCTTGTCAGGATTCTGCACTTTTTGAGAGGTGAAATTCCAAAACATTAGAGGTGGTTACTGTCCTGGTCACTTGCCCATATTTTCCTGCTCACCCTGCCACTCATAACTATACAGAGTTGGGGCAGATGACTGCAAGGTATTCTTGAAAAAACAATTGTATAACCCTAAATAAGACCTCGGATACATTCAGAAGATATAGCACCAATAGCGTACTGGACTGGATGTCCCAAAAATAGTCAAAATTCTTCAGGGCTGAGAAAGTCTCCTGCCCTTGCCTGCCCATAGATTGGGAGAGATCACTGATGAACAACAATGCAGCATAGACATACCATCCTACCCTTATGACCATATCAGAAGTCAACAATATCCAGCATAGCAGAAAGGATAGTCCTGGCTGATTTCCCAGAGGTGATAAACACCACCACAAGGAACACATTGAGAACACACAGATTTACACACCACCACCATGAGAAGAAATGGACTGCCATTGTGAACATGCACTATTTAACTAATATAAAAAGTGCATGTCACAAAATTGTTTCACCATGCTTTGATTAGATTTTGTTGTCAACTTTGTCTTCGAGCCCCATGTTGGTTACCAAAAGTGGATTGTTGTGGTTTTGTCCCAGCCGAGAGCTGAGCACCATGTGGCTGCTCATTCACACGTCTTTCTCCATCACCCCCCCAGTAGGATAGGAAGGAGAATAAGGAGAAAAAGGCAAAATCCTGTGGGTTGAGATAAAGGGAATTTAACAGAACACAAGAGGAGAAGAAACAATAACAATAATAGTAATGAAACAATACATAAAGCAAATGGTATGGCACAAACCCAATGACCTAAGGCTGCATGGCCAGCACAGCTGTACCAGAGACCATGCCCTGCCTGGCCCACCCTCTGCCCTTATATATTGGGCATGACATTAGTCTGGTATCGAATATACATACCATTGCCTGGTTTAGTTGTCTACCCTGGCTGTGGCCCCTTCCCAAATTCTGTTGGAAATTATCCCTATCCTAGGTGAACACAGAAAAAGTCCCTTCCAGGTCACTGTGATGCATTAAGAGCTTTTAATGGCCTGCTGCAGAGGAAATAAGAGTGAAGATGTTGACCATCTAACCCATATCTGAAAGAAAGTTCAGTATGGATTTACTATTATTGCAAATAACATATTCACAAATAATACTTAATTACTTTTTTAAAATCTTTTTTATGCTATCAGATAAATTGTCAAAGTTTCAGTATTTGAAAGAACACACAGATATATGAATGAAGTATTGGTTACTATGAAGAGTAAATAAGTCACTATTTACTCTGTCTTTAATGTGGGAATGATCCCTGTGGTATATTTTCTAGTATTTTGTTCTAAATAGTTTTAAAAATCTTATGATTAATGGTTGAAGCTCCATTGGAGAGAGTAATAAGGTTTTATGGCTGAGCTATATCTCATTGTCTAAATAAAAAAATAATAAAAATCCCTTTTTTTGTGTGTTTTGAATGTCATCTTCTTATTCCTCATTATGGATTTAGTCCATCTTGATGTCTTCATCTAGTATTTATCATCATATGTGAGTATATAGGCTATCCTTATATCTTATTCTTGTCATTGTTTATCCAACCTACTTCAGAAAATTAGATTAAGATTTTCAAATGTTGCAGGGAGTTTATAAACAGAAGAACCATTAAAACTCTTCCCAAATCCATTTTTCAAATGCACTGTACTGATTTGAGAATTTCAGCTTGATTTTTATCAATTTCTGTGGCTTGACTAGCTTTCCTACACTTCTCTGGGTTTGTTGTAATGTCTCAATACATAGAATGCTCCTATAAGACTTCCAGATTTATTTCCATAATTTCCACTATTTCCACTTACTCTCTCAGTCCATGGCATCAGGCTTTATTCACACACATTAAAGCTTCATGACAGCTCATATTTTTAATTTTCATTAATCTGAAGTTTGTTGCTGACTGGCTTATTTGACTGATCAAGTAAACCTACTTATAACTACCTCCTTCACCCATGATGGTCTTCAGACCTGATTATAATGGGACTGAAGCTTGACATGGCTTGATATGTACTAAGTTACACTTTCTGATAATTTGATGCTAGAAGGTAAGATGAATCTTTCATCTTTGCATTTGTTTTTATTACTTTCTGGAGAGGATGCAAGAACAAAAGTAATGTTCAGATTGTATGTATTAGTGTAAAGTGCATTTTTTTTTTCCTGAATACATAAATCATCAGTTTAATGATTAAAGCCACATTTATCATTTAAATAAGGTAAAAATGCTCTGCCACCAGTTGCTAGGCTGAGCCTCGTGGAAAGCCTGTTGAGAGGGTAACATAGAGCATCCAAAATTATATAAATGTATAAACTATGCGATCTGAAAAAGTTCTTTTCCAGAATAGTGCTTTACCTCTTGGAAGCAAAAGAATAAAAGCAGCATTAAGAGAAATAAAAATATTATGTCAATATAATGGAGAATTTACATCTAACACTAGCTATTTTCAAGCAGTTATAGCACATTGGAATGTCAACAGAAATAGCATATATCATGATGCCAAAGCCATTTAAGAACTAGTAGAAAAATAGTTTCTAGTTGCATTTTGGATCATGTACAACAAGGCACAGTGAGTGGGAATGTAGAAATATAGTAATGTCACAACAGTTTCCAAGTAGTCCACACTGAGTTTGGAATAAGCGAAGAAAGTAGAAGTGGGTGAGAGGAAGAAGCTGGATGTCATTACCCATTAATGAGATACAGTCCAGAGGATGGAGAACTAGGCGAGTTTTTACAAAGCTGAGTTTCAGACCATCTCACTTCATCCCCTGGAAGATGCTACAGTATGTAGAGAAGGGAGAGTCTCAACAACATCGATACCATCTCAGAATTAGAGAAAAAAAGACAAATGTTTGTAATCCTCACCATAACTCAAGGAAAGATCCCAGTCCTGAAAGATATAAAGGACTTCCTGAGAGGTACTTTCACTCTACAGCTTTTTTTTTTTATTTAAAAATCTACTTTTTTCAAGATTGTCTTTTTCTAAGAGAAGTACAGAGGACAGGAGTTGACAAAATTTTCCTGACAAAATCAACATAAAAATCCTGCATAAATTCTCAATATTAAATGTTCTAGGTTTAATCTTGGTATATTGCAGAGGAATAAGCCCCTCCCACCATTCCTGATAAACAAATGCCTAATTCCAAATCTCACCCCAATTTCTGTTGCATCAGAAGTATTGTGAGAAGCTGGTTTTGATAACCATAATGATAAAAGAAGACTTTGTAATAAAAAGCCCATATCTGTAAGTTAGATTAACACCAAAGTACTGGAAATATGTCTCTATTTCAGAGAAACTCAACTCTACCATTTAATAACTTACAATTTCTTCAAGCCAACAGAGATACAGGGAGAACTAAAGACAGGCGGTAGTTGCTTTTTCTTTTTTTTTTTTTTCTACATAAAGTACATTGTAAGGTCACAGAAACAACAATGGACGTCAATGGACGTGCACTAAAATTTAAAGTGGACAACAAAGGAACACACAAGCATCAAGTCACCCACATGGCCTTAAACACTCTGACCAAAGAGCATAAGGATAAGTGAGAGAAATCCATTAGAAAATATGTTGAATGAGTGATGATAGAGATGTGATAAAGAGTCCAAGAACATCAGGCATAAAGATTGACCCTTCCTAGGCACCTGAGTGAGAGAAAATGGAAAGCATCCAGGCTTAGATAAGAACATCTGTGGCTGAACCCATATGAAAAAAAAAGGCTAGGATTTTTAATGCTTCTCTGAAAGATATAAATGCCTTATTCCTATTGTTTAATTAGGTGACTGACTTCCTCATTGCTGCTTGAAAATCCCAGCCTCTGAACACACTCACTCCTGATTGCTTCCTTGCCCAAAGTGTTGGCAGCTGATTAGAAGATTTTCCAGGAGTATATTTTGTTATGTATCAGTGTACCATGTAACAATTATAGCTAATATATGTCCAATTTAGAAAGCCAGAACATATGAGACATGGAAAATGTTTTCTAAAATAGTGTATCCCCTAAAGAAGACCAACCTTCACCACTGTGATTTTTAGTTTTACAAGTGCTTCAGGATACCTCACAATTTTCTTGAAATACTGACTCCAAGGAGCCAGGCATACACTAGTTACAAGTCATGCATCTCTCTTCACCAGGAAGAAGCAGTCACCAGGTATAGGTAGAGAACAGTTCCTCCTATCCAAAAAAAAAGGAAAAAAAAAAAAAAAAAAAAAAGGAAGCCATTGCTCTGAGACCACCAGACAGCTGTAGGAACTTTATAACAGTAATACAAGCTTCCCTGAAGGAATAGGGCACTTACCTCCATTTCAAAACTAATTATGTAATTAACATGTCATCCAGCCTGCCCTTTAGTGTGAGAAGTGTTTAGGATGGAGAAGGGAATACCCTTGCATCCCTTATTTCCCCATAAACAGAACAGAGCAGGAAGCCGAGAAACCTAGCTTTCCAATGAGGCTTTGATTTCAAGTGAGGAGTGTGCTGATCCCAGTCCCTGTGTAATCAGTAGGGGGATATGGACAATCCAGTCACTTACTACACAAGATGCTTATCTTTTCCTGATGACTAATGAGAACATCCATAGTATGCAGCCTTCTAGATGAAGTATTCAGCTTGAATATCTACAATTAAGTAACTGCTAATCCAGAACCATGTCCCCTTTTCAGTCTTCACTGGTCTTTCACTAACAGTCTGCTGAGGATTAGCATGATTTTCATCTTGAATTGTTTACCATCTCAGCTCACTCTGTGATGAGGTTCACATTATACTCTCTGAACTTAATTCCTTTAAGGATATTCACTTGAGATAAAGGACTTCCTCTCCCCCCATCTTTCTTCATCATCCATTTTGTCTATTAAAATAAATGAAGTGGCAGGAATCAAGAGAAAAAAATAGGAGAGAAAAGCTCTTGTATTGTATTTCATTTGGAACATGGGCAATTTAAATAAACCTTACCCCATTCTGAAACAATACTTTTAATAGATATTTGAGATGTTCTTTTTGCAAGTCATTCCACTGTCAGCAATGGATAAACAAATGCTAACACTTTTCCTCTTTTCCCTCTCCCTCACCAGTAACAAAGAGAGTCAGTTGATGTAGAAGAGAAAATCCATCTTTCCACAATATCAACACATGACAAGGATAATTACATTGAATGAAAAACAGAATAAAACAAAAACAAAACCCAAAACCATCCAAGCAAAAACAAAACAAACAAACAAACAAAAAACCCCAAACAAACAAAAAAAAAAAAAGCAAAACACAAAAGGAAAACCAAAGAAGTTATAAAATACTTCATCGTACTTGGAGAAGCATACTTGAAGGACACCAAGGAGGCACTGAGAAATGAAGTAACAAGAATTTGAGCACTACCAAACCAAACAATTACTTTTTTCTAATTTTAACTTATACCTCTCCCTCAATGTCATGACAGTTTTGTTCATAAGCAAGCCCGGAGATAACAGTGTAGTGTCTGGGACTGAACTTCCTCCACCTGAGCTACAGAGTGGTGGTGCTCAGTTCCTTCCTCTGATTGCAGGGTGACTTTTCTGAGGCCAGCTTCTGACAACAGCAGAGTTCTGGATTCCCTGACTTCATCTTACAAGTTGAAAATAAATAAATAAACAATTAAATCTAAGTTAATATACCTGTCCCTCAGTTCTTAATTCTGTAGAGCTAAGTTCAAGCATTTAAAGACAAAAAGACCTCACCTTTGCTTGGTGTCAAAATTCTCCTTAACAAAGGCAAACACAATTCCTTTTTAGGGTAAGTTAAGTTCAAAGAAGCTAAACTCAGGCATACAAAAGGTGACATCATCTGAAAATAAAGCTAATGTGATAGTGTAGAAGTTATCTGCAACTCATGTAAGTAAGGAGAAAAATAACTATCAAGAGGTTAGAGCTTTAAACTAAGATCCAGTATAGCACTGCTCAGCTGCCAATGCTGTCAAAGGCTTCCAGTACAGCTTTATATAAGCTACATTTTCTAAACGTTAGCTGCCATTTTTCTTTTTGAATAAGAAGTGGTTTCTTTTTTCATCATTCATCTGTCACATGTATTTAGTTTCTAGGGGCTTGAGAACACAGATTCTGTATATAGAATAGGACAGTGATTTTTTGAAGTCTTTTGTCACTGCTATGTTATATAAATATTTAGTCCATATGCACTAGCTTAAACTGTTCTTAGACAGATCATAAAGTTCACAGTTTCATACTCTGCCGGTGTTTACACACTAAATGTGTGCATGTGTGTGTGTGTATTTTCTATATTAAAGTTGAAGAATCAGTCAAAATTGAGAAAATGCCAGAATTAAGGTTGTCTCGATTGTTGCCTCTGTATGCATTTGCATTAAGTATTTATGTGATCCTTGGAAAGATTTCTAGGGTCCAGCAATACTATTTATTAACAAAGCACTACTGGTTGTAAACTCCATTTAGGAACAAAAACTAGGCCTTTTGAAATAAAAGTAGGGAGAAAAAGGGTAGGAGAAGGAACAGATTCACAGTCATTGAATGATCTCAAGTCTTCTCTGAAATGTGGAAAGCAGGATGGGAAGTGTCAAGGTAGTGCACAGGTAGCATCAGCTCTGCCTGAAATAAGTAACACATAACAAGAGAGGTACATGATGTAGAAGAAGGAGGTCTGTTACATGATCTCCAGCCATCATACGCTCCTGCAAGACAGCTGCATTCTCCTACAGCAGCGCTGCATTCTCCTACAGCAGCACTGCATTTAATGGTGCCTAGCAGCTAAGCTGGTGGCCACTCTGGAGTTTGTCTGCCTCTGTGGGTTTATCAATCCTTAACCTAACTTTTGACAATTCTCCTCTGGGCTGTACAAGTCCTTTTGACAAAAATATCACTCAGATAAACATGTTTCCATAAAAGTTACAGTTTTGAGAAGCTGGTATTTTCTGATAAACTAAAGAAAAGAGAAAAAACTTTTTGTCATAAAAAATTCCCGTGTAGCTCCCTGTTGGTTTTTTTTCTACAGAGACCACAGTCTTACTCAATGTATAGATAGAGGAGAGCTTGCAGAGTAAGCAGCTATTCACTGTTTTGCTTTATCTTCAGTCTGCAGTGTGCAGTTTGAAGCTTTGTTTATTTTCCACTATTCAAACTTTAAAACCAGACTCATTAATTTCTTCATGTGCTTTTTATATATTTCATGAAAGAGCTTGACAAACAGGAATTTATTTTTCCTGCATTGTGCTGACAGTGTTGAGACAGAGGGATTAAGGTCAGAAGTGCCATTCATGTCATTCCTTTCCCTAAAACAGAAATGGGAGCACCCATCAAAGAGCACCCAAGATCAAGGAGCCTCTGTTTCCCACCCTTGCCAAGCCACTATGGAAGCCTAAAGGAAAAGAGTGAGTGGAGGCGGGTCCATGGTAAGGGCAGCAGATGGAGTTCTTTCTTGCTCACCACACCCCCCCAGGTGCCTCTGAGTAACAGGTATGAGTCTTTACTTGAAGTAGAATGCCTGAATGGCAATGGGAGCAATGAACTAGCTACACCAAAGATGCCTACGTGGTTAGACAGGCTTACAGCCCATATCACCACCACACACAAAAAGAAGAAACAAAGGGTTATTGTTGTAGGTGACTCTGTTCTAAAGGGAACAGAGGGTGCTATATGCCTTGTAGACCTGCCTCACAGGGAGGTCTGCTGTCTCCCTGGAGCCCAGGTTAAGAACACCACTAGGAAACTCCCTAGACTATTGAGGTCCTCAGATTACTACCCACTACTGTTTTTCCAAGTGGGGGGAGAAGGTGCAGCAACACACAGCAAGAACAATTAAGAAAAATTTCAGGGTCTGAGGACAGTTGGTGGGGGACTCTGAAGCATAGGTTATTTTCTCTACTGTCCTTCCAGCTGATAGTAGCAACATCGGAATGAATAGAAAAATCCAATCTATTAATGTATGGCTCTGGGAATGGTGCTACCAACACAGATTTGGTTTTTTTGATAACAAGATAGTCTATACACCAACAGGAATGCTAGTATCAAAGGGGAGAGACCTGTCTCAAAAGGGGAAGAGGATTCTTGCTCAAGAGATAGTGGGGCTGATTCACAGGGCTTTAAAATAGATGTGAAGAGGGGAGGGGATGGTGATGTTAGGATCATCAGTGATAAGCAACAGGACAACATGCCAGGGTTAGAGGAATGGGAGAACAACAGGATAGTAGTCATGGAACACCCTCGGGGATTAAAGGGATGTCCCTCTAAGATGATAACACATCTGGCAGCCCAGCTGAAGTACCTCAACACCAATGCACACAGCCTGGGCAACAGGAAAAAACAGGAAGAATTGGAAGCTATCATGATGCAGGTAGGCTACCACATAGTGGCCATTACTGAAACTTGGTGGGATGGATCCTATGCGGGGAGAGTGGCTATCAAGGGCTACAAACTGTTCAGGAGCAACAGGAGTGGAAGAAGGGGTGGTGGTGTTGCCCTCTATGTGAAAAAATTGATAGACTGTGAAGTCCCTTAAGAATAGCCACGAGATGGTCAAGAGCTTATGGATAAGAATCAGGGATCGAAACAACAAAGGGAACCTTATGGTTGGTGTCTACTACAGGCCACCCCATCAAGGGGAGCTCATCAATGAAGCCTTCTTACTCCAGCTCCAGGACATATCGCACTCACAGGCTCTCATCCTGCTAAGGGGAATTCAAACACCCCAATATATGTTGGAAAAGTTGCACGGCAAGCTGTAGGCAATTCAGGAGACTCCTGAGGTGCCTAGATGACAACTTCCTAAGGCAGGAAATAGCCACCCCTACCCAAGGGGATGCAATACTAGACCTGATGATTACAGATGCTAGGGAATTCATCAGGGACATCAACATAGGAGGCAGCCTGGTCTGCAGTGGTCATTCATTAGTGCAATTCACCATCCTAAGGGGTATGAGGGAGATGAAAAGCAAAGTCAGGACCCTAAATTTTAGGAAATCAAACCTCCTGCACTTCAAGGAGTTAGTAAGACTCCCTGGGAAACAGTCCTTAGGGACAAGGGAGTGGAGCAGAGCTGGCAGATCTTTAAGGTAGCTTTTCATAGAGTGCAAGAACTCTCAATTCACAGGTGTAGGAAGTCAGGTAGGAAAGGAAAGAGACCAGAATGGCTTAGTCAAGGCCTGCTGGCCAAACTAAAAGACAAGATGAGGCTGCACACGCAGTAAAAGCAGGGACAGATATCCTGGGGAGAATACAGGGACATTGACCAGCTGTGTAGGGATGAAGTGAGAAAAGCGAAGGTGCAGCTGGAGCTGAACTTGGCAAGAGATGCAAAGAAAAACAAAAAGGGCTTCTATAGATACATAAACCAGAAGAGGAAGGTCAAAGAAGGCATACCCTCACTGAGGAACAGCAATGGTGAGTTAGTAACAACAGACAAGGAGAAGGCCAAGGTCCTGGACAAGTTTTTTGTCTCAGTTTTCAATGGCAACTTCTCTCCTCACAGCTCTCAAGTGGATGGTCTGTGAGACAGGGACCAGTGAGACAAAGTCCCTCCCACTGTCAATGAGGACAAGGTTCATGAATACCTGAGGAATCTTAACACATGCAAGTCCATGGGACCCGATGAGATGCATCCCAGAGTACTGAAGGAATTTGCTGACAGAGTTGCAAAGCCACTGTCCATAATATTCAAAAAGTCATGGCAGTCAGGTGAGGTCCCTAGTGACTGGAAGAAACACCACACCCATTTTTAAAAAGAGTAGAAAGGAAGACCCTGAGAACTACCGACCTGTCAGCCTCACCTCTGTGCCTGGGAAGATCATGGATCAGATCCTCCTAGAAGATATGTTAAGGCACATGGAGGATAGGGAGGTGATTCAAGAGAGTCAGCACGGCTTTACCATGGGCAAGTCCTGCCTGACCAATCTGGTGGCTTTATACAAAGAAGTAACTACATCAGTGGACAAGGCTTTCACACTGTCCCCCACAACATCTTCCTCTCTCAGTTGGAGAAATGTGGGTTCGATTGGTGGACTGTTCAGTGGGTAAGAAATTGGCTGGATGGTCACACCCAGAGAGTAGTAGTCAATGGCTCAATATCTAGATGGGAAAATGTGACAAGTGGTGTCCTTCAATGGTCCATACTGGGACTAGTATTGTTTAATATCTTCATTAATGACATAGACAGTGGCATTGAGCGCCAGGTTTGCTGATGATACTAAGCTGGGTGGTGCAATTGGTATGCCATAGGGAGGGGATGCCATCCAGAGAGAGGGACCTGGACAGGATGGAGAGGTGGACTCAGCCGAACCTCATGAGGTTCAACAAGGCCAAGTGCAGGGTCCTGCACCTGGGCCAGGGCAACCAGCATTATCAATATAGGCTGGGAGAGGACATGCTAGAGAGCAGCCCTTTGGAAAAGGACTTGGGGGTACTAGTAAATGAAAAGCTGGACATGAGCCACCGATGTACAATGGCAGCCCAGAAGGCCAATGGAATCTTGGGCTGCATCAAAAGAAGTATGGCCAGCAGATTAACATAGGTGATGCTGCCTCTCTACTCTGCCCTGGTGAGACCTCACCTGGACTATTATCTCCAGCTCTGGAGCCCCCAGGACAAGAAGGACGTGGACCTGTCGGAGTGTGTCCAGAGGAGAGTCACAAAAATGATTAAAGGGCTGGAGCACCTCTCCTATGAAGACAGGCTGAGAGAGTTGGGGTTGTTCAGCCTGGAGAAGAGGAGGATCCAGAGGGACCTTACAGTGACCTTCCAGTACCTGAATGGGGACTGTAAGAAATCAGGGGAGGGTCTATTCACAAGGGTTTGTAGTGACAGGTCACGGGATAATGACTTTAAGCTAGAAAAGGGTAGGTTTAGGTTAGACATTAGGAAAAGGTTCTTTAATACAAGGGTGATAGATCACTGGAATAGGTTGCCCAGAGAGGTGGTCAAGGCCCCATTCCTGGAGACATTCAAGGCCGGGTTTGATGAAGCTCTGAGCAGCCTGACCTAGTTGGAGATGTCCCTGCTTAGTGCAGGGGGCTTGGACTAGATGACCTTTGGAGGTCACTTCCAACCTAATACATTCTATGATTATATGATTCTATGTTGGGTACTCAATCTGATATACCAATAAACAGATCTCATAGACTACTTATTGTTACACATGGTTTTCATATCTGCAGCTCCCTCTGCCCTGGTTGCAGGTGGAGTCGTCAGAAGTCGGGACTTTGCAGACCAGACACCTCTTTGGGCACCTAGCAAATAAGGAGTACAATTAAGGATCATCTGTGAAAGGCGCTTAGCATGGACAAGGTTTGTAGAAAGCTGGTTACCCTGGGTGGACTCACCCATCCTCCTGAAGTCTCCTTCCCTTTACTGTGTTGATTCTTTCACATGGCACGGCCCATTTGTAGTGATGTTTGAAGCTGTCTTGTGATCCCCCTGACAGGGGACTTTTAAAGACCGTATTTCCAGCTAATCTCTTCTGACCTTTGGTGAAGTCAAATTGTGTAAGTATCTCATAATCTGACCAATGGTGGCTTGCTTTTTTTTTTTTTTTTTTTGGTCATGAAAAAGGTGCAAAACACTGCGCTGTTGTATGGACTATCTATTTTGCTTACCTTAAAAAGATTTTGCTGGTCAACACTAAAGATTCTCAGTGAAGAAGATTCAAGAATCACAATTTTTAGCATGTGCAAGAGAAAATATTTTGTTAGGGTTTTTTTTCCTCCTTTGAAGCAACAAACTCATTTTTCCTAAAAATTTCTGTTTTTTTTTTTTTAAGTCTACATAATATATGGAAAAAATGTATTAAAGTAGCAAAAGTTTATGAAAGTTTTAAACCAGTGTGTAGAAGGTGTTAAGATAGGATATAACAGGGAAAGATTTGTTCTGACTATAACAAATAGAACTTGAGAGCAGAGGGATGTAAGACAGAAGGGAAAAGGACTGCCACCAAACTGTCACTGATTTGTTACTTCGAATCATTTTGTGCACACCTATTAAGCAGCTGCATGCCTAGGCTACTGCTGTGATGTGCTTACAGAGTGGCACCAGCTAATCATAATTACACAATGTAATTTCCCCCACTTCTTTCACCTTGCTGAGACTCTGAGTGCAAAGACCACGGCCTGTGCAAGCCACAGAGAACCTATAAATCATATTCTCACCTGCCATTTGTATTTGGCACCGAGGCCAGCTAATGTCTCCCCTCCCCGCTCCTGTAATTGTACCTTTTCACATCAACCACACATTTCAGATCTGGATGGATGGATGCACAGCTAACAGACACACTGGCCTCTCTCTCTCCAGTAATTCTACATCTCTAAATTGTTTCTACAATTTTATTTTATCTAAGGACCACACAACAGTTGTATGTGTTGCATGATATCAAACTCATCTCTCTTATAGATAAGAATAACATAGATGTTAAGACTCTCTTGACTGCATTTATAATGTTGAATAGTTTCTCCTTTTGAGACATGGATAACCTTTTCTGCTTCCTGTTAGCAGTTTCTTGTTTCCCCCCCTTATCCTTTAAATGGAAACACAAGTCTGCCATTTAATAAAACCCCAATAATGATCCTGCTTTAAAGGACAAGGGCTAATCACTTGCTGCTTAACATTCCAGACACATGACAGTGGAGGAGAATAAATCAGTTAAACAGCAAGATGCAGCACAACTAATTTTCATGTAAAAGGTGGTGATTGCCTTTTTTTTTTTTTTTAACCATTGTGATTTTTTTTTAAGCTGTTAAAGCCCAAACATTCTCGTCTATCAGTTTATGAATTATTAATAAAAAAAGAGAGAAAAGAGGCTTTCTTTTTCTAAATATCATCTGCTAAACCACCACAGACTGAAGTGCCTCACACTGATTCCTGATTTACATAGTCCCAGTTGGAAGTTAATGAAGACTGCTGAGCCACCTTTCAACATGCAGATAAACCTTCATGTATTTAAAAGCAGGGAATATGTGCTTGTTGCTGGCAAATTATTCATCTAAGATCTGAAGTTTCTGACACCGCCTGCGTCAGATAAACTGTCACCCAAATTGCAAACTAATTAGTGATTCAAACATTTTCGAGCTGATTGATGACAGAATAATTTACGCTTGTTTCTCAGTTTCCAGCTGGCATAGGCTGCTGACTGGAGCCCTAATTAACGCTAGTACATCACTCATGTTCTGCCAAGGCAGCACATACAATTAAAAGGCAGTTTAAATGGAATATCACATTAAAAAGGCTGGTAGATGCAAATGTGAGGAAACAGCACTTTAGGATAAAATGACAACAGAACCCCACAAACCAAAACACAATGGAACAGGGATTTTCTTTTTCTTTTTCTTTTTTTTTTTTTTATGTCAGAATTAAATTGTATCCCACATAGGCTATTTAGCAAAATAAAAGAAGTGTGGAGGGAAAACATGAACACTAAATTCTTTGTTGT
Source organism: Todiramphus chloris collaris (assembly GCA_025345505.1). NCBI lineage: Eukaryota > Metazoa > Chordata > Aves > Coraciiformes > Alcedinidae > Todiramphus > Todiramphus chloris. The sequence continues at coordinate 25,270,919 of JANVCC010010406.1, read as the reverse complement.
TATTATTCTAGCAAGTTTTAACTAGGTAATTTTCTCTAAATATTTGTTAGAAAATTGATGTATACTTTCATTTTGAATTTCAGCTATTTAAAAATTAAATAGAGGGCACCAGTGATAGCTGTGAAATTATTTACAGTGATAGTATAAGACAAAATACAAATATCAACGTAAGTACTTGTGAGGAGCATATACTGGAGCAACCTTCAAAGCTAGTTTTAAGTAACAAAAGATCTAATCCAAAACTCACTGAAGTCAAGGGAAAACTGGTCACGGGCTTTGTAGGAGAGTACTGGAAATATCCAGATACCTCTGATTCTTATTTTCAGGTGAAACTGCTAAACTTTGAAAACAGCTGTACTATGTGTTAAATGTACAATGATTTCTAGTGGCATTCTCTTCATCAAGTCTTAAAATACTTGGGGAAAAAAAAATATTATATGGGTTTCAAAAATGATCATTAATGCTGTGGGTAAAAATATAACCTGTGACCTGATTCTGTATCAGGCGCATATTGCAGCTTACAACTACAGAAAGACAGTCCTCTGCAGCACTGCTGTCAGGCAGTACTTTTATTTTAATAGGCCTATTTTATTATATTCATATTATAACCACGATATCTGTATATCAGTTTATCTTTAGCTATCAAGCAGTCAGGTAGGAGGACATTCATTTTGTCATCTCAGTCATGAGAAATGAGGACAGTTGTAAACCGTGTTCTCATTTACATTTGAACTACATGAGCATTGGCCGTTTGAAACTGATGATCAAGCTCAGGACAAAACCAGTCCATCTTGACACAACTCACAAAAGGCGTTAAGCCTGCAGTGCCAGACCCCTGTTTGCAATGTATGCTGCATATTTGATGACTCTGGTTTATCTTACTCAATGTGACCTCTGTGGGTGGAAAAGTTTTCATGAATATAAACAGCCCTGGGGTTCTTACCTTGTCTGCTAAGGTGTTTTTGAGATTATCTATAGCACATGACAGATGAGCCCTTGACTCTTTACAGCACTCAAACACAGAACAAAGAGAAGTCACTGTAGGAACCGCAAACAGACCTCGAGACAGGAGATGTGCAAAAGCACTCCAATTTGTTTCTAGGAGCACAGCAGACTGAAAGCTACATCACTCAGTGCAGTCACACTTTGCTGTCAAATGCCATTTTGCAATGCCATATAGTTGCACCTTTAAAAATTATAGACAAATAATAATTTACATTAGTATAGTGACGAGAGGTTCATATATCAGCTTTGACAGTTGAGCTATTTTAAGGAGCTTTACAAATCAGTGAATTAGAGATAAGGGGTGAAACTCACCTTAGACATAAATAGGCCCAAGTTTTCTCACTCTGCAAGAGCTGAGCGAGATTTTTGCTGTGAGGCATGGTGAAGGCCATGTACTGCTGACCCTGCTGTAGCCAGGAGACAAGAGCCACCAGAAAACCTTGGAGTAGGTTTTAGATGCCATGTCATGTAGTTTCTTCTAACTTGACTGAGGTGTCTGGCACTGAGCTCACCAGTAAGCACTGAGACATCCTGTAATTGCCCATGGACAGTGAAATCCCAATGAGCATAGCAGATGGGATGCCAAGCAGCTGATGGAAGCTATGAGATAGGGACCATCTGTAAAGGGAGTGTGGGGAGGATTAGTCAACAGGCAAGCAACAGTTATCAGGAATGTTATATAGGATTTAGGGACATAAATTTTCACACTCACAGTTCCATTCCGTTGTACCCTTTTTAAATCTGATTTTCACAGCTTCACTTACAACAAAAATATTTCTCCTCAGCTATAGAATGTGCTTTAGGACAATATGATTATGGTATACTTTATAAAAAAAAAAGGATGTCAAAAACATCAGTCTATAAGCAAAGCTACCAGTAAGAAAGAGAGACACAGAAGAGTTTTATTACTAAAATCTCACATTGAGGATATAGGACAAATTAATAACATTTTGTGTTTTCAGTAAGAAAGCATATCCTACACAATGGAGGGCAGATTTTGGCTTTTATTACAAAGTCTTAGAGATCTCATAAGAAAGGCTTGCAGTCTACAGTCAACAATCCTGTACATATAACATCGGACAGTAGCATGAGAGCTTGTGGGTTGTTTTAAACAAGTGGAACAACGAATCTTTCTGCTGCTGCTTTCCCCTCTTGTTCTGTGCTGTTGCTGATCACAGTGGTAGCTTTTTACATTTCCCCAGAGAGAAGATGTTCCATAAGAGAAGGAATTCTGAATTCCCTCTGGAGAGCAGTTCCACAAGAGAAGAAATTCTGAATTCCCTCTGGAAACTCAACCTTCTAATATGCAATGTAAATACAGCAAGTGCTAGCCAGTTTGTGTTTATAACATATTAACCATGTGCAGTACCACCTCCCTAGTGGGGAACCAGGAAAGCCTGAGTGCTCAGACTCTCATGAGCTTTCTCTAAAGCTTTCCATCTAATGCTGAACGCATTCAAATCTTTCCAATATGAAATATGTCTTCTTCCCTTTTAAACAATTTCCCCTCAGGTTTCCTAATGCGCAGGTTTGCTTTCTTTGATGAGAATAGAGCCTACACAATTAAACATGTTTATAACACAACTTACTGCTGTAACCCAAGGGACAGGAAATCGTTCAGGAAAACAGGTTGGGAGAATTATTTAAGGGTTTTAGGTTTTTAAGAGATTTTTTTAATATTCTTTAGGTTTAGAAGGAAATTTTAACCACTGCAAGCTAAGATTAAATGAAGGCAATACTGTGGGAAAGGAAATAAAAACAGTATTGTATTGTCCAGCTTTGCACATTGGAGAGCCAATTTCAGATGATCTTTTTGTCACAGACTTTTGTGACCTTTGGGAAGTTGCTTAATCCAATGGCACCTCATTAACCAATCTGTAAAGTGAGTAAAATATTTTCTCTCTATATACCATCTTAGTTATTCATTTGAACTTGCAAATTACTACTTGTATGAACTGTTCTATTGAACTTGCAAAGTACTACTTGTATGAACTGTTCTATTCAAGACATGAGTATTTATATATAGTCTTTGGTGTTTAGTTTGTAAACTCTTCAGGACAGTCTCTAAATATATCAATAACTGCAGCCGACCTTATATGTAATTTTTACCTGCAGCTACAAAAAAGAGAAATAACTAAAAGTTTCCCCAGTCAAAACACAGGCCATTGCAATTATTTTGAGAATACATGATTTTTGAGCCTTGCTACAGTGGACTATCAAGATTTATGAATACTTTTGGACATGACTTTTATTTAGAGGAGGTGTATTTCAAAAATTAATTTTACCTAGGCTCATCTTAATTTTTTCCACCTACTTTCTTCCCAGAAATTACACTCTCCTCAGAAGTATGTATCTTGTAGTGGGAACAAAAACACATGTGGCTCTACGTCAGTATGCATTGCTTAATGGGAACTGTCATGACCAACAAAATTTGAATCCTCTCTGACACCCTACAAGCTTAAGGGAATGCTTCAGTTTCATCACCCACCTTTTTATTTTTCCATTAGGCCTTGTTTCTTATGCTTTTATAATTCCAGAAGCAAAATGCTTGAAAAAAAATCTATAAAACTGAGCCTCCCCTCCATGGGACTTCAGTCCCCAGTTATGTCAGCATGTATCACATACCAGTGGTGCTTGATTTTACCCCAGGAACAACTCAACAAGAAGGTGATGAGCTGCTGGAAATGGTAAGACACAAAAGTGAATGCTAGTCTTGAGGAATACAGCATAAGTAAAGTGAGAAGAAGATGAGAGGACAAGGAAAAGGAAATAAAGGCCTATGGGAAGCTATAATGTTAAAAAAAGTCTTAAAATGCATCAAACATAGACCAAGGATAGATTAAAGATGGTGCTAAATGATCCTAGAACGTCGTACTGATAAAACCAAGATATAGCAAGTAGTAGTAGTAACAAACCAGTCAGAAGTACAAGGAGAGAGATGTTGATTCTGAATTGGGAACAAGATTTGGGTCTGAATCAGCTTTGGGATCACTCTTTGGCTTGGCCTCCCTTTTTTCCTTTAGGTTTTGCAGTTCGTGCTTCGGGATTATATTGTAATATGTGGATCACAGATGAAAAGCAAGTACTCTCTGAAGCTGGAGAGGTTCATTACAGCAGTTGCTGTTGATGAATCATCTCCTTCTGTGTCACTTATGGGGGTCTGAAGGTACAAAATTTGATTGCATCTCACCAGTACTTAATGCCAAGACAGAACAAGCTATTCCTAGGCCATGCAACATAGAATCCCTGTGCTAAGGAGGTACATTCAGTAGCAATCACAATAGAAGTAACAAGTAGCCTAGAGGCTTAATATAGATAATAGGAAGCTCAAAGAACAACAGATATCCTTCCTGTCCAGGAACAATGCTGGTTTTAACACTCTGCAAACTCACGGTACTATTCTACCCATTCATTTCAACAGAATTATATTGGTTTTATGATGGTGTAGCTGAGAAAAAAAATTAGTTCACTTGTTCACTTCAGAATAATTCATGATATATTTATAAAGTGTAAAAAATTAAAAAAAAAAAAAAAAAAAAAAAAAAGGAAGAAAAGGAAAGAAAACACTCAAGAATGGAAGCAGTTGTCTGGAAAAACAGTAGTTTGGGTGTATACAAAATAGATCAGGAAGGAGCTTCTGATTCCTGAAATACTTCCTCTGATCATTTGACTATCAACCACTTCCATCTTTTAGTCCATTTCTCCTGAAATTCTATGAATAGCTGTTCCCCTTCAAAGGGTTTTGTGATTTGTATCAACTACATTCCTTGCAAAGTTGCTCAAATATTTTCTCCTCATGAGTATCTTCTGTTCTTCAAATGGTAGCTAATGCATGAAAAGAAACCCACTCCTGCCCTGAGATCTGCTAGATGTTGCAAAGTGGAGCTTTCCTTCCTTGATTCAAACCATAGAGGTGCAGGTTTTACATACTAGACACCACATGTATACCAAAGCTTTATAAACAGTTTTTCAATAACATACCACAACTTAAAAGTCATAATATTAACTGACTGTATTCTCCACGGAAAAATTCAGTGAAATTAAACATCCATCCTTCCTCCCCCTCAAGTCTTTTATTTCTATCATTGATAACTTTCAGACAAATAATCTTGTCATTCCTTCAGCAAGGGAGACCCTGAAAACCAGGAGGGCTGTGAAACACTGTGTGCTTCATAACCAGAAATAATTAATCTCTAAAGTACATGAGAGTTTTCCATTTTTCCATTCTAACGGAAAATTTGCTGGCAGAAGAGAGCAATTCTGTGTGATTACATAGTTACATGCACAAGTGATTTTATGTCACACACAGGTACTTATACATGTGTGTGTGTTGCAAGTACATATACATATGTACTAACATATGGCCAGAACCCCATCTGCCATAAATAACTTACTTGAATGGAATTGCACTGATTTACATTATCTGTAAATCTGGTCTCATGTATGTGTCTGTATATATACTTATATTTCAAAGTGAGAAACATTCTGTATTCTAAAACTATTTTAGATCTGTTGGTTGAAATCCCAATCTGGAATAACAGGAATTTTGCTGTAGACTTACTACAGCATTTTAATGTCTTTAGCTTTTTCTGTAAATCACTTATTTAAGAAAGTCTTTTTACTATTCTAAGACTGTAAAAAGTTGGTAAAAAATATAAAAGTGGAGATGACGTAATAAGTTAAACATTGATATTCTGCTCTTAGAAATGGTCATGTTGTCTAGAAAAAAAATTCAGGATTTGACAGCTGCATTGTGTTTTGTGACTTGTTGATAAAGTAGCCTAAAAGAAGTGCAAAACTACTTTTTTATTATTATTATTATTTTTCACATCGTTTAATCACAGTTATTTAGATTACCAGTGTTTTATGGTTGTAACATATTCACTTTGATAGAAAGTAATTATTTCAGTTTATTCCTAGCAGCCAGTCCATTTCCTCCTTGTGAAACAAGAATGAATAGTTGTTTCACCAGTGGAAAACTATTATTCAGCCCAGTGGAAATGTGAAAAAAAAAAAGTAAAAATATGTTTGTTTTTTTTCAAACTCTAATCCCAAGCACGTGTTTATTCAACAAAATCTTATACTCAGGTAAGTCCATCAGTCACCATTCCATAGAACTCATTAGACCTGCAAAAATCTGGACAAATGTTATAAAAAAAATAATTTCTACAAATGTTAAGATGTTACAAAAAGCCCTGTATCTCTGTTGTTACCTTGTGCTGTTTTCTGTTTAGAAACAAATGTAAGGGTGTTTTCTGGTGGCAAAGTAGAAGGAAAGCAGTGAATTAAATAAAAACTGAACAATGTCCATGGAAAAAGAATTCTAAGTGTATTTAACTAGAAGCCTGATTTTAGGGCTATAATTCAATTCCGTCTCCCAAAAAGCCCATATCTTTCTTCCCTCCACCCTGCCCCTGTTCCACAGCTCCCTTGTTGCATTTACACTAATCCCTACATAATGCTGTCATTAGATAATTTGAAATTGGACTTAATGATTTTGAAGGTCTTTTCCAACCTGAGCAATTCTGTGATTCTGTGATTTACAGCATTTGCAAAGTAACAAGGTTGTGATTCTGATCCAGCTGAAAACCTAACTAAACAGAGGGGCATGAGAAAGCAGCTTTAGCTGATGAGTTTCTCAATATGGTTTGCCATGAGGCTGTGCAGATAGTTGTGCTGTCACAATACAAAAGCCAGGGACACGATGAAGAAGTAGGGAGAAGGGATGGTATTGGACTTCTGTTTGGTGGTAATTCTGATTTAAATGAATATCAAGTGATGACTACAGAGTTATTATCATTCTACCAACAAAAACATATGTCACTGACATTCAGCATAACTATTTTCCTCAATGTGAGGATAGTGAGACACTGGAACAAATTGCCCAGGGAAGCTGTGGATGCTTCATCAATGGATGTGGTCAAGAACAGGTTGGATGGGGCTTTAAGCAACCTGGTCTAGTGGGAGGTGTCCCTGCCCATGGCAGAGGGTTGGAACTAGATGAACTTTGAGGTCTCTTCCAACCCAAACCATTCTATAATTCTATGGTTTCTACAACTAACTCAACAATTATAGCTGAAAATTGAAATGTCCCTTATAGTAATATTGTTGAGATCAGGCTGTAGCAATAATTCCCAAACTATGATCCATGGGTCTCAGACAGATCAGGTGAAGTCACTTATGATTTGCAGAGAACTGATTTAAAATGCTACATTTATTCTCCGTAATGCATTCAATTAAACCACTGCTGCTACCCTGATGGGATACAAATGTTATCAGGAGTGCTGGCAACCTGCCTTCCATGCATAGAGTGTCGAGGGCTCATAGTGCACTATCTGGCAGATTTAGCAGAAAGACCTCAAGACATCAGTGCTGTCTGCCCTGTCACACTGCCAGACATTTTTGTTTCCATGTACAGTTTGAAGAGTACAGTATGTGCTTGTAGCAAAGCTAGTCCTGCTCAAGATCCAGTATATAAACTTCAAGTGGACAACAATCTGCTTGTACTAATACAATCAGCAGGTACACGTATCTGCTGTTTCAATGATAACATCCACTGCAAGGCTCACAGCCTTCACCAGAGGAACTAGTTAGACTGATGCTGATGGTATCATCTCAAGCATGCCAATGTTATCTGTCCAGTCCTTGGGGCAGTTAAGAATATAAGTGTAGCATGAAAGAGAGATGCTTTCACTTACAGTCAATTAAAAAAAAAAAAAAAAAAAAGAGGTTACAGAAATAGCAAAGGAAGAAATTTTTGGTTTTTCACTCCCACTTACATACAATTATTTGTGTGAATAGTCCCACGGTAATAAAACTTACTGCTTGGGTGGTTAACCACTCTCTAAGGAACAGACACAATTCACATAATTTCAAACAAGAAGTGCTTTTAAGAAAAATCAGGATTTTCTCAAAACAGCTCTTCAAAAGGAAAGAATATTCAGCCAAATATGCTAGATATTTTTAAACCTAAATTCTGAAAAAAGGTCATTTTGTACTTTTTCCCCCAAGGGCTGTCAATGTTATTATCTGCTATGGGTAGGAGTTATTTGACTTCAAATTTACATTGTTAATTTCATTTTGTTAAAATTCCTTTCTTTTCTCCTCCAGTTCCTTAATTTTCCCCCTAAGAAATAGCTTTACCACATTTTTGTTTGTATCTCATTAAATACTCCTTTTTTTTTTTTTTTTTTTTTTTTTTTTA
>JANVCC010010406.1:25205464-25254995 GCA_025345505.1 Todiramphus chloris collaris | reverse complement strand
AAAAGATAAAACCATAGTTCTGTATTTTCATCAATATGAAAAGAAGAAATAAAAAACTATATAGTAGTACCAAGAACTAGGAGATCAACAATCCATTTTAGGTACAAAATGTGCAAGAAAAGCATTTCTTTCTCACTCATGTGCTTTGAAAAACAAAAGAACCACACAGTCCTATTAATAAATAGAGAGGGATAGATAGATGATAGATAGATTAGGTAGCTAGCTAGCTAGCTAGCTAGCTAGCTAGATATGTGTGTGTATATATATTGTGCAAAGTCTGATTGCAAAGAAATACCTGCCTTCAGTGTCCTAGTTCAGCTGACTATTTCAAGCACAGGACTAAAGAATTTCTCATAAGCTCAAAACTAGGCACAGGCTTAAGTACCTTGTTAAACCGAGACATCTGTTCTCCTTAATGTGACACTACAAAGAGAACTTTCCTCTTTGTTTTGTGAAATGACCCGGACAGAAGACTAAAAGCTATTGCCTCTAGGAGTCCCATAATTTCACTCTGTATTCAGACATTTTGACAATTTCCTTGAAAAGTCATTCAGTTTTCATTCTTGAGCTTGAAAGTTACAGGTCACATTCTGCTTTGAATTACTCCATTGTCATTGTCTTCTTGAACTAATTGAACAATTATTCTCCTAAGTGTTACTCTAAAACATCAGGTTACATTAGTGAAAAATAAGAAAAGAAAGGCATACTAAACTTTGAAATCTCCACAAAGTACAAGTATCTTAAGAGTCTTGTTCAGAATAAGATTTCAAAACCTAAACATAATGCTCCCACTGAACACACGCAAAACCCCAATTACTGCCTTAGGTTTGAACAGTAGCTCTGTTGCGGCTGTTACTGAAAGAAAGTTACTGTTACTGAAAGCTGCTTCCTGACAAGCAATGATAACTTTTGAGATATGGGCACATGTGCCATAAAATCACTCTCCCATGTACTGTGCTTTATACATGGAAACAAATGTGTTCATGTTTGATCTTTTCAAGAGCAAGCCTCATCTCTGCAGAGAAAGAAAAGGATTTCACTTCCTGTAAGGGAAACTTAAAAGCAGAACAGGTGGGTTTTACAAGGTCTGAACTGCATTTTTTTTTTGTGCATTGCCTGCTCCAACTAGAGTTAGATTATGATAAGAACTGACTGTGCCACCAAAGCATTTTCATGACCTACAAATTACCCCAGGTTTAAGAGCTGATGTATCCTACACTGCAAGAGATTTTGAGGGGAATTGTGCCTACAAGAGACATCCAGGCATTTTTATAAACTCTTTAGGCTTCTGGTGTCTTGTGGTATCATATGTGAACAATCAAATCAGTTCTGATTTGAACGCTGTCACTTGGATTAGGGTTTATCTATCGCATGGTAGCACTGAGTTAGCAGGCCACAGAGATGAATAGAAGTACTGATTGCTGAACTGACAGCCTTGAAGATGAGTAGCATTATTTTATCACATCCTTCTTTGCAGCATGTGCCAGTGGGTTTTAGCTGTCACATTTTTTAAAATTATCAAGCCTCAGAGTAAGTAACAGGGATGGTTCCTTAGTGCATAAGAGTCCCTTTCTCTCCTTCTGATCCTACCACAGCTGATGGCTTTTATTTTGCGAAATTGTATACTTGGATGTTAATTTGAATAAACAAAAGACCTTGTTCTGCAAACCACAATGTGGCTACTAATATAGTGGCTATGTCTTGCTTTCCAGTGTCCCTCTTGTTACCATTATGCCTTTACAAAAGAAATAGATCACAGCAGAAACATTTAAACATGCTTGTGAAAGTAAAAACCCCATGTGGTTTTAAGATGCCTTTCTCATAATGCCTATTAAAGTTCATTAACCAGGGGCACATTCAAATCGCAGTGCAGTTTCTCACATAACCTACTGCAGCTTACCCACATGTGTATGTTGTGTGCAGTTGTCTTTTCTCATTCAGCTTTCCGTGATGCACCTACCTGCCTTCTGCCCCCAGACTCTGAAGACTACATTTTACAGTGTTATGACAGGCTACAAAATGTCTCCAGAAAGCTGAGTGAGCTGTTTGAATGACCACTGTCTGATGGTTCCTTCAGTGGTTTGAAGCTGATCAGAACAAGGAGGGGACAAGGCCACCAGCAGTAGCAAGCAAACAGACCCTGTGATCACAGGGTCTATCCCCTCCTGTGAACCTATCTTCTCATGGTGAACTCTTACCCCTATTTCACCTGAAACAGCTCCAGGTCCCCAGAGTCTGTGGGACCAGCATGGTGGTACACAAAGGCTGCAGCAGTGTGGAGTTAAAGCTCTGTGCTGTGCCAGGGGAACAGGCATGCTCCTGTGATCTCCAGCTGGAGGCACAACCCTCTGGCTCTGCTCTCCAGGCACAGTGCAGTGAGATGTGGAGATGAGGCACTGGAAACCCTTCACAGGCCTCAGCCCAGTGCTCTGCCTTGTCTAATTAGTCAGACTGATGGCGTGTTAAATCTGCAAACGTTAGACTGCACAGAAAGGATCTGTTGAATCAAGCAGTTTTCATGGATGTGTAGCACATTGCCATTTCCTGACTTCTTATCCAGCTTAACAGCAACACACCCTAAACCTGTCTGCTTGCAAGTGCACACCAAGGCCAAAACATCTAAATCCCCTTTCATACCAAAGATACATCATAAGTAACAAGACTGCATTCTTTAACCAACAGACAGTGCTAGGTTTTCAAAAAAGTTTGTGAATATGCACTTCTTTCAACTACTACTCTACAATAATAAAAAGTACATGCTGAAGACACTGGAATTACAGATGCTCCAAGAAAGAAAAAAAAACCCCAAACAAACCAAAAAAAGAAAATCAGAAACAAAAAACCAATAAAACAAAATCAGTGGAAATCAGAAGCACTCAGCCCCTACAGGATTAGACCCTTGGAGAACTTTCTCTCCACCAATTCTTATTAGCACTAGACAAATATTCAACCCAAAACATAAAACCTGAGAAGCTAATTACTTCATTTATCATGATTTCATTTTCTGTAGAAAGCAATTTAATTCTTATCCTTCCTAATAAAAGAAGTATTTTATCATCTCTCTCACATGTCCTGAACTAGACTGCACAGATGCCTCCATGACAGTAGATCAAATGTCATGATATTTCTCACCCAAAAGGGCACTGCAGCTAAGGATATCAAGAACTGGACTCATATTAAAATAGATTCATTTAGCATTTGTGCTCAAAAAGATAGCATTTTAAAAGTTTCTGTCATTTTTGGAAGCTTTTTAGTATCAGATTGTACAATATGGGTAATGATTAATACAAAACACTCAAAACGAAAATCCCTCTGATGGGGAAAGGAAGAAATAATGTCACAAGGCCACTTACCTCTTAAGGACAGAAGAAATCTCTAGATGTGGGATTTAACAAGCTTTCACAAAGCAGAAGACTCCTCACAAAGTGGAAATAATTTCGCCCATGTAAGAAAAGCGGTTTTTAGCTCCACTATCATAATTCTCCACTTCAGAGCTTTACAATTTACAGGGGGCAAAGGGAAGCACCGTTTCTTTGGGGCTGATATTAAACAAAAGTTTAAAATGGGAAACTTTGACACACAGAAAGAGTGAGCTGGAAAGTCCTAGCACAGTGAGATCCAATATTATTTCAAGCTGATTTAGTGGATTGCTGTCATTAATTTGCTTTTGAATTAAAAATATTTAAACCGAATTCTAAAAGTTTGGGGCATATTTGAATATGAGGGAAGACTCAGTTGCTAAACATAGGGCAAATATTTGACAAATATCCTAGGTTTGTCTAGGATAGGGTACCTTTCCACCAGAAGCTGGAAGAGGCCACAGCCAGGATAGACAACTGATCTAGCCAATGGTATATTCAATACCATGCTGATATCATGCCAGCTATGTATAGGGTGGAGTTGTCAGGGCAAAAGAGAGTCATGATTTGAGTGAGCTGCATGGGGCCAGAGGTGTTCAACTGGTGAGTAGTCACATTGTATTTCACTCTTTTTATATAATATTTCATTAGGTTTTTTTGTTATTACTGCCGTCTCTTCTCTTTTTGTGTTTCCTATTAAACTCTCCTTGTCTCAACCTGAGGGGTTTTTTCTCTTTCTCCTGATTCTCCTGCCCATCATACCAAGGGGGATGGGGACAAGTGAGCAAGCAGCTGTATGGTGCAGAGTTGCCAGCTGGGGTTAAACCATGGCAGGCCACTTCTGGCACTCAACATGGGGCTCATACAGTTGAGATAACAACAGATCTGACCAAAGCATGTTAAATCAACTTTGTTATATGAACTTTTTATATTAGTTAAATAGTGCATGATCACAATGGTGGTCCATTTGATCACATCATGGTATTCTGTAAATCCTTATGTGCACTACTGTATTCCCAGATGTAATGTGTGTCATCACTGGGAGAGGGATCAGGACTATCATGTTGCTGTACTGGATGCTGGCGACTTATTATACCACTGGGCATGAGCTTAAGCTGGTATGTGTATGTGGCATTGTTGTTCATCAGTGATCTCACCCAATCTATGGGTGGCACAGGGGAGGAGACTTCCTCAGCCTTTGAGAATTTTTACTATCCTTCATATGCCCAAGACAGAATGCTCTTGGTGCTATGTCTTTTGAATGTGTCCCACATCTTGTATATGGTTACATGATTTTTTTTTCAAGAATACCATGCAGAGATCTGCCCTGAAGCTGGATAGTTATGAGTGTCAGAGTGTGCAGGAAAATATGGGCAAGTGCCCAGGACAGTAACCACCTCTAATGTTTTGGAATTTCACCTCTCAAAAAGTGCAGAATCCTGACAAGCTAGTAGAAATTTTGGAAAAAAGTATGTTGCCAACCTGGTAATTCCCAAGAGACACAAATAACTGTCACATGCTGGGGCCTTGCCCATGTCTACTGAGCCCTTTTCAACACTATTCAGTGCCCTGAAGGGGAAGAGAAGGCCTCCAGATCTAGAAACAGAGTGGCAGGTGCTGCAGCTGAACCAGAGAGACAACGTGTGCCAGTATCAGTCACCCCTGTACAGAAAAAGTAATACATGAAAAAAATCCATTCACCTTTTGAGGGATGAAGATGAACAAGGGCCATCGTGAGAACAGGAGGCAGAGCCAGAGGTGATCACCCGATCCCTGTCGCTGAGTGAGCTGGGAGATATCTGAAAGGCTTTCAGCCACCACCTGTCTGTTCCCATGCTGGGATAACGGGGCAGGTAGCTTGGAACTGGAGGTCAGGGAAGCCAAGCAGCTGGGATCCCTGTCTAGGGAAGGGGGCATTGACAAGGCAATTGGAAAACAGACACAATCCCTTAGGCTTTGGAGGTGACTCCTGTCAGGCACAGGGGAAAGGTAGCCCTCCAAGGAAGATGTTGCATGTCATGCGGGCAAGTGGACCACTATGGAGAGAAGTATTCAGGTCCTGATGGAATTAGTGGTGCTGGAGGTGATTAATAACAATCCGAATGATGAGCAGTTGCACATCCAGATGAAGTCCAGTGCATGCCACTTATGTGGTGGAAGTTTCTCTGAAGTGCACCACCATCATATACCAACCCGTTGGCTGTAGTGTCCTAGAAAGATGGTCAGGGACAAATGGTGGATGAACTGGCTGGCCAACTCCAGCAACATAAAGTAAGTCTCTATTCCACCCTACTGGCCCATGTCTCAGCTGTGGAGGAACTGTGTATGGAGTTCCAGCAACTTAAAGAGAACTTGTCCTACTCCCCACCAGTACGGGTCCATGTGCCAGCTATCAGTAGGAGGCACTCCCCCTGACAATGACAGAGGATATAGAAGGTTCACACCACATGGTAATCTGTGGTTTTACCAATGTGAACATGGAGAGGAGTGACTCATAGAATCATAGAACCACAGAATCATAGAATCGCTTCATTTGAAAGGGACATTAAAGATCATCTAGTTCCAAGCCCCCTGCCATGGGTAAGGATACCTCCCACTAGAACAGCTTACATTAAGCCTCATCTAGCCTGGTCTTAAGGCCTTTCAGGGATGAGGGATCCACAACTTCTATGGGCAATCCATCATAGTGTCTCACCACCCTTATAGTGAAGAATTTCTACCTAATGTCTAATCTAAATCTACCCTGCTCTAGTTTAAATCCATTGCCCCTTGCCCTGTCACCACATGCACTTATGAAAAGTCACTCTTCAGCTTTCTTGTAGGCCTCCTTCAGGTACTGGAAGTAAACTATGAGGTCTCCCTCATGCCTTCTTTTCTCCAGTCTGAACAGATCCAACTCCTTCAGCCTGTCCTTACAGGGGAGGTGTTCCAGCCATCTGATCATCTCTGTGGCCCTCCTCTGGACCCTCCCCAACAGATTCATGTCTTTATTGTCTTGGGAGCTCCAGAGCTGAATGCAGTACTCCAGGTAGGGTCTCACAAAAGCAGAGTAGAGGGGCAGGATCACTTGCCAAAACCTGCTGACCACACGTATTTTATTGAAGCCCAGGATATAGTTGTTTTTTTGGGCTGCCAGCACCCAATGACAGCTCATATTAAGAGCTTCATCAGCTAACACCCCAAAGTCCTTCTCTGCAGAGCTGCTTTCAATCCACTCATCACCCAGACTGTATTTGTGCTTCAGATTGCCTCATCCCAGGTGTGGGACCCTACATTTGACCATGTCGATCTTCATGAGGTTGGCAAGGGCCCACCTCTTTTGCCTGTCAAGGTCCCTCTGGATGGTGTCCTTTCCCTCCAGCATGTTAATACATCACTCAGCTTTGTGTGATAGGCAAAGTTGCTGAGGGTGCTCTTGATCCTACTGCCCCTGACACTGACAAAGATGTTAAACAGTACTGGTCCCAGTACCAATCTCTGAGGGACTCCACTCATTACAGGTCTCCATTTGGACATTAAGCCAATGATCACAACTGTTTGAGAGCAGCTATCTCACCAATTCTCTATCCTTTGAGTGGTCCATTGGTCAAAGCCATGTCCTTCTAATTTAGTGACCAGGGTGTCATGTGGTACACTGTTGAATGCTTTACAGAAGTCCAGGAAGATGATGTCAGTTGCTCTTCCCTTATACACTGATGCTGTGATGCCATCATAAAATGTCACCAGATTTCTCAGGCATGATTTACCCTTGGTGAAGCCATGTTGGTTGCCACTAACCACCTCCTTGTTTTCCATGTGTCCTAGCAGAGTCTTCAGGAGGATCTGCTCCATTATCTTGCCAGGAACTGAGGTGACACTGACTGGCCTTGTAGTTCCTCTGGTCTTCCTTATCTCCCTTTTTGAAAATGGGGGTGATGTTTCCCTTTTACAGTCAGTGCAAACTTCACCAGACCTCCATGACTTTTCAAACATGATGGAAAGTGGTTTTGCAACTTCATCTGCTAGTTCCCTTAGGACCTGCGGATGTATCTTATCCGGTCCTATGGACTGGTGCATCTTCGGGTTCATTATATGGTCTCTGACCTGGTCATCAAAGTGGGTGGATCTTCATTCTCCCAGTCCTTGTCTTTGCCTTCTTCAACGTGGGTGGTGTGATTAGAGCCCATAACACCAAAAACCAAAGGAAAAAAAGTCATTGAGTACCTCAGCCTTCTCTATAACCTGAGTGACCAGGTCCCCCATTTCCTTCCAGAGAGGGCTCACATTATCCCTGTTCCTCCTTTTACCACTGATGTATTTATAAAAACTTTTCTTCTTACTCTTGAATCTGGACAGATTTAACTCTATCTGGGCCTTAGCTTTCCTAACCTGGTCCCTGTCTGCTTGGACAACTTCTTTATATTCCTCCCAGGTTATCTGTCCCTGTTTCCAACCTCTGTAGGATTTCTTTTTGCAACAAGTGGTGTCCAGGAGCTCCCTGTTCATCTATGCAGGCCTCCTGGCATTCTTGCCCACCTTCATCTTTGTCAGGTTATACTTCTCCTGGGCTAAAAAAAGGTGATCCTTGAATACTGACCAGCTTTCTTAGGCCGCTCTCCCCTCCAGGGTTTTATCTGACAGTACCCTCCTAAGCAGGTCCTTGAGGAGTTCAAAGTCTGCTCTCCTGAAGCCACAGAATCACAGAATGTCAGAGGCTGGAAGGGACCTCGAAAGATCATCGAGTCCAACCCCCCCGCCAGAGCAGGATCACCTATACCAGATCACACAGGTACACATCTAGGCGGGTTTTGAATATCTCCAGAGAGGGAGACTCCACAACCCCCCTGGGCAGCCTGTTCCAGTGTTCTGTCACCCTCACAGTGAAAAAATTCCGCATCATGTTTGCATGAAACTTCCTATGCCTCAGCTTTGACCCATTGCTCCTTGTTCTATCATCAGGCATCACCAAGAAGAGCCTGGCTCCATCCTCCTGGCACTCACCCTTTATAGATTTATAAACGTTGATGAGGTCACCCCTCAGTCTCTTTTTCTCCAAGCTAAAGAGGCCCATCTCCCTCAGTCTTTCCTCATAAGAGAGATGTTCCACTCCTTTAATCATCTTTGTGGCTCTGCGCTAGACTCTGTCAAGCAATTCTATGTCCCTCTTGAACTAGGGGTCCCAGAACTGGACACAGTACTCCAGATGCGGCCTTACCAGGGCAAAGTAGAGGGGCAGGAGAATCTCTCTCGACCTACTAGCCACACCCCTTTTAATACACCCCAGAATGGCATTGGCCCTCTCGGCCACAAGAGCACATTGCTGGCTCATGGTCAGCCTCCCATCAACCAGGACCCCCAGATCCTTCTCCCCTTCACTGCCTTCCAATAGGTCAGACCCCAACCTATACTGATGCCTGGGGTTGTTCTTTCCCAGGTGCAAGACTCTACACTTGCCCTTGTTGAATTTCATTAAATTTCTTCCTGCCCAAACCTCCAGCCTGTCCAGGTCTCACTGAATGGCAGCACAGCCTGTTGGGGTGTCAGCCACTTCACCCCGTTTGGTGTCATCAGCAAACTTGCTGACAGCGCACTCTGTGCCCTCATCCAGGTCATTGATGAATATTGATCAGAACCGGTCCCGGCACCAACCCCTGTGGGACCCCAGTAGTTGCAGGCCTCCAACTAGACTCCATCCCATTGACCACAGCTCTCTGGCTTCTTTCTTTCAACCAGGTAACAATCCACCTCACTACTTGATCATCCAGGCCACATTGCTTCAATTTAGCCAGAAGGATGCTGTGGGAGACAGGTTGAATGCCTTACTGAAATCAAGATAAATCATATCCACTGCTCTACCATCATCTATCCACCTGGTTATTTCCTCATAAAAGACTACCAGGTTGGTCAAACATTGTCTTGCCTTGGTAAAGCCGTGTTGACTGCTCCTAATGACCCCCTTGTCCTTGATATGACTAAGAATAGCACCAAGAACAAGTTGCTCCATTACCTTTCCGGGGATGGAGGTGAGGCTGACTGGTCTATAGTTGCCTGGGTCCTCCTTCTTGCCCCTTTTGAAGATTGAAGTGATGTTTGCCCTCCTCCAGTCCCCAGGCACCTCTCCTGTCTGCCATGACTTACTCAAGATGGTGGAGAGTGGTCTGTCAATGACCTGTGCCAGCTCCTTCAGCAACCGTGGGTGCGTGCCATCAGGACCCATGGACTTATGGATGTCCAGATTGCCCAACTGTTCTTTAACCCAGTCCTCATCAACCAGGGAAGACTCCTTTGTCATTCTATCCTCTGGTGCCTCAGGTGTCAGAGGCTCCTGAGGACAGTTTCCAGCAGTATAGACAGAGACAAAGAAGGCATTTAGTAACTCTGCCTTCTTTGTTTCTTCTTTCACCAGGACACCCTCCTCATTCAACAGAGGGCCTACATTGCCTCTAACCTTAGCTTTTCCTGCAATATATTTGAAGAAGCTCTTTTTGTTATCCTTGACCTCCCTTGCAAGATTGAGTTCCAACGAGGCCTTAGGCTTCCTAGTTACCTCCCTACATCCTATGACAACAGTCCTATACTCCTCCCAGGTGGTCATCCCCTTTTTCCATGGTCTGTAGACTCTCTTCTTCCACTAAGTTTGCTCAGCAGTTCCTTACTTAACCATGCAGGTCTCCTGGCTCCCTTTCTCGATTTCCCACTTGCTGGGAGGCACTGATCTTGAGCTTGGAAGAAGAGGTCCTTAAATGTCAACCAGCTACCATGGGCTCCTCTGCCCTCTACTACCCTGTCCCATGAGATTTCACCCAGCAATTTCTTGAAAAGGCCAGAGTTGGCCCTCCTGAAATCCGGGGTTGTAGTCTTTGTTGATATCCTGGTCCTTCCAGACAAGATCTTGAACTCCACCATCTCATGATCACTAAGGCCAAGGCTGCCCTCAACCTTCACTGCTTCAACGAGACCCTCCTTGTTGGTGAGGATAAGATCCAGCATTGCTCCCCTCCTAGTTGGCTTCTCCACCATTTGCATCAGGAAGTTATCATCAATGCACTGGAGGAACCTCCTGGACTGTGTCTGTCTGGCTGAATAGCCCTTGCAGCAAATGTCTGGACAGTTAAAATCCTCCATGAGAACCAGGGTCTGTGATTGCAAGGCTGCTGTTAGCTGCCTGTAGAAGACCTCATCAACTTCCTGATCCTGATCAGGTGGCCTGTAATAGACACCCACAATTGTATAACCTGTGCTAGCCTCTCCCTTAATTTGTGCCCACAAGCTCTCAACTTACCCCTCATCCACCCCTGGACAGAACTGAAGACATTCCAGTTGCTCCCTCACATAAAGAGCAGCTCCACCACCTCACCCTGATGACCTATCTTTCCTGAAAAGGACATAGCCATCCATGACCACATTCCAGTCACGTGAGCTGTCCCACCATGTCTCTGTAATTGCCACCAGGTCATAACCCCGTGACCGCACACGGATTTCTAACTCCTCCTGTTTATTCCCCATGCTTCGTGCATTGGTGTATAAACATTTCAGGGATGGAGTTGAGTATCTAGTTTTCAGCCTTGAAGGGCGGTAGACCCTCTGGTTATCTAAAATGCCAACACCCTATTCCTCAAGTGTTGGGCTATTACACCCAGGATTCTCATTGACAAGGCTGCCTACACCCCCGTCCCCTGTCATAGGTAGTCTAAAGCCTTGTCAATGAGCCCACACAACTCATATGCAAGGATTCTTTTCCCTTTATGGGACAGATGAACTTCATCTGTTGCCACTAGACCTGGTGCCAAGAAAACTTCCCGTGGTCAAAAACCCCAAAATTCTATTGGTGGCACCAACCTCTAAGCCCTGGGTTAATAACATGGAATCTTTTCCTTCCTTCAATATCTCTACCTGTCACTGGAGGGATTGAGGAGAACACCACTTGCACTCCTGAGCCCTCACGTAATCTCCCCAAAGCCCTGAAGTCCTTTTAAATTGTTTTTTATACTCCTATCCATCGCCGCATCACTCCCATCCTGAATAACCAGTAGTGGGTAATAGTCCAATGCTTGCACCAGACTAGGAAGCCTCCTACAAATGTCCCTAACCCATGCCTCAGGCAAGCAGCAGACCTCCCTGTTGGATGGATCTGGCTGGCAAATCGGACCTTCAGTTCCCCTGAGAAGGGAATGCCCTACTACTACCACTTTTCTCTTTTTCCTGCTTGCACTGGTCCTAAATCATGGGACTGGCTGACAAGTCTTGAGTGGCTGTGCGCACGGATATTCATCTTTATCCTCATTAATCAGGCACTCTGTTACAAGGGCCTCATACCTGTTGTGTGTGGGCAACTGGGAAGATTGGGGGAATTGGGAAGGGGCACACCTGCCTCTCCTTCCTGGCTGGAGAGGGACTTGTTTCCATTCCTCCCCTTCTCCTATATCCCTTTGTCTCTCTGGGTGACAAAAGGGCATGGGATCACTTGCTTCTTGTGCCACCAACACCTGCTGCCCCTTGCTTATGGAGGGGTGTCCCTGACTCTTCATCAGGGCAGGCAGAGCCTGGCACTACCAGTCAATGTCCTTTTCAGCTTCCCTGATATTCCTAAATCCAGACCAGTGAGCTTGCAGCCCACCCTCCTTGTTGTGCTACGGATCATGAATTCAATCATTTCATGGTGGCTGCAACCAAAGTTGACCTTGAGCTTCATGTTGCTGCCCACCAGCCCCTTCTTGTTTGTGAGAACACAGTCCAGAATAGCAATTTTTCTCATCATGAAAAGGTAGGATGGAAAACCCACTGTGATCATACCTGCACAAGTGCATGAGTTACAAGGGAAAACAATCACAAAAGGGGATTCTTCCAAAACCAAAATGGCACTCTAGTTTCCAGTGGGCAATTCCCCAGACAGAATAGAAGGGCTGATCTTGCTTCGGATCCTCTTCAAGGTACTTCTAAGTCATTTTCACAAGACGTGAGTGATTCTGATTTGGATTAGAGAGGCCCTTTCTCCAGCCAGGTGAAGGAAAGGGACAATCAGGTTTACTGGATTGTGTGGATCCAATGGCCTGGCACATCAGACCCACAGAAGTGAATAGTTTTTCAACCTGTCAGGTCTCTCAGAGACCTTCTGTGGTGGGGTTGATGAAGGTTGAAGTGCAGCAGGTGCCAATTGCTATCACAATGGTGCACCAGCAGCAATACCGCATCAGTCAGGATCCCCATCCAGAAGCTGATTTGTCAAATGGACAGCCAGAGGATGATCAGCAAAACTCGCTCACACTTCAGCAGCCCCATACGGCCAGGGAAAAAGTCTAATGCAGAATGGGACTAACAGTGGACTATTGTGGCCTGAATGAAGTCACACCACTGCTAAGTTCTGCCATGATGGACTTGTTAGAGCTTCAATGTGAACTGAAGTTGATGGCAGTCAAGTGGTACCCTGCAACTGATATTGCTAATGTGTGTTTCCCTATTCCTATAGCACCAGAGAGCAGGCCACAGTTCTTTTTCACTTGGATGGGTGTCCGGTACCCCTGGAATCAACTGCCCCAGGGGTGGAAACACAATCCCACTGTTTGACATGGACTGATTCATACTTCACTAAGAGAGGTGGAGCTCTGGAACACCTGCTAGACATTGATGGCATCATCATATGGGGCAACACAGCAGAAGAAAATTCTGAAAAGGGAAGAAAATAATTCAAATCCTTTGTAAGGCTAGTTTTTCCATAAAATGAAATATCACAGAATCACAGAATGTCAGGGGCTGGAAGGAGCCTCAAAAGATCATCGAGTCCAACCCCCCTGACAGAGCAGGATCACGTAGACCAGATCACACAATTACATGTCCAGACAGGTTTTGAATATCTCCAGAGAGGGAGACTTCACAACACCCCCTGGCAGCCTGTTCCAGTGTTCTGTCACCCTCACAGTAAAAAAATTCCTCATCATGTTTACATGAAACTTCCTGTAAATACGGTCAAGGGACCTTCACCAGAGATTCAGTTTTTAGGAATAAAATGTCAAGATGGTCATTGCCAGGTCCCCATGGATAGGGTGTACAAGATATCAGCTATGTCCATGGCAGCCAATAAAAAGGAAACACAGGCTTTTGTGGGTGGTGCGGGGTTCTGGTGGATGCATGTCCTAGACTACAGTCTGAATGTGAGCTCTCTCTATCAAGTGACGTGGAAGAAGAATGATTTTAAATTGAGAAGCCCATGAACAAATTAAATGGGAAATTGTGCATGTAATAACCACGTCATTACCAGGACAAGACATAGAAACCGTGCTCTACAGCACAGCTAGGAATAGTGGTCCTATGTTTAGCCACTGGCACAGCGGCCCCAGGGAGACCCAAGGCCGATCTCCAGGTTTTGGAACTGGGGTTACAAAGGATCTGATGCTAATTGTACAACTGAAAAAGAGATCGTGGTAGCACATGAAGGAGTTTGAGCTGCCTCAGAAGTGGTTGGGACCAAAGCACAGCTCCTGCTGGCACCGTGACTGCTGGTGATGGACTGGATGTTCAGAGGTAGGGTTTCCTCTAAGACACCATGCAACTGATGCTACATGGAGTGAGTTACACTGATTACACAATAGGGTTGAATACGGAACCTGAGCCACCCAAGAATCTTGGAAGTGACCACAAATCAACCAGCACACAAAGATTTTGGGATGTCGCCAGAGGAGAAGGTGACACACATTAAGGAGGCCCCACCATATAACAAACTACCAGATGACCAGAAGTGAAACACCCTATTCGCTGTGGGGGTCCTATCACATTGTGGGAAAACATCGACAGTGGAATGTTGTTGTGTGGAGTCCCACATGACATGTTGACAAAGCTGCTGAAGGACAAGGAGAATTGAGTCAGTTTGCAGAGGTGAAAGCCATGCAGCTGGCTTTAGCTATTGCTGAGTGGAAAAAGCTCCATCTCTGTATCAAATCATGGATAGTGGCAAATGACCTGTGGGTGTGGTTACAGCAATGGAAACAGAGCAATGGGCAGTACGGAGGTAAACCCATCTGGGCTACTAGATTATTGTGAGATATTGCTACTTGGATAGAGAACCTGTTGGTGAAGGTGTGTCATGTGGATGCCCACATACCCAAGAGCTGGGACACTGAAGAACATCAAAGCAAACAGTGGGTGGATCAGGCTGCCAAGATTGGAGTGTGTCTTGGTTTGAAAGACAGGTGTCTGCCAAGGAAGGCAGGAGCCTCCCTTGGAATGGAAATGCAACCCCCTCCCCTCCGAATGCTTACAATTTTGAAATTAAGGGGCTTTCAGGCAAAGATATCAGAAGTAGGAATAACAGTTCTTTACTATATATATATATATATATATATATATATATATCAAGGCAAACAAACAACAATAACTACGGTAGTAACAGGAAAACAGCACAGGGAACCCAATCCCAACCTCTCGGGGTCTCCCCGCCGCTCCGGAGCCAGCTCAGTCCCCACGGGGCAATGGCCGACGGAAAGCCCGCGTCACGAACCCGCCTGGGCAGCCGATCCCGGTGTCCAGCAGGGTCCTCGGGAGACAGCAGGGGTAGGAGGAAAAAGCAGGGGGTGAAGCAGGGACGAATTCTCTCCAAGATGATCCCGGAGTCCAGAGGATCCTTGGTAGGCAGCAGGGAGAAGCAGGAGACGCAGCAGGGAGGGCAGGAGACGCAGCGGGGGTGAGTTCTCTGCACCATGAGGGCAGCTTCTCCTCCTCCAAATGCCGGGAGCAAAACCAAGAGAGAGAGCCCCAGGGCCTCCACCCAACCCCCTTTTTCCGGCAGGCTGGACCCCTCCCCCTGTGGCCAGGTCCCTTTGTCCCTCTTAAGTACGGCCATTAACCTTCCTGACAAACAAGTATGGAAAAATTCTTTAAAAGAAGGAAAACAGAATAACTTCCCAAAACCTCAACAGAGTGGCTTGGGTGGATTTGGACTGGCAATGTGAGGGTGAATTATTTACAACTTGGTAGGCCCATGACACCTCAGTGATCAAGGATGAGATGTGACATATATCAAGATCAAGGGGTGAACGTGGATTGGACACTATTGCAGAGGTCATCCATGAATGAGAAACATGAGCTGTAATCAAGCAAGCCGAGCAGTTAAAGGCACACAGTTATGAAGGATGATGGTTGAAATATAAATACGGAGAGGCCTGGCAGATTGACTATATCACACTCCCACAAACGCACCACAGTAAGCATAATGTGCTTACAATGGTTGAAGCAGCCACCAGACAGCTGAAAATGTATCTGGTGCCACATTCCACCACACAGAACGCTATGCTGGGCCTTGAAAATCGAGCCTTGTGGGGACAAGGCACCCTAGAAGGAATCAAGTCAGACAACGGGACTCACAAAACCAAACCAGACAATGGGATACTCGATAACATACTGATGTCATGTCTCTTATATATGGAAGGAGTTGACAAGGCAGGGAAAAGCATGCGATTTAAGTAAGCTGCTGTGGAACCAGAACACTGATGTTGGGGCAGTGAGTCATGTTGTATATTACTCATTTTATATATTATCTCATTAGTAGTATTGTTATTACTGTTGTTTCTTGTATCTTTGTCTTGTTCTGTTAAACTGTCCTTATTTTAACCCACAGGATTTTATCTTTTTCTCCCAATTCTCCTTCCCATTCTATTGAGGGTGGGGAAGGAGTGAGTGAGATGTTCTGTGGTACTTAGTTGTCAGATGGAGTTAAACCACAAAAACAAACTAGTATTCTCACAGGAATGGGATTCAATGGAAATTACACATTTTTCCCTTGGAAGATATTCTACGACAAAACCAAACAAAATAAAACAAACACAAAAAGGACTAATTTATACAGGGAGAAGAAAATAAGAACAAACATAAATTAGATTATGATTTTAAATGACAAGGAAAGGTTTAAGTGCTTTCTAAAGGTCTGTCCACAACTGCACACAGACATGCATGACACTGGGACAGACCATCAGAGAATGATGCTGTGCTGGGGAGCAGCTAACATCCAGATGAGGAAAGCAAGCAAAGATCAAGATGGAGAAACCATAGAGGCTGACAGTAATGGAGGAAAAGAGACAAGAAAGATGAGACTTTCACACACCTAAGTCTCCAAAGGTCTATAAATAACCTCCCCTGTACAAGGACCATGAGGGGTCAGGGTGGGAAACAGAGGGATCTCCCTCTCCAGGATTCAAAGCATGAAGCCCCTTGCCCCAGATATTTCTTTAAAGCCACATGACCTGAAGATTCGGTTTACCGCTTAAATGTGAATTTCTTTTGAGAAAGCAGCAGGGGAAAAAAACAAGTGGGGAAAAGACTGAAAGAGATGTCTCACACATTCCCAGTCCTCAGGACCACCAATCACTCTGGTGTGAATACACCTCTTTTATATGGGGCATATGACAAAAGACATAAGCTAAAACTGGGAAGAGGAAGGACAAATGCTACTTAATATGCCTGATTAATCCTTAACAAAGAAATGTGGCTTAGCAAAGAGTACTACCCACAGAATTTAGACTGATTTGCAGAGAGACTCTGCCAAGAAGATGCTAAGAGAGCCGAGGGCACCATAAACACCACTGGCACGTGCATGTGTCCAGGTGGAGGGGAAAAGTCTGGGTCCTTGGCCAGGCCCTGGGACAGGAGTGGGGAGACTTTTCAGGAGTTCTCACAGGTCATTGAAGTAAAAGTGAGGGGGGACTGTAGGCCTGGAGAAGCATCAGTTTTCCTACTGACCTTCCAAACTAAACACAAAAGAACATGAAATGCATGACAATAACCTAAAGTGCTCACCAGCCACTGCTCCAGTTTTAGGGGCCTTCCTAGGAAAACTTTAGCCTAGATGCTTAGCAGCTCTCCTGGGAGGAAGATGCTGATTATCTTGCAGAACCATGATGTTTTTCCCATGATAGTTTATCACTGTTTCTTATAGTAAAAATAAAATTATTTTTCAAGCGATAAAAGAGGAATTGTCTGTTTAAGACATGTCTTGCTTTTGTGAATACTAAAATCTGTGTATGACATATGTATGTAGACACACAAATTCTTAGGGCTTTATTAAACTTGAAAATGATGATTTCAATATTACTGCTCTTTGATTTATTTTTAAACTTTGAAATCACCTTGCTCACCTTTTCTCCCATCTCAGTTTCTAAAGTAGTGTTCTAAAGTCTAAACTGTGTATCTTTACAAGAATACAAATGTAAGACAACCCAGGACTGGAACTATATCTATAGGGAAGCTTTTTATTCTTTCTTTTTTTTTTTTTTTTTTTTTTTTAAATCCTGCAAACAAACAAACAAAAAATTTAAAATTAATATCTGGACTAACACTCTGTGTAGAAAATATTAACCTGGAGCAAATTTTTATGCAGGCAAGTTATAAATCCCTGGAAATATTACAGTAGCAAACCACACTGACCTTTAACTCTAGGATTGCAAATGGTAATGCTATAATAATTGTGTATGTCCTTTTATTGTGTGACTCCCCACTCCCCCAGCCTACTAGGAAATCAGAAATGATGGCCTTTAGCAGTCCTTTAAATTGAAGGTATAGGGATGCCTTAAGTTTATTCCCAGTTATATATAACCATGTATTATTATTATTATTTATATCTTGCTAGCGGCACTTAGAATGCAGCTGCTCCTGTGGGTAGGCTTGTAAAGGAAGGTGTTATGTTTTTAGAACAAGTATTAAATGTGTACATGAGATAATGCTGTATAGATGCTTTCTTTTAATATTTTTGTGAATTAACACTGCAGTTTCTGAAGCAAGGAGGATACCATGCAGCATTTAGTAATATCAGAAATAGACAAGATTTAATGAGGGGATGGACATTTATATAAATATTAAAATTCAGCATTGCAATAGTCACTGCAAGCTGAGAAATGACTAATCAGGAAATAAAACTGAATGTTTAATAATTAAAATACTCTCTAGCTAACACGTTTCAACAAAATCTTGATTGTCTCTCACACAGAGACTGGTGTGTGACTCCTGAGGAGGTGGGCAGGAGCACTGGCCAGCACGACAAATTCTCCTGTTTGTGTGATTTTGCAGACTGGCACTGCTAGAGATCAATGTCAAAGTGCGATGCAAGTTTGCCAAAGTCACGAACAAACAGAAAATGACAGGAGCCCAGGATATTCTTTGTTTGGTTTTGAAAATAACACTTTATGTATTTGTTTTAAATGTTGCTTCCAAGTTTGAAACAGATAGGTACTGAATTCAATAGGGTCCTCTTCTTTTAAGGAGATATACATCCAGGAATCTTTTGTAACCTGGTTCCTTATGCAGGGGTAAGACTAACACACACACATAAAATAAAATTATTGAGCTATTTTAATACTTTTTCTGCCATGTATTCAGGACCCTCTAAAGTTGTCATTCGCTACTGTTTCATTTAATTCCCTAGCCTTCAGGGTAATGTCAGAAAATTGAAGAGATTAGGAGCTCTCCCTTTTCTGTTCAATGCATTTGTGTTGCAGTAAATTGGTACCAACCTTCAATCTCATGGTCAGGGCTCTCCAGGGTCCTTGCAGTGATATGACAGAGCAGTCAGCTTGATAAATGGTACACACCCCCTCCAGCTCAATGGAGAAAGCTTTCCTCCCTGTCTCTGCAATTGTCTCTCCCACACTAGTAAAGATGAAACACTTAGCTGTCTTACTGCAGTAAGGAATGTCACTACTCTGTTTAAATTGTCTGTGTTAATTAGAATTATTTAATGGGCAGTGGCAAATGCAGGATATGGCCTTGTTGTGAACTAGAGGAAATGGAAAACCTTTAGCTTGGAAAATGACTTTTGATGCAGCACTCCCTGGCCTCAAAACAGCAGAAAAATGAACCAAACCAACTGCTACATTAGAACTGTAAATAACTTTAAATAAAACATACTTACTAAAGAGGCAGCTCAGTTATATAGTTAAATTTATGCTTAACTTCAAGCTTAGGAGCTATTGCTCATGATACAGGGAGACTACGCACAGTGTCACATTACGCCCTTACTTAATTACCTTGTTGCATTGGAGCTAATACATACGAAGTTAATACAGGCACTAATATACGCACTGCATTGAAGTGTATCTAGCAAAACATTTAAGCAAATGCATCTCTCCTATTCTGATTCCTTGTGCTTCAAGACATTTCTAGTACTTGTTTGCCTGAACTGGCATTGGGAGTCCTTAAGCACTGTGGAGAGGTCATATTGGTCTTTTTCATTGTGTGTAAAAATATAAAGGGAATATGGAGGGTAAAGAAGAGGCTTTAAAAATTATATTTACAAACTCCTCTTTTCCTAGAAACTTGGTCCTGAACAGCCAGGCATATGTGTTTTTGTGTGCACACCCATATGTTTCATATTTTTTTCTTGCAGACAGATGATCTAAAAGGACATCACGTGAAATTTAAAACAGATGATTGGCTGGAGGATTTAAATAAACAAATCTTAAAACACCATTGACATTAAAATAAACATGTGGAGGACCAACTTGCAATGGGGCAAGAAATAAGGGGGTCGGTTCCACTAAATGATATATTTTTTAATTGCAATTCGTACTTGCTAAAGATCAAGCAGTGTAAGTTTTAACTGAGGTTTGATACAATTTCCAACTAAAAATATATAACAGCTTTACACAAAAATACCCACAGCTTTAAATAATACAATTAAGCTGGCTAGATGTGCACTAAAATGAGTCATTTGCTAAATAGTCCAATGAAAGATCACTGAAAAGAGTTGGAAAGCCTGAAATGAAGTGGTTAATACAGGCCTTGTTTCTCAGATTGAGTACACATATCACACATTGCACACCAAAGTCTGATTTTCTACTCTGGCCTATTCTAAACCCACAGAAGAACAGACCTGCTGTTTCACTTCAGACTGTGAGTTGATCGCCTTTCCCTATCTCATTATGCCTCTGGCATTGCATAGGGTGAGGAGAGCAGTAAGTGGTAACAGGCCATATAGTGATGGTAATTGCTGGTAAATTAAGAACAAAGGGAACAATCTTATCTCTAAAATTCCTCACCTTAGTACATTTGCCAGAGTCTTAGGGCTATATGTTCAAAGCCCTATGTGCAGTCATTTTCCAGTAACCCCTCTTCAGGGATATGGGCTCATTTTCAAATTGCTGGGAATAGACTGTAAGTGCAAAACACACACCATGTAGGAATCAGAAGGAGCTGGGTAAACCTGAAGACTCTGGATGGAATTGTGATTTCATTTGCTAAAAATGCATGTTACTTGTCCCAGGTTTACAAGGAAACTGTGGTAGGCTGACCCTAGCCAGGAGACAAGCACTCACACAGCTGCAGGACAGGAAGAAAATAGAAGGAAGGTGAGAAGGCTCATGGATCAAGATAGAGACAGCTTAACAGGTGAAGCAAAAGCAAAGCAAAATGAGGAATTTATTTACTACTTGACTTTGACAGAAAGGTGTACAGCCACTCTCTGGAAAGTGGAGTCTCAGCACACAGAACACTTAATTGGAAAGATAAACACCAGAACCACCAATACTCCTCTTTCTTCCTCCTTTCCTTTAACATTTGTTGCTGAGCATGACATTCTATGGTATATGATATCACCTGGTCAGTTTGGGTCAGCTGTCCTGGCTTTGTCTCCTCTGTTTCTTGCCCACCCTAAGCCTACTTATTTTGGGGGACAGAGGGTAAAAAACAGAGGGCCTTGAAGGTTTGCAATCACTTTTCAGAGCAACAGCCAAAACATTGGTGTATCACCACAGTTCCAGCCACAAAACCAAACTACATCATATTGCAGGTTGCCACGAAGATAATCAACTCCATCCCAACCAGATCCAGCACAGAAGTCAAGAGAGCTGAAACTCACCAGTGAAACCTCTTTCAGTCAAGTCAGACCTTGTCCCCAGGTCAGACACTTCCACAGATGATAAGAATCAACATTTGCATGGACAAATCAAGGTCATCACCAGTAAGCACATATAGCTGCTTCCATTTTCATTTTTATTCAGGAAAGTCAATCTCCTGGGCAGCCTGCACTGATCACCTCTACATTATCCTGTCTTCTCTCCTCCTGGCTAAAAAGTGGGGCCACATTACCTCAGAAGTATGGGTCAGGACAAGCTTTTGTTGTGTGAGGTGGTGGCTTCCAAGTATGAGGCAAATATTTTCAACCTGCTTAAGACCAAGGATTGAATGTGTCACATGCTTTATAAACAGGATTAACAAACATGAACAGAGAAGATGCTAGTGAAGGAACAATAAAAGATCTATACCACTGTTACTTAAACATCACCTGTAATTCATTTGGCAGCACAAAGAGATTTGGAGATAATATTTAAGTATGTTTTTGACTGAAAATCATGCTTGAATTTGATCTTTTTCTGTATTTGACCCTGTTTGGGAATAGCAAGAATATTCAATTCATTCTGCTTGTAACAACAAGGAATAAATAAGATTTTTTTACTAGAAGAGAAAAATTGCATGTGAGGAAGGAAATTCTACTCATCTACTCAGATGTCTAAATGCCACTATTATTATTGATGCTAATACTGAGCTCTGCAAATGCTGGATGATTTGGGACTGGGAGTTTGAGAGAACTCTAAAACTGGCATGAGGGACATGTACACTGTCTCAAAATCCTGAAAAGCACCCGTAAATTTTGTATATCCACTCTTGTAACACAGGATTGTAGTATGAAAGCATATTACTGAAAATTTTTTTTAACATTAAAATAACACTGGTGTCTCCAAATTCATTGTTTCCCTAGTAAAAAGTGAAATAATTTTTTTTGCCTTCTGGGTTTTTTTGTTACTGCTCTTACACATCATGGCATAAACCTTGTTCAACATTCACACAGTAAACAAGCACCTTCTCTGAGTGCCATGAGTTCTTTTCAAGGTACTTCATCAAACATTTATTGCCAGTGCAGCCAGATGATGAGAATGGACACCAACTCACTGTTGATCCTGAAATACACTGGACTAGCTCCTGAAAAAGTGTTGATAGATGGAGTGATCCAGACTTGTAAACTAGTATGCCGATTTTCATTTACCATTGTCAGGTCACCATGGGTGCCTTATTGAAACAGAGTGAAATTTTACATGCAGAACAGTTGCTGCAGTTTTATACTACCTGTGTCCTGTGTAATAATTCATGACCTGAGTAATAAAGAACTCATTAAACCTATTTTCTGCTTTTCCTTTATACATGGACCTCCCAGCAGTTTAAGCCACACATAATGAGTTCAAACATTTTAAGGAATCGTGTTAAAATTATCTACTGTTCTTTTATATCTGAAATCTTTCTTTTATTTTTCTCCACTACATTGTTAGCATAACTGGGAAACAATGTATTACCCTAATTACATGTTATTTATTAGGCAGCAAGCAAATAAGTCATTCAAAGACAAATCCCTGTAGTTATTCATGGAACTGCTTTAGATGACAAAGATACAGTAAACCAAGCCATCTTTCATTGTATTTATTACACACTCTTTGTACTAATGAACAATAACAGGCTTTGCTGAAATAATAGCTTCCGTTCTGAGTTGTGGTAAATGGTATACAGGCCATATTCATCAAAAGCACGTCAAAGCCGTGGATGGCCTTTATTTATTTTGCTTGCACTTGAGGAAATTGGGTAGCTGGTGAACACCAATGATTTGGAGGGTTTAATAAACATAATGTAAGATAATTAATGCCTTAAAAAAACCAACACGCATAATATACTAGTGGCTGCTTAACCCCTGGGAAACACGCAGTGGTGAAGATGCTGGCAATTTATTTTTATAACCCCTACCTTTGAAAAAGCCTATGCATTCTCTTTTCTCTCAATATGAGACAGTCTTTGTGTTGTTAAGCAAGCATTGACTCTGCATGACATTGGCATAAAAATTTCTTGTTAACTTCACTCATCACTTGGAATTAATGAATGCTGTAAAAGAAAAGGAGCAAATCTGAATATGAAATCACAAAAAGAAAGAAACATAAAATAATTGAGAGAAGAAAAGGGCTTTGGAATTGGCTGGTTTAAGTACTCTAGGTTAGATTTTAAGTGCTTTTTAGAGAATAATTTGGAATTCATGTCTTCGTCCTTGCACATAGAAGTCCTACACATAATGATGTGAAAACACTCTTTCTCCTCCTGGTGAATATTTATGCTTCCAGGAAGCTGATGGACAAGACAACATAAGAATATCTTTGAGTGTCATCATCAGGGTCATTTCCTAGGAACTGCATTCAAGTATCTTTTTATGATCCAGATATTAAAGAACCCGATCTCCATCAGACCTGGTAAAAGTACTACCCTTTTTGGGCATTGGGTTAGAGCTCTAGTTGTCTTTATGTTGCTCAAGACCTGATCTGGCAAAAATGTAATAACAATGTCTACTGGATAAGTCCTTTTGGGTGGTACAGGTGAGACATCTCAGTGAAATATGTACTCAGGTGCTTAACATTGTCTAGCTTTCAGAGCCCTGGGCAACCATAGGAGAAACATGTAAGGAACTTCACAGATAATCACCATTAGGAATGAGCACTTTCCAGGGTTTTACTACATCTGCACAAAAACCAAGAGCCTACACTTTGAAGTCAGTTACCCAAATGGCAATTAGCCAAAGCTCAGCATCTTTTTTTGAAATGAAAAGAAGGACAATGTGAAGCATCAGTAGCATTCACTATACCAGCTAAAGATATGGATTCTGTCCACCTACTTATCTTTTTTTCAGCAACGGATATTTGAAACTAATTCCCTGTATGCATTTGCAAATGAAGAATGGTGTAAATGTTCATTACCAAAAGAAAAATCCACCTGAATCTTTCAGGAGTCTTCCATAAAAATGAAATAATATGACACAGTGAAACAAGCACTATGTGTGGTTTTTTTAGAACAGTTGGGTAAGAAGAACAAATTGCTTGCTAACATTGTGAGAGGAGTGCCAAGACTGTAAATACAGTTCAATAAATTCAGTCCAACAAGTTTATTTCTTTATCCTTCCCTTGTCTTTTGAGACTTAAACTGAGCAAATGAAATCAATTTAAAATAATAATTGCAAATTTATGTCTCTAATTCTTTTAAAAACTCATGGTCATTTTTGTAATTGCTTTCATGTTTATTCTTAATGAAAATACCTGAGTTCACTTTATAAGAACACTCATGGGGTCTGGATGGGATTTAGAGATTTCTTACTGGGATCTAGCTGATGGATTTCTTTCACTGAAATGTACAAAGTTGCACAGGGTTGTATATCTATATCCCAAAGCAAAACCATAGTTCATATTTATAACAGGAAACTGTAGGATCATAGAATAGTTTGAGTTGAAAAGGACTTTTAAAGTTAATGTAGTCCAACCCTTCCTGTAATGAGCAGGGACATCTTCAAATAAATCAGGATGCTCAGAGCCTGATCCAACCTGACCTTGAATATTTCCAAGGAGAGGGTGTCTAGCACCTTTCTAGGCAACCTCTGTTGGTGTTTCACCTTCATTGTAAAAAAATTCTTCCTTATATCTATTCTGAATCTACTCTCTTTTCATGTAAAACCATTGTCCCTTCTCCTGTCACAAAAGCCCCTGCTAAAAAGACTGTCCAAATCTTTCTAATAGGTCCCTTTTTATATTGAAAGGTCACAATAAGGCCTCCCTGAAGCCTTCTCTTCTCCAGGCTGAACAACCCCAGCTCTCTCAGTCTGTACTCATAGGAGAGGTGTTCCAGCCCTCTGGTCATTTTTGAGACCGTCCTCTGGACCTGTTTGAACAGGTCCATGTCTTTCCTGTGCAGAGGACTCCACAGCTGGATGCAGTACTCCAGTGTCCACGTTTTAGTTAGAACAGAACTAATTCTGTTCAGTGATTTTACTTTTAAGCTCAGTCTCTTCTAAGTGACTGCATTTTCTGAAGTTAACAGCACATTTTTATAGTATATGCTTCTAGCAGTGAAAAACATTGTTTACAATTATTACCAAGAACTGGTGTGCAGAAAGGCTCTTGCTTCTACTTGCTCCTATGGAGACCAAGGTCACTGCTAAATCTTGTGTGCCATATTGGGGCTGCAGAAAGTAGAAGGATGCATCTGCAAGGAGGAGCAGACAGGATGAGTAACTCTAAATTTACCAACAAGGTATTCCATTCCATTCCATTCCATTCCATTCCATTCCATTCCATTCCATTCCATTCCATTCCATTCCATATATGTCATACTCAATACAATGCTAAGGGATTGTGAGGGTCAGGGTCTTTTTATTCAATGGCCAGCCTCCAGAGAGGGCTCTGTCCATTCTTCCTTTGGTCCAATCCATGCATTCCTGAATCCAGTTCCTGAATCTGTTTCCTGTCTGCTGCTGAGTCCAGTTTGGGACTTCCCCAGTGCCTGCTCCACAGCATCAGTGGTGATGTTGATATTATTGTGATTGAGGAGTGGAGTCCAATATTAATTTTGTATATACTTCATTTTATTATTATTTTCATTAAAGCTGTTTTAGTTTTCTTTTATGATCCATTTCTCTTCCACTTTGGGAAGAGAGGGGTTAATAGAATCTGTCACTCATCTAGTGGCCAGCCCAGCCCCAGTCCTTGACATAGAGATAGGATCTCACCAGAACAGAGATCAGAATCACCTCCCTCAACCTGCTGCCCATGTTTCTTTTGATGCAGCCCAGCATATAGTGGGCTTTCTGGACTTCAAGGACAAACTGATGTCTCCTGTTTGTTTTTTCATCCACCAGTACCCCCAAGTCCTTCTTCCAGGCTCACTCTTTCTACCCATTTTAAAATTGTGTCCAATGTTTCCTTTTTCCTGTCACCAGGGTCTTCACCTGACTGACATGACTTTTCAAATATCATGAAGAATGGCTTGGCAACTACTCCAGCTCATTCTGTCAGCACTCTAGGAATTATCTCATCAGCTCCCACAGACTTACATATGTTCAGGATCTTAAGGTAGTCTCAAACCTGATCTTCTCTTACATAGGATTTTGTTCCTCCAATCCCTGCCTTGAGGTTTGTCCCCTCAAGAGGTGTGAGAGATTGCTAGTGAAGACTGAGGCAAAACTGTTGCAACTCAGCCTTCTCTTTCTCTGTTGTTACAAGCTTGCCGGTCTTGCTCATCAAGGGGGGTACAATTTATTTAGCTTTCCTTTTCTGCCTGACGTGCCTGTAGAAGCCTTTATTATTCTTTTCATCTTTTGTCAACTCCAGTTGCCTAACCGACCCTATCCCTACACAACCAGGCAGTGTACCTATTCTCTCTTCCCAGGATAACTGTCCCTGATTCCACCACCTTGGCTTTTAGTTTGACTGGCAAGTCTTGATTCAAACATGGTGGCCTCTTGCCAACATTTCCTGATAATCTTACACATGGGGATTGAGAGCTCTTGTGTTCTATGGAAAGTTTCCTTTAAGATTTGTCAGCTCTGTTCTGCTCCTTTGTCCCTGAGGGCCATTTCCCAAGGGTTCATATTGACTAACTCCTTGTAGAGCTGGAAGTTTGCTTTCCTAAAATTCAGGGTCCCGTATTCCTCAGCAAACTCCATCAGTGCATGATCACTGCAGCCCAGGCTGCCTCCAATCTTGATGTCTCCAATTAGCTTGTGTTGGTAACCAATTGGTCCAGTAACATATCCCCTCTGGTAGAATTGTCTATTACCTGGCTTAATAAGTTATCCTCAATGCATTTTAGAAGTCTCCTGGATTGATACTGCTCACCTGTACATTGTAGTGGGTTTGGTGCCAGTGGTACAGTTGTGTTTGTTAAGCATGCAGATTACAAATGAGTAAATTCTGTTTAACCCAGACGGCACTACTATGCAATACTAAGATCAGAGAGAGAGAAGAGAAATAACAGGTTGATTAATACAATGTAACTGATTTTCCAATTTTGCAATTAAGTTTAGTGGGAAATACGTCATTGATGAAGACAATGCTGCCAGAAGTGCTGATGTAAAGTGCAGTTATTCCATAAAATGATCACATGAACAAGAGATGCTGGTCATCTCTAAGTAACCCATAGTCCTCTACATAATTGCTCTGTCACCTTAGTTTACCTTTACAGAGGAACTCATCTTGGTTTTGTCTAAGAAAACTTGCTGTCTCAGTCTATTAATGTTGCAAAGGCTATGAGCCTCAGAGTGACATGTCTGGAAGAGATTTACTCTGTTCTGAGATTCTCAATGTGTAAACAAGATACTGGGTTCACCAGTGTCTTTCCTCACAAGCTGAAATAATTTCAGCCAGCTCTTAAATTTCAGGGTAGTTTTTCAGTCTTTCATCTGAGGAAAGAGAGTCTTTGCACAAGAGATTGTGAGGCTGATTGACAGGGCTTTAAACTAGATTCGAAGGGGGATGGGGATGTTGCTTGCTAGAGAGGCCCCTGGGTGTAATAGCCCAGCACTTGTGGGGCAGCGTGCTAACATTTTTGAGAACCAGAAGACCTACCACCCCTCAAGGGCAAAATCTACACACTCAACTCCCTATCTGAAATGCTTATGCACCAACTCACACAGCATGGGGAACAAGCAGGAGGAATTGGAGATCTGTGTTTGGTCACGGGGCCATGATCTCATTGCAGTTACTGAGACATGGTGGGATAGCTTTGTCTTGGTTTGAAAGACAGGTGTCTGCCAAGGAAGGCAGGAGTCCCCCTTGGAATGGAAAATGCAACCCCCTCCCCTCCGAAAGCTTATAATTTTGAAATTAAGGGGCTTTCAGGCAAAGATATGAGGAATAGGAATAACCGTTCTTTACTAAATATATATATAACAAGGCAAACAAACAACAATAACTATGTCAGTAACAGCAAACAGCACCAGGAACCCAGTGCCAACCTCTGGGGTGGCTTCCGGTGAGCAGGGAGGGCGCGATGGTCTCCCCGCCGCTCCGGAGCCAGCTCAGCCCTCATGTGGCAATGGCCGACGAAAAGCCTGTGTCACGAACCCGCCTGGGCAGCCGATCCCAGTGTCCAGCAGGATCCTTGGGAGACAGCAGGGGTAGAAGGAGAAGCAGGAAACGCAGCAGGGACGACCTCTCTCCAAGCTGATCCCGGTGTCCCGACGGTTCCTCGGGAAGCAGCAGGGAGAGCATGAGATGCAGTGGGGATGAGGTCTCTGCACCGAGGGCAGCTTCTTCTCACCTCGAATGCAGGGAGCAAAACAAGAGCCCTAGGGGCTCCACCCAACCCCCTTTATTCGGCTGGCTGGACCCCTCCCCCTGTGGCCAGGTCCTTTTGTCTCTCTTAAGCACAGCAATTTATCTCCTGGACGAACAAGTATGGAAAAATTCTTTAAGAGAAGAAGGAAAACAGAAGAACTCCCCAAAACCCCAACAAGTTTACATGACTAGAATGTTGTCATGGACAGATATGTGCTTTTTAGGAAAGAGACCAACAAGGCAAGGTGGTGGAGTTGCTCTTTATGTGTGGG
Organism: Todiramphus chloris collaris; assembly: GCA_025345505.1. Classification (NCBI taxonomy): domain Eukaryota; kingdom Metazoa; phylum Chordata; class Aves; order Coraciiformes; family Alcedinidae; genus Todiramphus; species Todiramphus chloris. The sequence continues at coordinate 25,226,279 of JANVCC010010406.1, read as the reverse complement.
AGCAACTGGAATGTATCAAGCTCTACCCAGGGAGCAAAGAAGAATGTGTTGAAAGCTCATGCGTAAGAATTAAGGGGCAGGTAAACATTGTGTCTCCTACAGACTACCAAACCAGGAAAAAGATGTTGATGAGGCCTTCTACAAACAGCTGGAAGTAGCCTCAAGATCACATGCCCTGGTGCTCATGGGTGATTTCAATCACACTGATATTTGTTGGAAAGGCTACACTGTGAGGAATACTCAGTCCAGAAGGCTCTTGCAGTACATTGAAAATAACTTTCTGATCCAGGTGGAAGAAGAGCCAACATGGAGAGGTGTGATGCTAGACCTTGTATTAATGAACAAAAAAAGTCTGGTTGGGGGTGTGAAGCCTGGGGGAAGCCTTGACAGTAATGATCATGATGTGGCAGAGTTTAGTATAATGCAAGGAAGAAGCAGGTCAGTAAGTAGGATTGCAGCTCTGAACTTCAGGGGGCTAACTTTGTCCTCTTCAAAGACCTATTTGGGGGAATCCCATGGGCTAAGACTCTAGAAGGTAGAGGGACCCAAGAGGGATGGTTTATATTCAAATATCACTTCCTCCAAGTTCAAGGTAGGCGTATTTGAGTAAAAAATCAAGAAGAGGAGGCAGGAGACTGACATGGATGAGCAAGGAGATGCTGGAAAACTCACATGGGTGATACTGTTGTCGGCGTCTACTACAGACCACCAAAACAGGAAGAACCTGTCGACAAGGCCTTCTACAGGCAACTGAAAGTAGCCTCAAGATCACATGCCCTGGTGCTCATATGTGATTTCAATCATGCTGATATTAGTTGGAAAGTTCACACAGCCAGACATAAGCAGTCCAAAAGGTTCCTACAGTGCATCAATGACAACTTTCTGCTGCAGGGGTTAAAGAACCAACAAGGAGAGGTGTGATGCTTGATCTTGTATTAACAAACAAAGAAGGCCTTGTGGCAGATGTTATAGTTGGGGATAGTCTTGGCTGTAGCGACCATGACATGTTAGAGTTTAATATCATTAGGGAAAAAAAGCAGAGTCATAAGTAAAACTTCTACCCTGGACTTTAAGAGGGCTGACTTTGTCCTCTTAAAAAATCTGCTTAGAAGTATACTGTGGGCTAGGTCTCTAGAAGGAAGGGGCCTAAGAGAGCTGGTTAATATTCAAACACTACCTCCTCCAAGCTCAAGATAAATGAATTCCCTTAAAAAATGGATGTAATTTACCCTGACTTCAGTAAGGTTTTGATACTGTCTCCCATAACATCCTCATAGAAAAACTCAAGAACATAGACAATTGGTCTGTGAGGTGGATTGAAAACTGGATCAACAACACAGTTCAGAGGGTTGTGATCATCAGCACAGAGTCAAGCTGGAGGCCTGTGGCCAGTGGTGTTCCCCGGCATCAGTACTGGGTCCAGTTTTGTTCAATATCTTCATCAACGACCTGGACAAGGGGATAGAGCATACCCTCGGCAAATTTGCTGATGATACAAAACTGGGATGGGTGGCTGACATGCCAGAAGACTGTGCTGCTATCTATTGTGATCTGGACATGCTGGAGAGCTGGGCAAAGGTGACCCTCATGAGGTTGAAGAAGGGTGAGTGTAGAGTCCTGCATCTGTGGAGGAATAACACCAGGCACCAGTACAGGTTAGGGGTTGCCCTGCTGCAAAGCAGCACCACAGAGAAAAACCTTGCAGTTCTAGTGGATAGCAAGTTATCCATGGGACAGCAATGTGCCCTTGTGGCCAGAAAGGCCAATGGCATCCTGGGGTACATTAAGAAAACTGTGTCCAGCAAGTGGAGGGAGCTTTTTCTCTCTCTCTACTCTGCTCTAGTGAGACCTCACCTGGAATACAGTTTTGGGCTCCCCGTTTTAAGAGGGACAGGGATCTACAGGAAAGAGTCCAATGGAGAACTACGAGGATGATTAAGGGACTTGAGCATCTTCCCTATGAAGAAAGACTGAGAGAACCGGGGCTGTTTTGTCCTGAGAGAAGATTGAGAAAGCACCTTATTAATGCCTATAAATATCTGAAAGGTAGGTGTCAAATGGTAGGAGCCAATCTCTTTTCTGTAGTTCCCAGCAATAGGACAAAGAACAATGGGTATAAACTTGAGCACAGAAGGTTCCACCTCAACATGAGAAGGAACTTCTTTACTGTTAGGGTGACGGAGCTCTGGAACAGGCTTTCCAGAGAGTCTGTGGAGTTATGTTCTCTACAAACTTTAAAAAATTGTTCCTGTGCATTCCTGTGCAACATGCCCTAGGTGATCCTCCTTTGACAGGGGGGTTGGACTCAGTGGTCTCCAGAGGTCCCTTCCATCCCACACCATTCTAGGATGATTCTATGATTCTGTGATTCTATGATATGGTGATGGATAAAGTTATACAGATATATTTACGTTCATTTCCTTCTGGCAGTAATAAGGCCCCCAAAAAACCCCAGAAGTAAAATTCAGCTCTGCCCTTACCCAATAAACATATGAAAAAGGTAGACTGATGCAGACAGAAAGTGCTATCTGGACTAATAGTATGTCAGTTAGTTGAACTATAGCATGCTCTATATATTTACAAAACTTGCCTCACTTGAACTGTGTTATAGTGAAAATGTTCTCTAGTGTCATGTAATTCTGCTGATCCATTCTTCACGTCATCTGGGAAGTTAGACAGCTGCCATATAAACTGCCATATTTGTCTCTTTATATATGAGACCAATGGATCATCATTAAAGGAAAACCTAAAAGCAGAGTAATGGCTCATTCACCTTTCACCCTGGAGAAGGGGTGTGTTCTCAAGAGTAAGGGTGAGTGCATTTGGAGGACACAAAGGAAGCCTATGCTGTGATAAATGGCAGTGAAGATAGGACCCTTGCTATCCAACACCACAGATGATTTATGCTTGTGAACACAAATAGTTATGACTAGGTCCCAAACATAATGAAGGAAAGCCCTGCAGTGTTTCAACATGTGACAAAGCATATAACCACATTCAGTTATTCAAAACTGCACACAGAGACACATATATTGCTTAAACCCATATGAAGCTTTTTAAGGGTGTAAATATTCAGAAAAGGCTGTGCTTATGAGCTAAGAAATACAGTAAGTGCACCATTATTAACTTATTCCTTGCTGCCTAAGATTTAAGACAACTGCATCATCATGTACCTAGTAATTCTCCTTTGAAGTAATGAATGAATAACAGTGACAAATGTTGCTATCATATAATTGGTATAATGAGTTTCAATGGGGATGAGATTCTGAGCGTGATTTCTATTTCCTTATAGCTGGGGTAGATTAAGCATAAATCATGGAAGTTACTGCAGATTTAACCCTTACATGACTGAGAGAGATGTCTGACCTGCATTTTATGGACAATTTTTAGAATAAACCATCTGAAAATAAGAAATTCCACCAAATCTTAACCAACTGACATATAAAACATTGTAGATCAGATGGTAAGCATCTTACAAACTGCTTTAGAAATAAGTGCAGACTGTCACCTAGAATTAGAACTACAAAAGGTCTTGTTAGTTACGGCTTTCATTTAGTCTCCTAAGCCATAAAGGATGTTTGAATTAAACTGTTAGGTCAAGCTAGTGCTCTCAGAGACAAGCAGGACAGTTTCTCCCATTCTTCTGTGATTCTGTGTTTGCATTTAAGGAACTCTGAGCTGAACGATTGCCATTCTCTCTTTATGGATCAGTTTCCTCTCTGACTGCATTTTTATCCATTTGATTGGATTGGAAAGCAAGTACATATTTCTGTAGAAGAAATAAAGAAAATGTTCCATAAAATAAATACAATGCTCCTTTCATCATAAAGTAAGATGTGACAAAAAAACTGCCATGAACATTCTAACTCTGTCCTAAACTCAGCATCAGAAACATGGATAATGTGAGATTTACTAAAGATTGCCATAATTTGCGTTCATTATTTTATACTTAGCAATGGATGGTGAAATTGCTTACCCATTTCAACAAATAAGCAGTACATACTAGGCTTTACACTGACTTTTTTTTCCAGAAGTAACACTATAACAGAAACCAGGAGATCTTTACTTCAGGTCTTCTTTCCTTAGGTTTACTTTTTTTTTTTTTTCCTAGAACTTTATTCCCCATCTCTTTGCTGAGGTGCTATTAATAACTAGTTCTTCCTCAAGACAACTCTATCCAAACATATGTATAGGAGATGTCCATTACAAGGCAGAGATGCCTCCAAAGGGAGGTAAACAGATAGGAAGGATAATGAGAAATATGTGACATCTGGATTGTGTGATGCTGGGCTGTAATCCTTTCAGAAGTGATGCAGAGACAAGGGTGTGAGATGTCCAGTGCTGACTATAGAAAATTACAGTGGCCAGAATAAAGAGATTCCAGAGGACCGTGCTTTCCTTTTTCTTCTTAGCGCCTCCCTGGTCCCCCACTTTTCTTCTACTTTTTTCTCTACCTTAAAACTATTGTAAAAATAGATCTGTCTGAAAGGAAGGAGAGGATAATTGGGTGGTAACTGTAGTGTCTGTGATGGTTTTATTCCAAGGCAACAATTCAGAATAAAACACAGGCTCTCATATTTAGTCAACTGCTGAGGCCTTCTGACAGATGAATGTGAAAACCATTCCGTGGACCAGTTCTTAATCACCCAGGGACAAGGGAGCACTGATTAGGTGAATGTGGAGGAACAGTGCTCTTTAAAACATAAGAGGTTTTTCACCTCCATATTGCCAATTATCTATTATCCTGAATAACCAGCCAGACAGCAAAGTTGAGGAGAAGTGCCTGGATAAAATAGAAATATGACATGTGAAATACATATAAACCAGAAGACTGGACAAGGAGGATGTAAAGGATAAAAGAAAATTGGTGACAGCTGATTGTAGAGCACAGATTCCTGAGCTAGTGACTATGCAAAAAGATGAGTACACAGGACAGAGTGCCTGAACATGGTTATATTCTCCTTCTTAACAGACTGTCTCATACAGAGTCAGACAAGCATCTTTGACCCACAATCAGACTTCTCAGATACTCCATCACAAATACTGAAGGACAAACTGTAGCAACCAAATGCTAAAAGACATGCACAAAAAATATATTAGTACCATGCACGTTGTTCTGGGTGAATTACTGACGTCCAGTCCATACAATAAATCAATGCAAGCAAGCACCTGGATTAGTAAAGGTCCATTTAAAGATGTTACTTTAAACATCATTTTGTTAAAAAAAACAAGCAAACAAACAAACAAAAAAAAAACCCAAAAAACCACAAACACACACACACACCCCCCCCCAAACCAAAAAACAGGGCTGGAAGATGCATACTTCTTTAATTTATTAAAATGGGGGTGGGGGATGGGGGCTGTGGAAAGTGCAGTTACAAGCACTCAAAACCTATTATTTCGCATTTCCTTTCCCAAATCCGTATTCTGGAAGACTAAGTGATCTTCAGGAATCTGAAGAATATTCTGAAATTCTACACTTATCCACAATTATCATCATATTGAGCAAGCCACTAAGGCTTCAAGTCACTATTTCCATCTATGATAAGCAAATGGTTTAAGGACATTATCGTACCTTTCCATTACATTCCAGAGGTATTTAAGAATTAACTCAGGCTGACAAACAGCTTGTGAAGAATTTGGAAAATACTGCACAAAGGTATTCATTGAATTGTTACACTTTAGAAATTAGTCCTTGATACTGCTATCTGGATCTACTTTCTTCTCCTTGTATATGAAAAAGAGAAAAAAAGGAAGCTAGACCATAACATTTTCCATCAACAAGGTTATTTTTAAATAATAAAAAAGAACTTTGATGAATTTATAGAAGAAATTCTCTTTTCCATAAACAGTTTTAGAATTTCACGCAGATCAGAGAGCCTCAACACTATTTTTTTTTTTCTGTTGCTGTAGCAAGCATTTTGAGCCTGCTAAAAATTCTATTCTAATTTTAAAGAAAATGAGAAAAAGTCCAAAGAAAGATGTTTTATGGAAAAAACTGGGAGGTAAGATAGGTTGAAATCTTGTGGTTAAGAATTAAGGGACATACAGTAAGGGGTGAAACTGTTGTGGGTGTCTGCTATAGACCACCAATCCAAGAAGAAGATGTTGAGAGGCCTTCTGCAGTCAACTGGAAATAGCCTCTAGATCACACTCCTTAATATTTATGGGTGACTTCAATCACCCTGATACCTGTTGGAAAGCCCACACAGCTAAGCATATTCAGTCCAAAAGACTCTTGCAGTGCATCAGTGACAACGTTCTAATGCAGGTAATGGAGGAACCAACAAGGAGAGGTGCTGGACCTTGTATTAATGAATAAAGAAGGTCTGGTTGGGGACATCTGGTTGGGAACAGACTTGGCGACAGTGACCATGACATGGTGGAGCTTAGTATTTTACAAGGAAGAGGCAGGGCGATAAGTAGAATTACAGCCTTGGACTTCCACAAGTCTAACTTTTTACTCTTCAAAGATCTACTTGCAGGAATACCATGGGCTAATTCTCTGTAAGGAAAGGGAGCCCAAGGAAACTGGTCATGTTTTAAATACCACTTCCTCCAAGCCCAAGACAGGTTCATTCCTTTGAGTAAAAAATCATATAGAGGTAGTAAAAGACCTGCATGAATGAGCAAGGATCTTATGAAGAAAGTCTCATGGAAGAAAGAAATCTACACTTTGTGGGAAAAGGGACTTGTCACTTGGAAGAACTGTAGGGACATTGTTAGGATTTGTAGGAAGGCAACAAGAAAGGCCAAGGACTTCTTAGAACTTAGAACTGGCAAAGGAAGTAAAGGAGCATAAGAAGAGCTTCTTTAAATCTATCAGTAGTAGAAAGAGGAATAGGGAAAATGTAGTCCCACTGCTGAATGATGCGGGAGCCCAGATAACAGATGATGCAGAGAAGGCAGAGTTGCTGAACACCTTCTTTGCTTCAGTCTTTACTCCTAAGACTAATCCTTGTGAACTCCAGACCTTGGATATAAGAAAGGAAGCCTGGAAGAGGGAAGACTCCACACAAGTCCCTGGGCCCTGATGGGATGCACCCAAGAGTGTTGAGAGACATGGCTGATGTTATCTCCCTACCAGTCTCCATCATTTTTGAAAGATTATGGCAAACAGGAGAGGTGCCCGAGGACTGGAGGAAAACAAATGTTACTCCAGTCTTCAAAAAGGGCAAGAAGAAAGATCCATAAAATTACAGGCCAGTCATCCTCACCTTTATCCCTGGAAAAATGATGGACTGTCTCATTTTGGAGGTCATTTCTAAGCACATGGAAGAGAAGAAGGTTATCAGGAGTAGTCAGCACAGATTTACCAAGTGGAAATCATTCTTGACTGATAGCATTCTGATGTTGTGACTAATATCAGATAGATAATCTGATAGCATTCTATGATGTTGTGACTGAACAGATAGATGCAGAGAGACCAGAGGATGTTGTCTATCTTGACCTTAGCAAGGCTTTTGACACAGTGTCCCATAACATTCTTGTGAGCAAGCTCATGAATAGTGAGACAGAAGAATGGACAGTGGAATGGGTTAAGAACTGGTTACACAATAGAGCCCAAAAAGTGCTGATCAATGGCGCAGAGTCCTGCTGGCAACCTGTAACTAGTTGAGTTCCCCAGGGATCAGTGCTGGGTCCAGTCCTGTTCAACATCTTCATCAATGACTTTGATGACAGGACAGAGTGCCTTCTCAGCAAGTTTGCTGATGACATGAAACTGGGAGTATTGGCTGATTCACCTGAAGGCTGTGTGGCCATTCATCAAGATTTGGGTAGCCTGGAGAGCTGGGCAAAGAGTAACCTAATGAGATTTAGGTTTCAACAAGAACAAGTGCATAGTCCTGCACCTGGGGAGGAACAACAAAATGCACCAGTACAGGTTAGGAGGCAATCTGCTAGAGAGTAGCTCCTTGGAGTCCTGGTAGACAAGTTATCCATGAGACAACATGGGACAACAATGGTATCCTGGGGTGCATTAAGAAGAGTGTGTCCAGCAGATAGAGGGAGGTCGTCCTTGCCCACTACTCTGCTCTAGTGAGACCTCTCCTGAAGTATTGCATCCATTTCTGGGCTCCCCAGTTCAGGAGAGACAGAGATCTACTTGAGAGAGTCCAACGGAGGGCTACAAGGATGATTAAGTGGCTGGAACAACTGCCTTACAAAGAAAGGCTGAGAGACCTGTGACTTTTTAGTCTGGAGAGAAGACTGAGAGGGGATCTAATTAATGCCTATAAATATATGAGAGCTGGGCATCAAGAAGACAGGAGCAACCTTTTTTGACTTGTGTCCTGTGATAAGATGAGGGGCAATGGATTCAAGCTCGAGCACAGGAATTTCCACTGCATCATGAGGAAGAACTTCTTTACTGTAAGGTTTACATAGCACTGGAAGAGACATCCCCAAGAGGTTGTGGATTCTTATTCTCTGGAGACTTTCAAGACCTGTCTGGATGCATTTCTGCATTATCTGATCTAGTTTTGTTCTGTTCTGTTCTGTTCTGTTCTGTCAGGGGGGTTGGACTTAATGATCTTCAGAGGTCCCTTCCAACCCCTAACATTCTGTAATTCTGTGATTCTGATAAATTTATTCTAGATGATAAAAAAAAAAAAAATTAACAAGTAGTCTAAAGAGAAGTTATGAGTAGATAGTAGAAAAGTATCCTGCATAGAATTTTTCTTTTCCTTGTTTTATCTGGAACTGTAACAATTACTCTGAAAGCAAAATTCAAAAGCAAGCTTCAGAAAACTTACAATGATTCTAAGTTTTTGGGATAATTTCAGACACTGCTCTGGTCTCTGCCCCCCATATGAAACTAGAGCATTTTACTGGTCAGTAGTCACTGTTAAAAATATTAGCATCAACAGAAACTCTAAATTAATGGTATTGACCAAAAGTGTATCCATTCTGTCAATCACCATACTAACCCAAGATCAGATGCTCATGCTGACAGGCCTTGTACTGACAGTCAATCTTCATCCTAAGTGACTGTGCTGAAAAGGCATGAGATCAAGCAATGACAATCACTAGTTTGGGGTTCTCCTTTTTAAATCTCAGAATACATCTGAAAGCTTGCTTGTGTCTAAACCAGAAACCCCATCTTTGTTAGTCAAATAAGATATGAAATAATGCCAATACTTTGGATATCTGAACTGATAAAGTAAATACAACGTTTTGAGTATAACTTTAAGTTTATGTAAAGGAGGAATGATAAGCATATACTCTAATGATATAAACCACAAGAACTGCATGAACAGAGTGAAAGGAAGGTGAAATTGTACCATTCATTTTTCCAGGGGAATCAATGACCAAGAAGTCACTCAGAAGGGTGGTTTCTGAAACTGTCTTTGAATATGCCCTTGTGTCCCCCACTCTCCAACACCCTGATGACAAATCTTCATTGGGAAATTGTCCCCTGGGAATGCCATCTGGTCAGTTGTAGTCATGAGAAGGTAGTGAGCAAAGACAGAGCTAGATGGATGACCAGCATATAGCAAGAAACTTCTAAAAAAGGAAGAGGGAACCTGTTGGTGAGATCCACACTGCTATCTCTGCAGTATTTACCACTCTCATCTTCTGCCCAAGAGGAGGCAATGCATCTCCTGGCAATTCCAAAACCTTGGCCACTCATCTAGAGCTGTCACTCCTCAGCTTTGTTGCTGCCCAGTTGTGTCTCAGCACAACTTTCACATTTAGACAAACCATACACAAGTGACATTTTCCTGCCACCACAAGACCTTCAGTGAGGTTTCTTCAACAAAAGCCTGCAAGTGGTAGTGAGACTGGCAACAGCCATGAAGGGAAACCCTGAAAATGTCATGGAAACACCTCGTCACTCTGAATTTCTACTAGGAAATTCAGAACAGCTCCTAGTTTTCAAATAACAGAGCTACAGTCAGCTGGGGTGCATCTGTGTAGAGACAAGTGATTCAGAGACACAAAGAGGAATACGTGAAGAGGGTGCCACACAGACGGAGAAACAAGACAATCTGGAGAGCTTTGTTTTTGAAACATCTTTGGAGGGCCGGAAAAAAGGGAAGTGGAGAAAGAAAGAGAATGTCTCAGGTCCTTAAACATTGCTTTTAAGGGCTTTTAAGCCTCTTAAGCATCTATGAAACTAAGAAGAGAGAGCACAAATCAAGCACCAAAAACACTTCAGTGCAGGAGCATTTTTATTGTCATTCTTATTAATGCTAACCATTGAGAAAAGAAGAAAAAAAGCAGTTATAGTGATTTAAAGCTAGTTCAGCTCAATTGTTCCCACCTGCCCCCACCCTCAATGCTGCAAAAGGGAAAAGATTGATTGGATAGACCCTCCAAGCTCTCTTTCTGCTTCACATGCAGTTTAACCTTTCTTGAGGGTAGAAATAGGGCAGGAAATTATAAGCAGGGACAGGCACTGAACTTGGCAGGCTGCTGCTCTCTCTGTCTCAGCTAGATGCCCTATATTGTGATTCTGGGATACTTCCAATTCTGGGGAAAGATCCCTGCTTTTCTAAAGCAGACTCTTTCCTTTTCTCTTCACTCCCCTTTCCATCTCCGCCTACCCATTTCTCTGTGATCAGTCAAGGGGAGAAGATAAAGACTGCATTTTGAGCAAAAGGATGGAAGAAAAAGACAGAAAAGCAGCAGAAGAATCTCTAAGTGCTTCACCCCACTCCCAGAAGTCTTTATTTTATTCTGAAAAGCTAAGCTCTTGCAAGACTAAAGCTTATGGCTAAGTGCTATTTCTTTTAATTGAAGGTAACTTTGTCTTGCTTATGTGTGAAGGCCTGTTATACAGAAAACAGGAAAAATTGACACAGAACACAAGAGCAAAATTGCACAAGAACTTTATAAAGACCAATATGTGAGTTGGGAGAAGAGGAAGACATGGCAATTTGAGAAAAAAAAACCACCACATAGACACTTATGTAATGCAGTGCAGCTACAGCACCATTAACAAAATGGTGAAGAGTGCAGGACTAAAGTATGCTGCTGATCATTTTGTCTGTTCATGAATCCTTGGGATCTATCTGCAGCATGAGAAAGTTCAAAACCTCTTGTGGAAACAGAGGAGAGCTCAGCACCTTTCAGGGTCACATTTATCTGTATGAGGTTGGAAGGTAAACATGACATTAGAAGAGTCAGTTATGTGTTTGTGTCTGTAGATCAGTTTGTATATGCTTTGTGTTTGTATTTTATCCTTCCATCTCTTCAATACCTTTGATTCTTTAAACCAATGATGAACATTAGAAGTTCCAAGAGGGTAAATCTAAACTGATTTTATAATTCATGCTCATTAAAAGACTTATGACACAAACCCACTCTTTATATGATATTCAGTGGAACAAGTTAGAAAATAACTATTGTAAAAGAAGTGTTTAATTTCTCTAGTGCTGTATAAACATTACTGTAAAACTCATGTTTTCAGACCCTGAATTCCCTTTCTTCTCATAATTCTATTCCAGGTTGACTATAATGCAGTAATTTTCAAATATAGAAAATTATATCACACTTTTTGAAATGTGAAACAGTCCAAACGAGACTAAGAAGCCAAGGCAGGTTGTCACTGAGGTCAATATAGTCAGTCTTACTCAGCTGTGAATAAAACTCTTGGGAGAGATCACTATATTAATTTCCATTCATAGTCTAGCCTAAGGAAATAATCCAACTCTGCAAAGGAAAAATGCTAAATGCCTTCATCTTTAGCATTATCTTATTCCCAGGTATTTTCTACCTGTGTTTTCACTAAATTCCTCTAACTGTATCTATTCAGTCTTGGATGTCACTGATTTTCGGCTTATGTGTCTCTTCCAGTTCTTGAACGATGCTCAAGAAACATTACAGAGAGAAGAGCAGAGAGGAATTAAGCTTGTTCACCAAGCCAGTTTTCTCAGGTTCACACAGCTCTGCACAGACAGGATTCTGAGGTTCATGACAGACACTTTTGAAGAATGTGTCATTGCAGGCTCTCTATACATTGTTCCTCCCTTCCTGTCACACTGAGTACTCTCTGAAGAACTCTTAGAGTATTTGTTCTGCACAACACTTAATAGCATTCCCAGACAGCCTTTACAGAGCTACAGCTACAGGCCACCCATCTTGTTTCAAGTGCTTTAACAATTCCTGAAGATTTTGATTTCAAAAGTTTTGAACCCATTCATTAAAGGTCTTTACGTTTTTCTTTGTTAAAGAATTGTATTGGAGGGAAAATATCTTTTGTTCAAGGAAATGTGAATATTTTGAATTTTTTTTAACCAGCAACTGCCAGAACAGTGCCATTGTCTCTGACCCTTAAAAAACCCAGGCTGAATGCTGCCAACTAAGAATGCTCAGGAAAAGCATTCAATATGACAGTGGGGAGGGGAGAAGGGTGAATATACCTGATTTGTGGTATAGATCTGTCAGCAAAGGACTGCCGGTAAGAAAATGTCTCTCTTTTACAGGCTTTTCAAATTTTGAAGATTATGTAGGGAGAAGTATGGGGGGAAAATGCTTCTAGCTAGTTTCTGAAAGTTCAGTCAAATGGATGAACAGACCACTGGGATGCTCCAGCTATTATGCAGCAGTCTGGTACATACAATCAGGCAAAAAACAGCTTTCTTGACAGTGGCTGAATTCAACATAAAAATATGTCTGTGTGTCTGTACTGCATTAATTTAGACTATTTCCAGCTTTGGACTTTTGAAGTAATAATGCTTTACATCATCTAAATATATTTGTTACTATTTTTTTTAAAAAATCTAAGTCAGGAAATGTTTGTTTCCTGGAGGAAATTGTAATTTTTAAAGTCATTTCTGTATGACATGATAGAGGGAAAAAAATGCAATCATTTAGCCATTGTAAGAATGGGTGAGTGTGCAATGCACTTATTCAGTATGAATCACTTAGTAAAAGCAAGGCACTAATTGAAGAGTTAAATTATTGTCGTGGTTTAGGGTCAGGGCAGCCCCTTAAACCTATAACAGACGCTCTCTGTTAACCCCCCTCCCTCCCCAAAGGGGAAGAGAAAGGGAATAAGGGAGAGAGACTGAGCGATTAGAAAAGTAAACTAGAACAGCTTTAATGAAAAGGAAAATAATAATTATAAAAATGGAATATATACAAATACATACAAAACCAGTATCGAACCCAACCCCCCTGATGGTAATTACATCACCGTCACCACTGATGTTGTGCAGGCACCGGGAGAGTCCCAGACTGGGCCCCGCAGCAGACGGGAGCTGTGTTCAGGAGCTGGATTCTGGTACCGGGTTCAGGAACACGCAGATCGGGATCGAAGGCAGAACGAACAGAGTCCTCCTTGGGTGCTCCGAGGAAGCAACCGAAAGAGGACCCGAGCCAAGCCAAGCAAAAGCTGGCAAAGCAGTCCACGAGGGGAGAGAAGAGCCCAGAGACCCTTCGGGTCCCTCAGCTCTAGACCAAATATGGTGTATATGGGATGGAATACCTCGCTGGTCCATTTGGAGTCACCCGTCCTGTCCGTTCCTCCCTGAAGGTGCAGCCTCTCACTTCCTGCACCCCCCAATGTGGTACACAGGACCCAGCAGTGGCCTTGGTCTGCATACCAATCCTTGGTAGTAACTCCAAACATAAGGTGTTATCACTGCTAGAAGCAGGCACTGTCTGTCAGAACAGGCTGCCAACTTCAGAAAGTGCAGTTAATTAAAAGAACCAAGCTGAAAAGTAAAATTACTGAACACAATTAGTTCTGTTTTCACTCAAACCAGGACAATTATGAATACTCCCAATGTGGTGTTGTTTTTTTTTTTTTTTCTACAGATTACCAAGACATGGGCTACCTGAACCAGCCCAAAACTACAAGATTGCTCAAATGCCTGATCTCAAGTGAAACCTGAGACACAAAATTAAGGCAGTTACAGTGCCATGGATTCTCACTGAGCTGAAACCCCCAGGGTCTGGTGGAGACTGTAAAAAGCTCATATGCTGTAGCTTCCAAAGTCTCTCTTTAATCCTTTCTTATCTAAACTGTGGTCTTCAGAAGACCAAATTTGCCATCAAGAAAATTAACAAAACAGGAAATTAACCAAAAAGATCTACTTTGTCTGAAGTTCAAACACAAGTTATTCTATGAGGTGAGGTAGTGTAGTCAAAGAAGTATTTGTCAGAGATACTAAGATGTGTGATTTATGGACTACCTGTCATATAATGAAGGATGCGAGCTTTAAAATTATGCTAGGTGTGGTAGGAATTTAAAAAAATTAAAAATAATTAAGAAAATTCAATTTGAAGATTATTATAATCTAATGTACACCCATAGTGATCAAAGGACATGTCTATATGTCTATTAGAAATGTATATATATATAGAAGATGAATAAATAATTCACCTTGGCCTCAGGACACTCAAGGATTAGTATCAATTATTAGAAAGCTTTTTTGTTGCTGTTCTGCACAGAACTATAAAAATGCTACTCTGTTGAATCTTCAGAATAGGTTTTCATTAAGTCTTTACATCTTTAACGGTAGTTTAAATCTATCACCTTGAGTGTGCATCATCTTATCACCCACAGCAAAATTCTTCAACATCAGCATTTCATGGAGTACTACAATATGTTGTGTAATAATTTGCAGTGTAAACCATCCCAGGCTTTCTGACAGTCAGGTCCCAAATGAAAAGTTCTTGATATCATCAGAAAGGATGAAGGAAAAAAACCCAAATAGATAGGGAAGGGGATATATCCAGACAGCTATATTATCTTTCCTAGACAAATCACCAATTAAACAGTAACTAATTTTAAGAACAGATTCAAAATCCAGATATGTGAAATTGTTCTGGATTTCTTTTAAGAATGGGGCATTTCAGATTCTTGTGGAAAGAACGTGAGCAAAATGAAGGAAACAATTTCGAACTTGGGGATATGGCACATTAGAATTCCAAAGCAGACATTGATCAGTATTATGCAATGAGATTTCATTTGCAGATCTCATGTAAAATTAATTTTCATAATTCTCTTAGTTCCTGTCTACATATACATATTTTTTCTCATTATCTACTTTATTACCATATCTGAATTCTCCTGTTCTATGCAGCAAAGATAAGAGATAGGTATTTCACTATGACTCAATATAAAATGCACACTCAAGCTGCTGGACCTATGAACTGAGGCAGAAGTCCCTCTAAAAATGTTAGCATGGCATAAAAAGAGGACAAAGTATTAACTATTCAACTGAATAATCAATTCAACTAAAACTACTGCTGAAGTTGTGTTGGGATGTGACATTTAAACTGTGTCTTACACAATGAGATTTCCCATTTAAAGTTCACAGTTTGGTTTGACATATTCTTCCGATAGTATGTTTAGAGGCCACAGACTGACAGATAATGCCATCAGCAGTGACCCATTAACTCTGTATCAACAAGCAAATTCAGCACAGTCACTCCTACCAAATACACCTGAGTTCTTCCATTTAAGTATCAGGAAACGTCTGACTGCTTAGCTCGCAAGATTTAACAAGATTACAGCCTAAGGAAGTACGGCTTCAGGCTGTTGTCACATTCACTGTAGCTCATATTCATAATGTCTTCTGATCTATCTCTAGGCATATGATGTGCAAAGGGAAAAAAAATACAGATTTTACTTTTCTGTCAGCTTTACAGATAAAGAAAATGGAACAGGATCTGTAAAAGGAATTTACAATTTTTTTTTTTTAATTTATCTGCCCCAGGGGAAGGAGGAAGGGGGGGCAGAGGACAAAGCCGTGTGTGTAAACTGTATCATACATAGCTTATTCGAGTGAGATGCTTACCTGCAAAGGAATTTGAAAGCCTTTTACGAACCATACAAACCCCGTTTCCTAGGTCTAGCAGTATGTTATCAATGGGAAGCCAGACATATAAATAAGGCAAACATGAACACAGTCAAGTCTGTTTATTTTCACTTCACTGTGAAAGAGGTACATCAAATTGGAGAAACTTGGCTTAATGATGCTCTTTAGACACACATTTTCTGAGTGGCAAATCACAAACTGTTTCCCAGTACGGTATTGGAAATTCATCAAGAATCGGACTAAAAGAAGTAAAAATTCCTTGAGGTCATTCTGTATTATGTATTTACAGGTTACTACTACCTAGTGAAAAATGTTTTACATAGTACGTATATCCTAATAGGCTGTCAAATAGAAAATATTTCTAGATTTAGGGAAATTGCTCACAGTTCTTCAAAATGGGATCATTTCCACCCTTTCTACTTCTTTCTGTGAAGTGAGTGAAGTTCCTAACATATACATAAAATCAATGGGTCCATCTCATTCTCTGTTGCTCAAAAAAAAACCCCAAAAAAACCCCAAAAGGGTTGCATAGGATTTGCTGTATCAAAAGACATGTAAACCAAAGTTGTAAAAACAATGAGTAAGCCACAATCTCAACCTCAGAAATTTTAGAGACCAGGGTCAGTCAGAACAGCAAAAGTTACCACTGAGTTTCTTGAATTATCCATCTCACTCTAATCCTTAATCTACAATATCACAAATATATATATACATATACACACATATATATGTATATGTAATCATGTGATATTCAGGATTCCACAAGGAGGAGGGAGGGAGTACAGTTTTGTTACATTTTTCTCCTCCTGGTTCTCAGCAAAATCACATGAGAAGCGAGAAATATAGGGAGGTAGAGTGACAATATGACAAATCTACTCATTGTCAATATTTCATAGTGCTTAAATTTTATCCACGAGTGTCTAACCGCATATAAGACCATAGACCCAGAATGCTTCAGTGTTGCTGCCCACAGCAAAGTCATGACACAGACATGAAGTTTCAAAGATGCAGGAATAGGTTTTAGTTGGAAATTCCAGGTGCGGCATTTACATTGATAACATTTCAATTACCACTCACATTTTTAGTCAGCTGAGTCCTATGTGATTATTAAAAAACTAAAATATTTTGAAAGCTCTAGCCCACACATATGATCTAACTACAGAATATGTTTCTTCTTAGGAAAAAAAAAAAAAGGAGGCACACATTGTGGGATTTATAAATATCACTTCAACCTAGGCACACTCCAGATCATTATTTCTGGCCCAAATATTCAGAGACCCAAGATAGCCACACAAACCTTCTGCCAGGAAATCTAAGGGTGGCCATTGCAACCATAGAAATTGGCCAAAGCAGCGCAAGCAGAAAGGAAACAGCTTTAGGTATTGATTCAGCAACTTTCTTTGGCAGCATCTGACATCAGGCGTTCCTGTGAACCCCAAATGCATTTTGAAAGCATCCTCCACAGTTGAATGTAAATGTTTCCTCCAATGTGGCAACACTTGTCAACACAAAATGATGCCAATTCTACTTTTTTTTGTAGAAAAAGCATAAATTGCACTCAGTGTGTTTGCCTTAATTCTCCGTGTCTCTGGTGCAGAGGGCTGCACTGAGGCCCACACTTGGAACCAGTTTTCAGACGTCTGATTTGAAGACCATACAGCTTTTCCCATAATTTCCAGAAAATATCTGTCTAACCAACCTATACACAATTGAAACGCCCAGTCAATGAATATGCCCTTTAAATGACTGGGGGGGCGGGGAGTGGAACTTAATTAATTTCCCAGATATTTCAGAAAAAAAATAGCACATTGTTCTATCTTTGGACTATCTTCAAGTTAGTCTTTCCTTGATTAAGCTTTTAAAAATTCCAAGCGGCTCTCCATAGGAGCAAAAGTTTTCTATCTGAGCAGAAATATCACATATTGATAAGCCCTGAGAGCCTTTAGAAGCCAATATCCTTTACCTAAAGTACTGTATAGATCAAGAAAAATAATTTCTCCCAATTTATCAGCTACGTACATGACTGAATGTGGAAGTTTTTGTGCCCAGGCCTTCAGTGAATTAGATTCTCCTTTATCATGTGGTGGAAGACTGATGATTCTCTTCAACATACAGGCTGCTACTGAGGGCAGAGCATGATAGTGGTGGGGAAGGAGGGCTTTGCTGGTGCATTCATGAGAGGATTCCTGCCTTTGTCAAACCGGCGCCCTTGCTTTTCAACACACGCTTTGCTTCACTGCCATTTAGCGGCTGCAGGAAGAGATAGCTCATCTGAAGAAGCCGAGACAAATATTTGATTTGGATGATTATCCTGCAGGTGTGTCATCATCATCATAATGCTTAGAATTACTAATTATTTTCCTTCCATTTATGCGTGTCTTCCCATGAATACATATATCATGGCATAGGTTATGCAGATTCTGATCATTACCTTTGACCATTCTTTCAAGGAAATCCCATTAATGGGAAATACCCTGTGCTGGAGGAGACAAGACACACCAGACATAATTCCAACACAAGACTTGGCTCATATCCTTTTCCATCTCTTCTTTTGTCTAATACTGCTTAGGTAATGATAATGAAGTATGTCTCAGTTTTCCTCAGCCCATTTCAGTGAGGCTTACACCCACATATGGCTAGCCCTGTTGGCTCCTAAAGTTGTGCACTTACACAAATAAATAAATAAATGATATGCCAGCAGAAGTGTTAGTTTTTTAAAATGATATTTTTATTTGATATGACCTCCTAAGTATGAAGTACTATTTAATTGAAGGCATTTCTTGTCTGGACTGGATGGTATCACTTGCCCCTTCATAAAGGTCAAACAGAATGCAATTTTGTGTACATACAATGAAAAATAATTTTTCCACACAATACTACCTACCACAACCTACTTTGCTGATAGGTGACACTAAAAGAGGGATAGGTACCTTGCAAAATAATAACTAATAACTTAATGGTATTCCAATAGCTTATTATGTTTAATTTATTTGACTGTTTTTTACACTAGAAAAATAAGAACATGGAATGTATGAGTACCAATAGAGATAGAAAAGGAAACTGTTAGCATTTCATGTCTTTTTAAAATCAATTTAATTTTCAAATGACAAAAACAAATGGTCCCAAATAATCTTTTTTCCAATTGAAGCCATACGGTTGTTTTCCTAAGGCTTTTGGCTATTTTGTTGAACAGTGGAGGAGACAGTGTTTCACGTTGATCAAAATTAAAACATCTTATTACATTAAGTGCTGATATTTCACAGATAATATTCTGTTCTATGAAAGTCGTTGATCACAGAATCACAGAATCATGGAATCACAGAATCACAGAATGCTAAGGGTTGGAAGGGATCTTGAAAGATCATCTAGTCCAACCCCCCTGCCAGAGCAGGACAACCTAGAGCAGATCACAGAGGCACCCTTGTGTCCAGGTGGGTTTTAAATGTTTTTTTGAATGAGAGAAGGAGACTACACAACCCCTCCAGACAGCCAGTTCCAGAGCTCCCTGACCCTCACAGTGGAAATGTTTTTTCTTATGTTTCTGTGGAACCTCTTATGCTCCAATTTACACCTATTGCCCCTTGTCCTATCACTGGACATAACACAGAAGAGCCTGTCTCCATCCTCCTGACACTCGCCCTTCACACAAATATCCCATCAATCTCCTCCAAGCTAAAGAGACACAGCTCCCTCAGCCTTTCATCATAAGGGAAATGCTCCACTCCCTTAATCATCTTTATGGATTTGCCCTGGACTCTCTCAAGAAGTTTCTTGTCCTTCTTCAACTGAGGGGCCCAGGACTGGACACAATATTCCAGATGCGACCTCACCATGGCAGAGTAGAGGGGGAGAACCTCTTTCAACCTACTAACCACACCCCTTCTAATAGACCCCAGGATGTCATTGGACTTTTTGGCCATGAGGGCACATTGATGGCTCATGGTCATCCTGCTGTCCACCAGGACCCTCAGGTCCTTTTCCCCTGTGCTACTCTCTAACAAATCAATCCCCAACCTATACTGCTACATGAGGTTATTCTTTCCCAGATGCAAGACTCTACACTTGCCCTTGTATTGCATTCAATTTCTCCCAGACCAACTCTCCAGCCTGTCCAAGTCTCACTGAATGGCAGCACAGCCTGCTGGTGTGTCAGCCACTCCTCCCAGTTTTGTATCATCAGCAAACTTGCTGAGAGTGAATTCTGTTCCCTCATCCAGGTCATTGATGAATATATTGAATTCATGTTCTGCTGCCTTTAGCTCAGCTCAGAACAAAGCTAGTTGTGAGATCTGGGGAAGGAAGACGATTTTTGATCCAGTTATGAAAATTAAATTTGGGAGAAGGCAGTACTATTCATATTTCTGTGAGTTTCTCTGTACAAGTTTTACAGGTAGACATTTTTTTAGAGTAGTGACACGTTATGTGATTATGCTTATATGTATATAATTAAGTGGTTACAGTATAGACATATTACTACTTTCTAGTGTCAGCAGCAGAAGCCTCTTCACCAGGAATTGAAAGTGCTTCACTCTAGGAATTAGAAAAAGTCTGTATTCAGGCTTTACACATGCTCCAATCACATTATTTGAGAGGTATCAGAGCTACAAGATAACCTGTGGTTTCTCAGCAACCCATCTAATATCCAAAATTATATGCTTAGAGAATCAGTACATGAAAGTTTGTGTTCATTTTGTCAGACAGAGACAGGCATGAAAACACATCATTTAGGAGACCTAAGCAGAGAAGAAGCAGGAAGCTTCTTGTTTCCTGAGCAGGCACTGGGTGTCTATCAAGACATGAGCCTGCATGGGACATACCCTTCCCTATTTAGAGGCTGTGCTAGGTGTTTGAAGCTATCGTTCACATTGCTGCAAACCTGCAGCTCTTCCCTTCTTGTAATAGTTGGCACTGCTGTCAGAGGGACCTCTGAAATGCTACCTCTTTCACTAATTTGTGCTACTGTTCTCGCCAAGACAGACAGAATACAGCCAGGGGCAAATGCAGGAGGCAGAGCAATAACAAGTCTGAATTGAAGTGTC
>JANVCC010010406.1:25140658-25200464 GCA_025345505.1 Todiramphus chloris collaris | reverse complement strand
CAGCAAAAAAGAGGACATTTCTTCCTGCAAGAGAGGACAGGCAAAAGCCTAGTTAGCTACACAAAACTGCCTCAGGAAAAGGGACCAAGAACACATGTTATTGAGCATCCCTGGGACTCAGCCTCCAGCCTCTGTTTCTCAGGCTGGATCTCTGATCAAAGATATTGGGGCCTGGAGAGAAGCAGCAACATCATAGCTGGGAAATACAGACTTAATGAGATAACTTGAAGGCACTCTGCTGTTAAAAAAACCCCAAAACTACAAACTACAGGAGGATGTGTAGCTGCCTCTGCTGAAGCCTTGCAAATTTAGCAGCAGCTGCTGGAAACAGTTTAATTTGATGTGAAACAGAAATAATAAGGCTTGCCAGTTGTATAGGTAAAATGCAGCCAATTCCTTCCTAAAGCATGTTTTCAGATGAAACTTAGGTCCATCAGATCT
Source organism: Todiramphus chloris collaris (assembly GCA_025345505.1). NCBI lineage: Eukaryota > Metazoa > Chordata > Aves > Coraciiformes > Alcedinidae > Todiramphus > Todiramphus chloris. Next base: position 25,200,023 of record JANVCC010010406.1, on the reverse strand, counting down.
GGCTTGAAAGGCCACCCAGGATGAAAGCATATTTGTTGACCAAGTCACCAAAGAAAATCAAGAACAGAAAGTAGTAGGAAAGAAATAACATACCTCTATTTGTGATAAGGATATATAGCTTTAAACAAGAAAGTGGACATGAATCAGATTGGATTTCACTGTTTTAATCATGAAAGTGTTCATTCGGCTAGGGGACTCTTCTTCCTAGGCAGCAAAGTAGTAGACACTAGAAGGCAGATGCTTTCAGGCTCAGTAATGCAAAGTAACTGCTATTAATTAATCAATTCTATCAGGTTTTGATTTTTTTAAAACTGCACCCTGTTTAAGCCGTGGGAGTATTGGGAGCACAGTAAGGGGTACAGAGACAATTCCTCATTTTTGGCAGGGACAAGTTTCTGGTATCTTGACCCCTTCCTACCTGCTGCCAGGCCCCAGGGCAGGCAGCACTAAATAATCCTGCAAACTGCAGAAATGCTGGAGGCATGGTCACTCTGGAGCAACCCAAAGTTCCCTACTAGGAGAGGCAAGACATCATTTTCCCATCTGTTGCAGGGAATAAATAACCCAAAGCTTCTTCTGCTCACCTCCTCTGCAACTGCAGCTGCTTAATTTCCTCTGACACACATCTGGGTGGCCCCAGCTATGCACAGCCCTCTGGGAGTTGTCCAGCCATAACAAGCAGACCTTGACCAAATATGATCTCTTCTAAGGATCACCTCCTATATTAAGGGGATGAGGGGGATGGAATCCCAGGCCCTGTCTAGTCAGGGTTTACAGCAGGTTTGGCTTCTGTGCTGTGCTGTTGCTCTAGAAGGCAGCTTGCATTTCTCAAGTACAATCTAAGCAATCAATCTTCTGTTTCATTTCCCCCAGCCTAGCTGAGAAATCTCTTGGAATTGCTTTTCTGAAGTCTCCAACTAACAAGGTGGTAATATATATTTTTATATAAAAAAAAAACCTCCACCATATATTCTCTATATGTATTACTTGTATCTCCCACACTGGGAGGTAAAACACAGGTAGCAAAACATTGAAGTTACCAGTGGCATACTGTGGCTGTCAAGAGAGAGTTGTCAAGGCTCACACACATTTAGTTAACATAACTGTAATTCTTCACTCTCTAAGAAGTGTCTGAATGTTTCATTTAGATGTAAAATAATTAATTTTATTTCTACCTCAAAGTCTCCAGCTGGAAATTTCATCTTACTTCATATCATACTGGACAGGAATTAAAACAAATACATTGGCATGCAACATGAAAGAAGTAAATTGAAAAACAGACCCAATAAGAAATCCTATATCTACACATAAAGATAGAAATATTTAAAAAATAAGATGTGTTGAAAAGTGAAAATTTGAGATATATCAGAGAACAAAATGTAAATTTTTAATGTTTTCCATTTTAAGTGTTCAAAAAACAATGGTTTTAGACATTCTGTCCTAAAAAATGTATGAAAGTTTACCCTTATAGAAGTCTTGCTATCAAATCATTTTTATAGGCAATTTGTTGGCATAATTTTTACAAAGTAGGACAACTCATATGACAGTCATTTCAACAAGTTCACACCATAACAGAAACTGATTCTAAAGCATTTTTAGAGCCTGCAAATTTGAGCAACCATATTTTCTTGTGAGAGAAACAAATTTAAAGTAGAAGAGGCCAGAGAATGAAATAGAATGCGGGAGAGATCTCTATATAAAGGCAGAATGAAATTATTTAGTTCATGGAAGATGAAGTCAGAGGCACATAGAACAATTCAGGGTAAGTAAATCGTCAGGTCTGATTTACTCTTCTAAATAGCACAAAAGCAGATGGAAGCTGAAAGCAACTAAATTTCAGAAAGACCTTCAGTCTATAATTAATTTGTGGAATATATCACTATAGTAGCTGAATGAGGTCTTGAGCCTGGACACTTACGTGGTTAATAAGAATAGCCAGAAGTTGTGTGGAGTATAAATGTATTCTTAAAAAAACATAAATTTCAGGAGAACTATGTTTTTAACTTTTTATGTGTTATTGTCAAAAAGAGTACAGGTTTTCTTGCAAAAAGGGAAATAAGAGTGTACTGAACTACAGTGAAAATGCCATTTTTTCTTTTTATATATTCTGTTTGCTTGAGATCTAGATAATATTGTGACCTGAAGCAAGACATTTCAAATGGTTTTTTCAGCCATTTTTAATGAAACAATGCAATGTAAATGAAAAGAGGGAGCTTCTAGTCACTGTTCCTGTGAAACTGTGGAGATGAGGAGAAAATGATAATAGTAGTATATTTTACTGAATAAGTTATTCTGGCTACCATCTGAGGAGATAAGAGGTGAGAACTCTAACCACACCAGTTAAAACCCATGTGATAAATCTGGCTGTCTGCCTATGGGAGACGGTGTTGCTCCTGTCTCCCGCAATAAGAAGCCATACTTCTTTTGTAGTGGGGGTCTAATTAGGAGCTACCAGTCCCTTGCATCTCCCGTAAATCTGTTAATTCTGGACTTGCACACAACTCACCTATTTAAGTGCCAATTAATTTTAGGTTGCAGCCTAATCTGTTCTCATAGAGCCAAACAGCAGTTTTAGTCAAGGGTCATGTAGGGAGTGAAAAAAACAGGGCAATGGACTTGATGGCCAGCAAATGCATGCCTGTGGACAACAGGGACAGGCAGAGTTACCACTTTCCTTTCCCTCCCTGTGTCTGCATATAGGTCCAATGGTGTGCTCTTGCATCCCAGTGCCTTGGCTGGCAGAAGGCAACGCGTCATCTCTCACCTCAGTGTGTCCCCTCTATGCCAAGCATGTGCCAAATGCAGCAGTGCTGTGGTGGCAAGGAACAATGGACTTGCGCCATGAGATTTTGGAGGCCATGGTCTGCTTCCCACCAGCTGCTTGGCAGGCCTGCATGCTTTAGTTGATCTCTGGATGTGAAGCAAATACTTGTGGCCACAGAGCAGAAGTAATCTCAGAGGGAACAAGAGGGTGGCCATGACAGAAATACCAATGGGGGAAAGCCTGTCACTGCCTCAAAATGAAGCCTTGGAGCATGCTGAAAGAGGGAAGGGCCCTGTCTGGGCATTCAGCACCTAGGTCATAGCAGGCACTTAGGCTACAGGTTTCCTTCTCTTGGAAGCACAACCAAAGGAGGGGGGAGCAAGGAGAGGCAATCAAGGGTCCCAGTGGAACAGCAATAGCTAGGCAGAAATGCTCAGCATGGTGTCTGCAAGCACACTGATGTGGGAGAGTTCTGGCTGCAGGCACAGCAATTTGCAAAAACCTGAAATAAAAAGAAAAAAAAGAAATCCACGCAAAAGAACAAGCAGAGAACCTAATTATAGTTCTCTAATATAAAAGCAGTGGTAAGGGTTGGGTCATTCAGAGCCTGGAGAGCCACTGCTCATGCGCTTATTGCCAGGCACTGCTGTTTTCCCAGGTTGGTGCTCCCTATATTCCTATTGTTTTAACAGCAGATGGGAAGGGCAGCATAAGACAGTCAGTCTTCTCTCCTTCACACTTAATCACCTCCATCCCTCTCTGTCTGCTGACAAGGGGAACTGCAAGAGTCAGTGGGGGGTGAGGTGGGGGCAGGGAGGGAGTGGGGAATTAATATGAAAAGGGAAAAGAGAGGGAGACTGTTGTGGCAGCAGAATCAAAAGCACCTTGTATCACCAAAGGACTGTTTGCAAGGTCCAGTCATGCCGACAATAGCCTTCGTTCAAGTTCACCTTGTAGCACAGAGAAAAGAGGCACCCTACAGCCTCTGGGGGGGGAGGGCAACGGAGTGATGGGAGATCAGGATGGGAGCAGAGGAGAGAGAGGCAGAGAGGCAGGCAGAGGGTGGGAAGGAGAGCGAAGCGGGAGGAAAAAGAGTGCAAATCCAAATGTCGATTTGTAGACACAGTGAGGAGAGCCTGCTGGCTGACAGGCTGATTTATTGGATTCTTCCAGTTAATCACTGCCGGCCTGTGGCCAAACGGATCTCCAGCAAAGCTGAAAGGCAGCCGAGGGAAACAGGCTTATAAGCATAAAGCCGCATAATGGTGTTCAATGAAGTGTGAGACTTTTAGTTCAGTCTCAGTGAGCCGGCCGCATCACTGGAATGTCAAAGAGGGATTGTGGGTGGAAAAATTATGGATTTAAACTGCTAGCTGTAAATGAGGTCAATATGTCTGGTTCATAAACAGTCCAAGCCTATTCCAAGAATGCAGTGAGGGGGAAAATTAGCGTGAAGCCAACACTGTAGACAAACCTCATTGAGATATAATTGCAGCTATAAATACAAGCGAAAAGCTTACCGAGTGCAATAAAATACAGACACGGTTTTTTATCTCCCCCCCCCATTTCCTTCTTTCAATCTATGCATTTGTTAAGTGTTGTGCATCTATAATGTCGTCGTCCCCCCCCCCCCTTCTTTTCCCTCTGACACCCAGTGTTGAAATTAATTGAGTGTTCTTGATCTCCCATTCCATTTTATTCAGGCAAGATTGGAAAAAATCAAAAGAGCACATCTAAAGCATTTTCTTCCCTTTTGCTTTTCTGTATGAATCAGGTTGAAATGTGTTAAAAAAAAAGAAAAAGGCATTGTGACTTTTTTATATATTAAAAAAATGCAGCAAAATGTCTTTTTAAACTAATACATCTGTTAGATCATTTGAATCTCAGTTTAATGAGGTGACATCAAAGGCAAGTATTGAATCCTATGGAGAGTCTCTTTCACAAGATACCTGGTCTTTGCTCATGAAACACTGACTTTAAATTAATGTGATGTTTCAGATTTTCTTTCTTTCTTTTTTTTTTTTTTTTTCGCCCCCCTGTGGATATTTTATTACTTGGGGAGGGCGTGGGGGGTGTGGGGTGGTGGGGCAGGAGGAGTAGCACTGAAGAACAGGACAAAACACTGAGCAATATGCCTTGACCCATTTAAAAACTGATACAGTAATAAATTGAAGTCTAATGGCTATGGTCTGGCTGTTTTTTCCCTAAGCAAATTGATTTAAATGGCAGTAATTTGGCTAGCAAGGCTAGTCCTGTTTAAATTAAACCCATTAATATAATAGCACCAGTCTTGAATGAAATCCGTCTGTAGCAGAGCCTCCATCGGTCAGTGGTTTAATAACTGTGCAGGGATGTCCTGAAAACACCCACATCCGTACAAACAGGAATAACACATTAAAACCAGGATCCAGAAAACCTTCTTTTTCACTAGAGAAAAGGGAGGACAAACACTGTCAAAGAAAGATAGACAATAACATTTAGTTTCTATTTCAGCAGGACAGGAATGTAAGAAGCAGAGGTCTGTTATAATCAGGGAGAGATAAATCACAAACCTCTATTCTTCCTGTAGAAGCACAATACGGAGCTTCTTTTTCTTGTCTTTATGTATATGTTTTCACAGATTCCTGCCCCTCCCTTTCCTCACCTTGGCAATTACATTTAACTTATATTTGTTGCCCTGCTGATCTACACACATATTGATGTAAGTTTCAGAAAACATTATATGAAGCATCAGGCTCAAAAAGGACATGGAAATCTGAGGATTAGCATCCAATATAGAAAGCTTATTTTTGGCAGAGGCCATCACAATGTGGTTAGGATTGATCCTTTAACTTCCTCCCCCACTGCTCTTGATTCCTGTTGTGGCAGGCTGCTATATATTATGAGGCAATTTCTTTCCATGCTTGAAGGTCTATGCAGGATTTTCCTCAGACCTATTTAATGTCAAGCTTTGCCTGTGGGAACCTGAGGATCCAAGTCTTCCATTCTTAAATAAAGTACCTTTGTGCTTCAGTCTCACCTTTGTGAGATCAATAGTACCTTCAAAGTAGCTTTCCTTTTGAAAAACCACCTCATAGTTTCCCTCTTTATCCATCAACTCCATTGTATTAAAAAGGCTAAGTTAATTTTATATTTTACTTGGTTGTGTTTCACTAACTTACATATGACTGTTCTAAGTTATGATTCATCATGCTGGACATCAGTCAGCTTCAGGTGAAGTTGTTTACTCCACTGGACAGGAGATCAGTGTCAAGATCTGTGTGTAATAAGTATTATATTTTTGTTTGTATATAGTTTTTCACTTTTCAGTAGAGTGAAGGAATTCTGGTTTGGATGTAATAGCATCAGATGTATTCTATATACTTTTGTGTTTACAGCTGAAGAATCCAGATCTCTGCTTCAGCACCTCTGTGCAGACAAAAAAAAAAAAAAAAAAAGAGACAAGACTGTTTCACTACAGTCTATGCCACCCAATCCTCTGGTAATTCTGCCCCATAACTGCACACTCCTCTGAACTAAAAAGAATTAACAGCACATCCTCAGCTTTTTTAGTGGACAATACTCAGAAAGATGCTTCAAGTTAAAAAAGTTGCCTGACATTTTGAACTGAGTCCCCACTTTCAATGACTTAGCACTTTATTTAACTGAACAGAAAATTTCTGTGTGTCATGGACAATGCAGTAAAAGATGATGAGGCCTAGAGATTGTGTTATTCAAAGTTCACTTGGTTTTTTTGGTAGCATAGAGCTGTGACCTTTTACTTTGTCCAAACCTATGAAAAGCTATGGGAACAGCATTAGTCATATGCTTAGGATAGACTTAAGTTTTGTATATGTAAAAAGTTCATAGATTCAGCATGTAAAAACCACTGTGATCAAAAGGGCCGCAGTTTGAAGTGTTTAGCAGGCTTGGTCTGCCCATGCTTTCCTTGATCAGACATAAACCTGTGTGAATGGAAAGCCCTGATAATACTTACAGCATTGTAAAAAGCCCAGTCTAATATACAGGAATCAAAGGCAGGTTTTCTTAGCTTGGGTTCAGTCCTGAGATAACCCATGCATAAGATTTCCAGTCAATTCAGAGACTGTGCCCATATCTTCCAGGAGCAGACCATATGGACAACGCCTTAGATTGTTACCTTAAAAAAAGGAAATACAATTAATTAGATCAAGTAAAAATAAAATTATATTTAACATATAATCTTATCCCAGAATGGTCACACAAATAAATACTTTCACAGTATTTTATGGCCCACCCACCAGCCTCACAACGACTCCCCAGTCAGCTCAGAAATTCTTCTATCACACAACAAATCAGCTTTTGAAGAAATTACCTCAACTGACATCAAGGCAGATATTTCCAGTCATATTTTAGCTGAGAAGTCAGTGTGATAGATTTTTTTCCAGACACTTGGAAAAGGGAATTATTTTAGAGTGTGAGTTTGGAAATAGGAGTGACCACAACCAGCTCTTGCTCATATGCTTTGTCTGATATCTTTTATGTCATCTGTTCATAAGCTTCAGTAGCAAGATTAAGACTGAGGCTTTAACTGCCCCTTTGAATGCCACAAGCAAGTCACATTTATATACATACATACCCCAGATAGCTGCCCAGTAATAATTCGGAGTAAAAAAGGTGGGTGGCTTTTCAGCAGAGACAGGAAATACTTATTGTCCATGACAATATGTTTTTTCCTATGCTCCACAATTTCATTTAAGTTATAGAAATGCTGGAAGATATCAAATGATGTAATTTTTTACAGCAATTGATGGTCATTTTCTGATAGATCATTTCCAAAAGGTATATCAGAACATGCAAAACTCCTGAATTTGTATGTTGCTTCTATTAAAGATACAGGATCCTGCAGATCTTTTAATACAAATTAAAATGGGTGATTTTATTACTTACAGATCTATCTTTGCTTTCTGATTTTATAATTTTCTGCATAACATGCTTTCAGAAAATTAATAAGTTTATCTGGAGAAGATGTAAATTATCTTACAGCAAAGTAATGCAAGTATTTTGTGATACACATTTTCTGTAAAGCTGGCCTGTGTTGAGGGGGAGAGAACAGTGGCCTTTGATGTTTGCAGCCCCTTATATATATATACTTAACATACTTGCAGTCACGTTCAAAGCATTCTCACAGATATTTTGAAAACTTTACTATTGTTTTCTGCACTTTACTGAATTTTTCTTAGCAAGCTTAGATGTACACAGAGGCAACGGTGGTTTGAGAAAGCTATTATAAGACACTAAAACATCTAATCCAAAAAGCTTTCAATCAAACTAATAAAGAGAGGGAAATTATTAAGCAGCGCATGGGAAAATCCAAGGCAAAAAAGGTGTAGATCAAACTCCTTCATTTGAGCACATTCGTCTTCTTGACTTTCCCAAAGGTGAAACCAGAGCATCTTACTATATTGCTTAGAGGAATCTTTTGTAAACAAAGGTACAGTAATTTTCCCTTGATTGGAAAATCAGCCTTTGTTTGCCATTTTCCTGAAAACTTAACTCCCAGTGTCTGCGCTACTCTTGCTGTAAACAGAGCAGTGAACACAACATTCCCATTTTCCATCAAATCCCACAAGACATAAATGAATGCTAAAAAAAATGCTCTATTGGGCAGTCTTACCACTTGCTCTGTCACATAGTCTACCACAAATACAAGACATCACAGCTTTTACACCACTGAGCTAAATTGCTAGTGAAAGCTAAGGTACCTCTCCAGCTTTCATGTGTAAGAGGTAAAGAATTTGCCAAGAATATTTCACTCCTTTAATTTTTAGTATTGCAATATTCCACAGTTGATGGATATTTTCGTAGTGTATGGTAGCTTATGAAAGGCTTGATACTAAAACATCGGACAAAAAACCAGGCTTTCCTGAAGTATATGTAGGACACTGATACATCTACAGAAAACTATACAAGAGTGTTTGGATCCTGTAACAGAATCCTGAAGATTATCCCATCAAATATCTGTTGTGTTCAAGTGTCCTGAATGGGCTTACAATTTTATTGTGAAATTAAAATAAAAAACACAACAACTTGCCTCAAGAACTCAGTTGTAATTCCCACGGACTCTTCTCTTTAAAGATAATTTAGTGCACATGAAAAGTACTGGATTGACAGGGAACAAGCACCTTGTAGAGAACAATTTTATTTCTATTCAAACAGTTTGTTTTTGGTATTAGAAAATCTCCTGTCACACACTGTTTTAATTCACAAGAAATTACCAAATGAGGAAATGATGAATTCTTTCAAATGTGTAGCCAGGATTCTATTTATCAAAAAATGTAGAGAGAGAGGGAAAAAAAGGAGAGATTCACAATGCTATTGTCATTTTACTTTCAATTTATCAGTGATTGTGTCATGAAATGAAGTAATATAAATGATAATAATGTGTTGTTATGACTCTGTGTGTCATTTACATTATGTGACATTCTGAATTTTTCAATTCACGTGTTTAGAACAGAAAGTGTTGTCTTTGTTCATGTATTGGCATGTACCTGCTGGCTGAGTTCCCTGTTAAAACACATCTTTTGGTATATCTTCAGTTAAAATTATTAATTCATTTTCTAGAAATGGTGCCCTCAAACCTACATAATTATGGCTATATAGACACATTAAGACCTATTCGTGAACATACTGTGTAGGTTCACATGTACCTGAAAGCCCACAGATAAGCCAGTACTATACTATTAATATATTCTGCATTGTGTGTATTCATAAATATAGGGTTTCTGATGGCGGGAAGGACAGCATACTTCATTTTCATGAGTTAGGAATGACTGCATAACTCACAGGTGGCAGAGCAAAGCAAAGCCACTAATGGATTCTGTACAGTCATCTCTACTGGATGAAAATAAAATTCCATTATAGTGTCCACTATCACATATTATATTTATACCATATCTGAGACTTATGTCTACAGGTACCTAAACTTTTTGTTACCCTTTGCTGAAGAAATTAATACCATTGGGGAAAAAAAAAAAAAAAAAAAAAAAAAGAAAGATATATTGCTGGGGTTTATTTCCCACTGGCAGGGCCTAAATATGTATTTCATACAAGTAAACACACACATACACACACATTAATAATGTGGTGTTTTTTCTAGACCATTTCTGAGAGCTACTAGAATGAGTTCATCTGTCCCCTGGATATGATGGAATTTTTGCTCCTTAGATTTATACATCTGGGGTTTTACATCTTTTCGTTCTCTGAATATGAGTCTGAACTTGTTGAGGTGTAAGAATAACTCCCTGAAAAACAACACATGCAATCACCTTATGATGAAACAGAATTAGGCCTTTGTTCGTGATTTAGCTGTAGAGGCATAGTTACCACCTTTCTCACTTAAAGGACAACAAAAGGTAACAGAAATTAAAATTAAACTAAGCCTGACACAGATGCATCATCTGTAAATATGGTCACAGATACACCGACAATCAAAACAAATGAGAAAAATATAATCTCTAAGCAAAGTTGTTGAATAGCAGTATGCATTAAGTTGCATATAGAGGTATAGGAAAAAAACTAAGCTGCATTAATAGAAAGCTCTACTCTGTGCTTTTTTGCTGTTGTCCCTTCAGTTTGACTGTCCTACTACACACACCAGTGAAAATACAAAACAGAAGCTCTTCTTCCATTTCCAAAAACTAAGTATCTATGTGATCTTAATGTGACAACCTAGATTTTCTTATTTAAAGAGTGCTTAATTTCCTTTAGGAGCTAGTAACCATTCCAAGAACTGCTATAAAATCATTTTCTTGGCTAAGTAGGTTTTGGAGGATGTGGGTAGTATCTCAGTCAAGCTTTTGTGCCAAATGTACATTTGAAAAGGAGCCTAATAATAAATCAGGTGGGAGAGGAGCCCGAGTTCAGTTCAAAGAAGAGAAACTGCAGGTTTTGCCATGTTACCATTTCTGTTTGTTTCTTTATTTGTTTTGTTGTTGCTTTTTGGTGGAGTGGGGGTGGGTAGGATGTGAAACACCAGCAGAAAAATAAAGAAGCCAGCTCTCTGAAAGATCTCTTTCTGTGCTTTCTTAACACATGATTTTTCAAGCTAAATGATCATATTAAATTTGGACATCAAAGCACTTATAGCTAAAAAAGTGCATATGCAGTTTTACAATCCACACAACTGGACAACGTTGTGTAGTAGGATGTGGATCCAGGGTTTTAAAATCTTAGCAGGAAAGGTTATGTTACTGTAACTAATGTATCATCACTGATAGTCTCAAATTAAAAAATTGCTTTGATGAAACATCTTTTAAATTGCTGCCTGCTTGTACTGGATGGATATTCTCCAGCTCACTGAAACATTGGCTAGTCAACTCTTTCAGTTAGTCACTTGATTAATTTCTCTTCTGCTTATATGTTAAGGTGCCCGTAACTTACACTGACTTCAGTGGTTCACTATTTATGTCTGCATAGAAGAGAACAAAACATGTTTAGCTCTACAGAAAACTTTTGGACAACATGAAGAAAACCTTTTTAGGTTGCACAGGGGAATGACTACATATAAACCATGTGCTAGTTGCTTCACGAACATGGGAAGACACAGAGTTCAATAGGTTTAAACTAGAGCAGGATAGATTTAGGTTAGACATAGGGAAGAAGTGTTTTTGCTGCAAGGATTGGTGAGACACTAGAATGTGTTACTGTGGAACACATGTGAATGTGAATGTGAAACTGTGGATCCCTCATCCATGGAAGCATTTAAAACCAGGCTGGGTGAGGGTCTGAACAAGCTGGTCTAGTGGGAGGTGTCCCTGCCCATAGCAGAGGGGCTGGAACTAGATAATCTTCAAGGTGCCTTCCAACTGAAGCCATTCTATAATTCTATGTTTCTATGATTCTATGATTGATTCTATGATTCTATGATATGTAGTTACATATCTCTCTCAGGTAGCAAGTGTCCTTTGTCATTTTGACACCTCTTATATACTAAAAAAAACAAGCCAAAAAAAAAAAAAAAACCCCAAAAAAAACCCCTCAAAAAACCCCAAAAAACCCCACCAAAACAAACCATAAACATGCTGCATAGAAGTATGTATGGAATATTATCTTCTGCAGCACTCTGGTATCATAAACTGCAAAACAAGTACTCTAGGAGCTGATGCCACACTTCCTAGCAAGGAATTCTAAGGCAACATCAAAATAATGTGGCAACTACAGAAATTCTAGAGGCATCATTTGCCTCAATCCTGTAGAGGTTAAGTGATGTGGATGGATTGGTTCTCTGTAACTTTCAGTATTCAAGAATATTCATGTAAAGAAATGAAGTTTGACATAAAAAAAATTATGTTTTATCCTTCTTCTTCTTGACCTTTTTTTTTTTTCTTTTTTTTTTTTTCATTGTCAAGAAACGATTTAGTTTGCAGAAATAGACTAGTTTAATAAAACTGGTCTTCTTCCTTCTACTAAAAGTTTACCTGCGAGAGCCCCGAACATAATAAAATCAGATTATGAAGGCAATCATATTTACTTGTAATAAATCAAATCTTGCAGACATCAGTTAAGTCTCCCTTACTGCACTGGGACAATATCACGCATGCATACATCAATACCTGAGGTGCCAGAAATATATTTCATAAGTTCAGAAAAATTGCATACGCACTTGCAGCACCATTATAAGCAGTGAATTTGTAATGTGAACATTATGATGTATAAAGTGGCTTTGTTCTTACATTTAATAAGCACCACATGTCAAGCCCACAAACATAATGGAATTTGCTGGTGATTTCTTACCATTAGATGTAGGTTATTGTTTTCAGGAAGAGAACTTTTCCACACTTTATCAACAGTATCCAATTTTAAGAAGCCATCTTCTTTCTTTCCTCTGAATGCAGCAGATTCTTTACATTAGTGAAATAAAATAAAACCCCAGCCAGTGGGATATTCAATTAAGTTGAACTGAAGTAAGCACCAATTCCAGTTACAGGGAAAATATTTCCTTTGGACTATTCCCAAAGAATATAAGTCCTTATTATTCTAATTCTGGTACAGGTTAGGCTGACAGAGAATTTAAAAAAAAGAAAAAAATCTTTACATAACCCAAAAAGGTTGGGTTGCACAGAGAGGTTTTTTTTACAAAACTCTAGGTTTTTCTGAAGATACATGGCACCATCCTGTGAGCTACTGTATGACATTCATGCACACATGCAGAGGTATTTTCTGTTTTCTTATCTAGTAAGGTCCATTGACACATCACAAATATTTTCAGTCTAAATAATAGAACACTCTTATTTTTGGGTTTGGGTTTTTTTTTTGGAAATTCATAAACTGAGAAGACTTAGACTCTTAAGTCTTTGTTGATGGTGAGCCATGAAGCCCCCAGGGCTGGAACACCTGCAAGGCTCCAGCAGTCTGGTGATAACAGACTGGTTTTCAGAAACTCCAGGATCACAAAAGAAAAAGTAAGCCAGGAACATCAGAAAGAGATGGGACTCTCAAAACCATCCTAAGACATGTCTGACCCAGCAACTCAGTTTGGCACTTTCTAGCAGTGAAACATTGAAAGGTTGTATGGAAGAAGAAAAAATGCCACAGAATTGATGTGTATGACACTTTATGTTTTCAGTATGGATCTGTCTTTTCTGGTTTAAGTAGGCATAATTTCTGGGCCTGTGTTTCTGGGTATGGCCTAGTCTGTAAAATAAAGAACCGTGTGTCTGCTTTGATAGGAATTCTACCTTTCCATGTGTTACTGTTCACACATTCATTAAAATTTTACCTATTGACCTTTAGAATAAATATACTAGAGTCCATATCAGAAAATCAGCTGAAGAAACACTCACCATTTGAATTTCTCTTTGACAATATGTATTAAATGTTATTTGTTTGGATCAGGATAATCTCATTCTTGCCGGGTGTCTTGCAGTGAGAGTCATCAAATACAGTAGGTCACCAGCTGCCTTTCTATTGATAAAAAATATAAAGAGAATACAGGAACTGTGTTTTATTTAGGTGGGACAATGAAATCCTATACTTCACAATGATTTTACATTATCTCATATAATGCAAATCTGTGTAAACTGGGGATCTTAACAGTGTGTTATCAAATTAAGTAACTCTTGCCACATGTTTATCAGACATTTCACTGAAACTTTTCAAGTTACAGACAGATCAAGGTTAAGAAACTTCCTGATTATCCCAGAAGTAGTCAATAACAGAGCAAGGAATTAAATATTCCAGTCCTCTTTTTGTGGATTTTTCTCAGTAAACAGCTTTGCATTCCTGGAAGATGTTATTTCTCAGTATTGTTACTTCCATATCTTGAAGTACTGAACAAAATTAAAGCACTCTAATTGTCCATATGTATTATGCCCAGAAGTATAAATGAGCATGAGGGTGGACTCTTCCCTCCTGTGCATTTCAAGAGATCAGTCATTTCTCTACTTTTCTTATCCCCTGACCATATGCTCACATTACACAAGTGCAGGCAGTGAAGGATCAAACCCATCTGAGCAGCAACAAATGAAGGTTAGTGATACTGTGGTTTTTTTTTAAATATCCACAACTACAACTTACTCTCACCACAGCCTCTTCCCTTACCGACATGTATTCATACTAATTCTGCCACACACAGTCCTGCTGAGACAGTCTGATGCATTAAATCCAGGTATTCTTTGTTTTGTTGAAACTTGTCTTGACTGCAGATGGAAAGCATGTCTGTAGTTTATGCAGAGATAAAATAACTAGGCCAGTTTAATGTGGCCAGTTTGTATGGCAGTAGCAACAGTAGGATCGGCTTCCTGTGAAGTCTGGACTAACTTGTCTGGAACCTGGATTGATGCTTCAGGTATCTTATGCAAAGCCAAGGTCTTATTCATGTTACCATGAGTACAAACACCAATTAAATTTAAGTTAGGACTGTATCTACAACTTTAAGAGTCATTCTGTGGAACGCACTGCAGATTCATTGTTTGAGATCAGTCACTTTTGTAGGCAAACTGATCACAGAATTGACTGTAATAGAGGCTGAATAATTGCATAGAAAGATAGGAAGCAATTGAAGAGTATGGAACTAATGCCTGAAGACCACACTCATTTTAATAACATTTGATACCTCAAACCAAAATTAATTGCTAGTACAGTTTAGTGTCTAGAAAGGTACTATTCCACAGGAAATGATGAACCCACATGAAATAAACATTTTCTGAAATGAGTTTCTTTCCATAATTATGGGTAATACAATACCACTAGTACCTTTACAGGAAGAGTGATTATCTGTTTGCTGTGCACTTCAATACTGCCCATTTAAAATATTCTACTGTGGAGAAGGTAAATTACAATATTTGAATATCAAGCTGATGGGCATCTTGAATATTGTGCTGTTAGGTAAATGGTCTTTAACATGTACATATAAAAAAGAATCTCTGTAGATTCTAATCCTACTGTGTGACATGAACCATTAATATTTACTAAGACAAAAGGAGACTGTGGGCAGATGGGCTTTAAATTTTTCTCTGGTTTTATGATGGGAACAAAGACAGTAGAGTGTGCTATTTTTGTTCCTTGCAAGTGCTGGTTTACATTCTCTTAATAAGGCCATTCATAGTGCTGTAAACTTTATTCAACGTTGTGACTTATTCTCAAGAAAGTTTACTCTGTGGTGTTTCTGTACTTCCCGGCAGAGCTCATAAGATGAAATTTAATCAGTAGAGGTTCATATTGCCAATGACTTCTCATTTTGTTTTTGTTTCCCTTCTCCATATGAAATTGCCTGAGGGTGTTTACAGCTCTGTTCTCTAACAATATTTTTTTCTTTTTTTTTTTTTTTTTTTCCTGAAGTAGTGTTAAAGCAATCTATTATTTAAAGAATTAGTAAACTTTATTCCTGGAAAGACACTGTCTTTACGTCCAACTTGCTTTGGTTTGAACAAGGCCTAGGTTTCACTAGGTGTTCTAAGGTAACATTCGTCCACCCAGATGTTTTTTCCAGCCACCATTCTGTCTCCAGTGGCCCCTCAGTTGCCCAAACACAATGCTTGCACATTCTGGTGTACAGGGAGAAAATGTAGTTTCGGACAACCCTGAGAAGTGTCTGATGTTTGGCTGATCATTTCCCAGATTAGATATACCATTCCAGTAGGAAATGTACTGCCAGAAGTGACACAAAGAGGAGAGGGGGAAGGCTACCTAAATCATACTTGCATTGGTACGTATACCCAGGAGACCTCTCACCATAAATAATATCACTGTCTGAAACAGGCAAATATGAAAAACATGCCACTGTGGTATCCATGGCCCTTCTTTACTTGGTGAGTCTGGATAAAATGTAAGAAGGGACAAAACACATGAAAACATCCCAGGTTCTGCTTTGAAGTACACAGCAGATCACATCCCTATCACTTTAAAAAGGCAAAACAGTAGGAACAATGAAAATAAAACAAAGCCCTAGATACTTTTTCCCATCTGGTTCCATTAATCTGTAAATACTGATAAACTTCCCAGTACTCCTGTGAAACATCATATTGCTAGAATTGCATACAACTTTTTAGGCAAAATCTGGGGGTTTTGAAGAAAATTCAGGTTTTGAAACACAAACATTCCACTGAGATACATTTAAAAATAAACCTCATTAATTCCTAAATATTAATCATTTTTTATTTTGACCTTACTAGGAGGAATACTTTCAATACAAAATATTTTCAATATTTAAAATTAAATTGCAAACTCTTATTTAAATTTATTTTTTCAGCATATCCTTCAGTATTGTAAGGTATAGTTAAAGCTTCGAAATCTAGGTGAAACATCTAAAGAAACCTTTTAACATCTTTTTGATCTACAATACTACATCTGTAACTTGTTGAAACTTTGACCCAATTAGTTCATTATCTTAAAAGCCTACCAAAGCTGTTGTTGTTGTTGTTATCACCATACAGATTTTACAAATGAAAAATCAAGATGTATGGAGAGTAGTGGTAAATGATCAAAGTGCCCATCAGTATGGTGTACCTTGAAACAGAATGACTTGCTTTTCCACAGTGCACAGCTTTTTCAAAATGCAGGTTCCATCAGTTTCAGTTCCATATGTGAGCACTCATCATTTCTACAAATTGAGATCTACGAATCTTGTTAGCATGAGAAAATAAGGAACATACTCAATTAATCCCTTGGATAAATTGTCATTTAAAGTCTTTCCCAAGATTACACACAAAGTTAGTGGGAGAAACATAGAGTAAGGTGATCCCTGAAGGACAGTCATATCCCTCTAAGGATCTTTTCTTTCAAATCTTTGCCTTATTCATCTTACAGATGAGTCACTTCTCATACAAAAGCTTGATTTATTCTCAGAAACATTAATAGCTGATGCAGATGTCCTTTCAAAGGAAAAATTTTTTACAGTTGTGGGCTAACTTTTGCTCTGACACTTCTTAAGTTATGAATACTTGGTTACAAATCCAGTAGAACACCCTGCATACAAAAAACAATGGAAGAAATTGGTTACATAATGTGGAAATTAATCTTCCCACATGGTCGTCAGCAGTACAGAAGTCCTATGATTTGAAAATGTTATTTAGTTTCTACAATCATCCTTTCAAAGTTCTTATATTTGCCTTGTTAGTATGGTTCCTTTCCAGTAGAAGAATACTGCATGATTTATTATTTCAATATCTCTATAGACATAAAATTACATGTACAACAGAATGTTTGATTAGTGGGATCTTCTTTTCTGTTACAGCTTTTGTACAGGCTATTAGAAGCAAGGTCATTCCAGTTTACCCTGCTTTCAGAGAATAGGACAACACTGAGAGCTGCGGTCATCCTTAGGTTCTGGGCAGTGGCTCCGGGGAAAACATGTTATATGATAAAATGATTAAAACCATATCAGACTATATACCCATGCAATTATTCCAAAACTAAGAAACTATGTGATAATTTCCCACCTTTTGATAACTCAATTTTCAAATGTATTGTTGTAGTGTCAATTTTAAAAACAGTTTCCTGAATTAAAAAAAGAATAACAAAACCACAAAAACACTTTCCCAAGAGTTCTTAATATGAAACCACCAAGATCTCTCATGTAAAAAAATCTCCATGCTGATACTCAGCATGGATTTCTGCTACTGAAAGTAATTAGATGAAGCTGATTATGGCAGGTTAGTTGGTTACCAAAGTTAAGGAAATAAAGCTTGTCCTTGTGATTAAACAATGCAGGCACACAGGCCGTGCAAAAAATGAACGGACAAAAACCACAAGCTTAGTGTTTCCTTTAGAAAATACTGTAATAACAGTTAAGACAAGAAATAAAAATACTGGATGAAAGTTTGCTGAATATTTAATCATTTAATCTTGCATTGAAATGGGTGAACTGTAATTTTTTTAGGGTTTGTGGGGTTTTTTTTCTTTTTTTAACAAGTGCTTAAAAAAGCTCTTTGTCATCTTATAAGAAGAGAAAACTTGCATTCCTTCTAAGTCATGGATATTACTTCTCCAGACTGTCTGGATTTAGTAAAGAAGTTTGGGAAATCCTCAAATGATATGTCGCAAGAAAGCTAAGAGGGTTGTTTGTCTACCTCACTCTCCTAGAAGTTGAATTTTCCACAGGAACTAGTTTTTGAAGTCTGATGGTGAGTGCTGATGGGATAGCCTGCTTCTGAGACCAAACTAGTTCAATCATGTGGTATTCAGGTCACTCTGTCCTCAAAACCAGTGTTATGGAAACGTGCTATTTTATCCAATCTCTCCTATGTACAATAACCACATTTTAAAATTTTCAAAATCCCCAGGCACACTTTGAAAATTTTACAAAAGCTCTACTTATTTCTCTGCCAATAGATATGTACATATGTTAGCAGTTGTTTCCTGCTTGATCTAATGATTCAAAGGGGATCCCAAAATACTAAAGTTATCTGCTTACAAAAGCTTGTCTCCATGGAAAGATAGTTTATCCCTTTGAGCAGCAGTTCATCACTTGTTCCTCTTGTCTTCCTTGTAAACTACTGGCATTGTGATGTCCAAGAATGCAAAGAAACTCCACCTAGACAAAGTCAAACCAACCAACAGAAGACAATTGGGAATAATATAAAAAGAAAGGAAAGACCTGGAAGCATTTCACATAAGCAGTATAAAAAGTCTTCAGAACTAATTCCTCCAAAAAGCTAGTAAAGATGACTGAGAGAAAGACTGCCTGGGCACACCAAAATACTGGTAGTCACTGGAAAACAAACTGCGGTAGGTGGTCTGAAGTTGAAAAGTATCACGGAATGGATGCACATAAACCCTGCTTGAAAATTGGAAAGGTATTTGGGTGTCTAGACATAGTTTCTGTGATTAGCAGACAGAGAGGTGTACTGAGGGGTGTTATACTGAGGTTAGACATATCAATACCCTGTCAAACTTTGAAATTATTTTATCTGAGAAACAGTCTAGCATTTCTACATCCACTGCTATCTCATAGAGCAACCCAAATGTTCCTATGGCCTAACTTGCTCTAGTTCTTTACCTCCATAATAACAAAACCAACCCAGTTTGTCTGTTCAATCTATCTTGTACCTTTCTCTCAACACGATGCTAATATTTAGACAAGCCATTGCCACAGATTACTTCTGAAGACCAGATGTAAAAAATGAGTGGAACACAGCAAGCACCCATGTCAACATAACAACATTCCTTCTTGCTTGACATCCAGCATGCTTCTAAGTTATGTCTACAGCTGTGGGTTAAGAAGACACTGACCTCTGTGTCATAGTGCCTTCATTATTCTTGGCATTATTCTGATTCTTGATGTACTAAAAAGTCATGTGAGGACTTTTTTGTCTCTTTTTTTTCCTCAGAGAATGGGTTTATCAATGTACAATGTTTTGTTCACCATTGCACATTACCTACTTCTTTCTTCTGAAGGAAGAGAGAACAAAGATGCTTTGTGACATGGACATTACCATGAAAATTCAAAGGTCTCCAAAATTTTCTCAGGTCAAAATTGTTCAAATTTTCATTAATTATAGAATCATTTTGGTTGGAAAAGACCTTTAAGACCATCAAATCCAACCATTAACCAAACACTGCCAATCCCACCACTAAATCATGCACCTAGGCACGTCATCTACATGTATTTTAAACACATCCAGGGATGGTGACTCCATCACCTCCCTGGGCAGTACTGTTCCAATGCTTAACAACCATTTCAGTTTTTCCTAATGTCCAATCTAAACCTCCTCTGGCATAACTTGAGGATTAGCTTGGATAAGAGACCAACCCCACCTCAATAAAACCTCCTTTCAGGTAGTTGGAGAGAGTGGTAAGGTCTCCCCTAACACTCCCTTTCTCCAGGATAAACAACCCCAGTTCTCATAAGACTTGTTCTCTAGACCTTTCACCAGCTTTGTTGCCCTTCTCTGGACCTGCTCCAGCACCATAATGTCATTCTTGTAGTGAGGGGCCCAAAACTGAACAGAGTATTATTGAAGGTACAGTCTCACCAGTGCCGAGTACAGTCACTTCCCTAGTCCGGATAGCCACACTATTTTTGAAACAAGCCATTAAATGACAAGGCATTTAGTCCCGTTTACAATAAAATGAGATGCAGAGGAAGTAACAAGTGAAAGGGCAGCAAGACAGAAAAGAAGTAGAAAAATACTCATTGGGACATTATATGTACACAAAAAGCCAAAAACTGCGTGTTATTTTTCTGAAAGAAGCCTAATACTGAAGAAAATGTCATTTTTATATATATCATTGCTATAAAAATTAAGGACCAAATGAATTCAAGAGGAAACTTTCATGGCTACTGAGCAGTGTTTTGTGTCAAAACCACTTGATCCTAATCTAACCACAGCCAAAATTACTCAGATGTGGTTTTGCAGGTTAAGGACGTGACCAAGATAGTTTTGCTGATATCACCACTCTCAGGCTGGAAAATAGTCAATGAGGAACAGCAGTTTTAGGAATTTACTCGCACACTCCTCTGGAAGAATATAACACATGATCATACAAGACACTATCTCGTGCCAGAGGACTTGAAGGGGATTTTCCTGTTTCTATGCTGAACCTTTGGTACCCAGGATAATCAAACCACTCTGTAACTGTTCCAACAGGAACAAAAGAGATTTCCACGTATTCTCCAGGCAAGAACCAAATGCGGGTGGAGTGTCTTATGGATAGACAAAGATGGAAGTAGAGATGTCATTTTTCTGTCTGCCGCCAGTGATTAAGCACATTGGAAATGAATATAACTTCTTTTCATCAGCCTGAAAAACCTGCTGTGAAAGGGGGTGTCTGCACAGCACAATCTTCCAGAAAAGACACCTTGTAGTATGGGGCCACCACTGTGACAAGAGTTGAAATGTGGAAATAATGAAAACAATGTAGAGATTGAGTTATTTAAAGTCTCTTACAGGCTCACATACTTCACATCTTCTTCTTCTTTTTTTTTTTTTTTTCAGCAGAGACAAATGGGCAG
Organism: Todiramphus chloris collaris; assembly: GCA_025345505.1. Classification (NCBI taxonomy): domain Eukaryota; kingdom Metazoa; phylum Chordata; class Aves; order Coraciiformes; family Alcedinidae; genus Todiramphus; species Todiramphus chloris. Next base: position 25,178,847 of record JANVCC010010406.1, on the reverse strand, counting down.
CTAGTAAATTCAAAATAATTTCAATTATTCTTGCATTAAAAAATAAATTGATTCATCAGTACTCCATTTTATATCATCTGATGATGATTGGAATCAGCAGAAATTAGAATGGTCTACTCAATAATTTTTAAATAATTTATTTCAATGTTATATTCTTATCAATAGAAAAAGATATCAAAGTTCTGGCTTAAAGTTGCCACTTGTAATTTTGCCCTGGAGTCACCATGGAGAAGTTACAGCCTCAGCACTTCAAAATTCTCTCTGTCCTGTGGGACAAATTCTGTTGCATAACGTCATTTTCCTATAAAAAAAAGCAAATCAGTGAAACATTTCTTTCCTTTAAGCATTGATTAATTTTAGAATAAAAAGTGTAAGCTTACAGAACTAAATTTTTATTTATCAGAACTCACACCTTCTTTCCATTAATAGAAATTAACGCTGTACAGAGATGGAATACATAAACTGTATGAACCAGTGGTCTGTGTCATTAAGGCAATCAGGATAAAAATATAACAGGGAAAGAAACCTGGCATGTGGATTTACAGTTTAGATGGCATGTGCAAGTGGATTTGTCTCTGAGATGGAGCTGGGATGGGCCATCGTAACTGCTGAACTAAAATGCCGAGGCCAAAGCAAGTTATTGGCCCTAGAAGGGGGAATTTCGGGACAAATGGTCAGCATGTTTGCATGGCCACAATGTGCCAGCAAGCTGAAATTTAAGTCTTACTACTCTGAGCATCCACACAGCAAATGCTCTTGTAAGTAAAATGATAACTGGGAGCTTGAGCACAGGGTAATTACAGTTGCTGGTGAAGTATACCAGCACTCAAACCTCAAGACTTAAATCAGCTTTCTTGGGAATGGCCCAGACATTTTACCCAGAAGACTTGCATATGGAAACGATTTGGGAAGCTGATCCTTGCTTCCTCTCAGCTGTTACCTAGTAACTAACTGCATGAGTGCTTCCAGTCCATTTCACAGCAGAGACACACAGGTTAGCTTAAACAGCTCTGCCAGACAGCCAGAAAGTCTGGGCAAATCAATGCTGTCAGCATGTTACCGAGGCATTTGGTGGGTGCTCAGCAAGGAGGACACATCCAGAAAGCGTTGAACTCCAGGATGTTTCAAGCAGAAGTATTTGACTCTTACCATCAGGAGCAAATTTCTGTTGGTGAGATCAGTGCTGTCTAGCTCAAGGCAGTGACTAATTACTACTTGGAGCAAGCTGTCACTACCCATAATCTGCAGGGATGTAGGAGCAGTTTATAACTTCTGATCAGCAGTACTTTTTATCATTAGTGATTGCTTATTTACGGAGATAAGCTGCTATTGCTGACCAGCTGCTTCATGCTAGGGCTACCTCTGGGGATAAACTATCACCACAAAGCAACAGATTTTTACTGAGGCTGCAAATGCACAGGTATTTACAGCAATGAAATTACCATACAGCAGAACCTAATTAAGATCAGGTGTCACATCCATATTCCTCTTCAAACTTTGTCCTTTCCCCCTTTTTCCACCTCCCTACCTATTGTTCCAGGACCTTCCACCTTTCTCTGACTGTCTTATCCATTCTTTCCAGGAATCCTCCTGTCCATATCTGTGTAGCCATCTCCCTACATCCTGCCCAGCACACAAGGGTTAGGACCCTAGTCAAGCTACTGTCAATCTTTAGCACAGGGAGTCAGCTGGATCACAGGGGATATACAGTATCTGGTGGAGGCCCATGCAGACTGCTGTGTGCTGACAGAGCTAAGGATGTCAAAGATGCTGTCTGGGTGCAGTATTTTGATCAGGGCCTGAGTGTCATGTCATACATGGCACAGCTACTCAAACAGCATCCTGGAAAAACAGCATGTAGTTACAGATCACAAAACCAATGCTGTGGTAGTAATTATCTAAGCTGGTGGCCACAAGGAGTTTGGAAGCCCAGAGGTGTCAACCAGCTTGAATGTGCTTGCCTGTGATGTTGTACTTCCCTCTTTTGCTGTACTTCTGAGGAGGAAATATTATGATTGATATGATATATATCCTAATATGATCGATCCTAACCAGTCACAAGCTGAATGGAATATTTTTTTTAATTAATTCCTTTTGAATGAATTTTATAATAAGACTTTTCTATCTATAGACCTGATACTTCTAGGAAATGTCCAGAAAAGTTAAAACTTTGTTCCCAAAACCAGTAAAAAAATCAGGGCTGAAATAATAATTTACACAAAGTCCTGTTAAAAAGTTGCTGAAGCACTCATGACCATTATTTTCACCATTTGTTATTGCTGTGCTATTCCCAGATGTCTGTACTTTAAATAAATGAATAAGCTTTGCCTTCCTCAATCCTAAAGAGAACTGTCTTGGTCACAGTGGTGAATTCTGCCAGTCCCCACGAGCTTCTCAGAGCTATTTAGGTTAGACATGAGCTCTCCAGAACTGAGTGAGAAAATGAGGCACTGAGACTTTTGGATAAATGTCACAGTGAAAAGCCTTCAGACACACACAAAGACAATGTTGGTGTTCCCTCTGAGGTTGTTTGAAATTTTGCCATTAATTTAATTCACTGAAGAACAAACCCATTATATTCTATTTGTCTGAGAAGTTTAATGAACAATTGTGATATCTAATAAATAATTGCCTGATGATATATATGTCATCATATTCAGATCAGTTTCTATGAATTGCTCTCTATCCTCTTAGAAGCTTTTTATATTGGCCTTTTATCTTTGCTTCTTACTCCTCAATTGGTGCCAAATACAGCAACAGTAGTGGTCAGCTCTGCAGCTGAGTGCTGGACTGAGGCACACAGTAGGTTCCCAGAGCCAGGCAAACCCAAGGAAGAGTGGAGAGACCTGAGAGGAAACCATCCAGCAACCCCTGGGGAGCACCAGTGACCAGGAGCGCAACCGACAGGGTGAACGGAAGTTCACATGAGATGGTGCACAGGGAGGTCCACATCCTGCTCATAGGTCCACAGCCAGAGAAGTGCACTAGATCTCCACCAAAATGATGTGCCCTTGCCTAAGATCTAAAACCAGTATTCCTATGGAAAAAGCACTTGAGAATCTGACATATCCATTCAGATAGACCTGGCCAGGAAAGACTCTCCATTGCAAGCAGTAGGTTGCAGTGACTGCCTAGACCCTTCTCCTGGTGTAAAGGTAAGTACTTGCAAAAGGTGTGTGCAGGTTGAGGATCTCTTTGGTTGAGGATCACTAGGTGGCTGAATTGCAGGAAACATTCACAAGGCTATGCAGCATCAAAGGAACTAAGAGATAGATGTTTTCAAAACCACGTTCTTGTTGTGGACATCATTGAGAAAGTGGAACCTTGGACCCTGGTCATCCAAAAAAAGCAAGACTCTGCTTCACCTGGAGCTGTTCAGCCTGGAGAAGACCAAGAGGAGATCTTATCGATGCTTATCATAGAATAGTTTTGGTTGGAAGAGACCTTCAAGATCATCATGTCCAACCTTATTCCTAGCCCTATCAAAACCCAATAAACCATGTCCCTAAGCACAGTATCTAACCACCTCTTAAACACCTCCAGTGTTGATGACTCCACCACCTCCCTGGGCAGGCCAGTCCAATGCCTGACAACCCTTTCTGTAAAGAAATGCTTCCTAATATCCAGCCTGAACCTCCCCTGCTTCAACTTCAGGCCATTTCCTCTTGTTCTGTCACTTGTCACCATGGAGAACAGATCAACTCCCGCCTCTCTACAACTTCCCTTCAGGTAGTTGTAGAGGGCAATAAAGTCTCCCCTCAGTCTTCTTTTCTCAAGGTTAAACAGACCCAGATCCCTCAGTCTTTCCTTGTAAGACACATGCTATGAACCCTTTACTAGCTTGGTAGCATGGCTCTGTACCCTCTCCAGCACCTCAATGTCCTTTTTGTAGAGAGGGACCTAAAACTGGACACAGTATTCAAGGTGCAGCCTCAGCAAAGCTGAATACAGAGGAAGGATCATCTCCCTGCTCCTGCTGAGCACACTATCCCTGATCCCGTCCAGGATGCCACTGGCCTTCTTGGCCACCTGGGCACACTGCTGGCTCCTGTTCAGCCGGCTGTCAATCCACACCCCCAGGTCCCTCTCTGCCTGGCAGCTCTCCAGCCACTACTCTCCAGGCCTGCATCATTGGCCTGGGCCCAGCAATCCAGCCTATCTAGACCCCTTTGCAGGGCTTCCATACCCTCAAGCAGATTGACACTTCCATCTACCCTGGTGTCATCTGTAAATTTACCAAAGGTGCACTCTATCTCCTCATCCAAATCACTGATGAAGATGTTAAACAGGAGTGGTCCCAGTACTGAGCCCTGAGGAATACCACTCATGACTGGCAGCCAACTCGATTTAACTCCATTGACCATAACTCTTTGGACTTGTCCATCTAACCACTTTTTCACCCAGGAAAGTGTTTGCCCATCCAAGCCAAGAACAGGAAATAAATATCTAAAGGGCAAGTGTTAAGAGGATGGAGCCAGACTTTTTCAGTAATGCCAAGTGATAAGACAAGGGGCAATGGGCACACAGGAAGTTCTGTCTGAACACAAGGAAAATATTCTTTACTTTGAGGGTGATAGAGCCTTGAAACAGGTTTCCCAAAGAGGTTGTGGAGTCTCCTGCTATGAAGAATTTCAAAACCCGTCTGGATGTGTTCCTGTGCAATCTGCTCTAGATGAACCTGCTTTGGCAGGGGAATTGGCCTAGATGATCTCCAGAAGTCCCTTCTAACCCCTACCATTCTGTGCTTCTGTGGTTCTGTGATTCTCACTCCAGAATTCAGGGGTGTCTTTTTCTATATTCATCTTTGATACAGATTTTGTTTCCTCATTGCCCATGTTTTGAATTAACTTATTGATCTAATCCAATTCTGGCAATAAACAGTGCTTCCCTGTTTCTCTTTAACTTCTCTGCCTGGTTACAATGATTCAAATAGGGACAGAGAGACTTTAATGTGATTCTGACACAGTTTTCTTAGTCAAGAGGTAACAAAAGCTAGGCTTCCTATTTGATTTTGCCTCTTTTAATACTTGGAGTATAACATCCGTGTAATGGTTTCAAACATGAACAATAACAGCGAGTGAGCCTATAGTGAGGCATACATTGCTTTCTAAATATTCATACTGAATCAATATGAAAGAATGGATGGGCTAACTGCCTCAAGATGCGTTGAAGAAATAAATAAATGACTAAGCAAAGGATGTGCATTGCATTTCACACAAGTCTTGGTTTGTAACAAGAGATGTTCAGTCACATATCACCAGGGAGAAAGATTACTAACATATTGCAAATTGAGGCAGTGGAGAGGTATCAAACATTTTCTTGCTCTTTAGCTCATGAAACCCAGACTATTCAGGGTATGAGAGGAGGTGAACACACCCATTAGCAAATTGCTCACTCCTGAGGCTAGGATCCCAAGCACTACTTTGCTGATGACAGTTCAAGACTTCAACTTCAGCTAACCAAGTTCAGTTGCATGGCCTGGGCATGAGTCTGTTGGTGTCATGGTTAGGGTATGAAAGCGAAAAGAGGTTCCTTGGTCTTCTTTATTGAAACTGTTAATTTGTATAAATGAATAACCATAAGACCAAAGCTAGGCCACACACATGACAGGAAGATTGACTAAAAAAACTGTTGGTGGAGAAATGACAGAACAAGTCCATTCTTTCAATCTTTAGTTACTTAGGCAAGTGGAATAGCTCCATTATAAGAAGCTGAGGGAAACATGCCTCAGAAGAAGAAATGGTTTAAAGTGCCTTGGCTTCACCAAGGACAAGTCCTGCCTGACTCACCTAGTGGCTTTCTATGATGGAGTGACTACATCAGTGGACACGGAAAGCTATGGATGTAATCTATCTGGACTTCTGTAAAGCCCTTGACTTGGTCCCCTGCAACATACTTCTCTTTAAATTGGAGACATATGGATTTGATAGGTGGACTGTTAGGTGGATAAGGGATTGTTTGGATGGTCACATCCAGAGTGTAGTGGTCAATGGCTAAATGTCCAAATGGAGAGCAGTGACAAGTGGTGTCCCTCAGGTGTCTGTACTGGGAACAGTGCTGCTTAATACCTTCATCAGTGGTGCAGGTAGTGGGGTAAAGCGCACCCTCTGCAAGTCTGCAGACGACAAGAAGCAGATTGGTAACATTAATGCATCTGAGGGAAGGGATGCCATCCAGAAGTACTTAGACAAGACTGAGAAGTGGGACAGTGGGTAAACATGAGGCTCAACAAAGCCAAGTGCAAGGTCCTGCACCTGGTTTGAGGCAATCCTGGGTATCAATACAGGCTACGGGATGAAAAGATTGAGAACAGCCCTGTGGAGAAGGACTTTGGTTTACTGTTGAATGAAAAGATGGACATGAGGCAGCAATGTGTGCTTCAGAGCCAAGAAGGTTAACCATATCCTAGGCTGCATCAAAAGAAATGTGGCCAGAGGTGAAGGGAGGTGATTCACCTCCTCTGCTTTGCTCTGGTGAGACCCCACCTGGAGTACTGTGTTTCTTACCACAAGAAAGACAGTGACCTGTTGGAGTGAGTCCAGAGGAGGGCCACAAAAATGATCAGAGGGCTGGAACACCTCTCCTATGAAGACAGGCTGAGAGAATTACAGTTGTTCTGGTTGGAGAAGGCTCCAGAGAGACCTGTTGTGGCCTTTCAGTGCCTAAAGGGGGTTTATAAGAGAGATGGTAACAGTCTTTTTAGCAGGGCCTGTTGCAACAGGAAAACGGGTATTAGTTTTAAATAAAAAATGTCTAGATTCAGAAAAGATATAAGGAAGATTTTTTTAATAATGAAGGTTGTGAAACACCAGCACAGGTTGCCCAGACAGGTGGTAGATGTTTCCTACCTGGAAATATTCAAGGTCAGGTTAGACCTGACCAGGCTCTGAGCAACCTGCTCTCAATGAAGATATACATGCTTATACTGCAGGGGGGTTATACTAGATGACTTTTAAATGTCCTTACCAACCGAAACCATTCTATGATTCTACCTGTGTAGGTACTGGTTCTGATAACAGAATTTACCATGTTTTAGATTAGACCATTACTAGAAATCCTGCAGTATGCTTTTGAAATATTATCCTGACAAAGTGTATTTCTTACATTTCAGACAGAATTTGGTTATAAATCCATGAAAAATGATGAATCTTTTGCCTGATAATTTTTTTTTAAATTAAAAAAATATGTCAGTAAAACATCTCTGAGGATCTTTATTTGCTATGAACAGATCAGACCAGACAGTGCCACTGCCAATCTCCTCAGTTCTCTATCTTGTGTTCAAATTATACCATGATAAATTAAAAAAGATATATGACCTTGTACTCTGTAGAATGCCTGAAATGCATTCCTGAAATACATCTCCAACAAAAGAATATGAATTTTTTGTAGATGATGAATATTTTTTATTTTGTTATGATTTTTATTCAAATAGAATATTCTAAGAATTGCAGCTGAAACTGGACCCCAGGAACTCTTTCTACATGATAACATTATCAACCACCATTTTTAAAAAATATATTTCTAAAATTTGTGATGACTTTTCTAACATTTCTGCTTGCCATCCCTTTCTTTTTTACACATGGTCATCTGCTTCTTTCAAAAAATGTGAATAATGAATCACATTTTTTTGTCTGAAAACATTTTGAAACCAAGGTTCACTGTAGAATACAAAATTTCATGCTGAGAGTGCAGACACAGCTAAAAAATGGTGAGAGAGGAGAAAAGACATTGCTGGTGTTTTGTATATTTAAAGCAGAAATATCTGATTATTAAATCCCATTTTCATAACTTTTATAATAATTTCTAGCAGTACAGATACACTTGTATTGTTTCAGTCGCTTATGTTGTAAGAGGTTGTTCTTTTTACACTCACTGGATATTCATACCTAACTTACACTGAACTCTGATGATATTGTTTTAACCAAACGTACAGACACTGAAAATTATTCCAATATAAATATTTTTGGGGAAAATGGATTCTTTGAATGAAAAGAATTTGAGTTTCAGAGAACAGCAATCTAGTTCAATAAGATTTTTAAAGTGAAGTACTAAAATTTTTAAAAGCTACTTCTTCATGAATCAGGTTCTTTAAAATTCAGTTTGCAGTGCTGTTTTTTAAAGTGTTTGGGAGACAGAAGATTTAACAAAGTTCAAAGAAGGGTAATGTTTTACTGTTTCTCATAAGAGTGACAGAGGACAATCCTCATTAGAGTCAAGCAGGAAGTAGAATATGAGCTTTTTTTCTATTCCTTTCTGTTTCTGTTTTTCATATTTGCCATTCTCGTTCCCATTTCCCCTTCCCCCTTCCTGCTGCTCTCTCTACTTCTGCCCCCCTTCCATCACCCTTCCTCCTTCTTACTTTCCCCCTCCACTTTCCTTCTTTCTCTTCCTTTATCCCTTTCCTCTAATCTTCTTTGCCTTCTCCCCTTCCTCCTGCCTCCCAATACAGATAAGTTTTGATCAAGTCAGGGAATCAGTGTTACCATCTACAGAGAACAAAAACCAGATTGTCTAATCCAATTGCCCCTAGTCTTTGTAAGATGTTTGAATTCGTGCCAAACCTATTCATGGACAGTCCTATAGAACACCACAGACACTTTGCCTTGGCGGTGACTCAAGATGTATATTCTTCCTACAAGAGCTGGTAAAATAATTTCCAGCAGTTACTGTCCAATGTACATTTAGCTCCCAACTTACTAGTCAGTAAGTGATTTCTGAATGACTATTTCCTGTGTAGTCTGAACAAAGAGGATTAAAACTATGGGACATTTGCACACTTTTTAATTTTTACTTGTTCATATTAGTACCATGGGGTATATCCCTTAGGTTAAAAGTATTTTTCTCTTCCCTGGACAAATGCATAATAAATAGCAATTAGTAGCCCTTGTGCACATGTAAATGGAGAAACAGTTACAAGCAGCATTCATTCTCCAAATATCTGTGACAACAAAGCATTAATTCACATGTCAAGCAAAGGTAATAATGATCTTTTGATGCTTTCCAGAGTTTGACCCAAGGAAGCAAAGTGGATTCACGATATGAGTAAAACAGGTCCATGGAGACTGTCTTGTCAATCTTGTCAAACACCAAGTTGATGCTTACTCAGTTGCCTGTAAGATTTTGTGCTCATTAGAGTCCAGGCTAACATAAAAAAGTTAAAAATTTCTGCAGTATCCTTCTGATCCCTGTACTGAAGCCATGAAGGGCCACATTTACATCTGCTGGACAGATTTTCTGTATTCATAGATTTTTCCAGAAATTATTTTTCTTGTCACCTGTATGGGGTGAAGTGGCATAAAGCGGCTGTGAAGGTGGAATTTTTATCTTTAAACTTACTAATTTTGCAAAGTGTCTTCAGAATTACACAGCCTGAAAATATCCTTAAACAGTAGTAATTTGAAGGCTCTTATCCTTATTTCAGATTAATCTCTTTTCACAACTATTCACGTGATTCTGCTTAGAGTAATGAATTAAAATGGAAGAAAGTATTAGCAATTAAAATCACGTGCACCATCAAGAAAAGCAACTAGGAGAAGTAAATTAGACAGCCTCTACCTTAATTTGATAATAGCTACACAAGCCAAGGGGTTTTCTTCTGCCTAAAATTAAAAATCAGAATGATAAAAGGAGGATGTATAGGCAGCTACATTATGTTTTTTGAAAGATCCCTAAATAAGATTAAGAATTTTTTTCAAAATCTAATGATGCACTAACTCCTCCTCTGAGATTTAAAAAAAAAAAAGCATGTTACCTATCATGTTTGGAAACATGGCAATTTATATCAGTGCATAAAAGAAGAGGAGCTGGCAAGGAGGGCCTTGTTTACCAGTTCCTTGAGAGTCCCATTTGTTAGGCTACTTTCACTGTTCAACTGTCTACAGCTAGCAAGTACTGACAGTTCTAATTAATTTTTCTGAGCTTCCCTACTGTCTGATTTTGCAGTCTCCCTTTGGCAACAACTGGAGATGCATTTGATATCCCAAGCCACATCCTCTTCAAGTAGTGAGTGTCATCATCCTTATCCCTCCCAAACCCTGAGACAGAATTACCTTCTCAGCACTGGGCATGACAGAGCCAGACTATCTAAATGACTCTCTGATACATCAGTTTTGTTGTCACGTCCGCTTCTCTGTATATCTCTGCTCTCTTTCCCCCAGTTTCCCAGCTAGCAAGTAGAGAGGCAATATTTCCCATTTCTGTCTTAGCTCAGCTCCAATTGCAGGGCCAATTACCTCTGCACAGTTCTTATTGCAGCTCTCCACCAGTTATCTGCTCTAGCAATTTCTTGAGCCACATTAGTGATTCCTTTTGGGTTCAGGCTGCACTCTGTATATTGTGTTTCTCACACTGAATTCAGTTGTTCTGTGTAGGAACTCATAAGCCTGAGATGCTCAAAAATACAGCAAGCTCCTAAGCAGTTGTCCCCTGCTCTGCATGAGGACCCTGATCACAGTGTTACACTGGAAACTCTACAGCCCAATTAGCAAGTCTAATTTTGGATGCTTGTCGGTGACTTAGTGCTGACTTAAAGGATGATGCAGTAAATGACAGTCACTCCAGGGAGATGAAGCCCTGAATATTGAAATAAAAATAAATCTATATTGGTTTGGAGTCAGAAGAGTGTCTTTCCAATAAAATGGAGAAAGAACCAGCACAAAAATACACAAGTAGAATTTCTTCTGGGAAAAGCAGAAATGGAACATATTTGCTCTCCTCTCTACCAAAGCAAATTTTTCTCTTACTCTATGGCCAAATTTTCACTGTGTATTCAGCCCTCAACAGCATCTTGTGGAACATTTGTCAGTAGATTTAAAAACAATTAACAATCTACTAAATAGAAAGCTTGCTATAGTCTCATTCATCCTTCCCTCCATGTACACTTATCTGTGTATTCTGTTATTTGCTGTTTCAAAACAGATGTATGAACATGGATAAAAAAATTCTGCCTTCTACTCTTGGCTTTTCTGGGTCAAGCTGTTCAGGAACCATGATTTTTCTCCTGTTTTACACAGCCACTGAAGACTCTTCCAAATGTTGTGGTTTCTCTCACTTCAGACAACTCTCTTCTTCAGACAACATGACAAATACAGAGGTCTACCTCATTCAGCAAATGGATGAGAATATACTTTCTTGAGAAGAACTGAAAAATGGAGCATAGCAACTCTGGGTTGCTGTATCCCTCTCACAATACTACCCTTCCGTACTCAATAATTGCCATTTTTAAATTTCTGTTTTCAAAGGGCCTTTGAAATAGAAGTGAAACTTCTGTAGCAACAGGATCCTATCAGTTGCTGTAGAAGCATCATATGATGCAATATATATATATGTTGTATACTATATACATTTTTAATCTTTCAATTTCTTCTCTGCTAAGTCCATTGACACCATGAGATACTAGGAAATAAGTTTAAAATGTTTAACTTCAGAAATAACCTTCGTCTCTGAAATCTCTTTTATGAAAAAGCTGCAGTGACACAATGGAACAGCTTTATATATAGAAATGAGAGACTTGGGCCTTAAAAAGAAATTACTTAGAAGGGTGTAGAAGAGGATCCCTACAATTTAAAGAAATTTGCACTTATACATATTGCATTGAAACAGTGACAGTGCCATTGCATGCAATCAATTATTTGAACTTTATATTAAAAAAAATAGAGATTATAAAATGGAATTTGACTGACTTCATTTGCAAGAAACTCTATGCCATAAAAATGTCCTTTCTTTAATCAAAATATCGCCTGAATGAAGTCATCATGTTTGGCCTGATTGCATTTTTTCTCCATATATGTGCAGCTGCATTTGCTTCTCCATAAATGTCATTTGATTATGAGAAAATAAACAGGGAAGGACTCACAGGGAGTCAGTACAGGGCCTGCTTGTTTACCTGCCGCAGCTTTCCGAGCTGAAGAACAAATGTCATGCAAATGGTGCACCAGCAATGAGCTGCCAATCATCCCACCTTGGCATTCACGGTGATTTGCTAAATCATTTAAAGAGACATGCTTTACTAAATGAAAAAATATCAGCAGCAAGGGCCTGTGTTTAAACATGGGGCTGAGTTATTATCCCAGTAGGCTGGAATGAAATGAAGACATCTTCCAATTAAAGCTTGCAGATGAACCCAGACAAACCCCCCTTTTTTCATAAAGACAGGCAGATTATGATTGGGAGAGAACAGCGACAGAGGCTTTCATTACAAGCTGATTATGGTGATATAATTCCCAGTGCTGTGTGTCTGCGGGCCCAACTTCACATTTGAAGGTTTTTAATATAATTTCCTTAGGGTGAAATGCTGAAGATTTATTAAACTTTATGAAGGGCTTACAGATCCAATTTAAGAGGACATATCATAGGGCAAAACTGACAGACAATAAAATACATTCCAAGATGAAAGGAAGAAGAAAAGGAAGGAAAAGAAGGAAAGGAAGGAAAGGAAGGAAAGGAAGGAATTTAACTGTGGACACCATCTAAAAAGGATTATTCGTATTTTTAAACTGCCTTCTTTTTTTTAAGTAACAAATATAATTGTCTAATGTTTGTCAACATTTAGTCTTAGGTTTGTATCATGCTTAATAAAATCTATATCTTCTGATACTTAATGTTTTGGTACTTGAATAATTTATTGGTTTGAGGAAAAACGGCTAAGAAATAGTTGAGTGAGATCACTGAATTTTTTCAGGTATGTATTGTAAAGACCAGCTTATTTCTGCATTTACATGCTCCTTGACACTCCATGTCATTCAGGTGTCATCATGTAATTGTATGCAGGTGCATAGCCAATTACTCATCCTTCCGTTTAGGTATAAGTAAGAATAAGTAACTAAGTGTAAGTAAATACACAGTAATAGCTGTAAACTTCTAAACAATTCTGAAAAGTCTCAGTTACACACACATACACTGTGATATACAAGCATGCACATCCACATCACAAGTGGCATTGAGAATTTCCCCTACTGCACATGTAGTTTTTCCTTTGATATATGAAATAATATCAGACTGTGGTTATAAGATACATATTCTGGAAAACACAAAACTGTATCAACACACTGGGTTGTTACAAAGAGGAGAGCAAGGGAGATAATAGCAAATTGCAATGTAATTTTTTTTTTTTTCCCTATTTAAGTGCCATGTGATTTGTTTAGCTTCCAAAAAGGAAGGTAGAAAAAGAATACAAATGGAATGATGAACAACAGCAGACCTTCATTCCAGATAAATTAAATAAACTGAATCCACCTGGCAAGCACATGGGTGAGAACTAGCAGGAAACATTTTCTCTTTGTGAGTTTCAGTCAGATTTTGCATCTTATAAAGATGAGTTTAGTATTCACAAAAGAGAACAACTCTTATCACAGCTACAACCTGAACTAGAAGTAGCAGAAGAAGCCAGCTGTTTTGTATCATTCCCCTTGCTGTTTTATCGGCAGAAATTCAGACTTGACAGGAAAATAAATAAATAAATAAATATTTTCCGGGTCCAGCATCTACTTTTTACAGGCATACATCATGCATTCAGAGGCTATGATGAACAGCGAACAAATTCTAGATGAAGTTAAGCTACTATATCTACAGCTTTGATGAGGAAACTAAATTGCACTTCCAGCATCTGAAGAAGATCCAAAGTCACAAAAAGTAATCAGTTTCCTGAATAATGAGGATTTACAGAAGTCTTATACAGTGATGAATTTTGTTGCCTTAATCTGAAATGACCTCTTTGGATCATGATCTAAACTTTGCCACCAAGTCCAATTCTATTTTCGATCTAAGACAATGTTTGATCTCAACTTTCCAGGTACAATCAACAAATATGCTAATTCCAGTTATAATCTGGTACATAGTAAGCATATTTCACTTTTCCTCAAAATATAAACTGTCTTATAAAATATTATTATAAGAAACTGTATAAGAATATTAATGCTAACAGAGATACTAATTTTAAAACATTCATTTAAGCTCTTGGTTTGGCTCTTTGTCCTGGAAAGCCCACAGAAGGAAAATCAGGCATTTTGTCACTCAGATTTCTGTTGACATAACCTCAAGATACATTTTGATTGACTGCATTTTAAGAGACATACTTACATCTTATTCTCATTGAAAATTATGTTATCTCAAAAGATATTTATGTTCCTGTACACAGGAAAGGAGATATTTGGTCTATCTTCTTGGCCTGAGTAAGACACAGTGTACCTGCCAACTACTCTCAGTTTTATAAACATCTCATTAAACCTCAGATCTTTGGGAGAGCAGACCTCTGTTACTCTGTGATTGTACAGCACACAGTAAAAAATGGGCAATGCTTTGTGAGCATCATCTTAGGATGCAACAGCAACACTAAGATAAATGTATTAGGCCCTCAGATAGTATGGTACTAGCTTGGGTTTGCCTTTTGTAAAGAAGTAATCACAATGACACACCTAGTACTGCACAAGGAATTAGAAATAGTGGTGGGATTGCATGAAATGTGCTTCATTACTGTGAAAGTCAGATAATAAAATGAAACTAAATTTATAAGCTGTTTTGAGATCAATAAGCAAAGATTTTACAAATGACATAGGTAATTTCTTCTGTTATTTTCCTGAAACCTAGAAATAACAATAGTTGTTGCATGGTATTTAGTTATCATTTAGTCATTAGGCTAGCTTTTAACAAAAAAACGCCTTTGATGAGCATGGCATATTTGCGTGAATAATTTTTGGTTATCATACTGCACACCTCCATGCGTGGATGAGTGCTAACAGCACAGGCAGCACATCTCTGATTATCATGTTGAGATGCTGACAACTCTGCAAGGATACTACCAGAGAATTTGTCTAATGTCAGATAAGATTAACCCTGGGCCACAACACCAAAAGACAACTCACAAGCAATTTCAGTTAGTGTCCAAAGCATGCTTTTAGCAAAGCAATATGTGCATAATGGGAGTCTATTTGTAACGTCACCTGAATATACGTGTATTAAGTAATGCATAGACCACCTTGAATTATGTCTCCTGAACCACAGCTATCACAGCTTAGATCTGCTAATTGCAGTAGTGGATATTTACTTTTTTTTTTCTTTAGATCACCTGCTGAGTGCAGGTCACATCCTGTGATATTTCTGTGACTGCTTTTCCACTGAAGAAGAACAAGTTATTGAATGATTTTAGTTCTGTTCATTGAGTCTTCCTTTGCTTCTCACCCTGACCTGATTGAGAAGGTAACCTTATTGTGGTTTGTTGACTTCCTTCTGTCTGAATAAAAGATCTAATTAGTCATGGTGTCTACTGAAGCACAATCAAATCATTCTGCTAAGAACCAAAACCATGCACAGGATTTAGATAATAAATAGTTCCTTGATTTCAGAACAAAATCATCCCTTTCATCATTTTGTGACATAAAATCTTATTAAACCAGATGAAAGTTGAATTTGTGGTGGTCAAACAAGACATCACCATGTTCTGAAGGCTCTTTTATCAGACTGTAGGCAAGAAGTGTACTGATGAAACAGGGTTCAGTCATTACCAGCCAAGTAAAAAAATCCAGCCTTGCTCTATCCCCAGTGTTTGAGTCATATCAATCATTTGCACAGCCAAAATCACATCCTCCAGTGCCTGCCTATTCTCTCATTCTTCCATCAGATATTTTATGAATGCTGTCCTGCCTGCAAAGCGCCTTACATTAGTTGCTGTCATGATTTATACCCAGCCAGGATCTGAGCACCACATAGCTCCCTATTTACCCCTCCCCTTTCCCCAGTGGGATGGGAAGGAGAACAGAGAAAGAAAGGCAAAACCCTGTGGGATGACATAAGAAAAAAATAATAGAACAATGCAAGAGGAGAAGAAGCTACTATAATAACAACAATAGTAATGAAACAATATATAAAGCCATTAATATAAACCACACAGACTGACAAGAGCTGCACCAACAGTGAAGTGTCAGAGACCACACCTTGCCTGGCCTGCCCTTATACATTAGGCATGACGTCAGTATGCTATCAAATACCCCATTGGCTGGTTCAGTTGGCTGTCCTGGCTGTGTCTCCCTCTCAACTTCTGGTGAAAATAAACCCTATCCTAGCTGAACCCAGGACAGTTTCTTCTATTCAAATACAGTTGTTTCACACCTATGTAAACAAAACAAGATGACTTGCAAAAAGTAGCCTGTTTGTATTTCTTCTTTACCTACAGAACATCCCTATAGAACCTCCCACCCTTACTCAGAGTATACATTCACCTTAGTTCACATGGTACCATCCTAAACAGGAGTTTCTTTTTGAAATAGATTTTCTTAATTCATCTAGGTTTGATATTGTGAAGGTATCTTGGAAAGACTTGCTTGTATGTGATGGAAGGATTAAACAGGATTGATTTCTCCAGGATGTGAATGTATAAAGTTAGACCACCAAAGATTCAGGCTCTGGTGCATGATCATGATTGCAATCTTGCTACAGTTCATCCACAAGGTAGGTCAAGATAAATACTAAATCAGAAACAATACCCATAATCCTTCAGGAATTTGCCTTCACACTGAGTACTTATTCTTTAATAGGAATTTTCCCACTTTTAAAGCAGACACAGTAGTGACGTGTAGAACTCATTCACTGAGTTTACTGCAAAGTGTTGAATTATTAATAATTATAATTATTAATTATTATTAATCTGAGGAGCCTAAGGATATTTCTAAAAACATCTAGAAGATCACTTGATGAGAGTAATGTCTACATGTACCTGTGGCACAGAAAAATGAATGTTCTTCAGGATTCAGAAAATCACTACCTGGGATCAGGTGAAAAAGATATGTCACTTAATCAAGGGATATTTTATACAATTTAAAAAGTTGCACATTTTGAGCACTGTTTTTTTATGAATTTCCCTGATGACTCCAGAATTGATTATGGTTAGATAGAGATTTATGCCAGAAAATAGTGAAAAGATCTTTCTGGCAAAGCAGCTCTTCAGAAGTCATCTTTTCTGACAAAACTGCAAAACTGACTCCTACAGCCCCATAGTAGGGACATACCCCCAAGCGCTATAGGTTGATTGCATAAAACCCATGACAGTAATTGCTGTGTATCCAAGAATGACTGTCAAAAGAGTACTTTGAAGTAATTTTCTTGCAGCATTACGAAGACTGCAGCAGAGAAGCTGAAATCACAATATTCTCAGGCTTTTTCAGCTCTATGAAGTACAGCAACTAAGTTGTATTTCCCCTAATCTTTGGGAAAGTTAGGAAATATAAACCTTAATAGTTTGACATTTAGCACAAAAAATATATACGATGTGCTTTCATAAGTACTGTCTGCTCCCAAAGTCATGAATTTAAAAGCTTTTATACTAAGTTCAGACCATGAATAGCTTTGGTTTGAGGGTAAGCCTGGGATATGATGATTCTGAGTCATCTGTAAGACTAAATTATTAAGGACTTGCTTTGTGCTCTGGGCAAAGATATGAGAACTGAATAAAACATATGTGCTTCCACACTAAAAAGAATTGCAAGGCTCATGTTCTGTAGAAAGCTCTATTTGCCAGTCAAGAAACAGGAAGAAGGAGAACTGTGGGTGTCAGCAATAAATAAGTAAGACTGAGGACTTGTTTAATAATTCTACAGGTGAGTGAGAGGTTATTTTTCTGCCAAGGCCTGCTATCAGAAAGTGTTACTCCTGCAGGAGTTATGCTCACAACACAAGCACAGAATAAATCCCACATAAGAAAGAGCATTACATGATCCATGCCTGAGCTTATGCAAGACAATGTCTCTAGATGTAGTATTTGGTTCCTTCAGAGTTAATCTCAGTTGTCACATTCAGCAGGTTGCAGAGCATGAAGTAAGCCACACTTGTTTGCTCAGAGTTTGTATGTTTTGAATATTTTTCCTGACCTATCAATATGAAGGCAACTGAACTGTAGAAAGCAGCATACCTATATTTTGGAAGGAAAGCTTTTTAGTGGTAGCCAATTCCTGCAACATACAAAGAATCCCTGTTGTAGTATTAAACAGAAATTAATTGAGGGAGGGCTTGACTGTCAGAAATGGATCCCAAATTGAGTTTTACTTTTGAGCCAATCTGATTCTTATCTTCAAACATACTGTGCAAACTTCAAAATTTTTATTTTAATTTTTCTCTTTATTTTACTTCCAGATGCACCTAATCTGTAAACACACAGTGAATACATAACATAGTGCAATCTGTTTCATTTCCATATCTCATTCTTTCATACAAAAAGAAAAACTGCACTGATAACTTAAAGAATTTACCACTTTTTATCATTACCCCAGGAGCTGACATAACAAGATATAATTAATTACTGTAGATTGCTGGAAATGAGTAGTAACACACACTTGTGGCTGAGATCTCCTTTGGCTAGGTAAAAAGGGTGTGAACCCAAAGGAACAGGAAATATATCATTATTTCAGGACATGTTTTAGTGGTCA
Source organism: Todiramphus chloris collaris (assembly GCA_025345505.1). NCBI lineage: Eukaryota > Metazoa > Chordata > Aves > Coraciiformes > Alcedinidae > Todiramphus > Todiramphus chloris. The sequence continues at coordinate 25,160,437 of JANVCC010010406.1, read as the reverse complement.
TGATAATGTTAAGTAGACAGTTGAACTTGATGACCTTGGAAGTCTTTTCCAACCTTAATGATTCTGTGATTAATACATGAAACAAGAGAATTTAACCCCATTCAGATGCCTATGATCTTTAGCAGTGACTGATGTGAATTGTACAGGTAGAAAGTAAAAAGTATCCCATGTCTTAAGAGAGGGAGGAGACTGAGGAGCATTTCAGCCTTCATAGGAGCCATGTTGTAGGAAAGCGTTACCTGGCTAGCCAAACAGAAAAGAGATCTAGTGGAAGGAGAAGCAGAAATAGTTCACAGAATCATGGGACAATCCATGGAAATTTTTGTCGATTGTGCAGAGGCTTGCCATTTGTATCTCCAAATATTATCAAGAGAGGGTAAATCTATTAAAATAAAAGTGATGAGGAAGCTATGTAAATGTGGTGATCTTTGGAGGTACTGGAAATATAGGTGAAGAGCAGGAATAATGCAATAGGAATCTGTAAACACTTTTACATCTGTAAGCTTGAAGGACCATACACACTTGCAAAACTGCAATGTCCTGACGTTGACATCCACTGGCTTAATGAAGCCATAAATGCTCCAATTTTGAGGAAAATCATAGGTTTGGAAGTATAATTAGTTTCATGTATGTTTTTCTGCATATGGGCAAAACTTAGCTATAATGCCTGTATTTATCCCAGTGAATGTCCTACATGAGAGATCCACTGAGAATAACAGAAAAAAATAATTTAGATTAAACATAATTACAAAATATTAAAAATTCTTTCTATTCTTTTTTTTTCCTTTCTTCTTCCCCCCGCCTTTAAAAAGCATTACTCTGTAGGCAGATACAAGCTGTTTTAATACAAGTATATTTTGTTACAGAAAATAACAAAAAAAATATGGCTTTTGAAAAATTAAAACTTGTTCATTGATTTTGTTTGCAGGAAAATATGCTAATATCTCCATGAAAGAAGACATATATGCCAGAAGGAAGTTGAAATTTCACCCTAAACTGACCTTCCCTTTCCCAAATCTCCATATAAAGGACAAGAAGAGGACTGCCATTGCCAGGTAGACCTGTTTCTTTGCTGAATTCCACTAGTTTTTTCTACTCTCAACCCAATTAACTCCCACACCAGGGCTTAATCCAGTCAAGTAGCTCTCCTCATAATAAACTTAATGATTATCTGGTGGATTAGGTTCCTATATGGCATTGTATCAAAAGCTTTTGCTAAAATCCACACAAAATATGTCCATAGCTTTTCCTTCATCAAGCCTTTAAGATACTTAAACATTTTTTTAAATACGTTAAGCAAGACCACCTTGTGTAAGCTCAAGATGATTTATGTTTAATTAAGACAAATGTGCCACAAAGAGCTCTCTGTCTTACTTTTCTCATTGTTTCTTTTTCTTTTTCCTTGTGTTTTTTTTTTTTTTTCCTGATGATTTACAGCAAAGTTATTTTAGATATCAAGACATTAAAACATAAAGCAAAATAACTAAAAATGACTTAGGAAATGGTGATTTCTATTATGATTCAGAAAGATCACAGTTCATTAACTTTAGTAAATGCTATCACATATATTCTCTGGTATCACGGGGGAACTGTGCATGTATTATCAAACCTTTCTAATCACACATTCCATTGACAGGTGCATTTACAACTCTGCCCGCACAGGCAGAATGAAGCATATAGCTAAATGCCTTGCCTAGGCAGGTCCACAAATGGATTAAATTAACACGGGAGATGCTATAGAGAGTCACACCACCTGAGAAATCATACCTCTGCTTTAGCCAGTGATAATGAAGGAGCTGTACATTTTGGGTTTGCTTCTGGCTTTTATAGTTGTCAGCCCTAGATTCTCTGTTGCAAAGAAGAGCAATAGACCATTATTCAATCTTTTACACTTTCAAATGTCAAACTTTATTTTTTCTCTTTATGTATTCTTCTTTGAAATGTGCACAGGGAAATTCAGGATGTGAGCAGGGGTTGTCTGCAGATCTAATGACGAACTTTAACAGCTTGTGGTTGTTTTGCAAAGATCCTGCCTCTGAGTCTATTATCACATATCCACGTATTACTCATAGCTATGGCAAGTATCAGATCTTTTTTATTAGCCAGATGCTGTTTTTCTCTCTCATGCATCCATAGTTCATGGAATGAGTGAGGAGAGAAAGGTTTGGCCCTAATTTTTACTTTTCTTTAGAGTGTAAAAGATCAAATCATTTTAACGTCTGTAAAACTGCTTGATTCATGTCCTTTATTCAGTATGACCTAGGTTATATCTGCAATCTCTCTGTTAGGAGATCATACCTTTTATAACCCTTTCCAATTTCTTTTGCCATCTCATCTTGTTCCCTTTTCTGAACAAGTTACCTCTGTCTAACTAATTCCTTTATTATATTCAATTTCAGGCAATAATGATTATCCCCTTATGCTAGTTCTATTGTCCTGGAAATACTCCAGTTTGGGTAATTGCATTCTGTTGACATAAAATCCCTTCTGCAGCTTCAGTTTGGATACCATATTCTCCTTTACTTCCTGTCCTAAAGTGCCATGTCTCGTTGCTGTGCAGTTCTAAACAGATGTTCTGTTCTGCTCCACTGTTTTCTGCATTTAAGTGATTTGTGCAGTCACACGCTTATATGCATGTACACAGGCACACTGATTCAGAAAAGAAAGTCAAGAATGCTTTAGCTGCAATTGCAAAGCAGGTTGCTGTGTAAGTAGGAGATTGTAGTTACTTGACATTTCCCATTCTCTGTCCCTATGAAACTTTCCCTTGTATATTTCGAATGCTGATCTGCATTCTTTGAACATATTCTCCAAGCAATAGTTACTTTCTTTGTCATGTTTCTCAAATCCAAATATAGACACCTTAGTCTTTTTCCTTACCTGACATCTCTGTTTCTTACACAGTTCTTTACCTCTATTTCTTTCTCATTTAATAGGATTTCTTTTTGCCTCTGTAATATAGACTTTGATTTCGCTGCTTGGTAGACTTTTTTTTTCCTCCCGTTACATTTTTTTTTAAGTTTGTGTCTACCGACTTCATCACTCAGACCTCTCTGTACATCTTTTACTTTTGCAAAACTTCACTCTGTTGCTTTAGAGTGACTCATTCTGAGTGTGCCACCATCTACTGGCTTCAGCATTGCTTACTTTCTCCTTTTACATAAACCATTTATATCTAGGCAGAATTTAACATGCTCACATGCATTTCAGGGAGACATCTAACGTATCTGACTATACCAAGAGACTTCCTGCTTGCACTGATTTTTAGATGTTTTACATTCAGGTTTCAATTTGCCACATTTTACTTGTGCTTCACTATGGCAGTTTGCATTCTCATTATATATCTGAGGTTTTATTTTCCTATTATTAAACCATAAAAGGAAAAGTGTTCTCACAATTTTATGTTCAGATGGCCTTCTCTATCTGATGTGGTCTGAATATTCACCTTCCTCAACCACTTCAGGGAAAAATGTCTTGGAATAATTTCATTAGTGAAATATATTGAGTAACCCTTTTCTTCAGTGAGTTTTACACTAATCCTTTTCACACTAGATTATGCCAGACTTCTTCCAGTGTCAAGGTTATGAAGTTGAAAAGGCCTAAGTTTTCTGTAGTGTTCATGTGATCCATGTAAGACCTGATTTCTAGAACCTGTGAGCACTGACGATTATACTGAGTTTAGAAACAGAGGTTTCGGGAATTAGCAAATATTTTTGCAACATCAAGCTGTAGATTCATATCTATTATTGTTCTAATGCTTAAATTTGAGATGAAAACTTCAAAAGAGAAAAAAAAAGTTGCAAATAAGAAAAAGTAGAACCCATCAACCTATTTGAGAAGCATTTTTGTGATTTTAGAAAAGCCCTAATTAATGAATAACTTGCTTTCAGACCCTTGTTTTGCCTGCCTTAATAAATATTTATATTTTTACATGGTTTGGATAATTAATTCCAGTTTATTAAGCAATTCAAGAGAACACTGACTAATTATTAGCTGTGATATTTTTCTGGTTGTCTAAAGCTCATAGTATTTTTTGGTAGTCCCTCAATGGAGTAAATAATAAAACAGTCAACAACAAATAATGAGCATTTTCCTTTATGCACACATATTTTCCCATTCAGATGATTAGCAATCATTCCCTAAACATAAGTTTTTTGCCATTTTTTTAGATTGGACATATATGTTTAGTCAATATAATAGTAGATACAGAAAATCACAAGGCAATATACACTGAAAGGAAAAAAAAAATCTTGAGCCACTAAATATCAAGCAGTTCTGAAAAAAAAATAAAAAATAAAAAAAAAAAAAAAAAAAAAAGTTCAAAACATGGCAGCAAACTTAGGCTGCTTTGAGAAATATGTAAAGAAAAAAACCGAAAAAAACCCTCCATGATTGTGTTGATTTTTTTCATGTGACACTAGGTTTTTTATGCTCTAGGAACAAGCCCGCTAGGAAAAAGATCACAGGCACTAGTCAGTGATATCCCTCTACCTTACTACTCAAGCCTTGCACTTCTAAATAAACAGAGAGTGTCATGGTGATATTAATACACAGCAGATTTCCCCAGTTGCAGCATCGATCTATTTAGGGTTCTGCACTTAGCTAATGTATGTACAGCTATGTCTTTTTAGTTAATTGCTGTCCTCAGAGATAGACAATTTTCAAAGACACACTTTTATCTCATTAGAGATCCAATCAACATTCAAATCAAGTACTGAGTCAGCAGATTTTTGGTTACTCTAATAATTACTTTAAACTTTCAAAAACAAGAAGTGCTCACAGTTTGAGGGAGGGGTTGAGAATTTTTTTTTTAAAATCAAGGGAACTATGCTCTACTTCAAATATTGTTTAGCAGTGCACCTAAGATTCTGAAATGATAATTTTCTAACAGGCTGTTATAGATAGAGTGCAATGCTAGGTAAAATGGGGTTTTTTTTGTCTTAAAAAGAATTTGAAAAAAAAGTAATTTTTTTTTTTTTTTAGGTTATTTTCAAGGAAAAAAAGCAAGAATAGTTTGGTATTGAACTGATGACAATGGAATTTTTTACTCATGCAACATTTCTTATGGAAAAAAATGACATAAATATCAAGATAAAATTAATGTATTGAGAAATTAAGCTGTGAAGTGTTTGGATAAAAAATAATTGTAGTATCTTCTTGCCTTTTTTATACTTTTTTCCATGCAAACATAGATAAACCTATTCTGTTTACCTACAATAGACAATTACAGAGCTTAAAATTTTGAAAGGATAGCATATGGAAACTTCTATACTAATACACAGAATCAACCTGCATTTTCCTTTTGAAACAAAGCACACAACAGAAAAAATAATGTAGTGTTTTCTTTGACTCTACTTTGAATGACATTCACACATCAAATGTTTTCAGAACTACAGCAAAATTGCTAAGACTCTGAGGTTTGCGTACTAAAAAGGTGCTCAATGAGACTTTTTTTCAGACAAAAAGCAACATCTTTGAATAAAGCTGCATCTAAAAAAAACCCTTCTATCCATTTCCATTCAGTTATCCATCAGTGGTACGATGTTACCTTCCTACCTGTCTCTTTGTCTAAGTGGGAGGTTGACAAAAAAATGGGATTTGTTATGCAATTCATGTTCCTCTACTTTCTCCAGTTGCAACTGCATCCTTTTTTCTTAGAAGTAGGAGAAAAATGCCACAGTTATCCTGTATGTATAAGTGTTAGAAGGAGATGTAAAGGGTGCAGAGAAGAACCATTTTGCATTAGGTATCCTTACCTGACACTTACCTATCCATTGCAGAACAGCAGGAACAAATCAGGTGACCTGTGATCTTCTACCAAGATAAGGAAACTGTCAGCGAATATTATAGACAGGATAGAGCTTTGCATTTTGTGAGATGGCCAACCTAACCACATTTTAGAGACAATAAGCAAATAACACAGTTCAAGCAGTCCTGTTATGCTAGAGGTAGAAGGCAATTCTTGGTCTAAACAGTAAAAAATAATGCAAACATGCAATCCCTTATTTGAGGAAATGAAGATTAGTTTGCATGGCTATACAAATAGTTCTTGGTTACACTGAAGCTAACAAAATATGTATCCAAAACATCATTTGATTATAAAACTGTACATAGAATCATAGAATTATAGAACAGTTTGGGTTGGAAAGGACCTTTAAAGTTCATCCAGTCCGACACCTTTTGCAATGAGCAGAGACATCTTCAAATAGATCAGGTTACTCAGAGTCTGATCAGGACCAACCTGACCTTGAATATTTCCAGGAAGGAGGTATCTACCACCTGTCTCAGCAAACTGTGCTGAAGTTTCAGCACCCTCATGGTACAAAATTTCTTTGTTATATCTAGTCTAAATCTACCTTTACTTTTTTGAAACAATTACCACTTATCCTGTTGCAACAGGCCCTGCTAAAAAGACTGTCCCCCATCTTTCTTATCGACTCCCTTAAGTATTGATAGGCCACAATAAGGTTTCTCTGGAGCCTCCTCCAGCCTGACCAACCCCAACTCTCTCAGCTTTTCTTCATAGAAGAGGTGTTCCAGCTTGTAACTCTCTCCTGGACCTGCTCTAACAGGTCCATGTCTTTCCTTTGCTGAGGACTCCAGAGCCAGATGCAGTACTTCATGTGGGGTCCTTATATCAATAGTACATTTGTGTCACCATATTGTTTGAACTCAGAGTAGGAGTAATGTGTTCTGAGCAAAACAGGAGTTTACGTATCTATCAGAAATTTGTCACCATTTTCTGTTTAATTTCTTCACTTTTATTTTAGACCCTAATGAAAAGTGTCATCTTTTTGAGGCTAAGACTCAAATGTAAAAATCTACAATAAAGCATGATCCAACTAGAGGGAGGAGCCATGACTGCAGAAAAATAAGTGCTGACAATATGGCCTTAAGTGTACTGATTCTTTTGTAATGGTTCGACCGCATGGTACAAAGGAGTGTCACTGTCTGTATTCACAGACTACTGATACAGGACATTTTCATTTTCCAGTTAACAAGTATTAGTGCAGTAAGACTTACTGTAGAATAAGCCTTAAGTTTTAAAGAACACAAAGCAGTAATTTTTTCTTATATTAGCCAATGATACCATTTATATTAAGATTACACTAAGGTATTTAAACTGCATTTTCCGTTACTTGTGACTTACAGAACTATCCTCTAAGGACAGAGTTTAGGCCTTATTTGTTTTCTTTATTTAAAAATTTGTTTGGCTAAATTAGTATGTCAGTTCTCCAAAGACAACCATAAGTGTGTTTCTTTTTTTAGGCAAGTTGTAATATACTCTTCCTCTTGTAAATAATGTTATAAATTTGCACTTTTAAGTTCTCATTCACAATTGGCTGTTTGGGCTGATTGAAAGGACAAGTAAACAAGTAATGAGTCTTTTAAAACTGCTTCATGCATGCAGCAAAGTAATGTTGGTTAATGGTGTAAACTCTTATGTGATTCAGTTGCTAATATTTGTAGACAAAGCTTTCCTTTTAGAAACAATCTAATGCCAAATACTTGACTTCCTGTTGAGAGATTTCAAGAGGACTTCACAAAACAGGGCATAATTTAGAATACCAGAAATGAGCATAGGGGTAACTATATAGGCATAAATAAATCATCCTTGGGATTAGCTCTTTTATACATTTGAATAATTTTAAATACATGATTCGTATGGTGAATTCAGCAACCGCCCAGCAGTTACATTAGGCATATCAACCCTATGGAAGCACATAATTATCATGAATATATTAACTTTTTGGCATCTGTGTTGCTTCATTCTCACTTCAATTGCCAACCTGAGTGCTAAATAAATCATTGTGTATTAAAAGAAAAAGAAGAAAAAAAAGAGCTGAAATGTTGGTTAAAGTTCAGTCTACCAAATTCTGTTGATCTCTTCCTAAGGTATGACTGTGGCTTGTGGCCAGCTCCAATGCCATCCACATTACTTTTTATAAGTTTATTTATTCCATCTCTTAATTTAGTGTTGTATTCTCCTTATTAAATCACAAAGGCTATTTTAGACTTTGTTCATCTCCCCTCTTCCTCAGGAACTGTACCCTACCTAACAAGAGAGCTGAATGGCTTGCATGCTCCAGGAAATCTTGTCATTGTAGTGGGGTAAAAGATTGATGATTTGAAATACTAGAAATGTCAGGGAAGTGCAAATGGAATTCTGCCCCTTCCTATCTTCTAAAAATTAAAAAAAAACCTAGATACATTTATTAGTCCTGTTAAAACAGGGTCTCTTTTCCTAATTAAGGTATATAAGAGAGTATCTAGGATACAGCCAGAAGACTTTAAGCTCATTCATGACATATGACAGTGGAAGCCTAAACTGACCTGAAGCTTTGTTGTTTCCTATCTTCTCCTACATTTAGGCTATTAGCATACCAAGGGACGTTTTGTTAGGGAGGGCTGATGGCAAAAGCTGAAAGGGAGTGGGATTTCCTCAGTTGCCAGAACAGTTTTCAGTGTTGGCCCTTTTAACGACTTATTTAATAAAACTTCATTATCTGTCAGCTGTCTAGTACCTTGTCCAACATGCTGCATTTTGATATGGTGTAGAGGGATGACATAGAGAATGGAATTTTTTTGCAATTTCTTTTGTGTCAGCCACAACAGGATTTTTCATGTGAGTAAAGTGAAGGCATTTTTCCCTTTAGTGGTCTCTTCAGCCAAAAGCCTTGTTTATTCCAAGACACCTTCTGATGTTCTCTACACACGTTACTGGTTCTCTAGTAAAATGAGTCTTGTTTAGTTACAGGAGCCCTAAAACTCACAGGAAGTTAGACCAGGACTAGGAGATGTTATCAAAATGGCTTCTATTGAACTTTGTACTCAACCTCAATTTTCAGTAGTGTTCTGTGGCTCCAATTCAATATAGACCAGGGCACAAAGCAAACAAGGTGGATTGTTTAGGGAAAAAATATCTGAAAGAGAGAATTTCCATAAAGTTTATCTCATTACTTTCTTACTGGGATGCTTTTTCGAGTAATTTTTAACAGCCACTGTGAGGTTAAAATAGTTCATCATCTTACCAGGATTATTGAGGGTATGACTGAAGACTTAATAATGTGGGAGTGCTTTTTGTCACAATTTAATGGTATATTGATCTTGTGAGTGAACAATCATGACCTTCAACTGCTTACAGATGCTTTCAAGGGGAAAAGGCTTAAGGAGGTTATTCCTGGGGAACTGGGTATGCTGAACCATGACCCATCTGTATGAGTGCAAGGATACCATCCTAAACAGCATGGTGACTTGGGAAATGCTTACTTACCTATGTAATGACACTTAAAAAGGTGGAGATCTCAAACAATTCATGACCAGCTTTTATTATTACAGTCAATCAATAAAGTAATCATGAATACTATTATCAGACAACAGATTCAAGTCTTAGCCTGTTTAGCATCTATGTTTAGATGTGTCTTTTCATGGAGTGCAGCAAGTGTCAAGGCAGGATTACCTATGGAGTCATGTTTCAGTGGCATCATGTAAAGGTAGAGATTTGGAGGGAAGTGATTGTGGTCCAGAAATATACCAAACTCTTTTAGGGACTATGCTATCAATGCCCTCTCTCATTCTCTAATTAGATTTCTTGTTTCTCATGTTCTTATTTTTTTCTTTTTCTCATCTATTCTCAGTTGAAAATGATTGCAGACAGAAGGATCAGATAAACATTCAGAAGTTAGAAATGTCTTCACAAATCCTGCTTTGGAAAGTATTAGCCTTTCCGTTGACATGCTCTATCCTTAGATACAGAGATTAGGAGTGCCAATCTTAATAAAATGGCCAAGATATATACAAAAAAGAGAATAACAGATCATCTAACCACTGCATTTAATCTATGTATATGCTTTGGGTGAAGATTTTATATCCAGAAAGGGACTCTGACTCTAGTTTCAAGTTTGTGAATTTTGCACATTATGCATGTGAAACCTGTATTTTCTGTTATCTGATAGTTTAATAAGTCATTGGCTGAAAAGAGTTTTCTGCCAAAAAGGAATACTCCATTTATTTGCTTCTTAGTAAAGTTTTGTAAATGTCTCTTATGTCTTTCTTTGCATTGCCTAACATTACAGCACCAAGCATGCTGAATGACAGGGCTACTGGAAAGCACTCTCTTGTCTGTTTTGACAAAGACACGTGCTAGTAGGCATTTTGAGTCTGTCAAAAAAGACCGTTGAATATTTAATTATTGATATACTTAGACTCTACGATCCTACAACCTAGTTCTAATACAGTTGATGTGTTTTTTACCATCAGCCTTGCCTTAAGTGAAAATTAGCTCAAATGAGCAATGAGCTGTAATGACCTTTAAAATCCCCCTGTATACTTTATTGACTAAAATGCACAAAAAACCAAGGTAGTGCAGTAAACCATATTGAATCTGCTCTATGGGGTGGGGTGTGGGAGGGGAGAAATAATTTGTTTCAAATCCAGTAAATAGCCAATAAAAATTCACCTTGCCTCTATATTGTCCTAGGAGAGGCAATCTCATTTACATTTATTAGAAGTAATGATGTAGTGTCCTGCAGATAATTAACACAATAAAATGCTGCTAATTTCACAGTGTCATTATAAAATTTGCCAGTTTAAATTAGAAAGTGATTAACCCTCTGAGTGAGGCAATGACATTTCCATTCCCAGTCTGTGAATTAAATTTGCAGGATTTTTTTTCACTTTGAAAGTTCATCTGTCTCTCTGCTGATGTTGTCCTTTACTTCTTCACCCTCCTACTCTGTCCAAGGAGGAAATTTTTTGTCTAAAAAATCCAAATCCATGACTATTTCACACTGCTAAACCAAGCTCATACCACAGGCATAGCTGCATTAGTTACTAGAGGATAAAGTGTCTCTTAAAAGAAAAAAGAACTAATAATCCCTGATAAGCAGAGGTTCACTGAGTAATGAACTTCTTGTTGGTGCATGTAAGAGAGGAAGGTTTTTCCATTAATAAGGTATCTCCAGAAAGAGCTTCATTTTGAATAATGACAGCAAATTCTTAACCTTCTACCTGGACATTACTTTATCCATTTACTGTATCTATCTCTTCCACAACCCACTTTAATTAATACCTTAAAACACGAACAAACTCGTGAAAATAATAGATTTATTGCACACTAATTTAAATATTCTAACTCAAGTGAAATCCTCTTAAAGAATGTTTAATGAGGGAACAAAACCACAACTGAATGAAAGCTTAGTGTAATGATAGAATTGTCCAATCCATTAAAATAACTATTAATTGAATAAATTTAATGCAAGAATTTACAATGCTGCTAAAAATATGGTTGGTTAGCTCCATCCCCTAAATAAAATTCAAGATACAAGAATAAATTAGCAGTGTACTAAGGCTATACTTCAAAATGGAGGAAATATTTCCAAGGTATGCAGGTTTAATTGGCAAATCCTGTTAAGTAATGATGAGAGTTAGGCTCAAACACTTCTAAAATTTAATTAGAAATAAAATCCTAAATAGTGTCCTGTAGATTTACCATATGTTCCATATGTTTTGGCTTCTTCTTATTATAAGGAAATACCTCCACTGGAAAACTTGTTCCAGCAGGCAAGGAAAGAAAATATTAATACAGTACAATTCTCTGCATCAGACTTGCCTTTCTGTTAGAGCATTCCAAAATGACATCAATGCTTAGAGTGCAGTGACCATGTGTAGACTTTGACTAGGCCGGTGATTGTTATTGTATCAGTAAGTATACCAAATGACATTGATGCCTTTGCAGTATCTCACTGGATCCCGTTTCAGGTCAAGCTTGAGTCACCATCAACATTTGGGGAGCAGAAACTCAACTTGGGTCATCTAAATTATCATGAAGCAGCCCACTAGAGTGCAGCAATAGCCACCTACACTTAAATATGCAGAATGCAGACCAAACTCAGAAGCAGACCAAGGTTTCATCCTTGTTTCTCCTGCAAAGAAAGGGATGCTACAAAGCACATTCAAAGAGAAAGGGATTCTACAAAGCACATTCAAAGTAAAATTGCGAATACTTTTTGTTATCAGGTAGATTTGTGTCTTTAAAATATTTTTTTCTAAACAAGGCCCTGATGATGCATTTACTTGATGTGACTATTTACAAAGTTGTACCTATAGACAGTAAACAAACAGACTTGGATTCTCAGATGCTTTTTATGTAAGTCAAATAAAGACAACTCTTATTTAACTTCATGAAATAAGAGTGTGTTGTTGCTTAAAGTACTGTCAGAAAATAGTACCTGTCTCCACACACTATCTACAAATACACTATCTTCCAATTAAAGCGTTGTGAAATCTTGTACCTCAAAATATTCAGTCATAGAATTAGCTTCAGGTGCAGTAGCTGCAATAGAACAGAAGTCCTGAAACCAGAGAGGAGTCCATCTGCATCTAGTCCAGAGGCAACTTTGAACACCACACACAAAGAGGCTGACTGATTAGTTTTAGTTTGCTATGAAAAAGATGCCTGTATAAAGATCCCTTTTTAAGGAAGCATCTCAAACTACTCTGACCATTTCAGCACAGAAGCATCTCTACAGAAATCTCCTAACCAGCTTGCACTTAGGGGACAGACACATTCAGAAAAGGAACTAGGCCACCTGGCCCACCAGGCTGTTAACAGTCCTCAGCCTTTTTCAGCTGTAGGATTTACACAGCTAACCTTTTTCCTGTCTACACTAAGCCACTTTTTCCTCCCCAAAGAACCATGGGTCTGGCCATCTTCTATGCAAAGCCCCTTCCTCAGTTTCTGATAGTGCCTTTCTGACAATATTTATTTACAGACAAGGAACCACTGCTCTCCTGGACCCCACCAGCAGCTCATTTCCTGGGAGAAGCAGCTTAGTGCTGCCTCTGCACTAGCCCAAGACTACTTCTTTAGGGAAATGAATTCTTTAGCCCAACCAGTTGACTTCTGCTCACATAGGGTATATTTATAGAAAAAAAAAAAAAAAATCACTTTATACTTGGCCAAATATCCTAGTCAGAAAAAAACCCTGTTGGTTTTGTTTTGTTCTGGTTTTTAAACTTATAAATTTACATGTTCTAATACTGCAGATTTGAAAAAATATTTGAATGCCACCACACACAAAAGAAGAAATGGGGGGGAGGAAGGGAGAGGGGTCATAAAAGCAAACTTTCCACACAAGTATCGAGTGCATGAAAGACATATGTTCAAGTAGAGAACAGAGAGCAGCTGCTGAAATAAACTTGAAGGAGTGTTCAAGAGCACTACAAATCTGAGTAACACAGAAATTTCCTTCACAAATACTATTGCCATTAATTTTTCTAAAAAAAAAAAAAGGTCCCATTCTTTTCTTCTTCATGTACCAATGTTTTTATATTATTGTAGAAAGCTTATGGGTAGCACCTGCAACATTTTGCATTGCAAAATAGTTTGTATTATACTTATCTTTCCATATTCATGACTTCCCAGAACATTCATTTCTTGGGCCTGCATTTCTTTACAGGTTTTATCTCTGCCTGAAAGTAAGTACTTTTTAAAGCCACCTACAGCTATTTTTTAGTTGAATGTGTTTGAAAAATAATAATTCACATTCTTATTTAAAACTATGTTTGCTCTCTTTTTAAATATGGAACAAAACCACACAGGTTTGATACCTGAAGTTTGAAACCTGACATTTGCCTAGAGTTTGAAACCACACATTCTCTGGTTGTAACAAACAAAAACCGTAAAACATCTGACATGAGACCAGCGGATAACACTGAGAGAAGTGAATGAACATTTGGATTCAGTGTTCCTTCACTGGAGAAGAAATGAAGCAACCAAATTGCTGATGAAACACTATCTCTGTATCAGTTTAGAGTGAGCTGCAGCTGTCCCAAAACTTGCTAACTTCATAGTTTGACAAATAACACAAGCCATCACTACTGCTGAAAAAAGTAGTCCAAAATACTCTCTTTTTTTGGCTGCTCATCCCTGTTCTGCCGAGTAACAAGCCAGATCACTGGTTGAAAAATTTGTTTCACTGGATTAACTTTCTGCTCACATTCAGAGCGAGAAGCATCCAAGGTGAGGAGGAATATGGAATTTCAGAGGTAGCATCAACTTGGCTTTATCAATACTTCCATGGTTACAACATGATTTCAGTAGACCACTTATCCATGAAATGCAGATTGAAGAAACCAGGTTTGATATTTTCAAATTATTTAAAGCAGTCTGAACTTCGTAATTTCAGCTAAGGGTGTCTTGCATGCAGCTGTAAGTTTGACTGATGCCTTTTAATTTGTATGCTTTCACCCATGCATGGCTTTTAAATTTCTCTTTCTCAGCAAAAAACTTTTGCTTCCAGATTTTAGGAAGAACATTGTTCTGAGTTTTGCAATGACATCTCCAAATTGGCTAAATATGAGTAATCTTAATTTGCTTATCAGTTTAATATGTCTAAATCATCTGAACAAGATTTGAAAACCTGGCTACCAGATAACAAGACTTCAAAACCTTAGTTTGGGTACCTTGGTAGTTGCTTTGATATTCAAAAGTGCTACTTAGCAGCTTCTAAAGAAATTACTGGGAAAATGGATGGTACAGAGCTATTTCTGGGTGCATATTATATATTGGTCTTGTCATATGGAGGTTTTATGGATAGAATGTAATGTGTATGGAGATTTCATGAGGTATACTTTTCTATAAAAGGATCTAAAGCCTGAGAAAATGAAATGTTATATTTTACAAAGAAACTGTAAAATAGAAAAACTGGTTTTGATAGAAATGGTGTAAAACTCCAATTATTGGATGCAATATATAAAGAATTAGAATTTCACTCTCACTTCAATTCATGCATCTGTAAGCTTATTTATATAGTCAGGCTCTGTTTTTGTACTTTAAAGTTTCAGCTCCTGTCTACAGATGCTAAAATCAACTAACATTTCTGGGATAGCACCTCAGACACAATGCTATGGATTTTCTGGGGAGATCTATCACCAGATAACAGGGTGTGTCTGTTAAAATTTAGAAATTCCCTTGACGGCTAACAAAATTAGAAAAGAATGTTGGTTTTTCATTTTCAGGAAGGTGTGTACATGAGTTAAACAATATCCTTGGTATTTAAATTAGAGTGCCTTAAGGCAAAACTTTACATACGGTTTTCATATGTGCAAGAACCTGGTGTGGGACTGGGGTTATCCCATCCTTTGCTATAACACAGTCTTTGCCTACACCTGCATCCTATTGCTTACTCACGTGCCCTGTGGGAATCTTGTGAAATCACCAGTAAGCAGTATAAAAACGTAGAACCTTATCTCCTCTCAGCCTTTGCCTTAAAACCTTTGTCCAGGGAAATTTTCTTCTGTTGCAAAGGGCAAAGCTGATTAAGGGCTCAGCTGTGGGCATCTCCTGCCCTGTACTTATATGATGTGGTGCAGAGAACCACCATGGAAATAGCACAATTCATATCTACCTTTTTTGTCCCCTGAGCACCTCAAGGGAAGGATGGCCTCTGCTCTTCTCCTCCCATCATCTCTATATGCTGTAGATCACAACCAAAACATAGCCCAGTCTTACAATCCCATTGCTCAGGGATCAGGACCAGCTGTTGAGGATGTGAAGCACAGACTGGCAGAGATTATCCAAGGCTCTGCACCGGGTGCCACTGACCTTCTGCACCACCATGTCACCTCCTTGCACTTTCCTGTTCAGTGACAAGGACCTGACTTTGTGCTTATCTTTCCCTGGAGGTCCTGTGGAAGTGAGAGATATCCTCTTCTCTGGAGTACCAGTTTCCTGGTGACCTTACCAAGTGCTGTTCCTGGTACTGTCAGAGGAGAAGTCATCCTCTGTCATCCCACATATAGATGTCTTTCTACATCACTGTGTATGAGCCTATAGGATTAGAGAGCAGGTGGCTGCCAGGACAACCACTGAGTAGTATCACAGAACAGAATAAAACCAGAAACTATTCTCAGATTACCACCTTTTGGGGAAATATGCTGCTGTCCAGCTACTGGTAAATAAACAGGAGGTTATTATCTTAAGAGCTATAAATAAAGCTCTTTTCATTACTTCTAAGTAAAAAGTAAAACATTATTCAAATTCACAAGAAAATGTAATTGCCCATAAAAGATTTAGTCCTATATTATTCTTAGATTTTTTAAGTTACAGTTTCGTATGTATTTCTTCTGGAGGTGAAAGTACAAGTGAACTTAGGCAGCTACATCACCTCGTGATGTGGTAATTAAGAACTGTATTTCATGCAGCCATGATCTCACCCCTATGAAGAAACAAATGCACTCACCTCCAATTTAGAAGTAAAAGACTTTAGTGCAGAGAGAGATGAGATCTATAATCCCAAATTGGCTTTAAAGTGTAAAATGGAATTTAAGTAAAATTTAGGTATCCAAGAAGCAGTGTCTTAAAACACACCTCCTACCTTAACATGTTAAAGTCTTAAGGCTTTGCAGAGAACTTTAGACACGCCCCCCTGCATATGCTTGGGAACATTTACTTCAGAACGCTTTCTCCATACAAAGCTTGCTCACGATTTTCAGAACGGACATTCTTCAAAATGATTGTTTCCAGAAAAACAATATTAAATAGAAGGGTTTTTAGTGTTCTTCTTTTGCCTCTAAACCAGGGACTTCAGAAATACTGCCATCACTATTGTCCTGTTAAGTAATACACACAGGTGAAAGAGGTGATATTAATGCATATATAAAATGCATACTTAGATTTAGTGTGAAGATAAATCCAGTCATATGACCTGATTTCTCAAACATGCCTTCTTGAATATTTCATATATCTCTACCATTGACAAGAATGCCACAATTATTATGATGCCCTTCAAACACATACAGCTGCAGACATTATGACATTTTTGGGAAACAGAGAAAAAGACTCTTCATTTAGGCAGAAGAATCATAGCTCTATGACTTGGAATTATGAATGTTTCCTCTAAAAGTGAAGGCTGCATCAATATTTTGAAACTAGTGAGTGTAGGTATGTCTACACCATATCATTGTATTGTGAACTCAACCTTTAATGAATTAACAGTGATTTATTTCCAGACAAGAAATTAAACCACTAGATAGAGGACAACTTCTTCAAATCTGTTAAATGGACATAGGTAGAACACCTCCTTTTAATACACATAGCTCTGTGCAGCAGTTTGTGAAGATCTCACACATTTCCTGCTTTGTTCATTGAAGTTGGTCTTAATGATTCTCATTTTGTAATGAACATGATGACATTTGGCAAAAATCCCTAAAAAGTGTTAGGCAGAACTTTTCTAATACCCTATTCCTTAGTGCTAATGAAAATATCATTCATCTGTTTTGTGAACAGTACTTTAAATTAGCTAAGAAGATCTTGGCAGTGTATGCTGAAATGGGTGAGCCCATAGTAAAATGCTTTGGCTTGTTAATTGCTTTGCCTTCTCCTTTATGGACAAGAAATTAGATGCTTATACTTGTCAGTAAATACTGCATGCCAATCTCTTCATCAGTGATTTCTGAAGGCTTTTTTCACTTTTTCATGCCTCTCTTACATTTACTAACTACAGTGTAAAATGAGTACTTTGAAATGCCATAGCTATTATTTTGTTGCCATTGGCAATGAGATTTTAATGTTAAAATGGCAGAGATTGATAACTGTAGATCTAATACTGGAAAAAAAATAAGCCAGTTAAGCAGCCACGACAAACTGGTGATGCTCAGGAATACTTACAAAAGTACACAGTATTTTCAACTTTCTGACTATAATGTCAGGTTTCATAAAAACAACTAATTAAAATATTGCAAAATACTATTTTCATGTCTTAGTAAATTCCATCCCTTCATAACCATGATGCCTCACTTTGTTGTGCAACATGTTGCTTTCTAGTCCAAGAAATTTAGGATCCAAATAAATCTCACAGTTCACGTATGAGTTCACACTTTATCATTTAATCCTGTTTCTCCTGATCTAACCAGGCACCACACTTGTGAACAGAGAATGAAGCAGTGAAAGTCGGGTACTTTGATACTACCTCATGTATCAGCTGGCATGGATTGTCAGTCTGTGATGTCTCACCATAACTTTACTTTTTTGTCATCACCAGAAGACAAGGACTTCTTGTGTCTTGTTCTGAATTCATACCATACATTCCATGTCTTGAACACTTAGGCTCATATTTTTATCACTCTGTCATTAAAAATAAATTCTGTTTTAAGATCAATTACAAGAGATACAACATTCAAAACAATAGGTTTCTTGCAGTATTTAAAACACTGCAGTTTGTTTAAAAATCATCAGCCCCTTACAGAGGCTAGAATGAAGTAGCTGAATAGGACACTATGTGTCTAGGCATCACATTGATGTTTACCAGCAGTTTAGTACTTCATTTAAACATCTGTTATCGTACTTGATTTATCAGATTTATATCAATATATTGGACACTCCATTTCTTCAGGAAGGTAAGAGTTTGTTCCAAAGTACTTCTCCCTGGCATAAACAAAATACTGGTGATAGATGACATAGAGCAAAGACATTGTGACTGGACTTTGAAGTCAAGTACTCACTTCTGTCTCATCTGTGTTTTGTCCTGGTTTTGGTTAATATTTTATGCTTTGTATTCCTCAATGAGTGTAAAAGGTGTGAGTGTATAAGGTGCTTATTACCATTTTGAAAGATTACCATTAACATTTATTTCAAAATTACCATTAACATTTCTTTCAAAATTACCACTTTGAAAGAAAGAAGGAGGCTGAAAGGTACACTATTCTGTAATACTCTTAAGCAGTCACTTAACTGTAGAGATCACTGTAACTAAAAGGGACCACTCACGGATGTGTTTTCTGTGCTTTGCTCAATTAGGGTTAAATCTTAAATTCTGTTGATTAGTATTTTTGCATTGTGCTATCACAAAAAAGTGAAACGCATAAATGCATATTCTTAGAAAAATTTATCTTAGTCTCCTAAATGTGTACTAAGAACTAAAAATAAAGAACCATGGACTGTTAAGTAGCAATATAAAATAAAGCTCAAATGTATCTTAGGTGAGCAGCACAAATTAGAAGAAACACCAACATCTGAATATTGCACACACCTGTGAATAACAGTGGAATAAATATTACTGTAACAGCCAACAAAGCTACGAGGCTACAGCTTGTAGGCTCCTGAATACTATTCTTCCATTTTATATTTGCTCATCTGTTAATTTCAAATTACTTAGCCAGTTGGCAGAGCCTGCCCAGCCACAGAATCCTTAGTAAAAGCCTGGCTTTGCTCACGGGAATTCAATATATATTTTCTATTCCTTCAATCTCTGTATGTTGAAGAGCTACTACAGTAACAATTTTGAATATTCAGTTACTTATGGGACTATTTTTATTAAAGAACAAGAAAGAATGTTATAAGGATTAATATTCAGGCACTGCATGCTGTGGTGTCCATGTGAGTTAATTCTTGCTCAGATGAGTTCCTAAGGACAACCATGTCTAAAGGCAAGCAGGTGTACAACATGGTCAGCAGATCAAAAGATAATATGGGAAAATCAAAGCACAAGTTACTGTCTCACATATATCAAGGAAAAGAAATTAATTTTCTTTTTGACGGTAATGGTGTAATAGTAGCCAATATCTCTTGAGCACACACAGAATCAAAGGTAGGCTGAGAAAAACACATAGATAGAAAAGAAAGTCATTGAAACACATTCCAAACTCATAAAAAGAAACATCTCCACACGTGACCAATCATAGTTTAGCAGCCAAGTGGCCAAAATCAGCAAAAAAATGATAAGGAAAAAAAAAAAAAAAAAGATAAAAGAAACATGAAAAGGTAAACCCATGAACATA
>JANVCC010010406.1:25070573-25140558 GCA_025345505.1 Todiramphus chloris collaris | reverse complement strand
AGAAAAAAAAAAAAAAAGCAGGTAGTGAATGGAACATATGAGGAGTTCGAGAGCCTATGACAAGCTGTGGGTTTCCATTTTGGCAGCTGGCTCAAGATCCAGAGAAAGATTAGCAAAAGGAATTTGTGAACCTGTCCTGTTGAAGGTGGGTGAGGTCACAAGGTCAGTGGTTTGCATTCCTGAGGTAAATGTCGTACTGTTCAAACTTTTTTGGGATGATACCAGCTTGTGTTGTTTCGCCCAGTACCTGTGGTATGCTCTTCAGTTACCACTTCAGCAGCAGCAAAGGCCAGTGCCTTAAATCAAAAGCAACAGAGAAAGAAGAGTTTCATTAATTCGTTGAATGCTTCTTCTACACAAAAACGCATTTCCTTAATATATATTTCAAGAAATGGATTTGACAAGGGAGAATTTTCTGCAAAGCTAAATTGTCATGAAATTTACATTATAAAGGTTGACAATATGATCATTATATTTAAAACCTCTTGAACAAGATCCTTTTTGCACTGATGAAATGACTTGAATTCAAGCAGTGTTATGGCCCATCCTCATGTTCTGTAGGGATATTTCCAAAGAAAATCAATCTATTCTGATGCTATTTATTTTCTTGTGGCACTCTCAAAATTCATATTTCAGGTGTTAGAAGTAGAACTTCTTTTTACTTTACCACATTTTTAGAAAGGTTTTCTTACAAAAAAAGAAAATTAAATCAGTGCTAATGATGGCCAGAAGTATAAATTTAGAAATATGTGATAGGTCCAGTAAAAACTCTGCGTTATCTTCAGACACCACTTTTGATCAGCCATCACAAACAAGAAAAGCCTTGTGTCTGCCTGTTGATATTGGCAGCTGTGCAGAAATGAATGAACATAGAAATGATGATAGAGCATGGAAACATTTTATGTTTCCACATTTCCTGTTTTTGTGGGTTTAGTGTTTGTCTTCTAACATTTGGTGATTTCTTAAGATTTCAGTTCTGGAATCATGAGTTTATGAGGATCTCCAAGAGCATTTTACTCTCTATTTTGAGAAAAAAGGAAAGGGAATGGAGATACTAGCTCTCACAGCTCAGGGCTATTTTCAGCTGTATAAGATACCATTTCCTGAAGAGTCCAAATTCAGAACTAAATAATACCTCCTTTTGTTCTTAGGTAAGACATAAGATGTTTCAGGATCTGTCCTATTATTTTTCCCATCAATTAATGCATAGTTGATTGTAGCACTGGGATTTCTATCCAACAATAAACCTGTGCATTTCTGAGCTAAATTGATCTTTCTGTTACAGATGGCAAACTATGAAAGACTCTGTAGAAGTTTGTCCAAGCAAAAGCTAAAGACCATGGTAAGAGAAGGTGTGTAGTTAACATAACCAATCATTTGATTCAAGATAACTATAATAACAAGACACAATTGTTTTTGAAAACATTACAAACTTAGTGACACTCTTCCATTAAATTGTGATAGAGAAAATGTATTCTGTAGTAAATCAGGAATGTCCAATAAAAGGTGAAAGCTTTTAAACGCACTTTCCAAAATAAAAGAAAATGTGTATTGAAACCATTACAGACCTAAGGAAAGTTAACCAGGCACCCTGAAATATAGATAAACATGACAAAATTATTAATAAATACTAATATCTGGAAGGAATTAAAAAAATTATACTAATGGAGGTAAAAAACAGCCAAACCAAGAGGACAAAACTATCCTGACCTCCATTAACCATTGTATCAAAGGAGCTGTTAATTACAAAAGGAAGAACACTCCTTGAGATACCTACATATGCAGACTGTCAATAAGATATGATAACATCCAATACAATAAAAAAAAAAATAAATAAAGACTTGAGCAGAGGATTATACATGAGGCGTGAAGGATTGTGAGGCAAGACACTTCTGAATATAGTAAGCAGAAATCAAAGCATGTCATCCAGGGAAAGCACAGTATAAGAATTTCAGTTGTGATTAATTAATCCCTATGAAAACAGTCAGAAAAATGTTCTCTGCTATCTTGGACTAATTTTTCAGGCCATGTTGATGGAAATGATCGTGTCCTGCTGCTTTTGAGATGTGCAACTCCAAAAGTTTGTTATCTAATTTTCCTGTAATAATTAACTTATTGCCACTACAAGGACCATTTATCTAGATCAGGGCATCACAGAAGTTGCTATGCAGATACCTCACTTTTTTCTTTTGAAGCTGTACCACAGTTTTGCTAGTCTTAATCCAATACTCCCCATTTCACTCTGATACAACACTGCTTGTGAAGATTTTGCAAGTAAGCACTTACTTTATTTCTCATCATGATATGCCCTGTGACGTGTTTTGGGGAGTTCTTCTGTTTTCCTTCTTCTCTTAAAGAATTTTCCGATACTTGTTCGGCAAGGAGATAAATTGCTGTAGTTAAGAGAGAGAAAAAGACCTGGCTACAGGGGGAGGGGTCCAGCCAGCAGCCGAATAAAAGGGGTTGGGTGGAGACCCTAGGGTTGTGGTTTTTCTCCCCGCATTCAAAGGGGAGAGAAGAGAAATCGCAGGGGTAGAAGGGGATCCCGAGGATCCTGCTGGGCAGCGAGATCAGCTTGGAGAGAGGTCTTCCCTCCTGCGTCTCCTGCTTCTCCTTCTGCCCCTGCTGTCTCCCGAGGATCCTGCTAGGTACCGGGATTGGCTGACCAGGGGTGATTGTGAAGAGGGTTTTTCGTCGGCCATTGCTAGGTGAGAACTGAGCTGGCTCCGGAGCGGCGGGGAGACCATGGCGCCCTCCCTGCGCACCGGGAGCCGCCCGCTCCCCTGCCGGCTGTGAGTGGAACTGCACCAAAGGGGAGAGTGCTGGCAGCCCAGAGAGGCTGGCACTGCGTTCCTGCCACTGTTTGTTGTCACTGCCATAGTTAGTGTTGTTTGTTTGCCTTGTTTTATACATATTTAGTAAAGAATGGTTATTCCTATTCCTCATCTTTGCCTGAAAGCCCTTTAATTTCAAAATTCTAAGCATTCGGAGGGGAGGGGGTTGCATTTTTCATTCCAAGGGGGGGGCTCCTGCCTTCCTTGGCAGACACCTGTCTTCCAAACCAAGACAACATGCTACCATCATGGTCAGTCCACTTTTACCTTCGTCCTTTTCATTTGTTTTCCAAAAAATGTCTCTGCAACTTGCTTTTTGATACTTCTCTGATATCATATCAAACTCTTCCAGCCACATACCTCAGCTGAGCTCAGTAATTCACATGCTGCTAATTAACAGGTTCTCTGTAATATTCCTGGTGCTTCAACAGCTGTTGTTATTCACTCTGTAATTTTTTGTTTTTTAAATAAAAAACAATTATGTTATTTTATCACTTCCACCTCTGGTAATACAGCAGCATACAGACATACTTCAAATATTAATGAAATGGTAAAATTAAAATTTTCCAACTTTCCTTAATAACTGTTAAGTGAAAACTTGGTGTGAATACTCAGATTCAATACTTGAGAATGTTTGGATCTGTCCATTAGAGTCCCTTCCTGCTGACAATCCATTCTTGGTCTCTTTGGGGAACCAAAAAAGGGAGTTTGAATTTCAATTGCCCACGACCCAGAAATGTGGGATAGATAAGCACCCATCATGATTAAGCTCACTGGTTTACTTCCTCAGATTCAAGTCTGCCAATGATAGAAGATTTTCAACTGAGAGTAATTTATTGTTCTTGTGATGGTTTGGAAATTGTATAATGAAATATGAACTGTTTCTTAGTATCAAAACAAGAGGAGGGCTGGTTACTATAGAATTTCTCACACTGCCTTACCAATTCCTCATTTCCCACAGTACTTATTGTCAATCTATCAATTTATGCGTTTCCTTTAATTCTTGTTTTACCCTGAAAATTCATGTGTACTGACAGCAGGCATTGTATTATTCATTCTTCAAGATTCCACATTTTTCAATTGTAGTCTTTGTCCCACTGTTTAGTAACACTCTCCTAATAACTTTTATACACTTCTCTCAAATATCATTGAAACTGGTCAATAGGATTCAGTCTCAAGCCACTTGAGTTCCTAGAGGTGTTGTGAAAATTGATATTTGGACAGAGAGAAAGATTCTATCATCTCACGAGGGAAACGAGGAAGCATAGGCAGCATTGGGCCAGCCAGCACACATACACTAAGTAGCAAAGTAGGTGCTGCCTTGCTAAGTACTGGTTTTGGACTCATCGCAGAAACTTGGTCAGAATCTAATTTAGCTAAGATACCAGTAATGATGCACATCTCTGTTTCCCCAAGTACCATGAAGCTGGTTTGCTCAGCCGTGCGGTTGCAAGGTGCTGCAATGAGTTGCCAAAAGGCTTGTTCCTCTCTGAAAAAGCAGAAAAGGCAGGAATCCAAGTTCTCCAGTGTGCATATTACCAGTACCCCTCTGACTCTACCTAATAAAGAGATGACAATACCACTTGGCCCCAGGTGAGCAACTCTGCTGTTTAAAGCTGTTAAGACCTGTGAATTCCCTTCCATTTGCAAGGGCTAAAACCTGCTGATTTGTTCTGTGGTCTCTTGGTTTTGTTTCATGCATGGTCTCCAACTCTCATTAGAAAAAAACATCCCTGCCTTTTTATCACACTTCAAACTTGGAAATCACTACTCACCACTGAGTTAAGACACACATGGTCCTGCTGACGCAACAGTTAGACATGGTGATTTTAGAGGTCTCTTTCAACTGTGATAATTCTGTGATTCTGTGCTTGTTGTTTGAATACTGATTTACTAGAGCTTGATCTGCTGTGTTTATTTAAAAATTACTGTAATGACCAGCCTAGATTTTGCTTCTACCTTCCAATATAGCTAATAAATGATAAGCTGATGGTTCACTAAACACCTGACTTGTTTCAACACTTCTTTCAGCACACTTCATTTTTAATATACTGCTGTTATAAGTGTCTTTTTCCTACCCTGTTCTATAAACAATGAGGTCAGGTCAATGAACAGCTGAAGCTTCTTTTTTGTTTCCCCCCTGAGTCAGTAATACTGAATGTATTGTTTGTGAAAGGTTTAGAGCTGATAGCAAAAATAGAGGTGGCAGTAATCTGGCCTTTTGCTGTCAGAGCAACTTGATTCTTAATTCATTGCATGGAGGGTGAGACCACCATCTCTTGGGTAATAAGTCAATCCTATCTTTCTGTTCATTGAGCCCATAGACTTCCTTTGCCATGTTAATTCCACTTGAACTATAATAACCTCCTGGCTGGCAGCTGCTATTGATAAATCACAAGAGAAACTAAGAAATTGACATTGGAGGTGGACAAGCATAAGTGAACAATAGAAAAATTCATAATCAAGTGTGATCAATAACTAGCATTGTCAGGGGAAAAAAAAACCAAAAAGCTTGCTTTTTTTTTTTTTTTTCCTAATTTCAGTCAGGTAAAGATATTTTAAAGGCACCCAGAATACTGGAGATTTTGAATACCTGATACTATTTTGCCTTAGCCAGAATTTTTCAGACAAATGTTAGTTAATTAAATATGAAAGAATTCAAATTACATTAACAAATCCCTGATTTCACTCTGGTTTACAGACATCATCATAATACTTTGTTCTTCTGTCTCTTTATCTATCTCTGCTGATTTTTATGCTTCATTCATGAAGCAGCTCTCAAGAACCTACTCTGGAGGATACCTGTTCTATTCAGTGCGTTCTGGAATGATAACAGTCAGACTGCCAGGAACATAATCATCGATGATTACTTTATTTATTGGAGGAAATGAAACTTGCAACCTACTTGTCCATAACTGGAGCACATAACTATCTATTGTCATTACATGCCATCCTCGCCTTCATCTCATTTTAAGTTTCCCATTGCATTCTATGCACTGTATCTTTTCCCCAGTGGTCCTGAACTTCCAAAACTCACAGCTTTGTCTAACTTCATTTATGCAAGCAATCTAACTGAAATCAAAAGGACTATAGGCAGATAATGAAAACACATATGGTTTATATGCCCTTGAGAGACAAAGGACTTAATGATCTCTTTAGGAGTGGATTTCATCTTGTAAAATGCTCATGACTCTCATAATTCCAAGATATCATGAACCTGGGTGAGAAACTTGTCCGTAATTAGTAAAGCTGATAAAAATTTGAGTATTCCTTCTGTGAAATGTATTTTTCATGACCATATTGAAATTTAAAAAGAAAAAAAATCCAAACAAAAATGTAGAAACCATACTTTAAAAAGGCAAGCACCTTGAATTCTTAGTAGAAGATGAAAATGGCTTACCTGGTTGACATTTTCAATTTAAATTTAAGATGCATGTTTCTCCTAGTAAAAAAGTATATACATTTCATTTAAAAGAAAATTATTAGAGTTCCTGGTTTGATGGGTTTTGGTTTTTTTTTCCCTCTAGTACACCTTGGAAAACAAGTATTTTGAAAATAAGTTCATTTGGTTTTGAATCTTCCCATGACAAAAACACTTTTCCCACAATCTATGCTGATTAGCTTCCCAATTGCCGTATGAGATTTTATTTACTAGTTGAAAATCTACTACGATAGTCAAGTGAAGTACACATGTCATGTTGTATGTTGTCAATGCTAAAAATGCCCAGCATGTCTTGCTCTAAAAGTTTTGTACTTTGTGCTTGCTAGACATCTACATCTTTTTCATTTTTCCTTTCATTTTTTTTTTTCCATTTTGTTTTCCAGTGAAGTATATAGGAAATTCTGACAATGAAGATTTAACAGATTCTTATGTGTAACACCCCAGGCAATGATTATGGCACTGGTTTAAGACAGGGGATTACAATTTCAATCCCTGCCCCATCTCAGTGTTTATGGAAGTGTCTGAACAAGTTCCACCACAGCTCTGTGCCTCAATTTGTCATATATAAAAGGAGGAAAGTGTTTTGGTTTTACCTCATTGGGTCTTGTATGTAACAATTTCATTCAGAAATATGAGATGATACCATGGAGGCCACCTACATATCTTAAGTGGTATCTCAGAGTACTGCCTGCTTTGTGATAGCAGGAAGACTTCGTTATCAGGACAGTTCTCCACTGATGGCCACATGTGGCCAGTGCTACATATCATGAAGAATGTCACACTGGGTACCCCTGGAGATTACAAAGATAAAGATGGGTGTGTTGAGATATCAAAAGTACTGAAAACAAGCTGGAAAAAAAAAAAAAAAAGAGTACTCTCACTCCACTAGAAAGATGAGAACTACTTAATATGTTGGTGAGCCTCCCTAGAATGGATTTTTAATCAACAACAGTTCTCATTTACTGGAAGAGTGAGCCTATGAATAGACTAATACTACTGAGTGACATTATGGGCCATTCGTCTGCTTAAGTTGTCTGAAAATTTCAGCCACCAGTGAAGGATTATTATTGATTTTCAGGCTGTCTTTGTTAAATACCTGATATACTGTACCACTCTTATTCCCCTCTCCCTCCATTGTCACTGATATTAAAATGAAACCCACCTATTATCAAATCAATCATGCCTGATAAAACTGCTCAGAGTAAGGTGATGTGCATCATATTTACCCACTGAGACTGAAATGTGGGATTTCGATCATTCAGGAAATATGCATTTTATTTATTTATTTATTGCTTTTGGTAAACTAGGAACTACTGCAGTAATTAATTACAGCTCTTTAACAGATGCTGTATAAGGCAGGAATGATTGTACTGTGATTGAGAAGCTGAATTGAGGCTCAAGAGCTGTCATTTATATTCTGGTTTTGGCAGAAGTTTCTCATATAACCTTAGGAAAGGTGATTCATTTTTCTGGACCATTGTTCCAGCAATAAAAAATTAGCTGTAAGAAAATGTGCTGTAACTTAAAAACTAAAGACAAAACACCACTTTTCTTGGATAGGTGGTTATGCAGACAGGTAAGAAATGGGGAAGCTGGAAAAGCTAGATTTAAAGAGAGAGGTTTTGTCACAGAAAATGAAATATAATTCTGAAAAATAGACTTTCTCTAAGTTATGATAAAAGAAAACAAACTATAATTCAGACATTTCCTTCTCTGAACACGGACAATCATTGCATGTTTTGGTTTTCCATGAAAAATGGAGACATTTTTTTCTGGGGAAAAAACAAACAAACAGCTATATTCTATGAAGAAAAGATTTCTTATCCTAATAAACAGAATGAAAACTCGTCTTCTTGACCTCATATTCATCTAGCCTTCTCCAGCTAACACCATTTGTCCAGTTACTAGTTCTTGTTTCTCTTCTCCTGTTGAGAATATGAAAGGGCATGATTTCCTCCAGCTATCCCCAATCCCCCACAACACTGGATTACTCCAAATAGTCTGAACTTTAGACCAAAATCTGAAAAGAAACATTAACTTTTCTATTCTCCTCTCCAAAAGAAATCAGTGTACCTCTCAGTTAGACAAGCTCATGAAGAACATTTATTTATTCTGTTTGGGGTTTTTTGTTTGTTTGTTTCTGGGTTTGGTTTTTTGTGGGTTTTTTTGTGTGTGTGGTTTTGGGGTTTTTTTTATTTGTTTGTTTTTGTGTTTTTCTAATCTTTTTTTGTTTGTTTTATTATTGTTATTGCTGTTTTGTTTTTTTTTTTTTTTTTAATAGAGAGAAAAAATAATCTTGCACTCCTTTTTAATTTATGTATTTTATGTCTCTCCATCTGCTCAGGTGTACCCCAGTCACTGCAGACAGTAATCAGAGTAATTTGGTTTCATATTATTTTTCATCAGTCTGTGATTCAGGAATTTTAATATGAAGTGTATAACAGAAATAAAAACAACTCTACTACCATGGTTTCAGAAGGTAAACCGTTACCAAAGTGATCTTTTCCACTTTTTTTTTTTTTCGATTACAATCAAATAGAAGTCAAGTTGTGTTCATATTATACTGTTTTGGCATTCATCTCTATTCCTTCTGTGCTTATCCTGTGTGTACAGCCCCCCAAAATAATGTCCACTCTTAATTGCCTTTACTTCATTAACCCTAAAGGTCAAGCTGCAGTATGCTAAGAGCACCACAACTACACCATATATAGTCCACGGATCCCCTAAGCTTTATAGCCTACATTGCCTACCAAATTACCTGCCATGGCCTACACTCTCACATGTTTATGCTAAATGTGTCTCTTAAGAAACTTCAAAACATGCAGCATTTGCAGCTTTCTCAGTTATAGCAAGCTAGTCTATAGCTTCTAAGTCTGGAGGAAACTTTGAGATGATAAATGCCCTCCACTTGAACAATGGACAACATGAGACTGTTGACTTGGGAAGAAGTGTATCAAGATGGGCAGGAAAAGGACCTCACAGGATGTAAAATACAGTGGCAATTTCAGTGTTAGGAATAGTAATTAAGATCCATAATATTTGGAGAGTGGTCTTTTTTTTATCCTTTTTTTGTTGGTAGACAAGACATGAAAAAATTACTTTTTGTCTTTGTTAGTTTGAACCTAACTTGACTAGGTCACAAGTAACGAACATTGGACTAAATGGAAATATAATCTTCTCTTTTCTGTTGTTTTAATAGACTGTCTGGTACTTCTGGTGTGAGTGGCTTTCAGATCTTACCAATTCCCATCAACCATTCTTTGTTGAGTCTGAGATGGTTTGCTTGCACATGATAATAGGAAAATATTTTTATGTTTGACTGCCAGAGTTTATTTTCACACTAGAATACACGTCTGTTCTCTGGGCTCAGTGCCTTGAGGGTGACTGGAGAACAGGAGCTGATTCTGGAGTCAGATGTTCAGGAAGCAGGTGAGCAGTGGCCTCCAGACAAGCCTCACGCATGGGTAGGCACAGGAAACATTTGCTCTCTTTGTCCTACTCTGGGTGTGGACAGAGCATCAGACTTTGTCATCCCTTGGAACAAAAGCCATGGCTGCTGCATGACTGTTGGAATATACCTGTCCATGTCTGTCTGTGCTTGGTAAGGTTTGATATCAGAAGAGGTGATCTTTCCAGTTCTTATATAACCCAACCCTAGTTAACAACATATTCAGTATCATTTTTGGTCTTTGGGTGAATTCTATGAGCTGAAGCAAGCCAAGGTAGCCATCATGCAACCATGAGCTTTTATGCTTTTACCAAAAAGAAAAATGTCCAGAAGAGAAGAAGCAGGATCCAACAGTCACCTGACATCAGAGACATCAAGAGAATATACGCTTGGGAATTCAGGGCTGATATATGTATGTGTGTCCAGGGTTCACCAGCAAGGAACAATCCCCAGAAATGATCTAACCTAACAGCTCAAGCACAGGCAGTGAGATGGAAATTTCACATTGACACTCTAGTGAGATGAACTCTGCCATCTTCAGTGTAGTAAAAACTCAGAAAAAATCATAGATACAAAAAAGATGAGGAGTTTGAACAGATGCAAAAAGAAAGACATCCTTCTTCCTCAGTTTTCCAAATGGCAAAGATCTAACTCTGTCTAGGAAATAGCTTATAGGCAGATGTAAGAAATAGAAGGAAAAAATGTGTGTTTCATTGAGGACCTATATTTACCCTAATGGACTTGAATTTCTCAGTCTGTTTCTCATATCTTATTGTTAAAATCTTCATAGTTTTACCACAGGTTGAGTAATCTGCAGACACATGTCCCAGTAGAAGGCTTTCTATACCATTTGAACAATCTATAATTTGGAGGACCTAGCAGTAAACTCATATCCCCTTTATATGCCTTGTTACAAATGAAGCTAGTTGATGCAAGTAAAGCTGCTAATGATTGTTACTGATATCATAGGAATATGTAGTATTATTTTTTAATTAAATATTCTGATTATATAACCACTGTTGTAAGAAATATGACTTTCTTTAATAAACCTGTAAACTCATTTTATCAGAAAGATGTCTGCAATATTTCAGTATATCAGGTGATCTTTATTCTCCTTAAGTGTAGTCTTTTCCCAAGATATGTTACATTTATATTGAAATATTTCTATTAAACGAGTCTTTTCAATAGCTTTTTACATTGCCTACATTTGCTCTGACTCATACTGAATTCTGTGATTAAAAATGGAAAATATTTTCTCACCAACAGACCTTACAGGCATTAGCTTCTGCACTTTTTTCAATGGTGCAGTTTCATCAGCTAGTTTTCTCCATTTACAAAGTTACTTAAAGTCTAATAGCATAAATAAGCAGTGCCTAAG
The DNA here is from genome assembly GCA_025345505.1 of Todiramphus chloris collaris. NCBI lineage: Eukaryota > Metazoa > Chordata > Aves > Coraciiformes > Alcedinidae > Todiramphus > Todiramphus chloris. The sequence goes on along the minus strand of JANVCC010010406.1, from coordinate 25,129,456 downwards.
TTTTTTCCTACCATGCAGTATTTTCTGACATGTAGAAGGCGATACCTACTTACACTAAATTATCTTTTCCATGTATATTCACTTAATTTTTCTTCCTATGTTCTTATTGAAATGAAATACACATGAATTTGTCACAGTTCCTTTCTCCAGTGTACTGATTTGCCCATAACAGTTTGGAAGAACATATTTCAGCTTTTTACTGAATGGGCTATTTATGAGGTGGTATGGGCTCCTAAATAACAGTTTTCTTCAGATAGCCTGGGAGGAATGAAAGAGGTTGGTACCAAGATATAGGTAGGGTGTATGAAGCTTACATAACAGCTCCACCTGATTCAGCTCTCCCTAAGCAAAACCATGGCAGGATTATCAGTGCACCAGGGTGCTGGGAGGAAGAATTTGTTACTGATTGCTATTCAAGGTATTTTGTGTCAGACTGTGACCAAAAGCTTAGGTGGAAGGATTCAGACTTTCTTGAATGACTTCTGAGACCAGAACACAAGATACTTAAAGAACCACATATGCTGGTCCAGGGAGTTTATTATCCAAAAATACAGGTTACCAAAGGAAGCAGCTAAGAATTACCATTCTGAAGACTTTTAATACCAAGTAATTTATGTCCCTTTTTTCCTGTGAACTTTAGAATTTTTATTGTCCAATTAAAGCAGCTTATTTACAGATTTTAACACCTGGTTTAAACACGTTTCTAAACCACTAGCCTAGCTACTTTTAAAGCAGATTATATCTAGAAGAACTGTAAGGCAAAGGGAGAAACTGGTGGTGCTCATGTTGTATTTAGTTCTTCACTTCTATGCTCACAATGGATATATGAATAGCTTTACTCAGTAAGGAAGGAGATATATGAATTCTTAATAGAGGTGGAATATATATATATCAATAGGTTAAAGTCTTAAAATTATTCCCCCTGTATATACTGTCTAGTCATGTCTTCCAAGAGTCAAAGAGCCTCTTATTTTGCACCTTTGCAAGAATCAGACTGGTTGATAGAGATAAAAAACCTCTCACAATTTGCTGGCTAAATCCTCTCGTCTGCAAGAACACTGATATAATATCCAATAGTTACAAGTTTACTGTGCTAAATTGCTGGGTGCTTAATAATACCTTTTCTTTTAGCACAGAAGTTCTGTGCTATTATTATCAAAGTGTCTGTAACAGAGTTTCTTTTGGACCATGAGACACTGTCTCTAACAAAAGCAGTAAGAAAAACAACAACAATTCTATAATGCTCTACTCCAATTACCTTTGTATAAAAAACAATCAAACAACCAAACAAAAAAACATAACAGGATCTCATCATTCATTGTTAATGGGAGCAAAGATTTCAGTTCTCAGTAATCACTTTTTCCCCTTTTAAACTAGAAGCAATAAAAATTAAAATGTAAGCAAGCATTTGTGCACTTTTTTCATTACTTCATATATTACCCTGGCAGCCTTTATTAGCAGACAGACCCAGTGGCAGCGTCAGAAGAACCATGATCACCAGGGAGTTGTTCTGTTGTGGCAGGACTGGAGACAAACTGAGGAAGCAACCAAATATGAGAAGGGGAACGAGTGAAATTTCTACTTAACTGAAAAGCAGCACCTTCTGTGTTTCCCAGGAGCCCTATGCTGCTTTTATTCTGGACAAGCATCCTGATTTTTTTTCTGGAATATGGATAATCATGAGATCAAAGACAGGCTCTTAATTTTTCTGTCTGCATGGTTCTGAATGAATAATTCTTATCTTCTCTTATGTTTCCTCATTTGTAATGTTCAGATTTGCAAAGGCTTTTCAGTGTATTAATAATACTTGTTTTCTACATGAATCTTCATTTAACAGTGATCACAGGAACCTTAGAGGGGAAAAAAGACAACTCTTTCAGATTATGTAAATCAATATAGCTCAACTGTTGCTGTTGTGCAACTCCTGAGACTATTGCGCTCAAAGCTTATAAAATACTATGGCTGTAAAAACAATGCCAAAACATGTATTTTGGTACTGCCACAGATTTAAATAGCCAGATAGAAATTGCCCCTTCACCGAAAACAGAAGGAACTTCATCTAAACTAGCCCCATACTACTTGCAAGGTAGTACTTCCCTCTTCTTCACATTCAGTTCTTCTTACTCCATAGCCCAGGTGTGCCTATGAGACCCTTTGTTAAGAGATCTTTCCACATGTGGCCCAAACAGCTTCAACAGAAACCTTTGACTGATAGATGAATAAATAAATACACTTCTTTTGAGAGAATTTCCTTCCTGAATATTTCTCTCTATGCATCACAAATTAATTGGGAAAATTAATAAAGACATTAATTACATCTAGCCATACCATTATTATCAAGCCACTGCATATAAAACAGCGCATTGCCCTTTCCATCTCCTTGCTGAAAGTTGCTTTCCTCTGTAATGACAGGTTGAGAAGTACTCACCTATTCTTTGAGTCAGTTGTAGAAACCAGCAGGATAAGACATTAACAAGCTTAAAAGGTATTACTTGTCTAGCCCTACCAGGAGGTTTATGCTGACTGTAGGGGTTTCACATATCTCTTATACTTTCATGAGGGAATTAGTTAAAATTGCCATAGTGGAAAGTATTTGATTTAGATTAATCTCACTTTCTCAAGCACTGGAGACTCATTACTCTGATTGGCTGTTCTACCCATACTGCCCTAATGCTCTAACTATATACTGAGGAAAAAAGCTTTCAGTTCAAAGCTCTTGATGGATAAGTAAAATGGATCATTATTATCTTTTCGAGAAATCTTTAAAAGACTTAGAGGAATAAACTGAAAAATATATATTAGTGAGAGATACACCTCCAGCATTCAGCCTTTTAGCTTTCTCAGATGACAAAATTTCTCCTCCTGAGAGCAAATGTGTTAAATGTTAATCTTTTAACCTAAGAAATAACCCTGACAGTCTTACAGTGCTTATGGTATTCGTCTCTTGTTTCGAGCATGAGTGCACTGCATAAGGTGGGATGTCCAAGGAATGCCTTGGTTAGTCTACCAAAACACAGCCTATTTCCATGCTTTTAAACATTTTCAGTGTGACTCTTCAGGTCTGCCTGTAGATATAAACTGCAGATCTTTCCAGGCTTGAAATTATCAGAGACGTTAATGGGGTCATACAGGAAAATTAGAACTTCAGTGCCAGAAGCCCTCTGCTCCTGTAAGGACAGGATACCCCAATCATTTTGTTTGGAAGCAGATGCCAATCAGCAAAGCTTCACAATGCTGATGCAAGGCCGAGTGCCCAATTATGTTTTAATGTCTAAACATTTATCCATGCAGGCTGCTAAATCTGTGGCATGCAATAAAAATGTTATCTGTTTTGGTCGTTTGGACTGTGGTTTGGATTCAGTTTTTAATTGTCTTAAAGAAACAGGCATATGAAGGGAGTATGCACTTCATGGTACTAAAGACTTTCAAGTGATTTAAAATGCTAGATGTTTGTCCTTTATGGCTTAGGAACATTTATAAATAGTAAGACATGCATTGATCTTGCTGAGATGGTTTTTAACAGCTATCAGGATTATTAACAGATCAGTGCAAACTTGACATCATCAACCAATAATTCTTGCAACTGTATATTTATAAGATCCTCAATGCTAATTTCTTAATGTCAGAATTACCTTCAATACAGTGGTTCAAAGGCAGATGATCTGACAGAGGAAGCTACATTTTAAAAACTGCTATTAGAGATAATGTGCGGAGTCTTGACCTGATTCAATTAGAGCTTTGCCCTTATGTTACCCAAGGGCATATTATCCAGCATTTATAAAGACATTGGCTTGGATAAATGAAAGAGAAAAAAATCACTATTGTTTACTCAGCGGGAGATGGGCTGTGGAAATGGTTAGATTACACTCTCATACAGACACACAATTTTATAAACACACACACGCACACACACACACACACAGAGGCACAACATACACAGAGGCACTCACATGCATAAAACCCTTACAAAATCTCCTCAAAGTCCTTCCCATTACCATAATTACGTATTCTAAATATGAGAAATGAAGTTGGGTGATCTTGAATTTCTTTCTTTCTTTCTTTCTTGTGCGCGTGTGTGTGTGTGCAACAGCTGGGCCCATTTTCGGTGGTTTATATACATGTAATTAGCAGTTTAATTTCCTCTGAGGCTAAATTAGCCCTATGATTTTATTTAATAACAAGGAAAATTTACTACCAGGGCTGAGGTTATGGTGACAGCCTTAGCTCTGCACTGCCCTCTGCTGTCTTCTGAACACTCGCTCTGGTCAGTTCGACCTCGAGAACCACATCTGCGAAGTACAGTTGGAAGGCATGGAGATTTTCTGATGAAAAGAGCGAGGGAACATTATCCAGCTTTAAACCGCATTTAACGAGGATTCCTACCTGCCCTTTTTTATCCTCTGGACACCAAAAATGCAAGAAATATATTTCTATGCTGGGTTGTTTTTGGTTTTTTTTCAGCAAACTCCTAGATTATACTTGTTACTATATTAGCCTTGTAACAAACCCTCTCACACAGTTTAGTTCAATTATAGATTGCTCTGTGTGCCTGCACACAGACCATGAAGTTCAAGAAAATAACGTCACACAAGCAGCATCCATCATGCCTGAAGCAATATGATTACTCACGGTGTGTCTCATTCTTTTAAAATCTAATTCAGGCATTATATCACACTTAAAAATATCTTTTAATATCAGGAAACAAACCCATCTGTTGCAATGGAGGAGCAACTTCTCTTAGGACACACCATACTGGCCACCAGTTCTTGTTAAAGAAATTAATTTGTCAGCTAAAAGACTGCCCGCTCCTCTCACTTAAAACGTTCACTCTTCTCAGTGTCTTACACATCTCCCTCCAGAAGCACCTTTTATATCTAATGACATTTATATAATGCCTTTCATCTAAGCAGTCCAAAATGTGGGGCAGACCTTATAAACAAGTAATGCATAAATTATAATAATAATGGCTAACAACAATGTCAAAACTCAAAATTATTTAAAAAACCCATTATGTATCCCCACATAATGCTTTGATTATTGTATTCTAAGAGATTACTTTCTTTGTTGCTGAAATGCAGCTGTTTCTAGTGTGGAAGATGACACACAGGCAACAGCTATACAAAAAACTGTACAAGGAAAAAAAAAAAAAAAAAAAAAATAATATTATCCACTATAATTGTAGATGGAATTTTAAAAGAAGCGGAAGGTAATGAACCTACTGGAATTTATCCAGAAAAAAATAGCCCTTTGTTTCTGATGTACTTAAGAAACTACAGCTGGCATCGCATTGGCTAACAAGCACAGAAGCCTGGCAGGAAATGAGATCAATTAATTTGTAGAATTGTATTCTGACTAGCTAAAGATGCAGGACCATAATGCCTCTTTAGATGCATGCAGAGAGGGACCCTATGGAAAAAAAAGTTAGCTCCTGGTAAAAAATAGCAAGCTCAAGGACATCTAGCATACATGTTTCTGCATGGTTTTCATTGGACCGGAGCCATGTTTAGGAAATGACAGACTCCATGAGAAATTGAGAACTGTGGCTCAGTTCTCAATTTCTTTTCAGCTTTGACCAGCAGGTATCTGGGAAAAGGCAGACACTGAAGCTATTTCCTACATATGGAGAACTGAGAAAAAAATGCACAAAGACATTACAGAAAAAAAAGTTTTTCATGAAGATGTCCCTCATCTTATGACAGTAAATACAAATGTGCCCAGTAGCACAAACACAAATTCTGCTCTCTTGATGGAAGACTATTCCAGAAAGTATACCTCACAAGCTTTCTTTCATTTCTTGGCTGTTGTGCTAAAATAGGATCTGGTCTTCATCAAGGCCAACTATAAATCAAACAACTCTTTACATCTCTTTCAAAGTTGTGAATCAAAGAAGGTGACTTCTTCAAAAACTTGAAACAGCTGATCCAGAAAATTGATCAACATGATGTCTCAATAATTTCTTATTTTCAAGTGCTATTACTCAATTCTGACTCTTGGTGTTGTTCTTATGGTCTCCACTTTTTTTAGTCTGAGAGGAGGCCGTAGACAGAGTCATGCATTTTGAAAACCATCATGCCTCTAGACCATTTTCATCAATAAATGAGCTACAGAAACTTTTTTTTAAGGTAGGAAATAAATTCTAGCTGCTATTTTCCTCACCTAGCACAAAGAAATCAAATGCAGTGCACTGTTATGCAGCTCCATTATTTTATCTTCTTTTGTAGGAAATTGACCCTTGGAACCAGAATTCTGGTTCACTTAGATTTGAAAACAATACAGGAGTTGAACATTGCAAGTCACAAGGATCTCAGTCATCCTTGCATGATGAAACACCACAGACTGACAGGGAGCAGCCAGTAGGTTTCTACCCACTTACATCTTAAATATGTTGGCAGAGTTTATAGGGAAATGACGCATGATGATAGACAATGAACTGCTTCTAGAAGCTCTGATTCAGTATTGTGAAAGTCAAGAAGTGGTAACAGGCAATTTGGCAAGATCATCAAATAGGGATGGCTGGCATGTGGCAGGATCGTTGAAGGAAGAACATGGAAAATAAATCACAGAATCATAGAATCATTGTGTTAGAAGCAACCTTAAAGGTGACCCACTTCCAACTGTTATACTGCCTTGAGATCAGAATCAGATGAAGAATCCATTATTATAAAATGTAGGAGACACTGTTTTGTAAGACGCTATGTACAGAGAGGAAAGGAGGTCAAGGCAAGAAGTACAAAATTTTCTCAGAGGTTATGCCCATGTGGCTAGTATTACATCTCTGAGAAAACACAGCCAAGAAGGGACTGCTAGATCATAATCTCATCTCATCTCATCTCCTGTATATTACACACTTTAAAATGTTACCTAGTTATCTATGTATTGAGCTCATTAGTTTATATCTAACTGAAGCATAACTTGTGTTTGGCAAAAGCATTAATCACTCTCACTATTAGAAATGTATGATTTCTCTCTGTTTGAAATGGCTTCAGAGTCTAGCCATCAGTTCTTGTTTAGCGTTTCTCCAAGGCCAATCAAGACGTTGTCTCACAAACAAAAAGAAGGACTTTGTATCTCTCTTTAAGAGTAATTACTGAAATGCACGAGACGATCGCTATCCTGCATGCAGACATATTCATTAATGTGTATCATTTAAACAGATTTCACCCCTTCTACTCAAATGGAAAACCAAAATACTACTACAATATAAAGATCTTGACAAGAGATTTTATGAGATTGGTCATGGAAACTCTTCATTTGCCTGGCTTTTCTCTCTTAATTACTTAAGCTTGTACAGTCAAATCATCCTCTAGCAGCACTAATCTGAAATAAGCATATGCCAGCACAAGAGTTTCTGTTTGGCCCTCATTGTTTGGTGTGTTGGCTGTTTAAGGTATACAGGATTTTAGAAAGGACACTAGTGCTATGAAAATATTTCCTCCTACTGCTAATTTACACTGACAGCTCTTAGAGCACTAAATTATCAAGGTAAGTTTCTGTCATGTCACTCCTGTTGATTTTTGCTGGAAGCACAGTGAAAACCTTGGTGGATTCACCTCAGTAATTCTAGATATTTAGAGAGGGTCTGTGGACACCAGGCCTAGTTCTCCGATGCCTTTTGCAGTCCCTGTAGGGAAGATGGCACATACAAGGAGCAATATTTCTGCCTTATTTTAGCCTTCACTAAAATGAGATAGTCTCAAATAAATGTCTCTTTCTTACTTCTGACAACATAAGGGTTGTGGAAATCCACCCCATAACTGCCCAAGGTAAGATGACATGAATCCAACTGCATCTATACTACTTAGAATTATTTGTCAACTGCCCTAGCCTTACTAGTGTCTGACCTTTTGAGGCTGCTGTAGTAGCCAAAGCAGTCAGGGATCAGTTTCTGGTAGAAGTCCCTTTGTTCCATGACGTATCCTATGACTGATACACAGATGTTGGATTTTACCATATCCCAAGTTTCACAATCACCTGCCCTTCCACTGAAGCTCATCAGGATCAGGAGCCGCCTCCTGTGCAGTTCAAGTGCCTGCAGCTGAGTGGGATGCTCCAGTGCTATCAGAGTTCATCAGGAAGCCTCATTTTGAAACAGATAGGAAGATTGTGAAGAATATTTTACAAGGCTGAAATGCCCACAATGCTGGTTGGGAAAAACTACTAGGAAAAGAGAATTATTTTTTTTTTTTTTTTTTACAGGATATTTTCATTCTTTAGGAAACAGATTTGAAGGGAGACAAAAGATCCCTGGTTCACATAAGCTTCTTCATGAAAGTAACAGAGAGGAGTGAACATCAGAGCTGATTCAGAAAGCACTTCATATTATCAGGGCTGAAAACATGACAGTCAGTGTGTGTCATCCAAAGTTCTTTTGCATTTCTAATCATATTGGAAACTAAAAAAGCCCTAGTGAAAGGTAATAACCTTTAAACTGAAGCTAAATTATTTTTTTTCATCCTATTCAATAACAAAAATCACCTGTTACCTGCTGCAGGTCAATAGCAGCACTGAATGCAAAGAAATTATTTTGAATGATTAAGAGTAGCACGTCTGTGTCTCACACAGTGTTCCTCTAAAGCAACACTTTTTCTGATTCTTTCATAGGGTTGTGTTATATCGTGTCATAAAAAACTTGAGTTTGATCTGATCTCCTACACTATAAGTCACAATCCAGCACTATCAGTATCTAAACCAATGGATCATAATACGTACAGAATACTGTGCAGAGAACTGGTAATATTGCAAATTACAATTGCCCAAACTGCCATTTTGGAAAGAAAAGTACACCCTATCAGATCTTCATCATTCCCACAGAATATGCATGGCTTGCTTATTCTCCTTTCCTCAGGATAGATCCAGAAAGCAGACAGACAAGCCCCGGACATAACTCTGCAACAAACTCTAATTGTTAAATTGTATTCAGGGATTGCCTGCATCTGCTTCACATGGTACCTCACAAGACAGCAATGACTGTATTGCTCTGAAGGAGACCATTACCAACAATGGCTGCAACTCTGATATGGGCAAGAAATGGAATTTCATTATAACTGCATTCAAAGGTATTTCAATCAGCACTGATTGCTGCCTCTTTTTAAAGAAAAAATAATTTACTGAGTATATTCAGTGGCTGTGGGAATCACATCTCATGATTTCCCACTCCCTGGTCTTTTCTCTCCTCACAACAATATTGCATGCACTCTCCTGCTCATCTTTTGGCACTGTCACTGTGCAACCTGAAGCATTCAAAAGGCTAGAGTTTGTCATGTAACCTAAAATAGTTCATAACTACAAATTTGAATTTGTGGGTTTTGTGGCTTTTTTTTTGTTGTTCAAATCAACGCTAAAAGAAGATGGAAGAATTTAACTGTAGTAAGAGTATCAGTTGGAAAGGCTTGACTTCTTGTTGTTCATAAAGTTAATTCATGGTATTTTCTGCAGTCCTGACCTACGCATATGTCTCTTCTGCTCTGAGGCAACACATCACAGTGATGTTCATAAGACTACTGTGCTTTGGAGGAAAACACTTCCTTTGCTAGCAGAAACTGGACTGAGACCAACAAAAAAACCTACTAAAACAAGTGACTGGCTTCTGCCTGGCATAGGTTTAATATAAAAGTGTATGAATTAAAAGAACCACACTATGTAGTTTATCAGTAGCCTTCCTGCCATTGTCCAGCCATACCTGGAGCAAAAAATAATTTTACAGAGTCATTGTTCATAGCAATGTCAGGAAAACAGTTTCTGTAACAGTGACCTAAGCCATAAATACTATGTTAAATCTTTAGGGTTTCAGTTCTTTTCCAGGAAATGATTTCTTAAAATAAAGTAAAATAAAAATATGTATATGAAAATGTATACATACATGTGCCTGTATGCATGCACATAAATACATAACCATACATAACTGGATTTTTTTTTTTTTTTAATGTATCTCTCTAATGGCAGTATTACTACATTAGAGGAATGCAGGTCTACAATTATTGTCCTTCCACTACAGAAAACTGAATTAAGTCACCTCTTAAGGTCTAGAAATGAGGAAACATGAAGATAGCCCACATGATCTTCCCTCTCTGGTATGTATTCCCCATTAATTTCTTCACCTAGATTGCCCGGTCCACCACAATCCTTTGGCCCCCTAGTCACATTCACATGCTCCATCTATCTAAACAAGAATGTGTCAACTGCTTCCAGGCTGCTCTCCTCACTGCCATACTGTATATCCCCAAAAAGCCAGTTGTGGCCTTTTAGGAACCTTAAAAATCAAAATGCCAGAAATAGGTGGGAGACATATTCTCAGCATTTTCTGGAGCCACGCGTGGACTGAGATCAACGCCCTGGACTGGATACTGCGGAAGCAGCAACGCAGCCTGCAGAAATTTAAAAAGAAATTACCCAATTAAGGTGTAATGGCCCTCCAGCCTTCCCAGGCTGTGAAATGAGAGCAGACGTATTTACAATCACAGGGTATCATAAAACTCTATCCAGTTATATCAAATCCACAGGGCTAAATTAGCCAGCAACATCCTGATTAGGTGCTGTGCCTGTGTGTGTTGGATGATTTATGATAAGATCAGTTAGAATTGTCAAAAGAGATTTAAAAATGACCTTCTACGGGGGAAAGGGATGGAAGAGAGGGATATTGAGGTTTTAGGAAGACAATTGTACTGCCTTACTGTGAAGGATCACAGTGAATAGAGGTGAAGAAAGATTACATTTGTCAATGTGTTTGTATGATGAATACTTATTCGCAGTCTCACACACAATCACACACGCATGCATCCACAAGGCAAAGTTCATTTTCCATTGAGGAGTTTTGTTATGGTAGGGTTCCTCGCCACCATTTAATTATCCTTACAGAGGGATTTACCTTTTTTTAAATGAATCTTATTCATGTTCATGAGCACTGAAGGACCAGGCAAGCTCAGAAAAGTGGAATCCTCTATTTATCCAAAGGTCAGAGATGATTGTAGGCAGGTGGTCCAATTACCCTGGAAAAAAAAATATCTTTCTCCCCCCATCCCTCCCCCCCACCTCATTTTCTCCAACTAGTCCAGGAAAAATGATAATCAGAAATTTAACCCAGAGCTGTATCAAGGAGGCTGTCAGCCTTTTTGCTTCTGAAGAGAGCGGCAGTACAATTTGGTGTAAGTATAGTGTATTCATGAATCCAAAATATAAATCACTGCCTTCATAATACTGTTGAGAAGGCAGGAAAGAAGCTCCTTTCAGCCAGAAGAGCAACAGCAGCATCTTAAAGGTGAGGGAGGTTAGACCAGGGTTTTATTTGTCACCGTGCTTCCATTCTTTCTGCTTCTTGAACTGCTCACAGCATTTCTTTTCCTGATATGTGCCCTACCTCCCGAACTCCCAGCAACCCTGAAATTTCTCAGCTGACTGCCTGAGCCCACTCTTTGTGACATGCTCCAGAAAGGGCTTTCCATGCTTGTTAGTTCCTCCTGCAGCCATAATCCTGAAAAGGAAATATTTTTACAGAGCAGTAGTGCGTGGCAGCCTTCACCTTCCCTAAAATATGGATGAAGAACGGTTTCAGTGATTGAGCACAAAATGAAAAAGCTCTTATACCAGCTCCCCCAAAGAGAGAAGATTATCCTCTAGGCCATCGTTGCAGCATAGGAAAATAAATAAATAAATAAATTACAGCACTTTACAACAAATACATCTTCTGAGGACAGCAACGTGCACAGTGAAGATGAACACCCCATCAGCCGTTCACAAGTCTGACATTGTGCCATTGTAATTTCTTAGGAAATAATTATTATTGTTGTTGTTGCTGTTATTATTACCATCAATATTATTATTGTCCTGGTTTGACTGAGAACAGAAATAATTCTGTTCAGTGATTTTACTTTTAAGTCTCTTCTAACTACCTGCAATTTCCAAAGTTAGCAGCGTGTTTCTGCAATGTCTGCTTCTAGCAGTGATAACACTCAATGTTTAGAGTGAGTACTAATGATTGGTGTGCAGACCAAGGCCACTGCTGGATCTTGTTTAACATGTTGAGGGTGCAGAAAAGTGAAAGGCCTCACCTGCAGGGCGGAGCAGACAGGGCAGGTGACCCTAAACTGACCAACAAGGGATTCCATCCCCTATACATCATACTAGGTATAAAGCTGAGGGATCACAAGGGTGAAGTTCTCTTAGCTCAGCTCTTCCATTTTTTCCTTCTCTTCTTCAATGCCTGTTGTCTGAGGAGGACTCTGTCCGTTCTGCCTTCCATCCTGATCTGTGTGTTCCTGAATCCAGTACCAGAATCCAGCTCCTGAACACAGCTCCCATCTGCCACTGGGTCCAATCTAGGACTCCCCTGGTGCCTGCTCCACAGCATCAGTGGTGACAGTGACATAATTGCCATCAGGGCGGTTGGGTTCAGTTTTGTATATACTTGTATATATTCCATTTTTATTATTGTCATTTTCATTAAAGCTGCTCTAGTTTCTTTTTCTAATCACTAAGTTTCTCTCCCTTATTCCCTTTCTCTTCCCCTTGGGGGAGGGAAGGGGGTTAACAGAGAGCGTCTGTTATAGGTCTTGTGGGGCTGCCCTGAACCTAAACCATGACAATTATTACTACTACTACAACAACTATTCCAGTTTTGCTAAACAAATGAGAGTCTTAATCTGCCCTTCATCTGGGATTTACTGGGCTTCTGAGGCTCTACTAAATGATCTGGTAGCAAGTGAATGCATAGTCATGCAAGAGTTTCAGAGCCCACAGTCACTCTGTGGGTCTGACTGCTAACATCCCTCCAGTAATCCATTTGACTTCACTAAGTGGAGTCTTCTGTTCCTGAGACACAGCTTTTCAGTGGGGGAAGAGAAAAAAGACAGTGTGGTCTGTGAGAACAGAAGCACATTTTGCAAACTGAGTCTTTCTTTAAGCAGAGATTTTTATCCTTGTCAAACACAATTGAGGTATGCCAAAACATAAATGTGTGTGATCCAGTTCTCAGGTATAAAAAACCATGGGAATGTGTGACAAAGGAGGTTAGGCAATTCATAGGGTGGGAAAAATTGCAAATTAACAAAGTCCAGCTATCTGACCCTAGTTTTAGAGGTACTGTAGGTGTACAAAGAAGATTTACAAACCATCTAGGGACAAAGCGGGAATTAGGAAACCCTTAAAGGCAGTAACCCAAAACAAGATTTTCCATCATTTTTCTAGAGGAACGTTTCAGATCAGTCATGCTGCAGCTGCTGGATGACCACACAAGACCATTGCAACCATCAGCAACAAGGCAGGGTCTGGAGAAAACATTTGGGTGTAAGTCCTCACTTCCCAAAGCATTCACAGAGTATTGGTGATTTCCAGTTCAACTCAGACTGAGTGATTTATTTTCACCCCACTGTGAGATTTGTTGCCTAAATGATGTTCTCAGTACGAATAGCAGCTTCACTAATTACACAACCCAAGGTGCAGAGCTGTGAGGTTTTGAGTTAAAAGATTATCAATAGATTTCTGTACATGCCCTTCATAAGAAATCATTGCTACGAAGTCTCGTATTCCTTTCCTTACTTGCTAGGACTTAGTATCCACATTTTGAAACTTCCAAAAGAAACAATGGGAGGCCCTAAATTATATCTTTCAAGCAATTTCTCTGCCCAGTTGAGACTTAGATGAATACAATAAACCAGCTGAAAATAGATCCCAATTTCCCACTATTTCAATGTCACAGGCAAATTGTACACACCCACTAAACATTCACCTTCTTCCCCTTTTTCTGAATTGTAATTCTAAATGAAATGTTACTTATGGAGAAGATATATTCTGTATAAAAAAAAATCAATTGCATATACAATGTTAAATAGTTTGGGGTTTTTTAATTATTGAACATCTTACAGAAAAAAAAAATCTTTAACACACAGTTTAGTCATTAAAAATTTAATTAGGATATTCCATAGCTTGTGCTTAATTATAAAAATTTACATTGCTAGTAGTCTTTGTGCCTCTAATCCTCTGTAGGATGGATAAATGACTTGTAATTATCTTTAAATAATAAATATGTGTTAATACTTTGTATCTTAGTGACCCATACAATAATTTTTTTATATAACTAAGAAAATTAAGCAGTGGCCTAAGCTTAGCAAAATGTTCAAAATATTCCTGTATACCCTTAATACTTATCTATAGGCTTTTTGCATGGCTCTGTAGCATCCAGAAATACAGCGTCAGTATGAAAATGGTGGCATTTGGTCTCAAGGTGCACATGCACTAAAAGAAGAGCTAATCACCACCCACCTAACAGTCCTGTATCTGGTTTTCTAGCTGTAAATATGTAAGTATTTCCAATACTTGTCAGCTACTTGCCCACACTTGCATGCTCTTGGCACAATATTTCTGTTCGTCTTTTTCTGCCCTGCTCAGTGAAAAGTTGGAAAGATTGCAGCTGTGTGAAGCAATAGCTAGCACATTTTTTATGAGTAAAATTTATGGAGTAATGTATCTACTTTTAGCATGACTATTGTTAAACCTGGAGATCAAGCAAAGTGACACTGAATATATTGCTTTATCAATTGGATTCGTTCAAGTGAAAAATGCTGATCATGCCATGTCTATCCCCTGGGTGCAGAAACACTACTTCACTACTTGAGCGGTCGATACATAAAAGTCAAATTCATTATAATTTGTAGCTTTTTTTTCTTCAAGAAGAACGCAGTTCTCAGTACATCAATATCAACTCTTAAATCCACATCGGATGGAGAGGGTACAGCACAGTAATTCAATCTCTTTACACTTAATATGGCCAGGAAGGGAGAATGAAAACAGCCTCTTGTAAAATGATGGAAAAAACAGGATGCAATCATTCTGATGGAGCTGTGCAAAGGAGTCATTTTACACCATTCGTTACCAGGGCAACAAAATATAGTGAGACCCATACATCTAACAGGTGACATTTTAGCTAAGAAATTGCTTCTTTGGTATTTTTTCTGTCTATGAAAAACAATGTTACTAGCGTTTTCACTTGTCATGTACTATAGGGCAACATATTCCTGCTGACAGGCCCATAATGGAAAAATAGAGCAGTTAAATAGTATTACAGTCTAACTTTTAGGATACATGCTAATCTGCTCTTTAAAAAGATTTCAGACATTTTCAAACACCCTGGAGACTTGAGTGACTGGAAATTTCTGCATAAGTGTATACAGACGAGCAGATAGATGTGTTTAGTGGAAACAAAAAAGCCTCTTTTCCAAGCTTTTCTGATTTAGCTAAAACCTGTAAGGGTTTTTTTGTTTTTTTTTTTTTCAGATAAATACAGTGCAATGTTTGTAAAAGTCCACCCATAAACACACCAGTGACAGATATATCATCTGGGTTGGTTTCCATATTTTTGTGAATGTATGAATTATTTCTGTCCCATATGCATCAAGGTCACATTTCAGATTCCAGTATGACTGCTACTGAATTCATGAGGGAGAAGACAATTTTCATGCTGTACTTTTACATCCAGAGGGATTGAAGATCTGACATTGGATGTAGTGGGTTTATGAATGAACTCCAAAGAGCTAGATTTTAGATATGAATAAACTTAATCAATAAAATTCCAGATGTTCCACAAGTAACATAGTTCCCTGGAGATGGTGTGATTCCAGAAGCTGGTGCAAACTATGACCAACTAAGGATTGGCGTTTAAACATCTGCCTGATCAGTGAAGTTTCTGATAAAAGGGATCAGATCTACGATGGAATGGTGACACTCACCAACAGTTCCCAATGGTCACAGTGCAGGATGAGTATTAAAGAAATACTAATTAAAAACTTGGAGAATATTAGTTTAATATTCAAAGAAACCTTTGCCTGACTATATAAGCATAGCAAATGCTGGTGGCTAAGAGAAGTTGATACATAGATGAGGCCAGAGATGAGAAAGAATATTTGGATATATTGATAGATACAAGAAAGGCAATATATTTAGTATAAAGTCTGACAAGTCTCAGGCTTTGTAGAAAACAGCTGTTTGGCGACCAGTCACAAGCGGTGTCCCTCAGGGCTCAGTTTTGGGACCCGTCTTGTTTAATATATTCATCAATGACCTGGACGAGGGAATCGAATGTACCCTCAGTAAATTTGCAGACAACACAAAATTAAGAGCAAGTGTCAATCTGCTTGAGGGTAGGAAGGCTCTGCAGTGGGATCTGGACAGGCTGGAAAAATGGGCTGAGGTCAATTGTATGGAGTTTAACAAAACCAAGTGCCGGGTCATGCACTTCGGTCACAACAACCCCCAGCAACGCTACAGGCTTGGAAACGAGTGGTTGGAGAGCTGCCTGGTGGAAAAGGACCTGGGGGTGTTGGTCAACAGCCGGCTGAACATGAGCCAGCAGTGTGCCCAGGTGGCCAAGAAGGCCAATGGCATCCTGGCCTGGATCAGAAACGGTGTGACCAGCAGGAGTAGGGAGGTGATCGTACCCCTATACTCGGCACTTGTGAGACCACACCTTGAGCACTGTGTCCAGTTTTGGTCACCACAGCACAGGAAGGACATCGAGGCGCTGGAGAGAGTGCAGAGGAGGGCAACAAAGCTGGTGAAAGGGCTGGAAAGCATGCCCTATGAAGAGCGGCTGAGGGAACTGGGTTTGTTTAGTCTAGAGAAGAGGAGGCTGAGAGGAGACCTTATTGCCCTCTACAACTACCTAAAAGGAGGTTGTAGCGATGCTGGTGTTGGTCTCTTCTCTCAAATTAGTAATGATAGGATGAGGGGGTATGGACTCAAGTTGCATCAGGGGAGGTTTAGATTAGATATTAGGAAGAAATTCTTCACTGAGAGAGTAGTTAGGCACTGGAACAGGCTGCCCAGGGAGGTGGTGTAGTCACCATCCCTGGAGGTGTTTAAAGAACGATTAGATGTGGAGCTTGAGGATATGGTGTAGTGGTTAGAGAAATGCTAGGACAAAGGTTGGACTTGATGACCCTGGAGGTCCTTTCCAACCATAATGATTCTATGATTCAATGATTTTATGATCATCTGTGAAATACAATGTGACCAATAAGGCCCAGGTTACAACATGGGAGACTGTAAAAAGAACAGCATAATACACAACAAGAAAGAGAGGGAGTCATTCACTTTTGTAGCAAAACAGAAGCAAAAATACTCAGGATCAAGAGAAGAAGCAGTCCTACAGTTAAATGTATCCAGAGGAGACAGAAGGATCAAGAGTGACACCAGGTAGGAAGTGAGTCACACTTTCATAGAATAGGAAATTAAAGTAACAGACTGTCACAAGCATTGAAACCACTAAGCATGAAGAGATTACAGTAGCTGGATGTTTGATAATGGACTGCATTTGAAACTACTTCCCTTTCCTGTATAGAATCAGAGTGGTTAACATGGTGAGATTAGCCTATGCTGGCGACAGAGATGGCCTGATGCATACAGTTACAAAGACATAGAATCATCTCTGAGACTGACTTTGAAATGTGATTTTATGGGCCAGGACTTTTGGAAGAAATACTTGTTTCTGTTTCCCCTGGTCATGTACAGTGACTAAATACAGGTGTTGTATGAACTGATAGCTTACTCGTTGTTAATTTCTAACTCCTGAATTTGGGTGAAGACAATTTGTCCCTTGCTTCAGTCCTTAGACCCTACCACTCACCATGGTGTAGTGATGTAAAATGCATTGTCCCTGAAAGCTCCACGGCTTCCTAAATACTGACAATCCATCCTTTCTGAGTGGGTAAAGGGATTCTCAATAGATCACAGGTGGGCAAGGAGGTCTGTGTGAGATACAGATTTCTGTAAATCTCACTTGACAAAAGACAGCACAGCACATGCTAATGCATTCGAGGTCACAGAAGGCATCTACTGTTAAAAATGCTACCTCTACTTTGCCCCCTGGGTCTAAAATATAACTGCAGCATTAGTGGCCTTCCTTGTTAGTTATTGTGTACAGCTGTGCCAAGCTGGACTGTGCTCAGGCTGTGCTTGGGCTTGCCTGAGGTCTCTATGACCTTGGGTGGCAATGATGGAAAGCTTGATTTTGAAAAATGTTGGTTTGGGACATTTGTCCCTCTGTCAGTGTGACAGGGCTAATTTCACTTGTTGCTGTCTCTCTTATCTCTCTTATTTAATTCTGTACAAGACATTTAACCCTCCAGTACAGGACTTTCATGTTTTTCAGTGTCCATGCGCTCCCTGCCTCATGCCAGAGTAGCCTTAATAGCTATCTGAGAGAGGACTGTACAGTAGTTATAGATAGGTTTATTGTCACTTTTGTGACAGGTCTTCTGTGCTTGTCCAAGTGCTCTAAAATAGTCACCTTTGTATACAGACATATGC
This sequence comes from Todiramphus chloris collaris, assembly GCA_025345505.1. Taxonomy (NCBI): domain Eukaryota; kingdom Metazoa; phylum Chordata; class Aves; order Coraciiformes; family Alcedinidae; genus Todiramphus; species Todiramphus chloris. The sequence goes on along the minus strand of JANVCC010010406.1, from coordinate 25,111,162 downwards.
TTAGAGGCACATATTTTAAGGCAAGCCTCACCTCTAACCCCTGAATAATTTGTGTACTTCATTTTTTTCCCATGCGTACAGCCTACATCAGGTTAAAATGTTAGCCAACTCAGTGTTGGAAGCTGTGTTACTGGGAGAAGTAAACTATTCAGGTAATCATACTGCAGATTAAAAAATAAACTTTCATGTTCTCTCAGATGTACAGATGCAGATTCCAGTGATACAAACAATTAGTGTTGTGTAATTAGGAATCAGCATAGCATATCAAGCCTATGCATGAAGATGCAGAATTAGGCCCTCAGTAAGAGGAATGAGGCATGTAACTCACCTTGATGCCTTTTAAAATCTCCCTGTAATAATAAATGGATGAATGCTGATAGAAGACTGCTTTATGGTTTCATGTTCTGAGTTTACAGTTTCTTTGAAAAACAGAACAGGATTTAATAAAAAAGAGTCTCAATATCTGTCTAACATTTGTTTATTATGAATTTTATCAAGTTCTGAATTTAACAAGAACTTTAAAAGTAATAATTATTTATGAAGCTCCACAGTTGAGAATAATACTTCTTTTGTTGCCTGTACACTAGATGACTTGCACTTTAACTATCAAGTGCAGGAGTGCTACAAAGGCAGAGTATCTCACAGTACTATTAATTACTGTCTTTGTCTGTACAGTCCTTTAAACTTGTAAAAACTAAAGTACAAAGTAGAGTATCAATTAATATATATAAAAAAGATCATGCTCCTGTGCTTCAAAAATAGTATACTGTTTAAGACATTTACTTATTTTCATTCAAAAATTTCACACTGAAACTCTCTGCTTTACATTGTAGTTATTCAAAGCAGCAAAATATCTTCAGATTTTTTTTATTTGAAAATTGTTTCCATGATATTAAGAATTTCTACTGTAATTTAAAAAAAAATCATGTTCTAAGAAGTATATAATCTTTAAAAATTTGAAAGCATCATTCAAACTACATTCACATATTCACATGTATAATTTGCTACTTTTTCAAAATTCCAGCTGTCAAATTCAAGTAGATACCAACAAAATACACACAGGAAATCAATTTGTACCTATTTTATGGGATAAACATTGCTTGCTGAGGTGCCTTTTGCAAAAAATCATTTCTATCTAGGTATTAAGAAAAAAAGCAAAGAAAGGAGGGTTTCAGAGTCATTTGGGCTAGACAGTGTCACTTCGGAAGCTCAGTCTCAGAAGACTGTTTACTGTGCCCCAGGTCATTTGAGAGAATGATGTATTTTGAATATATGTAATTAATATCCCTTAAAGTGAGACCCCCACATAATCTCACTCTCACAGTATCAAATATATGTCACAATATGAAGGTAAGATTTACTAAGAAGTTTTTCTAACACCAGCCTTTTCTTTGTTTCTGCATTACAGATCTATTCCATAAAAGCAAGAGAGTTAAATTAATGGTATGTTCCTGTGTAGCCTGTTCTAGGTGATCCTGCTCTGGCAGGGGGGTTGGACTTAATGATCTCAAGAGGTCCCTTCCACCCCCTACCATTCGGTGATTCTATGATTCTATGAAATTGGTCGCACATTCATTTCAGTAAAATAGTTTCATCATTATCAAAGCCAAAACAGAAGATGATTCTGAATACCTTAGGAATATAGCAGCAGCTGAATTCTTCCTTCTAGTTTTATTTATTTATTTCATTTTATTTAATAAATGTTAATTCTTTTGTACTGAAATAAGCTAAAGGTAGTAAGTCCAGAACCTTGGTTTCAATTAAGTGAGTGCAATTTAGTGTCCATCTTTCTATCTTTTCCATATTAACATCTTCAGAGCATAAATGGTCAAGGAATCCCTGTAACTAGTCTATAATTAGACAACAATGCAGAAGCAAGCACCTGCTTTTTATTTTCTTTCCTCACTACCCAATGTTCACTATTCCCTGGCATCTCTCTCTCCTTACTGTACGGTGTTTTGGTGACAAGGTAGCCTCTTTTTTAGTCAGCTACCACTCTTCCAACCACTGTCAGGATCTATTCCCCTAATAGTTTTGAAATTAAAACAGTGTAGTAATGAAAACTAGGCTAAATCTGGACCCTGTGCAATACCATCTGGCATGGACAACAAGGGAGAAGACTGGCATCTGGTTGTGGGTTCACTCAGGTATTATCAGTGGGATTGTAGAGGTCTGTGGGGCTGTAGTAAGATAAGAAGGACAGGAAGCAACCACCACACACTGTTTGGAGTGGGAAGGCTTGCTTTCACTTGAAAAGCTAGTGTCTCATCCTATTTATTCCCATCATCTTGTCTCTCAACGCTAATTGAAAAATCTATAGTCCTTCAAGTTGGGAAGGTGCAAGGTGCCCACTTCATCATTAAGAGAGATTTATCTGAAGGAGATAAGTGCAAGGCAAAGACAATGTGTGAATAAAGTCACATGTCAGAAGAATGGAGAGTTAAAAATACTTGAAGTTGGTTACACCAGTATAGTTCAGACTGTTTAGAGATGATTAATTGCACAAAGCCTGATGTGGCCATCTGAGCTGACGACCCATCTAGGCAGCCAGAGAAGAAGGAATGAAGACAGGAAAATGTCCGTAAATTGAATTTTTTTTTTTTTTTCTATATAGTTAAACCAATAATAAAAAACATACAGAAAATGGATTTGGTTTGGAGAACCATAAATACTTCAAATTAGGGATAATGTTCTTTTGATACGTTCAACAATAAGTTTCAGTATGGAAACTTATAAGTGAGTGTAGAAAGAAAATAGAACACCAGGAAAACATGGGAAGCTAGCTGAGGAGAAAGTTAAGTGGAAGAAAAATCAAGTAAAAGATTATCCTTGATGACATCTGTAGATGTGCTACGGAAGTACCAGTTAAGGACAAAGTTGTCAGACTAGACTGTCTGAAGTGGAGCATCCAAATCAGTATTTAGGCAACCCAGTGAGTGACCTGGATTTCAGAGATACCAAGTCACTTCAGCTCACACTGATGTGGTATTCATCACTTGAGAGTGTTAGATATATTTTTAGATGCCTGAATGTGAATTATAAATATATATACATATAGACAGATGTCTGAGGCTTGCCTAAATGTTAATAGAGGCTCATTGTCACATTAAAAAACAAAACTCAAACAAACAGAGGTATCGTGGTGTATGTGACAGGTTATTGTGATTATTAAAATATTGTTACAAGTTAAATCTTACAAGTTATATCTTCCTTTTACATCATTTTATCTGCCTGTGGTCTTTGGGATGCCAAATGAAGGATGGTTCTTCGATGGCATCTATTAAAGATTGCTGTAAGTACAAGCACTTGTAATACTGGGTAAGGCCTGGATTTCCCATTGCAAGAGGCAACATATAGGCTGATAAGAAAAGTAGAGATATACAGCCAAACTTCTCTTCGTCCATTTTGCTTCTCCATGCACCAACTCTTGGTACTGAAAAAGGAGATGGTACAAAAGGCTAATAGGCACAGGAGAAGAAAACAGATACTCCAAACAGAACTACCTGAAGTGCAAATTCAGGCTGGAAAAGATTTCAGAATTAATGTGAAAGAAGGAAAATCTTAAAAACTAATGGAATTTTGGTATAAAAAAATATCCTTCTACATGTGATGATAAGGTGCAATGATAGGATGTTTCTAATGCCTGCTTGCTATGGGAAAATTTTGAGCATATGTGATGGAAAAGACCTCCAAAACCTCTGAACATTGGTCTCATGGAAAAAAAAAACCATCATATTAATCCTCCAGAGGAATCTCGTTTGCAAGTCTTGACTTTGTTCTTTAAACTGAAGTAGCAAAGTATATATTAAATCTAAATTTATTGGAGAGTGTTCATTATTGATCTTAGTTTGTTTATATTCCTTTCTAGAGGTGATGTGTGAGTATCTCATGAAAATATGCTAAGACGAACTACATTGAAGCTTTTTTCCATCATCATTAATGCAGCACCAGCAGGCTACCAATCACTGTGCTTTAGAAGTGAACACACTCACATATTTGTGGCTTTAGCAAAAGCACACAGACAGTGTTTATTCCAGTTTTATACACTAGCTAAAGGAAGACAGATCATACTGAATTTACTCTGAAGTCTATTAGGAAAAAAATTTCTCCTTTAAAGACATTTGAAATGAGTTTGAAGGAACAGAAATATTTTGCACTGACTCAGAACTACATGTAAAGTGCTTCTGCATTTGTGGAATGTACTGAAAAAAACCTAAAATGGGGTGTAACCCATATGTGCACTGCAACCAGTGTGTTCTTTCAGGACACAAAAATATTTAAGACTCCAAGGCAAAGAGCTTCATCTACAATTAAATTCCTCAGGATTTTTGTAGCTTAGGTCACATATTGGTTTCATACTGAATACCTAGGCAAAAAGCAAACCCATACCATTAAGCAACTGGAATTTTAAAATTTTGTTCCATAGTAAGTCAAGCCAATCTACAATTTTTCTTAGACAGGGACAGACTTCAGACCTCACTGAATAGCAACAGAATGGGCTAATACCGCATGTTGAATACCTGAGGCTTCTATTTGCACTGTTGCATTGCTAAGAGGATGCAAGACATTAGAAAAATGATAAGGCCATTACTTCATACACAAGACAAATTCATGAAACATTTTATTAAATGAGTTATTTTGTTCCAGTCTTCATATAAATTATCCTTATGCCAGTTACCTGTATGTCCATGGAACTATTATTTCTAACTCAGTGTGTTTTAAAGTGCTTTAAAAATAAATTTCAACCATTTAAAAAGCGTAAGATAACTCAAATTCTTGTCCACAATTGAAGAATTCTTACAATAAAACACCTTTCTTAGAAGTTGCCTTATCTCCAGATGTGCAGAGGCAAATGCTGCAATAAAATATGCTCTGATTCTTTCTAACCAAACTTGACTATATTTGTGCTATTTTTTACCAATGTAGAGGTTCAGACGCATACTGTTTTTAAAAGGGAAAGGTATTTTCTCAGGGGATTTTTTAATTACCTATGAGCTGATCAGAGATATTCAAATACGTCCTACTTTAACTCCGCAAAGGTCAGTGAAAGCCGTAAATAAATTAACGTACCTTAGGGAATTGCTATTCTCTGTAGCATGTTATTGAGAAACATTGATTTTGTTTGACTTTTGAATGGCACAAAATGAAGTTGATTCCAGAAAGTTTTTCTGAAACAGTTCATGACCACGGACTACTGAGAATGCAAAATTTCCCAGTTCTGACTTAGAAGTAAGTTAAATCCATGCCACTTATAGATTGGTTTGTCCAAGAAAATAATCATTAGTCCCAGCCAAGCTTACTGGTTTTCTGTTTTCTGAGACTGTGATAGACAACTTCATGGATGCCATATTGCTTATGCAAAAGCTAGTATAATTATATATAATTTTGTTTTAATCATTTACCTTGAGTAAGGTGTTACTTCTCAATGAATTCATCTGAGCTCTAAAACCCCACACCACTCTGAATCTAACCCCTTTTCGTCAGATGCCAACTTATCTTTTGTGTTACTGTGTTGTGTGTTGCCTGAATGATACAGTCATGAAAGGGGAATCATCATGTGTCTGTCTCCTCAAACTTTGCTGAACAGTGTTTATATCCTGAAGAAATATATGTCAGTCTACCACTTATTAGATCTTTGTGTTTGAGAAGATTCTGAAAAAAGCACTGTGGATTTGAATTATTACTAGGAAACAGAGGGTTTTGTATTTCTGTAGGGTGGACAGAATAAAGAAATGCCAGAGTCTGTAGTCTGGGTGTAGAAAAATACTAAACCTTTTTAACTAACCTTGAAAAGAGGAACATTGTCTAACAACAATGCATAACTGTGAAAATGCATTGATTCTGTTGGTTAGACTAATGTCCTGTCTTACTTAGATGCACAGTGTCTGCTTGGTCAGTTTTGGTAATTATGTGGGGTTTTTTAGTTCTAAGCAGTTGCCCATGTGTGTGCATTGCTAATATGAAAGAAAAATGCTTCTGTTGGGAGAATGTTAACTGAGGAGTTAGTGAAGGTGTGTTAGCAGCAGAGATCAGGAATAATTCTGTCCAATATTTTTTGTCCATGTTGCTTCTTTAGCAAGACCAAAACTTTTCAGAAAAACTTGTATTTTTTTTCTAATTTCTCTAGTGCATGCTTCAGAAATGCCAGAGGAACAGCTGCTAAGTGAAGCAAGGCAATTTGTCCCTTGAAAGACTGAACTCCTTTTCTCAGTAGATCTCTCAACCCTGAGGCCCAGAGAGTGAGAGACCATATGGTCCTATATTTGCTTAGTGTCTTTCTCACTTTTTCATCAGTATGAAATGAGTATCCTGTCCCACTTATGTTTATATCTTAAAAGCTTCCTGGCAGCCATGGTTTAGGCAATGAATGCTCTGCATTTTTAGTGTTCCACCCCAGAGGTATCTTGCTTTTGTTTGCTCCCTGGGCCAAGCAACCTGACAGCAGCTCCTCAGAAATCTGCAAAGTGGCATCCTACACACCCTGAAACATAAAAAGAGGACACGTCCTTTCCATCCGCATTCAGGTTTTGAATTCCTCCCCACAATCACTGAGAAAGTAGCAATGACTATGACAGCAATGTTTAGTTGATGGCAGTCAGGTTTTGTAACCCATATGGTAGCCACTAAAGCATAGTAATTTTCAGCCACCACTCCCTGGGTCAGGTATTCAGACACCAGCTTAGGGTTGAAAGGCTCCATAATACTGTTGTTAAACCTTTGTTCCAGACAGTTATTTAAAACCAAACTACAAAATTTGACTCCAGGTTGAAACGCACCCCTGCAATACGTGCACAACATTTCTACTAACAAGATTTTTCCCACCATCACCACCACCACCCACCACAACCAAGTCAGCATTCAGAAAATATTGAGGAAAAATTACAAATGAAACAAACAGAAAGAACCAAATAAACAACAAAAAACCTGAAATAGGATTGGAAGGGCTGAGATGACATGCATTGCAAACTAGAGGAAAAAAGGACTATACAATTTATTATATAGAGGAAGGATACGGGAGAGGATGAACACTGACACTAGGTGTACTTTGTGTTCAAAAATACTTGGGCAATATTAACAGACATGGTCAGATATTGTTCCCATCATTTTTTAGCTGTTGCTACCAAATATATGATGTGCTTCTGTGTACTGTTGCAAGTCAGCTAAAACATGTGTAAACATATGCTACATCAGTCATTAAGGAGAAAGGTATAATTACACTTTTAAATGTGGCAAAGCATTTTGAAAGTAGCATATAATTTTCCAGAGCAGGCACCTTTATGAAACATATCTTTCCTTAAGTGTTTATACAGTCTGACATCTCCAGGTTTGTTCAGATCAAGAGCCCCACAGTGAACAAGCAGGCTTCAGACAAAGGGGGCAATTTGTTCTTTAGTTGCCATTTCAGTGAAAGGGAGAGGCAGCAAGAGAGAGAAAGGGAAAGAATGAGAAGAGAGCAAAGGGCACACCATATTACTGCACACAGTTCAGAAATTTGCAGTATCTGGCATAATCACCCTGGTAGGGATTGTTGAGCAGTACCTAGTGTTAGTGTGCTGCCTTCACTTTTGTCAAATGATGACGCTGTTTTATCCTTGACAGAGTCAAAGAAAGATATGAAGTTTACACTTTTAATTAAATTAAATATGCTTACTGTTCACTTGGGGGCAATGAGATCATGTAGTCTTCCTGGGAAGGAGGCAGATGAGAAAGGGGGCATCCTACAAAATTAGCATTTTCTCCTTTTGATACAAGCCCTATGGAAGGGAGATTTGCAAAGCCAGCCTGGATGTCTGCACCCTCTCTCCATTAATTTTGTAACTTTTTAAGGTAATTTTCAAAAATATGACCTTAGATATTTTTAGATTTCCAAGAATGAATGAAGGTTGTACATTATTCTGCCTAACAAGCTCAGTTGAACCATCAGATTATTTTGCTTTGCCGAGTTACCACTCATCAGCTGAGCCACAATAGTCATCACTTCACTTTTGTAACACCTTCAACAACTGCAATACAGTGAGATTTCAACCCACAGTAGTACAGGAAGAGAAAGTAACATGTTCTAGCATGTGCAATAGGCCATGAACTGCCTCATTCACCTGACATTAATTTTTTTTGCGTATTTATCTGACCCAGATACTTATCTTTTTCTAGACAAGTGTATTTCTCGTCTTGTGAAATATTTCAGTTTGTCTGTCAAAAAAAGATGCTGATGCTTGTTATTTATGTCCTTTGCATCTTTATAGCAGTATTTGGAAGCTGTTATTCAACTGTTGGGAAAATTTAATGGTAACTATTCAATAACTGGTAAACATTTGAAAGAGATGAGGACATTATAAAATTACTATCAGAGAACATGGATACAAAAAAATGTTAGGATGGTTCCTAACCCTCCTACTCTTCCTGTCAAATTTTATTCAGTTTATTTCTAATATACAGAAGGAAGAAAATAATTGTCTAATCTTTGTTATTTTCATGTCTTGAAAACATAGTGACCCACATCAGTTTCTCACTGTTCATGTTGGTCACTGAAGTGCTACTGCAAGTTAATTTATGTCTGCCAGCACAAGCAACAAAAGCCATATGGAATGCCTATAGAAATTAATATAGAATAAATATAAAGAAGTTATAGTGAATAACAGTCTGTGAATCATAAAGTATGAGTGTTAACTTACCACACTTTGACAGTTAGAAGTATATGAAAGTATTAGGATATATGTGCTTCACTTGATGTGGGAAGAGAGTTCCCTGAAGTAGGATCCACATGACAAAATTTGAAGCTTTCTTACCTCTGGAGCAGTCATTCACCAAGCTTAAACTGGCAACAGATATTGCCACACTCCTGTAAATCTTTCTGGAGTACCCAGTGCTGGTCCTGACAATTTCAGCTGCACTGGAGGTTGAAGCTGACAATGTGTGATTTAGTGATCTAATTTTACATTCTCATTTTTGTTTGTTTCCCTAAATTATTGCAAACATTCTGACTTCCTGAAAATGTTTTTCTGTATTCCTATGAGAATTTGACCCAAATTCCCAAGACTGTAGATAGACTCTAGAAAGTTTAGAAAGTCAAGCCCACAATTAAGTCACTTTGAGTGTCATGTAATGGTAATTGTCAGGTGATCTTTGATCTGCCACACTCATGTCTTAACTATTTTTCCTGAAGTATAAATTTATTTCTCCATCACAGTTATTTTAATTTGTACCATAATCTTTTTTAGTAACTTTGAGTTTTAGTCTTTGTCTTCCCATACACCAAAATCTCGTTTGGTATGGCTGAATGCATATGATATGTACATAATTAAATGTGTTAAAGTTTGTGTTACATTAAATAGACCAGTTGACAACATGATTTGAATCACAGAGTACAGAAACAAGAATGTGTGGAAAGAATCATACAAATTTTGTTTTTCTCAGAAGAGAAAGGAATATATTCATATTTTAAATACCTCTGTAACTCTCTGGTCCACACTATCTCTTTTGTTACTCAATATGCAGGACCATGTCCAATAAAATTGATGCGCAGGTGTTTAAATTCAATCCTGATGAGTTATTCCACTGAATTCGGCTGCACCATTCCGATGATCTCTAAGATTTGGACTCTCTGTCACAGCAGCAGCCAAAGTAGTCAAGACAGGACTGGGCAGTAGAGAAACAGACTGTTGCATGGTTTTACTGATCATTTATCTGAAAAAAAAACGTACTGTAGACAGCAAGAAAAGTCCTAGAGACCTTCATGATGGCAGTGAGAATGAAAACAAGAGAGATATAATTTGATACATAATTTTTTAAGACCAGGTGTGAACATTAGCCTTGTAACGCATGTTGGAATTCTCTTTCATAACACTGTGATGTATCAGATTCTTCTTAAATTGGTGTTTTACCCGTCTTTACAAAACTACACCTGATGTTCTTTAACAGCAATATTCATCCTTCCATAGACAAAGCCAAAATGTTGTAATCCCTGAGAAAACCAAACTAATAGAAATGTATATGCCTGAACAGAGATTTATTTTCTCCAGTTATCAGTGTCAATGGAAATTTAGCACTTCATTTCCACTGTCATGAAATTAAAAAGAAACTGTGTAATATAGATTCTAAGCTTATTAGCCTGCACTTTTTCAGCATAGATAAAATCATTTTGGTTATCACCCAAAACCAAATATTTTGTGTTTAGTAGCAGAAAGTAATTTTAAATTTATAATCTTGGGAGCTGGGCTCAATGATCCTTATGGGTCCTTTCCAGCTTGAGGTATTCTGTGATTCTGTGATCTTAATTTTCTAATTACCTTAATTTCAATAGAGATCAATTAATTAATTTTGAATTTTCAAAATACTTGCAACCACTTTAATTTTTGTAAATGTTTCCATTTGTGACAAAGAATGGTGGATACAGTGTTGAGCTCTTAACACAATGATGGCCTCTGAATTGACTGCTACCACTTTGTCTTCTGGGTAGTTCTCTAAAAATGTCAATTCAGTGTTCTGAAGAAACCAAATAAGCTAATAAAATGTTGGGAACATTAGGACATGAATAGAAGATGGGAAATGTGTTTATAAATCCTTGGTAAGGTCACGTCGTTGACTGTAGAGTGGTTCTGCTCCTATACTCCTCCTTTAAAGCAGATAGCAGAACAGAGAATGACACAAAATGCAGTAAAAGTGATCAGAGATCTAAGATGTCTCTCTGTGAGATTAATTAAGTAAATTAATCCATTTTGGAAATCATGCAGCAGACAAGACATTATTTTAATTGTTGATAAAATTAATTCATGCAGAATGTAAAAAAAGAATTAGTATACACCTCTTTTCGTTATAGAAAAAAACGAGAAAACTGCAATTTTGAAATAACACATAAACAAAAGTAACTACCTTTTCACAACACAAAATTTACCCTTGGAATTCTGCTACCAAATGTTGCCTAAAGAGATGTCTCAAATATAACATGGTCAAAAAGTGATTAGTTAATGGGAAAAAAAATCAAAATACTATTATAAATAAATATGTAGATATTACCTTTTGATTAGGAAGTCCTCAATCTGCAGTTTGCTAGAATCTATGAGAATGTACTGAATAGCATGTCACTATCTGCTTACCAAGTTTTAAACACTCTTCCTGGAGGCATCAATTGCCAGTCACTCTTGAACACAGGACATAGGGTAGCCAGGACCTTTGCTTTGGCCTAGAAGAGACTTCTTTTTCTCCTGGCTAATGAAACTGAGACTGAAGGGTTAAATGGGGATATTATTTATACCACAGAAATGACAATATTTTAAGGTTTCAGAAATAGCATAGCTGCATAATTCATTCCATTGTTTTTATTTATCCTGTAGGAAGCTGTAGACATTTTTAAGACACATTACTGCTAATAATCATTACTATTTCATTACAATAATTCTACCACAGCTAAAATACTTCTCTATTCTTTCATTCCTAAAGCTTTATTAGCAGTCTCTCTTCCCCAGTTTTCATCACATAGGCTGTTATATCTTGTCTGTCTGGCAAATCTTTCCCATAGTTGCAGTGACTATACATGAATGCTTAAGAGGGTTTTTGTTTCCATGCCAAGTCAAATGCCCCATGTCAACATGAGTCTTCATCATTCACTCAACACTAAAAGGTAGCTGAAGTTACCTAGTAATAAGGTCAGGTAGTACTGCCTAAACTTTTAAACTAAACTGTTATAAATTGTTTAAATCCTGGATTTTTTCCCATGCAGATAAATCAGGCTTTTGCTAGATCAGCACCCATTTGCCAATGGAATAATTTGCTTGTAACGTTGGGACACATTCTGCCAGAAAGAACCAAAGACTAAAAAAAAATCTCTGAATCTCAGATCTCTGGATCTGCTGTATGTCACTTTATGTGTTTCTTATTCTACTTGGCAACATGCAATCACATAACAATAGACACACTGTCATTATTTAAATGTTGGTATAGATGATGGGAGCAGCCATAACAGTGCCCTGCAACAAAAAAAGACCTGTACATGAAATTCACACCTATGTAATTATATTTTCATCAGTTTAATTATAATATGTAGAAGGAATTTACTTAATGTTGTGATACAGTTATGGTATTTTTATCCAGGGTTTAAAAAAGGCTATTAAGCCACAAAATATGTTTCCCAGTTTTTTGAGGCATTTTCAAAAAAACAGTGTGCAAAGGGCAAAGAAGCATTTGTAGCTGCATCAAAATCATGACTCGAATTTGAAAGATGACCAAGTAGAGAGAAGATTCTGAAGAGCAGGAGCTCAGCCAAACTGCAGCTAAAGAGTAACTGCGAATTGTTCAGTATTTCCAAACCTCAGTTCCTCAGTTGTATCTAGTTTGGGAGGATCACTTTTTTTTTAATAATTCAATTTGGGGGGAAGTGTTAACAATATAAAGCCACAGTTATGAACAGTCTTAATTATTACTACATTGCAATTTTGTATCTTCCACATACAACTTGCCCAAGAAACATACACAGAATTCACAACCGAATCAGGCCATGAACACTGAGAATCTACTTCGCATGTGTTCTAAATGCATACAGTCAGTGCGGTGGTCTACTTTACCTAAAAGAGAAGAAAACAGCATATCTTCTGAAGTTATCAAATTACATTTTCTTTTTAGTTTTGTTTGAAGCTACAGTAGATACACCATTCTTCAATTTGTAGCATGTCATCTTCCCTGACACTGCAGAGTAATAGTAGGTTATACATTAAAGAAAAAAAGAGGCTGTACATCTTGTAAAGCCCACATTAAGTAGCACAAATTGTTCCAATTATGTCACAAGGATTATGGCAAACCTTCATTTTCTTCCATCTGAAGCCTGCTCATCTAAGAGGATATTGTTTCAGGGAAAAGAGAGAAAACAAGGAAAGTACAAAAAATTTACTGGTATGACAGAGTTTTCAAAGAGCATTGCTGAAAGTGGTCTTGTAGATGACAAAGCCCAGCAGAAAGAAGTTGAGGGAAAGGGAAGCATTGCCATATAGAGACCTATGTCATCTAGTAAAAAGATTAAGTATAATCTTGTACATGTACCCAAATTGATGTTGCTGTCAGTAAACTTTTATTATTTCATATTCAAAATGAATAATGCTACTTGTTTTTCTCAGACTGTTTTTCACGTCTGTTCCCATAGTGTTTTATCTCTAGACTTGATAGATCTTTGTAGAAAGTTTGGCTGGCAAATAGCTAAGTGGAAGATGGGAGACAGCTTGAAGACCCCCCAGGACATTTGGGTAATGACATTTAATTTCACAACTATATTCGAGGATAAAATATAACTTAAATGTGATGAGCGTTTTGAGCAATAACCTACAGAGGTTCTTGTCACACTTTCAGCACTACAGTAACATAGTATCTTAACACAGTGGACATTAAGTGATATGATGAATAACTAATGTGTGTAGTTCATGATCTTTTTCATCTCCTTCTCAAAAAATAAAATGGTATGTCCATTGTCTTATAATGGCTTGTATGTGTTGCAAAGTTTGGCTATATTAATGCTTAAAATCTTGTGCTACTAAAATTTAAACATTAAGAGGTAGAAGTCCTACTCTTGTCTCCGCACCGACCAAAATTTTGGAAGGTGACTCCTCTTCACACCCCACCCCTTCCCACCCCATACTGGGCTGTACAGGACCCGGAGGTCTCTACCTATACAACACTAAAAGTAAAGGTAAAGAAGTAGAGATTTACATTGCAGCTAATGCTTTTAAGTGTCCAAACATGGTACATCTTATAGTTTGTCACTAAAGCATTGGTGTCTTGGCTCACCAGGCTTCTGGTATTATTCTGGAGAGGAAGGGGAAAGAGAGGTGGCAGTGGTTCTCAGAGGCACAGCTAGTGTTTATACTCCTCTGGTGATGAGCACGTGGCATGATGTCTTCCACAAGAAGCACCTACTTTTCAGACTCTGAGACAAGGTGTGATGCTACCACCAGAGTGCCTATAAGAAGAAAGGAGGAACTGTCTTTGCAGAAATATTCTAATTTCCGAACCTTCTTCTTGCTGCATTGGCAGATCCAAGAGCAGAATATACTCTTTTCTGCCCTTATTGTGAATTATTGTAAGATTTGTTGCTTCTCTTAGTTGGAAGGTTGTTGATTCAGGCCACTCACATGTATTAAATCCTAACATAAATAGTATCACTATAACCAGATCATAAGAGGAAAGAAAAAATGTTCTGAAAAGCATTAGTTTTAGAACACCATGCATTATAGAAGAAATGTTAGCCAGGATTCACAAGTGTTGACTGTTTTACCATGGTTTTCTCCTTTCTTTGCTTTCTATTCTTCATAACATACCCTATATAACTGAAAAGAGAACCAAAGAAGAATGACAGAAGCCTTAAAGCTGTTAACATTCAAAGAGGCAGGTGTTGGGTCTTTTCTAGACAGGAAGTACAAACTGTGAAGAAACCCCCTGACAGGGAGCTTGCTGTCTCTTGCTTGTGGGAGATCTCAGAATATGTGAAGATGCTGTGGGTAATTCATGTGTCTCCAGCAGATATGGGATGCAGTAAAACACACCAGTTTGTCCCATACTGTGTCCAATTGTCATGTAGACTCTTAGGGATAGCTGGTAGTAATTTCCCAAGCTCCTATAATCTGCATTTGGAGCCCTGGCTAGGGAGCTAAAATACACTGCTACCTTAGTACTTTGTTCTACAGCCAGAGCTGAAAACACAAACACAGGACAGTGGAAAAGCCTTCGCAGAATATCCATTCTAGTTCTTACTGTCATGGGCACCTACACCAACTAATATCTCTCAGAAACTATGAAAGTATATTTGAAAGCTTCTAAGGGCTCTTGCCCCTGCTGCTGTGATTGGAAAACTCCAAACTGCATTCAGCATGTAAATAGGTAGTTAAAATAGCCACAAGTTAAAAATTAGCTGTTGAATAAACCAGAAAATACCTAGATAAAACATCTGGGAAAAAGACTTTTCATTTTCTCTGCTGAAAAGCCTAACTTTTTACCTTTTCCTGACAGAGGTTTTACACTTCCCTGCCCATTGCTATTGTCTTCCTCTGTAGCTATTCTAGCTCAATCTGGTTTTACAGACATGGGTGGCCACATCAAGAAGGAAAATTCAAAAAAGCTCTCTCCACTGCCTTGTATGAAATCACTAACAGACTTCTCCCTGTAGTGGAAGTATCTTATGTAATATGTTTGCTTTGTATCATAAATCCTGATACTGCTGTGTCACAGCCAGCTGGTGAGTCATCACTATTCTCTCCGCTGAAGAAGGTGTGTCCCATTTTCACAACTGTCTTTGAGACCTTTCCAGTTGTAGTACGCTGTTTAAAATTCCTGTAATTCCCAACAGTGGAAACTAGGGTTTTTAAGGTGCCAGATTCAAATACAACATACTGTCTGTAATTATAAGCTTACTGAAGGCACCCATATTGTTAATTAATTGGTAGCTCTGCTGTTGGATATTGTATATATGTATAGAGAATGATTTTTAAAATTCATGCTATTTACCATAGATGAGTGTCATCAACATGCATTTCATTTAACCCCAGGGAGTCATTTAAATGTCCTGGGTGAATTTACATTTATGAATGATTTTTATGAATCATAGAATCATAGAATTGTCAGGGTTGGAAGGGACCTTAAAGATCATCTAGTTCCAATCTAGATGAGGGAAAGTCTGTGGATGTGGTCTACCTGGACTTCCGGAAGGCTTTTGACACTGTTCCCCATAGATTTCTAATGGAAAAACTGGCTGCTCATGACCTGGATGAGAATACGATCTGCTGGATCAAGCACTGGCTAGATGGACGGGGCCAGAGAGCAGTGGCCAATGGTACTAAATCCAGCTGGCGGCAGGGCACAAGTGGCGTTCCTCAGGGCTCAGTGCTGGGGCCGTTTCTATTTAACATCTTTACTGATGATCTTGATGAGGACATAGAGTCTACCATCGGTAAATTTGCAGATGACACCAAGTTAGGCAGGTGTGTCAATCTGTGTGAGGAAAGAGAGGCTCTCCAGAGAGACTGAGATAGACAGGATCACTGGGACACTGATAATGGTGTGAGTTTTAACAAGGCCAAGTGCCAGGTCCTGCACTGGGGCCGCAGCAACCCCATGCACAGCTACAGGCTTGGGGCAGTGCGGCTGGAGAGCTGTCTGGTGGAGAGGGATCTGGGGGTCCTAATGGACAGGCAAATGAATATGAGCCAGCAGTGTGCCCAGGTGGCAAAGAAGGCCAACGGCATCCTGGCCTGTGTTACAAACGGTGTGACCAGCAGAAGTAGGGAGGGGATTGTCCCCCTGTACTCAGCACTGGTGAGGCCTCACCTCGAGTACTATGTCCAGTTTGGGCACCTCAGTACAAGAGAGATATCGAGGGGCTGGAGTGAGTGCAGAGGAGGGCAACAAAGGGATTGGAGAACAGAACATATGAGGATTGTTTGGAGGAGCTGGGCCTGTTTAGTTTGAGAAAGAGAAGGCTGAGGGGAGACCTCATCACTCTCTACAGCTACCTGAAAGGACATTGTAGAGAGGTTGGTGCTGGTCTCTTCTCTCAGGTAATTGGGGGCAGAACCAGAC
Organism: Todiramphus chloris collaris; assembly: GCA_025345505.1. Lineage (NCBI taxonomy): Eukaryota > Metazoa > Chordata > Aves > Coraciiformes > Alcedinidae > Todiramphus > Todiramphus chloris. Next base: position 25,094,611 of record JANVCC010010406.1, on the reverse strand, counting down.
GGAATGGTCTAAAGCTGAAACAAGGTAGGTTTAGATTATACATTAGGAAATAATTCTTCATAGAAAGGGTAGTGAAATATTGGAATGGGATGCCTGGGAACCTGTTGAGTCGCCATCCCTGGATGTGTTTAAACATCACTTGGATGTGGTGTTGGGGGACATGATCTAGGGGTGAACTTGTAGAGTAGGGCTAATGGTTGGACATGATTATCCCAAGGGTCTTTTCCAACCTGAGTGATTTTGTGATTCTGTGAACCCCCCTGCCATGGGCAGGGACACCTCCCACTAGAGCAGGTTGCTCAGAGCCCCATCCAGCCTGGTCTTAAAAAGTTCCAAGGATGGGTCTTCCACCACCTCTCTGGGAAACCTGTTCCAGTGTCTCACCACCCTCATGGTGAAGAAATTCTTCCAAATGTCTAACCTGAATCGACCTATCTCTAGCTAGTCCTGTCACTGCCTGACAGCCTAAAATGTCCCTCCCCAGCTTTGTAGGCCCCCTTCAGATACTGGAAGGCAATGCATTATTTATCCACTTCATCATGACACCTCTGAAGGAGACAGAAAACTGTATATATGTCTGTAAGGGTACAAAAATATCTGATTCTTTAATATCAATACTGTTAATATAACATTCTATTCTGGAAATGAAGGAATTAAAATATATATTGAATGGAGCAAGGCATGGGTGAAGAGAAGAATGTCAACTAGGGAACAGGAAAAGCTTTTTTGCTTAAGTGTAACTGCTACATTGTATAATGCAAGAGCTGAATATGGCAAGTTTGCACAGAAACCCATGTTAGAGGTGAAAAAGGAAGGACCACCTAACAGTTGTAACATCCTGTTTCAGCTGTGGCTTCTGGATCCTGGATATCACCCACTGTCTGCATCTGGGTTGCTTTCTGTGAACTACATGAGTTCCTACATATCTTTTGAGGCAGCCATTCACTCTAGAATTCACTTTTGACCCTTCTCCAGTCCAAATCACTGTTTTGCAAACATCACCATTTACAGTGCTTGACATGGTTTGACATTTAGAAAATAGGGAAAAAAATAACACGTTTGGATGACTTAAATACTTTCTAAAGAGAAAACTTTTTTGGAAAAGGTGTAATGAACAGGGATGAAACATAATCGATCATGACTGAGCATTAAAATGCATTTTCTATATTGCAAAGTTTTGGAAAATTCCATTTTAACTTCTTATTTTAATGGATTTTTCAAAAACAACATATCCATTATTTCTTTGCCTGTAACTGAGAGATTCCTATTCAGAAAGTCAGTAGTGCAACAAAAAACTATTTAGGTTATCTCTGTTTAGTGTGTTTTTAGTCACCACCTAAAAATAAACCAAAACCTAATACCTCAGACCTGTCTCTCTGTCTTCCAGTTCTTATCAGATATTTGGAAAAACTGTCCCATTCCTGCCCAAGGTACATGCTGCTAAGAACTTTTTTCTGCTGCAGCTGCTGAGTTGGAGAGAACAATTACGAAATTCCTCCCTCCCCCCAGATAATCCATGGAATTTGAGAAGAGCACAGCTTTAAAGGAGAGCTTCTGTCATGATAAGCTCCAGCCACACACTGGACACATATGTACCTTCAGACCATCACCTTGCTGCTGGAAAAGACTTAGCATGGGTGAGCTGTGCAAAAGGGCACACCGAAGGATTGGATCTAAGTAAGAAAATGTGAAACATGAAACCTTCTTCAAACAGTCTTAGAATCAGTCATTCTCTCCATATTTATTTCTTTTTCAACAGTGCAAGTGGCTCTTTAAAATTTGAATTCTCTGCAGAGAAAGTGTGTTTTTAATTGTTAACAAATATGTCAGCAGTTGTGATCTTCCTTGAAAAGAGTTTAGCCTAGAGCATATTTTTATGTCCATGTTATGATCCCATGAGAATGGAGGTTTATAGTGGATTCTGATAGATTTCTCTACTGTCTATAACAGTGACACTCATTTCAGGTGTTATTTATTAATTTGTATTAAAACATAATAAATATTACTGAAGTAACAGGGATTTTTTAAAGCAAAATACTGCTTGGAAAGCTGTCTCAAATGTCAAACAGAATGCATTTTGCATTAGTTCCGTATAATTTTTACTTTAAAATAAATCTTCCTATATCTAATGCCTCTTATTCAAAGCATGAAAATCCATTATCTGATTATAAGAAGAACCTCAGAACTCACTGTCTTCATATTTAATGGACTCTTGATGCTTCCTTGCCTACCTAGACTGTTTTTAAGACATTTTACAGTATTTTATACATTATGAATGGATTCCATTCTTGGCTTAGTAATTCACCTAATGGACAATGGATACAAAAAAGCTGTAACTCCAGGGACATTAAATTGGTTCTAAACTGTGAAAATTACAGCTTTTACAAAAAGAAGAAAATACTAAAAACATATCTAATGCAACACTGCATCTCATTTTCTACTACCTTCAGAATCTGTCTAAAAGCTCCTAAATTTCTTAATGACACAATATGTTAAAATTGGTTCCTTTATATTTAGATCTCTAAAGCTTCTTTTCTTTTTTACAATCCTGAGGAGATCCACCAGCAAATGAAAAAAAACCCATACCTGGCATTCCAATAGCTGGAAACACAGAAAACGCTATACTGCACAAGATAAATGCTGTGTTTTGTATCTGACCATGGTCAAAGCTGAGTACTTTGGAGAAAAGTGGATACTCTTGTACTCTGTTGTAATGAATGGGATTCTACATCTAACTTTGTGTAAGCGATGATACGTAACGATACATAACACGTGACACACAACTGCATAGCACAGGAAAGTCCACTGTAAAGACCTTGAAAGCCTTTAATGTGAATCACAGTTAATTCCCTTGAATCCTCTGCTGTAGGAGTTTTCAGCATCCAGCCACCTAACACATGTAGTACCTACTGTCTCTCCGCTGCTCGTTGTCCTGCCTCTCAGCAGTGACTCTTTGACTTTACACAGCTTGACTGCAAAAACAAGCCATAGAAAGGAGACAAAAAAGCAGCTTTTACTTGCTCCATTAATTTGTATTGATGTAGAAAAGGGATTCAGAAGCGAAGAATGCCTTCCTAATTTCTACTGCTAACCTATCTTCCTGAAGCAAGGGTGCTTATGACATTAGTAAAAAAAATCACACAAAAGACACACAGAAAAGGGGAATCATTTCAACTTAGAAAAAATTATTCTTCAAATGTCTAATACCAGGAAGTTTTTCAGTGTTTTAATGGTCTGTCACATGTGTATGTGTGTGCATATATACATACATATATATCATATATATATATATATATACATGATACATAGAATCATTTACATTTGCACTTATACTATCACTTTTTTTCTGGTCATACAAGAAAAGAATAGACAGAGGTAATTATATAACCTGTTCCATACCACTGATTATGGCATTTGTCACTTGTATGTCCTACCTCACACAGTAAGGACTTCATCTCATTTTACATCCTTGTTTTGATGCAAGAAGGCCTCCTTAGAAGTAAACCTGGAAAGGGAGGTCAAGGTCAACAAGAAAGACTTTTTCAAGTGTGTTGGAGGTAAAATAAAGTCTAGAAGAAATATGGGCCCACTGCTGAATGAAGTGGGTGCCCTGGTGACCAAGGATAGAGAGAAGGCGGAGTTACTGAATACCACCTTTGCCTTGGTCTTTACTGCCATCTCCCATGGGTTCCAGTCATATAAGACCACAGAGGAAGTGTGGAGGAAGGAAGACATTGTCTCACTTGAGTTAGAGAGCAGTTAAGCAAACTGAACATACACAAGTCCATGGGCCCTGATGGGATGCATCCATGAGTGCTGAGGGAAATGGCATAGGTCATTGCTAGTCCACTGTCCACCGTCTTCAAGAGGTCCTGGAAGAGAGGTGCCTGAGGACTGGAGGAAGGCCAATGTCATCCCAATCTTCCAAAAGGCCAAAAAGAAGGACCTGGGTAATTATAGGCCAGTCATCCTCACCTCCATTCCTGGGAAACTGATGGAACAGCTTGTTTTTGCCACCATCTTAAAGCATGTTGAGGAAAGGAGGCTTACCACGAGTAGTCAACATGGACTAAACAAGGGGAAGTCATGCTTGACTAATCTGATAGCCTTTTGTGATGGCACAACTAGATGGATAGATGAGAGGATGGCAGTGGATGTCGTATATCTTGACTTCAGCAGAGCTTTTGATACTGTCCATGTTATCCTTGCAGCCATGTTTAAGACGTGTGGCTTGAATGATTGCGTGGTGAGATGGATGGAAAACTGGCTAAAGGACAGAGCTCAGATAGTTGTGGTCAGTGGAGCACAGTCTAGCTGGAGGCCTGTGGGTTGTTCTGATCGCCAGGGGTAGGTCCTGGGTCCAGTGTTGTTCAATATATTAATAAATGACCTAGATGAAGGGATAGAAGTTACCATCAGCAAGTGTACTGAGGATGCAAAACTGGGACGAGTAACTGACACGCCAGAAGGCTATGCTGCCATCCAGCGTGACCTGGACAAGGTAGAAAGCTGAATGGGGAGAAATTTAGTGAAGTTTAACAAGAGCAAGTGTAAAGTACTGCATCTGGGGAAGAACAACCCCATGTATCAGTACAGATTGGAGGCTGATCTGTTAAAGAGCAGCTCTGGGGAAAAAGAGCTAGGAGTCACGGTGGACAAGAGGATGACCATGAGCCAACAATGAGCCCTTGTGGCCAAGAAAGCCAATGGCATCCTGGGATGTATTAAGAAAAGTGGGGCCAGCAGGTCAAGGGAGGTTCTCCTCCCTCTACTCTGTGCTGGTGACACCCCACCTGGAGTACTGTATCCAGTTCTGGACACCCCAGTTCAAGAAAGTTAGAGAGCTACTGGAGAAAGTCCAGCACAGAGCCACTAAAATGATTAAAGGAGTGGAGCATCTCCCTTATGAGGAGAGGCTGACAGAGCTGGGTCTTTTTAGCCTCAAGAAAAGGAGACTGCGGGGTGATCTTATTAATGTCTATAAATATGTAAAGGGCAAGTGTTGGGAGGATGGAGCCAGGCTCTTCTCAGTGACATCCAGTAATAGGACAAGGGGTAATGCATACAAGCTGGAGCACAGGAAGTTTCAGGTAAACATAAGGAAAAACTTTTTCATGGTGAGGGTGACAGAGCACTGGAACAGGCTGACCAGAGGGGCTGTGGAGTCTTCTTCTCTGGAAACATTCAAAACCCACCTGGACACGTTCCTGTGTGTCCTGATCTAGCAGGAGGGTTGGACTAGATGATTTTTTTGAGGTGCCTTCCAACCCCTAACGCTCTGTGATTCTGTGATACAGTCACAGACTCACACATATTGGACAGAATCTACGTGTTCTTTCAGTTCCATCATCTTCTCTGAGTGATGTCAGCACTAAATTTAGACAAGATTGTTTAGGGCTTTGTCCAGTCACATCACCCAAATCTCCAGGGACTGAGATTTTAGAAACTCCTTGTACAATCTGCTCTAGAGTTTAATTAATTCCATAAACCCACTTAGAACCAGAAATGTTTCATCTTTCCCTAGGTCAAGGTTGGCATGGATCTAAGCACATCAGTTGCTTTTCCTCTGTTTTTATCTGCTACATTTTTGTGAAATCCGATAAAGATTGCCAGACACTGTGTTCTAGGTTAGTGATATGTAAACCTGAGCAGATGGTAAGAGCAATATTCCCAAAGCTTGATGCCAGAAACTGAAGCTAGCTTTCCCATGTTTGTACCTCTCTATTTGTAAACCTTAAGGTGAATAAAGATTTATTTCCCAAACAGTTTCTGGAAAAAAAAAAAACCAAAACCCCACAAAAATTAGGCCCACAACCTTTTTTTTTTTTTTTTTCCTGGTAAACACTGTCTGTTGTCTTAGTCTTCATTGAGAAGAGGTATTCTCTGTCTACATCAAAAATTTATTCCCCTCTTTTACTTCTTTTCCTACTTTCGTATAAGCTATGGCAATGGTGATAGTCTTGAACTTTCACTCATAAGTGTTTGTAGTTTTTAATTTCATGAGGTCATTTTCATTGACTTTTTTACTACTGTCCTGCTATTTTATTGGATTTGGAAGGATCACTTACACTGACATCTGTTGCCTTACTGGATTTCTCTCCTCTTTGCTCCCATATCACCCAAGTAATTGAATTTCAGTCTCAATTTTAGTTATTGGATACATAAAGTAATTTCATTTGTATTGCTATTATTCCTATCTGAATTGTCTTCTTTCAGCATGCTTTCCCTGGTTCATAGTTTAAGCCCTTTAAATATCCACTACAACAGTCTGTTTCCTTCTGGTTATGGTGGAGACTATTCCTTTTATTAGAGATACTTCTAGCCTCCAAATGCTCCCTTGTTCCTAATAAACTCAAATTTATCTTACCCGAGCAATCTTCTTAAGCATGCATGGATGCTTTCTAATTCACCTGTTGTTCCCATGCTAGAGGTCAATATCTCTACTATCAGTATTGAGTCCATCAAGTTAAGTGGACTTTGAACTGTTTTGCAAGGAAAGATCAGTGATCTACTGATTTGTCTGTTTTGTCAATTTGCCTAGAATTTCAGGCTCTCAATGTTGCAACTCATTGCAGGATTCAAGAACCCAGACAACATTCTCTTCCAATGATAAGTTTACCGTAAGAGAATATTAAAATATGGTTGTAGTCTGTTTGAGAACAGTACCATGCCTTGCATAGATGAGGGAAAGCAGCTCTTATGGATTCTGCTGACAGACTTTTTTTAGAAAAAAATATTTAATTTGTGTTTCCCCAACTTCCCAAATACAAATAAAAAACATACTGTTGGCAATAAACTTCTCGCAGATTTATAATTCTTAAAATTTTTGTCCAGGTCCTGGTTAAAACAGTCAGTTTTTGCCCCACATTGTGGAACACGTCTGAGACAGTCTCATTTCAAATATAAAAGAGATCAATTAGCAGAATACTTTTGTTAAGTATAGTTTTGGAAAAAAAAAATAGCTTATTTGGGACATTATGACAATTTTCAGAGTTGAAATAAAGTTTGCAATAAAATATTAGGGAAAATAAAATTGCAGATGAATTACGGATATAATAATGTTATGAAGAATGTTGCCGAATTACAGAACTAACAGAAATCCAGAAACAATTTGATGGGCATACAGTGAATTTCTCTGTGTAGAATGGCAGTTTCTGAGACATATTTTCAGCTATTTCATTGTACTTAGCTGCCTGACATTGAAATTTTTTTTCATTTTCAGTTCTAACAGAATTCTTAGAAGTATTATCTATTTTAATTATAGGGAATCACCTATATCCAAATATCAGAATCAAGGGAACTTTTTAAGCCTGCAGCTTGTAGATTATATTTCACTGATGCTGTATATGGATGCTGTATAAGAAACTGATTTTCTTGACCCTTATCCATCTGGCTTTCTGTCTCTTCATGGCAAAATTGTCATGTTTTGGAAGATTCACTGTTTAGCAGATGAAGAGTAACTTGCAAAGATTAGCTAAGAAATTAAACAGTGTTAAATCTTACCAAGATTAGAGAGTTCTAGTGGTGTAAAAAAAGCTGTATGTTATTCAGCAAAATTACACATTTCAGGATATGTGTGGATTGATTCGCTGGACTCAGATCAAATTTGTATTGTGCTAATTTGTTTCTTAGATTTTTTTTTTAATTACAGAAATGTCTGATCACATCATAGCAGACCTTCCTGACTTCAGGAAACTCGAATTATAGATGAAGTAAGAGGGAGGAAAAATAGTTGCATGTTAGTCAACATACTCTATAGGTGATAGTATAGTAAAGGGATGAAAGTTCATTACTCCTACATTATGTTCTTTTCTTTTCAGTTGATCTTGAGTTAAATACCAAATTACACATTTTCAAATATGGACATTTAATTTACATCCAGAGATTATGAGGTTTTGTGTTTGTATACAATAATCAAGGCATACACCTGTATCCCTTTATAAGCTCCTTTAAAACAAAGCATAGGAAAACACATTCCTGTTAAGGAAGTGCATGTATTTTTACTGCCATAATTTCAAGATTTTAAAGATTTTCAGATGAAAAAGGAGTATCACAATGACATCCAGCACAACTTACCTACCTGACAATAATCTTGTAGGTTTTGACAGATGACTGTTCTTAAAACACTTGGAAATTTTTCTATAAATGTTGGCTATGGTAGAGCAAGGTGCTTGGGTAATAGTCCAATTTACACAGCCAAAAAGAAATAAACAGTAGAGAAAAGTAGGATGAAAAGTAGATAATTTAAAGCAGTTTCTCAAAATAGTAACCACACTGGGAAAGGATAAATACAGTATTTAACAAGAAACCTGAAGTATCAAGGTTCAAAAGGTCCCTATTGCAAAATATGTTTTTGCAAAAATATATTAATTATGTTTTACTAATATTATCTTCAACACATGAAATGGTGCATGACTTCACTACACATTTGCACTTCTTTCAGTTTGCTTCAGAAAGCACACTGTGGACACTGGAAGGGAAACTTAATTTTTTAGTTTTCTTTCTCTTGATGAAGGCAGACAATTCTTCAGAGACAGAAAAAAACTGTTAATGCTCAGTTCCATTGTGTGGAAACATACTGAGATTCATTACCTGCATCTTGACATCTGAAGACCCAGCATGTGGTTTGTGCAATGAACTACCATGAGAAAATGTGGAGACGTACGTTCTTAGGGGCAGAGAAGAGAAATGGCAAGGGCTGTATTGGCTTCATGAGCAGCCATGGGTATATGACAAAATACAGGCCTCATTTTTATTCAAAATGCAGGATATTCTTCTGTCATTACATAAAGGGTCTGTGGCATAATTACAGATAAACTATTGCTTTAAGTATTTTACTTGTCCCTTCACCATGCAGGAGAAGGTGATACTTTGGCAAATGCAACAAGTAAGGAAAGTTTCCCTTAAAACAGTCTTCTGGATATCATTCTGGCTGAGCTTAAAATGTGCCATGGAACAGGTGTAGCTAATTTCACAGGTAGGTAGGGGAAAATATTCAAGAAGCAGAATAAAAGTTTACTGAAATTTCTCTCTTGAAGAAACCATGCCAATATTTAAGTATATGTGTTGGCCTATGTTCAAGCTGGTATTGTTGGTTATTAGTGAAGGGGTTGAGAAAAATCATACTTTTGAAAATCTTTTTGTCTCTACAGTGCACTTCCACCTTTTCTTTTTTTTTCCGCCGTGCTATATACTTGTCCTTATGATGTGCTTCTAACATTGCATGAGGTTTGCCAGTTCTGGATGCTGTGGAACAGAACTGATGGCTGCCTCACTTACTCTTCTTATATGGCAAGGGGCCATTTTTAAGCAGGAGAGCCAGCACCTGCATGGGCATTGGAAGGAGTGACAGACACTCAATCATTACTCAGTCCCTCAAAAGTATAGTTACTTTGGAACTTTATTTTGGTGAATGAGAACAAGAACAAAAGCAGAAAGCTATATATTTTCTTCCTAGGAACTAGAATGAAAGTGACAGTTCTAGCACAACTGGAAATGAAAGGTCAACTTGTGTATAGCATGAGAATTTTAAAAAAAAACAACATCATCCAGTACAACTGATTTTGACTGAATTTGATTGCTATCCGAAGTCAAAAAATACAATTTCACAGATTTTTTTTACTTACATGTATATATATATATATATAAAAAAAAAAAAAAATATAAAGCTCCTTTCTTTGTCCTAAAGTAAGTTTCCATATACATTTTTTAAAAAAGGTACGTATATATCTATTGGAAATCAGGTCTGAAAATGAAAATGTGGAACTTGAAATCATGTTTTCTTTTAGAAATTAACACTGAAGTACATGGAATAGACTAAGAATTGATATCCATTCATTATCATGGATATAAAATGACCCTCCTTTACTTAGCTTCACCATTAATCGATTGAACATTTGAGTGTGTGGATTCAAACTGCATTTTAATGGACAAAGGAAGAACAAAGCCCACTTAGTGGTCAATTCCGGTAACAGAGCTAAGACACTGAGAAACACTGAAAAGCAAGCAAGTGGAAGAACACAGGGGCTTGTGATTAGTTGTGTTGTCAGAGAAGGACTGATGTGCTAACAACAATCATACCAGACAATCCAAAAAGCAGAGACATTAACATGTTAAAAGGGGGGCAGAAAGACAGACATATTGACTGACTATAGGGGAACTGGAAAATATATAAGCAAGAAAAATGTCCTGGTGGAAAGGAAGTTTAGATTAACTGTGAAAAGGGAGAAGATGAGATAGCAAGTCATGAATAAAACTGAAAACTATGTTACTTAAAATGGTAATTCCTGGGTTTTTTCCCATGGTTTAAAACCTTTGAGCCTTCCATGACATGAACAAGAGGCAGCCTAAAACTGAATCAAGGAAATACTTTATCACATGAAATGTAAATATGGAAGTTACCATCATAGAATGGTGATACCAAAATTTCTAAGGAGTCAAAAACAATTTGAAAAACAAAATATTGATATATTTTAGATATATCTAGAAACACTGAACACAAAGACTCAATCAAGTCAGTCAACTGTGTCCTTGTCTGGTTTTTACATTTTTCTGAAAGTAATCTGCTAGTGGCCACTGGGATAGATGGAACTATTTATCACTAAGTATGTCTGGTTTCGCATCCTTAGTTGCTCAGCAGCTTACAGGTGTGTTTGCTAAATCAATGGCTATTTAGGCCAGGCTACAAAAGCATCTGACAACTACAGGGGAGGCCACAGTCTTCTATATACTCTTTTTTCCCCCACAAAACAAAGTGGTGCCACAAGATTAGGTGTTTCTTTTTTCTTCCAAAGTCATTAACAAAACATATAAAATATGCATTCACAATTACATCAGTAAAATCACTTCGAAGTTCTACACTAGTTGAGGATTGTAACGTTATTAGGAAAGTAGTTTCAAGTGATTGGAGTGTAAAGACCTGAAGAAGGAAATAACATGAGCTAAAGAAGGAATATTATTTGTCAAAACATGTCCACTGCTTCAAAGGACAGAACAAAAGGCTTAAGAAGGAAAATGCAAAATTTGATTTAGGATTTTTTTTTTCTATATAATTAAAATAGAAAAATATATCTGTATTTGGGGAAAGAACCCACTTGAAAATTAACAGTCAACACAGAGGGGTTGTTTGTTTAAGGTATTTCACCTCGTCTTGCATCCGTTCCACAAAAGAAAAGGCTGAAAGAAAACTGTCTGTATGTTTTGATTCACAGGAAACAGCCAAGTGGATGGCATAATTGTCATTATCTCAATCACTTTGCAGGCAAATAAACACGAGAAGCAGTGTCCTGGGTTATGCTAGGAATGGGTTAATTTTCACCAGAAATTGGGACAGTGCGGGGATCAAGTGGGACACCTCCCACTAGACCAGGTTGCTCAAGGCCCAACCCAGCCTGGATTCGAACACATCCAACGATGGACCACCCACAACATTCCTGGGCAACCTGTTCCAGTGTCTCACCACCCTCAGAGTGAAGAATTTCCATTTTATTTCCAACCTAAATTTACCTTCATCCAGTTCCAACCATTACCCTTTGTCCTATCACTACAGACCTCTGTAAAAAGTCCTGCCCCAGATTTCTTGTAGGCCCCCTTCAGATACTGGAAGGGTCAATAAGGTCTCCCCAGCACCTTCTCTCCTTCAGGCTGAACAACTCCAACTGTCTCAGTCTGTCCTTGTAGGAGAGGTGTTCTGGACCTCTGATCATCTTTGTGGGCCTCCTCTGGATCTGCTCCAACAGATCCATCTCCTTCTTGTGTTGGGGGCTCCAGAGCAGGATGCAGTACTCCAGGTGGGGTCTCACAAGAGCAGAATCACCTCCCTCTACATGATGGCCACAAAAACCTCCTTATCTCAGCTCAGAGGATTTTTGCACTTCACTGCCTCTTCTCCTTCATGGTTGGTGGAGGGGGCTTGGGAGGGGGGAAGGGAGGTCAGTGGCCTCATGGGCTCATCTCTAAACCACAACAATCAGCAAACTTGTGGAACCACAATATGTCATAGATAATCCTATGTGTGCCCAATTAGTGAAAAATTCTCAAGTATTTGCTATTTTTATTTTCTGCAGAGATCTAATGACCTTTTCATTCATTAAAAAAAATGAGAGTTTCTTGCAATCCGCAGAATATGCCATGCTTTTTTATACTGCTGAAAAGATTTCATAAAACATAAATACGATATTCCCAGCAGAACCTGTGTTTCTGCCAAGGATGGAATCACAGTTCTGCAAAACTACTCAGGCAACAAAAACAGAAAGGTTTGTGACTGGCACAGGTGAACAAGGCAATCTAATATTTGAACTAGCCAATAGACTACAGATTCAATAGTTAAAGACACTGAGATGTTTCCCTCACACTTTACACACAGGGAGGCACTAGCAGGTTTCTCAACTACTGAATAGGGACCACCGGTCTACTACATCCATCCCGAGGACTTGCACATGATATGCACAGTATGTTCAAGTCACATGGCCTCTAATTAAATGTTGAAAAAGTTTTCCTCTTTTTCCATAGGCTCCTCTGTTTTCTGAGAGCTTGTATTCCTGACCGGAATTATGACCCTAACATCCATCTCAGTTTTGCCTTCCTCTTTCCTGTTCTCAACTACAATTAATTTGCCCTGTTCCTTCATCAAAGAGCAACCAATCCTCCTCTCTATGATAATTCAACTCAGATTTCAGACTTTTCTTCTAATTTATTCAGTCAGGCCTGTTAACTTTTCTTCATTCTTCTTCCTTATCCCTTTTAATATTTCCATATTACATTTTATGTGGAGTGTCTTACAGCAGCTCCAGTCTATCTTTCCATTTCTCAGTCACATACACATCTTTAAAGCACAGAGGCAGATTTCAAGCAAAAAGGTCTTTGTCATTTTCTCCAGGCTTTGAATCAAGCATTCAGCTCAAATTTTTCCTGACAGTTCTTTCAAAGCGACAGCTCATGAAGAGGCATCTGCCACACATCATGACATCTGTCAATGCAAAGTATCCCATCCTTTCACTGGTTCAGAGAATAAATATAGACTAGGTGAATGTACATCTCAGCCAGATATTTTGTCAGACTTTTTCAAATACCGTTGAACCACTATAACCATTTTATCTTGCTATCAAGTGGCAACCCCATGCAGGCAAGATGTCCACCTGAGTGGATGTCCACCTGAGTGCAGGGGCACAGAAAGTTGGGCTGCACTGTGCCCTGCTCTTGCTGGACTCTTGGGCAGTACATGCCTGAGGTAAAACAGTTTGGATACACCTGCCACTGATGGACTGCATTTAGTACAATGTTAGTAGTTCCACATGGGAACCAAGGCTGAATAACAGGGATCAGATGAAGATCACTACACTTGCCATCTAGCAATTCAAAAAACATCAGGGGAATGGGGAGTGAATTCCTCTCCCTATTAATGAATATTCCTTTGAATAGAATCCATGTGATACTCTTACCAACCTGATTGCTGAATATGCACCTGAGATGAATTATGCAGAAAGGTGGATATAGAAAAACTTAAGCTGTGGTTGTTGTATATGTTGCAGTGTATCATTTCTGTTTCCTGAGTTGTATTGTTTTTGGTTTAGTTTTTTTCTGTTTGCCTAAGCATCTCAGATACTTCTGCATATCTTGACTGTAGCTTCCTCTTAAGAGGCAGACAGGCCTCTTGAGGAAGGCTCAGATTCGAAAGGTTACCTAAAATCTAATGATCTTTTAAGATTTAAAACATGAATTACTTTTATAGAAGGATTTGAATATCAGCTTGTGATCATTCCTACTGGACTAATTTGGTCAAACAGATATTTTCAAGAAATTCTGAGCAGGCTTCTGTCCAGATTCATAACAAATCCACTTTAAAATTAAATGAGAGTAGTTTCAAATCTTTTCTGTGGATGGCAAAATTTGGATATTTTTACATAAATTTATCATTAATTAATGAGGGTTATCTTGAAGATGTTCATGTTTACTTGCAATACGTCTTATTAAAAGCAATAAAGAGCATTCCAAAACAAACATTATCCATAAAGACAATTCAGCTTGAGACACACACAACCAGTGTAGAGATAGTGGAAATAACAGGTTTGTGATCAAAAAAGTGGTAAAACAACATGTCATTTTAACACTTTCTATATTTTAACCCAGCTGTTTTCTCACTTTATAGGTCATTCATAAACCACAAGATTTATCAAGCTGAGCTATGTCATCATTCCACTCTTCTCTAAAACATCAATTTTCAAAATAAGCTAAATGCTAACCTTTTTGTCATTGTAATAATTTTTTGCTTTTACATTAAAAAAAACTCTACTACTCTTTTCAGATGTAGAGTGAAATTATGCACTGGTATACCATTATTGGGTAAGCCAAAAATCAGAACTAATCATTGGTCTTTGTGAAGGAAAGTAATTAATATTAAATCTACACACTCCTATCTTGTTTCTTTCCTCTGCCCACACTTTTGTCTAAATTGCAATGTGTCAATGAATTCCACAAGACTTTACTCATGCAAAAAAAAGTTGTATATTTATTTAACTCTGAGTTTGCAACAATTCATACTAATATTGTGACATTACCATACTTTTATATATAATTATTTGTATTTTTCTTATTTCAGTTTCATCCCACATATATTCAGTTACACATTATAGGCTTTTTCTTTTCTGTTCAGTTATTTGCCTCATCCATCATTGCACTTGACAAAGATAATTTCATAGAATTTTCCATGATGACACCTAAGGTCATGTTACTGAGCGTTTGCAGTTAATTTAGAACAGAAATGAACAGGAAGAAGTTGAGTTTTTAAATTCTCCTAATTTACTTTGTACCTCACAATTCTTGGCAGAGAGGTCATTTATTGTGTGCTCCCATACACTGAAATGATGCTGTTATGTATTTCCAGTGATGGCTACTCTTACTGGTGTGCCCTTATCCTAGGATCCTGCTCACCACAGCACCAGAACTGGTGAATGAAATGGCATAGGCAAGAACATTCCTGTACATCACTCTCATATACAGTTGCCATTAGCACAGGTGTCTGCCTAGACCCAGGATATCAGAAGCATTTGTGGACTGACCAAGTAAAATGAAGTAAAATGTAATCTCTCAAGACTTACTGAGTAAGTACTTTCTTCTTTCAGGTCTTGTTCAAATGCTGAATTGTGTGCCAGCTTCAAAGGTAAGCAGTATACACCTCAGTCCCTCTTTTCAATTACACTAATAATACACTTTAAAGAGATCTAAACCATTATGATGAACTTGTTCTATATGGAGGAACCAGGTATCCCTATACTGGAATCCTAAAAATTTTGTACACAGGAAAATCTTTTAAACAGTACTCTGCAGCATAGTAGTATGTCTGTTGTAATTTAACAACAGCTAAAAAGAAATCTTTATAACTTGTGTCTAATTTATTTGTCTCTGTGACTTTCTTTCCTAAGGAAATATATCACTCTTGTTCCAAGACATTAATACTGCAATAGATTCCAGAATTATAGCCTTTGCTTGACCAGAAGGAAGAAGTAAGGTAAAACATTTTGCACAGACATAGTGAACAAATGGAAGGTCTCACCTCTTTCCTTACTACCCATGGATCTCTAGCCTTTCTTAATATGTGGCATAGATTTTAGAAGCACCTTGGTTGTGATCAACTCTTTCGGTTTTTTCCCATTTTCAGATGTAACAAACACTGATGCTTTTGAAAGTAGTATTTAAACAAAATTCTAACTACATTTCATCCTGAAATCTGGGGATATTTACATAACCAGGAACTTACAGATCAGTTTCCACAGCAAGCAAAGTAGCAGTAAAGTGCAGCATGTCTCATCTGATGACATCTCTTTTCCACTCATTTTGGACAAACAAAAGTTACCACACAAGAGCCTGACTCCAGTAGGGGATTTAAGAATTTTTAATCTTCTCAGACGATTTTTTAAAATACACAGCACTGAAACAAGGATGAACTCTTTATGGGTTGTCATTTGGATCAAAGAGACCAATGTTCCAACAGGGTGAAAGCATTCCCAAGGGACACAGAGGCAACCAGTTATCAGCAGGCAAGCGTAAGTTTGAAGGGAAGGTGTGTGTGTTTATTAAGAGGTTCATACTTGTGTGCATGTCTTATACTTGTCTGACATGTTTTCAGAGAGTTCTGTTTTCTTCCACAGACATAAAAGCATTGTGTTTATTTGTTTGAGACTGGACATCTGGGAGAAGAAGCTAAAACATTTATGTAGCATAGGGAAGAAAAGAAGAGTACAGGAACATAGGGAATGTCTGGACTACAGGATACAAACCCCACAATATCTAGAGTGCACATGTGTTTTCTTATTATAAGTGGTAACCAGCTGAATCTGCTTTTTTATGTCTTTAGAGCATTGGAGCTTCTGTAGTCAGAAAACTATTGGAATCTGAGGAGACACAGACTAAGCTGTTGCAATGTAATAATGAAATATTTACATATTTATTTCTTTTATGCTTAGTAAAAAAACCCAGAAAACACATTTCGTTCTGACTTAACCATCCCACAAACTCTCTTCTGTGATTCAGCCTATGTGTTACAATTTAATTTTCTAATGCTCACATGATGATCTGCATTGCCCCCATCTCAGTAACTCCCTTGCTTTTATAGAAATTTATCTTGTTGAAAGAGGGGCAAAGTCTTATTATAGGGCAACAACAAAACACATGCAACAATATAAGCACAGAACATCATCAGTAACATGTGCAAAGCCCAAGGACGATGCTTATGGGCTTATACAAGGATAGACTTGTAGCAATTAACAAACATACCCAAAGTCATCACAATTTATTCAGGTTAAAAAAGAAAGGATTTCTTGTAACAACTGTTCTCACCAGTTCCATTCTGCATGTGAACTCAGAAATAAACATGTATTATGGCTTTCAAACTAATTTACATTGGCTGATCCAAGAAAGAGGTCAAACTATACAAAAATTAATGAGCAGTTAGCACACACCTCCCAGCTGGATATCTCTACAGGGGTATTCCAGTGGTTTCCAGGCACAACTGAAACAAATTGAACAATAAAACACCAGAATGTCAAAATTTTTTTGAGGTGTTACTCTCACTGAAAAGAAAAATCAGAACTGCATGTCTGTTAGAGCCATCATATGCATGTCTGCTAAACATATTTGCAGCAAAAATATGTCACTTCGAGTCTTCATAAAGTCATTGCCATAGCCTTCTTCACTCAAGTCCCTCCTGAAAACTCGAGCACTAGTAGACAATATTGTTTTCTAGCAGTCAGAACAAGATTCTCCCATGACTTCCAGTGTTTTTTTAAAGGTATGGTTCCATCCTTGCATTATTTTGCCCATATCCTCTGTCATGTCATTTCTGCTTTCACAAGCTCTTTGTAGCAAGGGCTGTCCTTTTATAACGATACTTGACTCAATGGGTCAATAAGGAATACTGCACTACAAAATGATAATAAAATACCCCTTCCTTATGGAAGAAGCTAAATAAACAGTCCTTTCTTTCTGCAACCCTATTAGAGCACAAATAAACAGAGAATCCTGTACCAAGCTTCAGATACAATGCTTGATCTCTTCAACAAAAACAACAAAACCCACAGAGACTACAGAAAAAAATGAATTTCAAATTCTAATAGACACAAATGGATTTTAATATGGCTCTCCAAAGATGTTCCAACAAGGAAAAATCACAAGGGAGAAGATTAGAGTGATACTAGCAAGTCAATGTCATGCATGTATCTGATACACTTTTAAACTGAACAACGGTCTACAACAAATCTCAAACAAATAAACACATTCAGTATGGCAAAACCTACTTTTTTTTCTGTTTATGTTGCCTGCTTAAAAATTCCTATCTAACCTGTCTTTCTACTTTGACGAAAGACTTTTAACATCATCCAGACAACTAATTTATAACAAAGACTTAGGATATGCAACAGATAAGGACTTGGCCTGATACAACCAATTGCCAAGAGGAAAAAGTGCCCATAGATACGCAGTGAAAACAACAGAATATGACCTATAGTATCAAAATATTGTGCAAAACGTTGTCAGAAAATGGCCATGATTATAACACTTACAGAAGGAAAATATCTAAATGGAATATGTGGTTTAGTGGGCAAACCTGGAAACCAGTCCTAATATTTTTGTTGCAAACTTGCTTGAGCAAACCTTATCAAGCACAGTGTGAGTGCAGAAGTGGAGAGGGAGGGAGCCACATCTATCCCAGGGCAGCACAAACACCTTGTCGGGAAAGTCAGTCCTTTTAGGATGTACTTGGGTGTAAAGAAATACTTGAATGATGATTTCCTTGAGTATCAGGGTGCTGATTCTCATTTTGGTACAAGATTTAATCCCAGAAATGACTTCCTGGTAACTTCATTTTTAAGATAACCTCAGATAATTTCAGTACTTTACCCTCTTTTATATCCTTTTTTATATCCCCTTTTATATCCTATTTACATAACTTTTTATCATAGTTTGGAGGGGAAACTTCAGTCTCACTTTCCTAAGATACTGGTGGCAATCACTGGAATGAGCAAATATTGGGACACCAGAAGAGAATCTACTTAATGAGGTTTCAGCCCTATGCCATGCATGTATCTGATGGACATGTGAAAACAGATGAAGAAATTCTTTAACATTTTTCTGAAATCCTAAGCATTCAACCCTCAGAGGCTGTTAATTCTGAATGATCAGCCTCCCAAGACATGAAAAGCAGCACCTACTGTTTTGATAATCTAAGTGATCCTGCAAATCCCACTCATTGTATACATTGTGGTTTAAGCCCAGCCAGCAGCTAAGCACCATTAGGCCACTCACTCACTCCTCCCCTGCAACTCCTCATAGGAAGGGAAGGAGAAGTGTGAGAAAAATGTAAAATCCTACTGGCTGACATAAGAACAAATTAACAGAACAATACAAAGATATAAAATGATTGATGTACAAAGCAATTGCTCCCCCCCAGAACAACATTGTCCCTTACCCTGGTCACAGCTTGCTTGAAACATGTGCCTTTCCCCTGACCAGCTCTCACCTTATGTAATGGGCACGAAGTCACTATAGGATAGGATTTCCCCTTGGCTGGCTCAGTCAGACCATCCTGGCTGGGGCCCCTCCCAGCTTCTTCTGAAAATTAACCTTACTGTATACAAACCTGGGACAGCATAATTAATAACACTTTTGTTAACACCAATTCAGTTTTAACTGTTTAGGAAATTACAGGACTTTCAGATTGTCATATGTTTTCTTTTGATAGTGAATGACAAAAAAATGCACAAATAATATTTATTTTCCAATTTGTTCTTGTGTTCTCAGTCACAAAGAACCCTTCATAATGAAGCTACTTTTTAATACTGGATGGTTTGCTAGAAATTTCAAAGACTGAAGCTGAATTTACCAAATTGTTTATTCAACAATCAACAAATGAAACAAAATAAACAATGCCTGCTTCTCCTGTAGAAACTGAATAAAGAGTGACATTAGACCAAACAACTGCACCTTCCTTGTGAAATAATTAGAAACTTCATAGCTAATTTTTTTCTAGTCATCAATATTTTGCAGATACTAAGCTTGCTTCTCTGTTGTTCTGTGATATAAGCTGTACAGAAAAGGGGCACATTTCAAAGAACAACTTATTTAAACATGTATCTATTCAGTTAAGACAACTCTAATCCTAAACACATTTCCTGTGTCTTTTTAAAAACTGTTCACCTGAAAGAAAGAGCGGCACAAGAAAGCAAACTTTTTTTTGTTTGTTTTTAAAAATATCTGGTTTTAATAATGGCATCCTGGAGTTATTCCTCCTACTCTTGCAAGGACAATGAAACACAGTACAATAATTCGTAACACCAACAGCAGGAGTGGTTTTAAGAATCGGTTTCCACAGAGTAGAGATGTAAATGCCTGCACAAGATGCAAGGCAATGGAAAATCGGGTCTTATTCTGTTTAGGTTGTTCCCCTGAAAGTTACAGAAATCTTAACAGATAGGAGCCTGAGCTAGTCTTTACAGTGGGTTCCCTAGTGAAGGGTGTGTTTTCATTTTAGATGAATTTCAGGTCTTCATGGAAACATTACCATGTGTATGGCGTAGCACAAATTACAAGTAAGGCAGTGGAAAGACTCCCGTCTGTTTGAATAATCTTCAAATAAAGTCTTTAGGTACTTATTCACAGGGAATGTTTGTCAACAAAAATAAAGGGAAAAAAGAAGACACAGGATAAGAGGACACAGAACTAGATTTTAGTGTGCAGTTAAGTCTGTTTCACTTTCTGCTCTAAAAAGAGCTATTAAAATATTTTCAGATGTCTTTTTCATACATTAAAATACTTGCATGTCAATATTAGTAACTTCCAGGAGTATTTGTGGGGTTTATATTTCAGTGAAACTGGAAGCAAAACCAAAACAGTTTCCTTTACTACTTTCTCCATTTTAAAACATTGTAAAAGTCTTCTTTCTGCTCTGACACTTAAAAAAACCCCAACATATACTTTCTAAAATGAGCAATTTAGTGCACTAAAGTGTATGTAGGAAAGATTATATAAATATATACACATATTTCTTTCTCCCTTCTGCAAAGTGCTGTGAATGGAGCTCAGACCCACAGCGAGATAGCGGCACCGGCAAGCTCCGTTGCCAAATACCACGCTTTTTTTCCTCCTTTTTTGAGGTGGACTGGGGTTCCCTGGCCCAGGGAAGGCCCAGGCAGGGGAGAGAGACCGTCTTGTGAGTGAATCCAAGAGGACCACGTGGCTGGGGGTGTTCCCGGGCAGCCCGCAGCAGATTTAAATGAGGGGACCCCGGCAGCGGTGCTCAGACCCACAGCGAGATAGCAGCTGTCTTGCTTGTTGGCGCGTGGCTAGCAGGGCGTGTGGGGGAGGGGCACGATAATAAGAAAAAAAAAAACAAACACACACACAATAAAGAAAAACCAAACAAAAAACCCAAATAGAAACCCCAAAACCAAGCAGCAATGGTTGTGACTAGGGCTAAAGCTCTTGCAAAGAAGAACTTAGTGACACAGACAGAGGTCCCTCAGAAGCACGTTGGTGTCCAGGTCTCCGGCTGCAGTGAGTGCTGGAGTCTGGCACTGCTGCCGGAGGCTGATGGGGGTCACTCCTGTGCCCGGTGTGACCAGGTGGATGATCTAAAGGAGGACGCCGAAAGGCTGAGAACAATAAGGGAGTGTGAGAGGGAAATAGACTGGTGGAGTCAGGCCCTGCCATCCTTGAGGATAGAGCAGGTGGAAGCTCCTTTAAGAGAGGAACCTCTAGTCTCTTGCCTCCAGGTAAATGAAGAAAACTCAAGAAACAAGGGGAAATGGAAACAGGTACCTGCTTGGTGAGGTAGGCAAACCCCATCTCAGCCTCCCTCCCCTTCCCCCTCTTGGTTATCCTTGCAAAACTGGTATGGGGCTCTGGAACTGGAGGGACAAACAAATGACGATGGGGATGAAGGTCCATCAGAGGAGTCACCCAGGGCTAATCAGTCTCCCCCATGCATTGTTACAAGTTCTAAAGAGAAGAAAAGGAGGGTAATTGTGATCGGTGACTCCCTTCTCAGAGGAACTAAGGGCCCCATATGCCGGCCAGATCCACACCACAGGGAGGTCTGCTGCCTCCCTGGGGCCAGGGTCAGAGGTACTACAAGGAAACTTCTCAGTCTGGTACGGCCATCAGATTACTATCCCTTATTGGTTATTCAGATTGGTAATGATGCCACAGTGGGAAGCCTCAAAACAATTAAAAAAGACTTCAGGGCCCTGGGGAGATCGCTTGAAGGCTCAGGAGCCCAAGTGGTGTTCTCCGCCATTCCTTCAGTGGCAGGGAGTGATGCTGAAAGAGGCAGGAAGACCCACCTGATTAATATGTGGCTGAGAGGCTTGTGCCACCAACGGAATTTTGGGGTTTTTGAACATGGGGAGCTTTATGCTGCACGGGGTCTGCAGGGAACAAATGGACTTCATCTGTCTCCAAGGGGGAAAAGAATTCTTGCATATGAGCTGGCTGGGCTCATTGAGAGGGCTTTAAACTAGGTCCGAAGGGGGAAGGGGATAAAACTGGACCTGCCAGAGTTGAGCAAAAAGGTGGCAGGTCATTGTTGGGTGAGAAGTCACTAGCCCAGCTCAAGTGCATCTACACAAATGCATGAAGCATGGGCAACAAACAGGAGGAGCTGGAAGCCATTGTGAAGAGCGTCCACTATGATGTAGTCTCCATTGCAAAACATCGTGGGATGACTCTCACAAGTGGAGTTCTGCAATGGATGGCTATAAGGTCTATAAGCGGAATAGGCAAGATAGAAAGGGCGGTGGTGTGGCTCTCTATGTTAAAGAGTGTTTTGAATGTATAGAAGTTAATAAGTGTGATGGACCAGTTGAATGTTTATTGGTTAAGTTGAGGAAGGCCAATGAGGTAGATGTCCTGCTGGGGGTCTATTATAGACCACCCAACCAGGATGAAGAGGTTGATGAATTATTCTATGGACAACTGGCAGAAGCCGCAAAATCACAAGACCTTGTTCTTGTGGGAGATCTCAGCTTGCCAGACGTCTGCTGGAAATATAACACAGCAGACAGGAAACAGTCCAGGAACCTCCTGGACTGTGTGGAAGATAACTTCCTGACTCAGCTGGTAAGTGAGCCCATCAGGGGAGGTGCCTTGCTGGACTTGTTGCTCACAAACAGAGAGGGGCTAGTGGGTAATGTGGTGGTCGGAGGCCATCTTGGGCTTAGTGACCATGAAATGATAGAGTTTTCAATTCTTGCCCAAGTAAGGAGGGGGAGCCGCAAGACTATTACATGGACTTCCAAAGGGCAGACTTCAACCTGTTTAGGACACTGGTTGAGAAAGTCCCTTGGAGTACAGTCCTAGAGTGCAAGGGGGTCCAGGAAGGCTGGACTGTTTTTAAAAAGGAACTCTTAAGGGCCCAGGAGCAGGCTGTCCCCATGTGTTGTAAGATGAACTGGCAGAGAAAACAACCAGCCTGGCTAAATGGGGAGCTTCTGGCAGAATTTAGGAGGAAAAGGAGAGTCTACCACCTTTGGAAGAAGGGGCAGGCTACTCAAGAAGAGTACAGGGATTTAGTTAGGTTGTGTAGAAAGAATATTAGGGGGGCAAAAGCTCAGACAGAACTCAGCCTGGCCACTGCTGCAAGAGACAACAAAAAGAGTTTTTACAAATATATTAATAACAAGAAAAGAACTAGTGAGAATCTCCATCCCTTACTGGATGCAAGGGGGAACATTGTTATCAAGAATGAGGAAAAGGCTGAGGTACTTAATGCCTTCTTTGCCTCAGTCTTTAATAGTCAGTCTGGTTATCCTCATGGCATTCAATCCTCTGAACTGGAAGATAGGGGTGGAGACCAGAACAGTCCCCTCATAATCCAAGAAGTGGTAGTTAATGATCTTCTAAGTCAACTGGAAACCCACAAGTCTATGGGGCCAGATGGGATCCACCCGAGAGTGCTGAGGGAATTGGCAGAGGAACTTACCAAGCCTCTCTCGGTCATTTATCAGCGATCCTGGTCAACTGGGGAGGTCCCAGATGACTGGAGACTTGCCAATGTGACTTGCCATCTATAAGAAGGGCAGGAAGGATGATCCAGGGAACTACAGGTCTGTCAGCCTGACCTCGGTCCCAGGAAAGATTATGGAACAGTTCATCTTGAGGGTGATCACACAGCAAGTGCAGGACAATGGGGGGATCAGGCCCAGCCAACATGGGTTCATGAAGGGTAAGTCCTGTTTAACCAACCTGATCTCCTTCCATGATCAGGTGACCTGCCTAGTGCATGAGGGCAAGGCGGTGGATGTTTGCTACCTGGTCAATAGCCGGCTGAACATGAGCCAGCAGTGTGCCCAGGTGGACAAGAAGGCCAATGGCATCCTGGCCTGGATCAGAAACGGTGTGACCAGCAGGAGTAGGGAGGTGATCGTACCCCTATACTCGGCACTTGTGAGACCACACCTTGAGTACTGTGTCCAGTTTTGGTCACCACAGCACAGGAGGGACATCGAGGTGCTGGAGCGAGTGCAGAGGAGGGCAACAAAGCTGGTGATAGG
>JANVCC010010406.1:24928082-25070473 GCA_025345505.1 Todiramphus chloris collaris | reverse complement strand
CTCGGCACTTGTGAGACCACACCTTGAGTACTGTGTCCAGTTTTGGTCACCACAGCACAGGAGGGACATCGAGGTGCTGGAGCGAGTGCAGAGGAGGGCAACAAAGCTGGTGAAAGGTCTGGAAAGCATGCCCTATGAGGAGCGGCTGAGGGAACTGGGTTTGTTTAGTCTAGAGAAGAGGAGGCTGAGAGGACACCTTATTGCCCTCTACAACTACCTAAAAGGAGGTTGTAGAGAGGCTGGTGCTTTTCTCTTCTCTCAAATTAGTAATGATAGGACAAGGGGGTATGGACTCAAGTTGCATCAGGGGAGGTTTAGATTAGATATTAGGAAGAAATTCTTCACTGAGAGAGTAGTTAGGCACTGGAACAGGCTGCCCAGGGAGGTGGTGTAGTCACCATCCCTGGAGGTGTTTAAAGAACGATTAGATGTGGAGCTTGAGGATATGGTGTAGTGGTTAGAGAAATGCTGGGATGGAGGTTGGACTTGATGACCTGGAGGTCCTTTCCAACCATAATGATTCTATGATTCTATGATTCTATGAAATAGAATATTACCGACAGTCTGACATGCTTCTCTGTATATCTATGGTCTATGTAAATGTACAAAATAAAGATACACAATGTGACTGTATGTATGCTAAAAGTATAGACTGAATACAATAGCTTGGACAAATAAAATGTAGTGGTCATAAGCAGTGTTTTTATTTCCCTATCATATACACAGAACAAATGACAGTAGGGACCAGGAAATACAATACAAGGGCAACTCTCCATCTGAAGGCACCATTCCTAGACAACCTGAAGTATTCTTGCCCAGCCCTTGTAATGTCAAACCTAATGCATTCTGGTTCCTTTCAGCCCCCTGCAATCTACTGAGAGGAACTTTATTCCAGTTTTATACAATGATGAATCTTGCCCTTGCTAGTATTTATAGTATACACACAAACCTCAGGTTATTGTGAATCACTCAAATTTTCTTTTTTTTTTTTTTTTTACTTCTAAAGAAATGTGAGCTGCCTCATCCAGCACAGACCACATATGAAAGGAGTTCAACAATCTTGCTAAGTGGCTGCTGGACAATAGGCTGCATCACATGGTAAAGGATTAAAAATAGGAGTATGTCAAAGAATAAAGGATGGAACAGCAAGTTCTCAAATTAAAGGCTGATTTTACAGAACTCAAGAGAGATGGGAAGGCTATCAACCCCTTATATTCAATTTCAGTGATAGATATTCCTCTGGAGCTCAGTCTCTGCAGTTTCTGCATTGAAGACATCAGTGTTGTCACTGTGCCTCATAAAGTCCTTTCTTGCCTTCTCTGACTCCACAGGTGACATACTGTGGGCTTTTGTGCATGCAGGTCTTACCATGGGACTCTATGTCCTCATCACTTTACTTGCAGGATAACATAAAACAGCCTATAGGACAGTAATATATTCTAAGGTACTATACTATCAAAACTTTGCTAAAGTGATTAACAGTAGGAAAAACACTCATAGTTAAAAAAAAGTTTGTTGTTGCTAAAATTTCTGCTGTCTATAATATATCCTTCTTCCAGGACTGAGGTAATTTATTTCTCCTAAACAGCGATCTCCACAGGTTTTGGACGCAGCCCAGTGTTGTGGTTTAACCTCAGACAGCAACTAAAAACACACAACTTCTCACACACTCACACCCTGCCCTCCAGTAGGAGGAAGAATCAGAAGGGTAACAGCAAGAAAACTCATGGATTGAGATAAGGAAAGTTTAATACATAAAATAAAACCTGCATGTACAAGCAAAGCAGAACAAGGAATTCGTTCCCTACTTACCGTTGGCAGGCATATGTCCAGTCATGCCCAGGAAAGCAGGGCTCCATCAGGCACAGTGGTTTACTTGGGAAGAATAGTTAGTTCCTGTCACTCCAAATGTCCTACTCTTCCATCGTCCTCCCCCAGCTTTTATTGCTGAGCATGACATGTATAGCATGAAATATACCTTTGGACAGTTGGGGTCAGCTGTCCCAGCTGTGTCACCTCCCAAATTCTTGTGCACCCTCATTCAGGGCAGTGTGAAAAGCAGAAAGGACGTTGATGCTGTGTAAGCTCTTCTCAGTAACAGTGAAAATATCCTTATGTAGTCAACACTGTTTTCAGTACAAAACCAAAACATAGCCATGTAAAAACTACTATAGAAGAAAAATTCACTCTATTCCAGTACACCTGGCAAGAATTGCAGGAAATCATAATAGCTGATATTAACTGAGAATGTTGGAGACAAAGAAAAAAGAATTACTTGGTGTTGGTGCAGAAACTCATCTTCAAGTGTGCATAGATAAAGGGATATCTCACATTATTATATATTGAGGACTTAACACAGGGAAGGATACTATTAAGGGAAGGAGGAAGAGTGGTGTTTTGTATGACTGCATAATATGTTAACATAGCACTTGCATTAATAAACCAGGGAAAAAATGTATATCAGATATGTCTGTTGCATTGACATAACCAGATAATGCAACATCAATTTTTTTTGTGGGGGAAAAAAAAAAAAAAAAAAAAGAAATGCAATGAAAACAAAATACAAAAAAAAAAAAAGCCTTTTTTGGCCAAATGTACATTGTCTTAAATTAACCTGAAATTCCCGTTTGATGAAGAATTATTTGATTAGAAGGAATCAACTGGAGGATTTACTTGCTCTGGAGCCAAAATTAACTTCAATAATAACTTCAGTACAGAGAGACTTCTGAAAACTTTTACTGATGACATAGTACTGGAAAATTTCATCAGTATGGGAGATGACTGGATGTTTGTTTGCTCAACACACTCTATTTCAAGTCACTCTGAACATAGGAGTAAGAGTAACTGTAATTTGTAGTATGCTCATACAGAGTGATGCACACTGGAATTAATTAGAAATGTTTCACTCTGTTAGTTTTATCAGCTGAAAAATACCTGGATGTTTCTTTGAATCACACTTACAGAATATAGTCATGAGAAAAGTATGTGAAATTTTAGGACATAACAAATGAAGTGACAAGATAATACTAGAAAATATTTGTGCAATGCTAGAAAGATCTGATGAGATATATATGAAAATGAAATATTGGCCATCAGTGAATGTTATTTCACACTAGAGTCTGAAAATGATAAGAAAAGCCTGCTCAGGAAAGCAGAAAACTATCAAACAAGTAGAAACTTGATGATTAAGACAGCTTCTGCCAGAATTATTCTTACAAGTCACCTATCCAACACTACAACAATCAGGTTAGCTGATGGAAATAATATCACAAGGCATTACTCATGCTCTCCATAAGTACTTCATGAATTCATCCTTTCCTGTGGACTGTAATCTCTGCCAAGACCAAATCTTGCAGAGTCATCCACCATGGTCTATCTATCCACAGAAGTGCAGGATTTGTGGTCAAAGCGTGTAAGAGTGAAGAAGAGTTCACAGCACAACATTTCTCTGTTACACCGTAACAACACATAAAATTGAGTTTGCTTGCTTTCAAGCCTCTAGGTTAGAAACAACAAAAGTGAAGAACCAGGATCCAAATGTTGAGGTTTACACATTTGTGTTCATCTCCTGTCTGTCAGTGCTATCAAAGGAACATCTCTCTTATTAGTTTCCCCAGTCATATCTGACACTCGCTGAAGACTTACCATTTTTCTTGAGATTACACTTGTGTCCTGGTTTGAGTTAGAATAGAAGTAATTCTGTTCAGGGATTTTATTTTTCAGCTCAGTCTCTTCTAACTAATTGCATTTTCTGAAGTTAACAACATGTTTTCACAGATAGTGTCTGCTTCTAGCAGTGATAACACTTCATGGTTAGAGTAACTACCAAGGATTGGTGTGCAGACCAAGGCCACTGCTGGGTCTTGCGTACCACATTGAGGGTTGCAGAAAGTAAAAGGCTGCACCTGCAGGGAGGAGTGAACAGGACAGGTGCCCTTAAACTGACCATCGAGGGGTTCTATCTCATATATGTCATATTCAGTATAAAGTTGAAGGATATAAGCTCTTCCAGATGGGATAGACAGGGAAGAAGAGGCAGTGGAGTGGCCCTGTATGTTAGAGAATGCTATGAGAGCTCAAAAATCAAGTATAATGATGATGGGATTGAGAGTGTTTAGATTAGTTAAGGGCCAATAAAGCTGATATCACTGTGGAAGTCTGCTGTAGACCTCCCTACCAAAGCAGTGAAGTGGAAGAAGCTTTCTATAAGCAGCTGGAAGAAATCTCACAGTCACTTGCTGTTGTTCTTGTGTGGGACTTTAACCTCACAGGTATCTGCTGGGAATACAACACAGCAGAAAGGGAACAATCCAAGAGGTTCCCAGAATGTGTGGAGGATAACTTCCTCACGCAGCTGGTAAGTGACCCAGCCAGGCAAGGTGCCCTTCTGGACCTGCTTCTTGTGAACAGGGAAGAACTTGTGGGGGAAGTAAAGGTTGGAGGCCATCTAGGGCACAGTGATTATGAGATGATTGAGTTTTCAATCCTCAGAGAAACAAGAAGAGGGGTTAGTAAAACTGCCACCTTAGACTTCTGGAGGGCAAACTCTGACCTGTTCAGGAGACTGATTGACAAAGTCCCTTGTGAGGCTGCCCTGAAGGATATAGGAGCCCAGGAAGGCTGGACATACTTCAAGAGAGAAGTCTTGAAGACACAGGAACAGACTGTCCCTGTGTGCTGAAAAACAAGTAGGCAGGGAAGAAGAGCAGCCTGGCTAAATAGGTACCTTTGGCTGGACCTGAAGAACAAAAGGAGAGTCTATGATCTTTGGAGGAAGGGGCAGGTCTCTTATGAAGACTATAAAGATGTAGTGAAGCTATTCAGGTTGAAAATTAGGACAGACAAAGCACAGCTAGAGCTCAACCTAGCTACAGCTATTAAGGATAATAAAAAATTGTTTCTACAAATCCATTAACAACAAAAGGAGGATTAGAGAAAATCTCCATCCTTTATTGGATGCAGAGGGAAACATAGTAAGAAAGGATGAGGAAAAAGCTGAAGTGCTCAACGCCTACTTTTCCTCAGTCTTTAGCAGTGGAACTATCTGTTCCCTGGACACCCAGCTTCATGAGCTAGGATACAGGGAGGGAAAAAAGAATGAGGTCATGCCATTTAAACGGGAGGTGCTCAGTGACCTGTTACACCACTTGGATGCACACCAGTCTAGGGGACCAGATGGGCTACACCCAAAGGTGCTGAAAGAGTTGTCAGACATGCTCACCAAGTGACTTTCCATTATTTACCTGAAGTCCTGGCTAACTGGGGAGGTCCCCATGAACTGAGGGTAGCAGATGTGACACCCATCTAGAAGAAAGGCAGAAAGGAGGATCCAGGAAACTATAGACCTGTCAGGCTGACCTCAGTACCAGGGAAGGTCATGGAGCAGATCATCTTGAGTGCCATTGCAAGCCATATAGAGGACAATCAGGGGATCAGGCCCAGTCAACATCGGTTTATGAAAGGCAGGTCCTGCCTGATGAACCTGATCTCCTCCTATAACAAGATGACCCAACTACTGGACGATGGAAAGGCAGTGGATATTGTCTACCTAGAGTTTCAAAAAGCATTTGACAATGATTCCCATAGAATTCTCGTGGGAGAGCTGGCTGCTCATGACCTGGATAAGCATACAATCAAGCACTGGCTAGATGGACGAGTCCAAAGAGTGGTGGTCAATGGAGTTAAATCCAGCTGGCAGCAGGTCGCAAATGGTGTTCCTTAGGGCTCAGTGTTGGGACCATTTCTATTTAACATCTTTATTGATGATCTTGATAAGGACGTAATGTATATCATCAGTAAGTTTACAGATGACACCAAGTTAAGTGTCAGTGTTGATATGCATGAGGATAGGGAGGCTCTACAGAGAGACTTGAATAGATTGGATCGATGGGCCAGTTTTAACAGTATGAACTTTAACAAGGCCAAGTGCCAGGTCATGGACTTGCATCACAACAACCCCATGAAACGCTACAGTCTTGGGGAAATGCATCTGGAAAGCTGTCTGGTAGAAAAGGACCTGGGAGTTTTAATTGACAAGCTGCTGAATATGATCCAGTAGTATGCCCAGGTGTCCAAGAAAGCCAAAGGCATCCTGGCCTGTATTAGAAATACTGTGACCAGCAGAAGTAGGGAAGTGATTGTCCCCCTGTACTCATCACTGGTGAGGCCACACCTTGAGTACTGTGTCCAGTTTTGGACACCTCAATATAAGAGAGATATCATGGAGTGAGTGCAGAGGAGGGCAATGAAACTGGTGAAGAATAAAGTTTATCAAGAGCTATTGAAGGAGCTGGAACTGTTTAGTTTGAGGAAGAGGAGGCTGAGGGGAGACTCTCTACAGCTTTCTGAAAGGACATTGTAAAGAGGTTGGTGCTGGTTTCTTCTCACTAGTAATTAGTGATAGAACAAGAGGGACCTAAACAAGGTGAACAAGGGCCTAAAGCTGCAACAAGGTAGGTTTAGACTGGATATTAGGTAAAAATTTTTTACAGAAGAAGTAGTCAGGCATTGGAATAAGCTGTCCAGGGAGGTGGTTGAGTCACTATCCCTGGATGTGTTTAAGGGTTGTTTAGATGTGGTGTTGAAGGACATGGTTTAGGGATGAAAATTGTAGGGTGGGGTTGATGGTTGTACTTGATGATCCCAAAGGTCTTTTCCAACCTGAATAACTCTGATTCTGTGATCACAAAGGTGATCAATATCTGTGATCAAGATATCTTCAATATCTGACATTCAAGGAGGACTCTCTTTGTAAGGCCTTAGATCCCAATCTGTCTGTTCCTGAATCCAGCTCCTGAATCTGGTTCCCATCTGTCACTTAGTTCAGCTTGGGACTTCCCCAGTGCCTGCTCCACAGCATCGGTGGTGATGCTGACATAATTGCCATCAAGGGGTTTGGATTTGTATATATACAGCATGCAGGATACCTTGAAAGTAGAAAGCAACTGAAGGGGCAACATGACAATTCTTGCCATGGCCAAATGGTTTGAGACTTCCTCCTTTGATCTCATGCCTTATCCCATCACTTGCTCTGACTGCTCCACACTGCCAATGGTTCTCCCAGTTAATTCATAGCCCTCTGACTCCACCAGCCATGACCCTGAGCTACCAGCCCTGCAGACACCTCCTACCCCAGCCCCCTGGATTCTTCCCCAGACACCCAGGAGAGGTATTACTGGTGGTGATTGGCCTGGCCTCTTGGGGTTTTGTTTGTTTGCTGAGACACTGGAACAGGTTGCCCAGAGAGGTGGTGGAAGCGCCATCCTTGGAAGTTTTTAAGACCAGGCTGGATGGAGCTCTGAGCAACTTGATCTAGTGAAAAGTGTCCCTGCCCATGGCAGGGGGCTGGAACTAGATGATCTTTAAGGTCACTTCCAATCCCAACAATTGTATGATTCTATATGCCATTTTATTATGATTATTTTCATTAAAGCTGTTCTAGTTTCCTTTTATAATTGCTAAATCTCTCTCCCTTATTCCCCTTCTCTTCCTCTTTGGGGACAGAGAGGGGTTAGTAGAGAGTATCCTTATAGGTCTAGCTTATAGCCCTCACCCTACCCTGTGACAGCCTGATGCTTTTTAAACTGAGTAACAGGATCTGTTTTGATTTCACAGAAGTTCTGAGATGCATGTAAGGAAGTGGATTTCACAAGCAGACAAGGCTGACACAGAAATTGCTAAAGGAAACAACCTGGTTATCAGTTACCACTGAAAATCACAGTACAAGTGTCACGGTTTAGGGTCAGGGCAGCCCCTTAGACCTATAACAGATGCTCTCTGTTAACCTCCCTCCACAAAGGGGAAGAAAAAGGGATTAAGGGAGAGAAACTTAGTGATTAGAAAACAAAATTAGAGCAGCTTTAATGAAAATTAAAATAATAATGAAAATGGAATATATACAATATATACAAACCCAGTATCAAACCCAATCCCCCTTATGGCAATTATGTCACTGTCACTACTGATGCTGTGGAGCAGGAACTTGGGGAGTCCCAGACAGGGCCCAGCAGCAGATGGGAGCTCTGTTCAGCAGCTGGATTCTGTACTGGATTCAGGAACACACAGATCAGGATGGAAGGCAGAATGGACAGAGTCCTCCTCAGATGCTCCTAGGAAGAAAACAGAAGAGGACCAGAGTCAAGCCAAGCAAAGACAGCAAAGAAAGCCAAGAGTGGTGAGACCCTCCAGATCCCTCAGCTTTATACCAAGTATGACATATATGGGATGGGATCCCTCGTTGGTCAGTTTAGGGTCACCTGTCCTGTGTGCTCCTCTCTGAAGGTGCAGACTTCCACTTTCTTCAACCCCAATGTCATACACAAGATCCAGAAGTGGCCTTGGTCTGCACACCAAACCTTGGTAGTAACTCTAAACATGGAGTGTTATCACTGTTAGAAGCAGACACTGTGAAAACAGGCTGATAACTTCAGAAAGTACAGTTAGTTAGAAGAACTGAGATGAAAAGTAAAATCCCTGAACAGAATTAGTTCTGGTCTCACTCAAACCAGGACAACAAGCCTTCCTAATACATTTTATATTTCATGCATTATATAGATTGCTCCCCTGTTCTGAAGCCTGAACTGAATAGGAAATACTTAAATGTTCTTCTGCTCTGAAAAAAAACACTTCCTCAGCTCCTTCCGTTCTATGTTTGTTCCTCCATATACAAATGTAAAGTTGTAATGGCTTCTTCCAATTCTCAACTGCTCAACTGCTCTGAATACATCTTTACTTCTATTAGTAAGACAGGATCTATTTGTTTCTTAGGAGAGAGAACACAAATGTAGTGGGTTTGGCCTGTCATCAAGAAAACTGCTCATGGGGATTCCATAGTGGAGATAACTCTGTCCCCAGTTATGTCTATGTATGCCATTAAATGAATATAAAGACAGTGAAGACACCTATGTATAAATGAGAAGAATATATAAGCTGTTAGCAGAAACAATATATGCACCAGAAATAGTATAGTTGCTGTTTCAACAAGAAATACTTTTCAAGCAAACTTTAATTTGAGTTCTTTAGGAAAAAAGATTCTGGGATTATTATCTACGCAGATTCAATAGCAAAGGATTAGGTTTGAGCATAGATGGAAAGACAGTTTTAGAAAAAAACAAGGTAGCAAATTTTTATTTGCTCCAACATGCTAAGCACTAGCAGCTAATGCACTCAGCTAGGTAAAACATGACAGGATGAACACTAAATGATATCTGTATCTTCTTCAGTATGACTTTTGATAGGGAATGTCATACACTTATTATTCTGTACCTACAGTTTTAACTTCCTGAGTGATTTTTCTTTCATTCTGTTATGTGTGTAAGAGTACAGTGGCATAAATTTTTGGGCGAAAAAGACTAAGCAAACCAGCTACTTACAGAAGTTTTAAAAATGAGCTCTGAAGTAGATCTTGAATTCCCAGAGGATTAACCCTGACATCTTCACTAGCCTCAGTGCAAAGCTGTTCAGAAAACAGAAAGATGTTCAGAAAACTCACAAGGTGTACCAGTCTGCTGGAGCACCTCTGGGACTGAGCACTGCCCCAGCTGAAGACTGAGAGACTCCTCAGCTGGCTAGTAGATTTGTATTTTACGCAGACTTTGTAAATTTTCAAGTATCTTCTTGTTAAAATATGTGCCTTACATCCCATGTGTCCTGGTTTTGTCTGTGATAGAGCTAATTTTCTTCCTAGTACATGGTACAGTGCTGTGTTTTGAATTTAGGATAAGAATCATGTTGATAACTCACTGACATTTTATTTGTTGCTGAGCAGCACTCAACATAAAGTCAAGACTTTTCAACTTCTCATGTTGCCCTGCCAGTGAGAAGGCTGGGTGTGCACTAGAAGCTGGGAGGAGATAGAGCCAGGACAGATGACCCAAACTGGCTAAAGGGATATTCCATACCATATGATGTCATTCTCAGCATATAAACTAGAGGGAAAGCTGGCCAGAGGCCACTGCTCAACAACAGGTTGGGCATTGCTCGGTCAGTGGTAAGGAATTGTTTTTATTTGCATCACTTGTTTTTCTTGGGTTTAATTTCTTTCTCTTTTTACTATTTTTCTTTTCATTACAACTTGAGTAGTAGTATCAGAAGTAGTAGTATTTTTTAATTTTAATTTTATTTCATTTATTAAACAGTCTTTACCTCAACCCCTGAGTTTTATTACTTTTACCCTTCCAATTCTCTCCCTCATCCTACCGTGGGGGAATGAGTGAGTGGCCTTCTGGTGTTTAGTTGCTGGTTGGGGTTAAACCATGAAAATAACCTGAATCCCACCTCTGTTGTGCTCATTACATTCAATATAAAGAAATATACCTTGAGGCTCTGTGCTTTTATAGTTGGAAGGTTTTCGTGGTAGTTAAGGGTGGTGAAATCGTCTCTTCACTGTAGAAGATCCACAGGAGTTTTAGATCTTGTTGTAACTTGCAGAAGAGTGTGAGATTTGAATATCCAGCTTCCTGGGAGAGGTAGGGCTGAGCACAGCCTAGGTATTGTCCGGAGTGTGGGGAATACCCACCCTCTTCTGTGAGGAATAGATTTTCTGAGGAAGCACAAAAGCAAAAATGAAAGCATACTTACAATCTATCTCCATTAAAAGGAAGTACATATTTCTTCTTAATGCAACCTTGTCTCTCAGAGCCCTCTTTCTCGGTGCAGATAATGGTGATTGGGACCCACTGTATTGATTCAGCTGGGCTTACTGTAGGTACATACAAATAAACTAACTTTATTTTCTTCCCTTCAGCTCTTCCCCCACACACTTAAGAGTTTCTTAGGCAGAACCAATGTGTGCAAGGTCACTTCTTTCCTTCATATTTCCCCTGCATGACTGGGAATAGCACAATCTATGTGCTACTTTCCCTGGCCAGTATTTTCAACAGACTTAAAACCTGTAACAGCTCAGTTCATTCACCATTGTCACACTGTGTCAGCAGTTGTCTCATTTATGATTTACAGGCTCTGCCCTCATATATGCTCCAATATTTAGATATAGTTATAGAGTGTGCATGTGTATAATGTATGTGTATGAATATATACAGTGAGTGTATATAAATGTAAATACACCCACATGTAAGGGGATGTATGTACATACACATGGTATATAAAGTCTCAGACTGACACTGAATGCAGCATTTCTCAAGAGAATGTTGCAGCAGACTGGGGTGAGGAAAGAGGCTTTCCTTGTCATGACAGTAACAGGACAGCCAAGACTGTGACTGACTGCAGTGACCACATAAACAGTTCCTATTTCCCCCAGCTTTCTCTCTCTGTGAGGGGCAAGCACTGGAAGAATCATTATAGCTTATTGCAGAATACAGTATTTACAAGATACACGTTTTTTATGGCACCCATCAGTGCCAGTCTGGTCAGCAATATTCAAGGGCAGCATTGCCCAAGCCAATATAATCCTTATTTAACTGGCAAATGCAAATTGACTTGAGTGTTTTTCTTCCCCTTACCTCCCAGCTAAGGTGCTCTATTGCAATGAGTACATATAACCATAGCCAAGCACGTGGGATGCTTGGCGTTGCCACACTCTCAAGAAAGAAGCATGCTGTTTGGGCTTTTCAGCTCTGCAGTGGAATTTGCTTACCATTACAGGGCAGGCTGATCCCCTGAGGACTCATATGTGCTCTTCGTCTTTCTGAACTGAAATTATTTCACATTTCAAAGCCTCAAAAGATAGTTGGGAATCAGAATCCTTGTTTTCAAGTCAGATACACAGATAAGTTGTAACTTCGGAGAGTTCTAAAATGTGGGTTATTTTTCTGTAGGACAGTATATAATTCACATTCAGAACCCACAAGTTTTGTATAATGATGAAGAAAGCTAAATTTCCAGTGCTCTGAATCTTCTCAATAACAGCTAGCATTATATAGAAGTTTGCCAGTAGGAAAATCTGGGGAAAAGATCAGTAGTTTTGGCCTGACACATCTGTAATCTTGATTCAGAACTTCATTTAAACATTACCAAATTAAAAGCCATATGGGAAGCATGGAAAAGTATTATCCATAAACTGTCTGAAAAAAAATAGCCTTTCATTCTGAAGAAATCTACCTAAATACCACATTTTTACATTGCATAACTTGATATTTTTATTGACTACAAAGCTGTTGTGTTGAGAAAAACATGCTGTTTTATTGATTTCCAACAACACTTCTCCATAACTAAAATCACAGCATGGCCATGTTTTATACAATACAATAAGGTTTAAAAATTCATCTGTTTGACAGAACCGAATACTAAACTACTTGAATATTTTTTTCTTTTTGCATTAGCTGATGTTAGCAGTATTTGTTGGACAGAGTTTATCTTCATATGTAAACAATATTTTAAAAAATTAGCTGAAAAAAAAAAATCCCAACTTGTGTCTACCTATCAACATAGCAGCTGAATCTCCATCCTAGTTCTTCCATAATACATTTAGAATTTCATAGCAGACAGTAGTTCAGTTTTTTCTTTTATGAGAAAGTAAATATCCCTGCCACTCACAGATGCCATGCAGCACTGAGGAACTAAGCAGTACACAAGTTGCTCATTAATCACAGTCAAGGTATTTGCTTTAGAATAGAAGCAACTGAAATAAATGTAGGAGCTTCTGATACAGAGAAGGTCATACTGTATTTGATTTGACCTTACACTCTGTAACCCTATTCAGTTTGAACCATGATCTGTTGCACATCCCCTGTGCAGATCTATCTCAGAATTAGTGACTTTCTTGCACAAAGCTCATAAGAACTTTTCCTAATTCCATAATTCTTCAAAATTTGTTTTTACTCAGACAGATGTAGAATTTTTTAAAATTATTTGTTTTTAAAAATCTATTTAATCTAATCTGAAGCTACACTGCTGCTTTGTATTAGTACTATTATATAATCATTGACTGCAGGATAAATTTAAGGTGTCTGTCCACCTTCCATTAATTCTGCATTTCTATACCTTATCTTTCACAAATATCTACTAAAACTCACTGGATTTATATTTTTGTTTTAAAAGACAGATGAAATTATGAAATGCCAAAAGGTACAGGATATAGTGCAATAAATAATATTCAATTGAATTTATAATAAAAGTAAATTATAAGAAAAATTGTTGTCTTTTTATTCTAAAAATAACAAACAAGACATTTCAGGTAAAGGAAATGGTCTCTAAAAGTCCCTGCTATTTTTTCAAAAGGTAAAGAGAATTTATAGGGTTCAAGTGTAGCCTACATTTCAATTTCAAATGTAGTCTTTTGTATGTGACTGATGTTTACTGATATGAGTAAAGATGAGGTTCTCTAGCCCACTGCTGACTAGAGTACAAAGAGACATGTTAGAACACTGCAAGTCGCAAGAGCTATGAAATATTCATCGGACACTTCAAGGGTTGTTTTAATTTTTTCCACATGAAAGTGCTTTGCTTGTTGTAGCTGATCTCCAGAGCTAGCAAAAACGTGGTTGCAAAGACCAACTCCTCCTTCTCTAATGTAGCCTTTGAAATGAATAAAATAATTTGCAATGTGTTAATTGTTAACTCATGGTATTTAATAGTGTCACAATTTTTGCATACAAGTATAGTCTTTCATGATTAGGGCATGGTGGATGACATGATAGATTTCAGATAGAATTATATCTTATTAGTAATTAATAATAGATGGGATTAGAGTTATTAAATAGACCCAAAATCACATCTTTTTCATGCATACCTAACTGTAAAATGTATATGCCAAATCATTATGAACCAGCAGCTAAGTTGGTGGAGAAAGCTGATAACTCATTTTTCAGAGCTAAAAACCAGACATTTTATTATTATTATTATTTTTCTCTCAAACAGCTTTTACAGTAGTGAAGTTGAGTGTAATTATTATTTGTTATTATTTTACTGAAAAATCTGTCAAACCAATGCAGCTGTTATGATATATATATACCACTATTTAAAACCACTGTTTTTTGGGTTTTTTTAGAGGTGATAATGCAACCTACAGGTTTAACAGACATTAAGTTATTTTCTTCATACTTATACACAGTGTGTTTAAATCTGGGGACACAGTCATCAGTGGCATTTTTCTAAATGATACAGCTATAAATCAAAAATACCTACATGGCCTGTGATAATAAAGAGATTTACAGAAGGTGTTTTACATAAGTTTAAATAACATCCTGTCAAAATGTAATGAACCAAGTTTAGTTTTTATTTGCTGAGAATAGAGTCTGTTTCAAGATTTTGGTTTTGATATTCTTATCCTACAGCATCCAAATCCATAAAGTCACCTAGGTTCATAGGAAAGTTTGTTGTCCACAGTAAAGCTTTTCATGGCTTGTGGCTAAGCTTTGAGACTTGGATGATGACCGAAGCATGACACCCTGGACAAGCAGAAGCATCTTCTTACCCTGTTGCTGGAGCAGATCATATTTGCTAATCTAGAGGTGAGTAAAGTTTGTGGTTCTCACCATGCAAGACCTCACACATTGCTGGACGTATTTGCACATGAAACTATAAATAAGAATTCTGTTTCATCTCCTCTGTTATTTTTAAAATGCCAATCATCAATTCAAATGGACAGCAGATCCTCTATAATCCATCTTTCTGGCTAAGCAATTAGTTGCCCTGAATTTAATAAAAGAATAATATTGAAAGAACTAGAAACATTATGAAGTTTACATGAGAATATTTGAGTCAAAATTGCTACCTTTGACTTACTCAAGAAGTAAAATTAATCCCAGATTAAAAACAAAATTAAAGTAACTGCAAAACCTAGACAAGAAGGAAAACATACATGAAAATAAGTCTTCCAAATCCTGATCAAATACTAAAGTATCTGTTGCATGGACTAATTTAACTTTATTGTATAAGAAACGTTCCGGGAAACACGTGAAGAAAATAGTCTGAACTCTCAAAGAAAAAATACTAAGATTCTAAGGCACAGTTGATTTTTGAGTACACTGCACCAGTATACCATACTGGGAGCTGAGAATCTGCTCCTTCTAGAATATTCAATGACCAGGATATCCAGAGTCAGACATAGTCTTGTCATCTATACTACCAGTAAAAACAACAGTAAAACTTCAGAATTTTCAAAATTTGTAGCTTTTTTTTCCTCTGGTTTTTGCATCTCACCTAACTATCACAGTCCTTGAGCAGTAACAAAGTCACTAAAAAGCAAAAACAATACATCCCATAATGCTATGCTCCCTATTAAAAACAAGATATAGTTGTTGTCATCATTGTAATTATAATGAAAGATTTGTCCTTTAAAATAAATATATCTGAATAAATTATATTATTGCATATTTTTCTTCTTAGTAGCTGCCTCTTTTTTGAGACACACCTTATGACTTCATTTGGCAATGGGCATGCAAAAACTTTTTATGCATATAAATTAAATATCAGTTGAAACAGTAACATCTGCAAAAGGGAAGATGAAAAAGAAAAAAGCTTATTTCATCAATAATATTGTAGAAAAATCCATCCAAAAGTCTAAATACTGACACACTAAAAAAATTATTCAGAATCATATCCAAACTTGAATGTCTTTAGTATACAAAATTTACTGGATTTTATTTTGAGATTTACCAAATGAATATTATTTTCAAAATCAGTAATCTGCCTATGTCCAAAGATATCATGTTTGTTATAAATTTTGCTCTTATTATTCTAAATAAAATACACTTTCTCATGGTATTATTTCAAATGCAGCAGCCTCCACACACTAAAGGAGTCTTAATGTCATTATAAAAACATTTCTCTGTCTTTCAGATTTGCTTCCTTTTCTATTTAAGGTTGTCAGGAGACCCAGATAGACTCTAATGATGTGAACACATCAGTAAAATACACCTGTAATATGCTGACAAAGTAATGAGCGAAAATGATGTTTAGGAAATGACAAGATAAAAAGATGTAGGGCTTCATACTTTTTTTAGGAGTTCTTTTATATGAGGCTTTCCTATATAGGAAGAATCTAGCTGTGGGAAGCACATTCAAGAGCATGCCGTATTCCGAAGAAGTTTAGTTGTGTGCAAACAAATTCTTCCTTTTCTTTCCTTCCAAAGACTAAGCGAAAAAGACAGTGTATGCTTTTGAATGTTTCTACAAACTGGTATGTACAGAAAGGAGAATATGCTTTTCATGTCATTTTTCAAGAATTGTCTTGTTTATGTCTTTATTTCACCTCTTCCTGTATTTTCTTATTCAAGTTTGGGTTGTACATGGACCAGTAATAGCAACTTTTCCTGTTTGTTCACGTTGTATTTCCTGACAACCTTTTTTACTGTTGTATAGTTTTTGGAGTCCTGTTCTTTCATGTTTCTACACAGTTGTATTTTTAGTAGGAGTGAGAGGCAAGTCTATCAAGTTTGTAAAATTTTTTTTCTGTACTGAAGCATAGCTACTTGTGAACTGAGTTGAAACATTTTCTTATTAAATCTCCTTAAACAAGAGAAAATTAAGATGATATTTTTGGTTGGATTCTGTCTGAGTAAAAGGATATCAGGAGTATTTTGTATCTTAAAGCATAATCAGACACACTTTTATATCCTCTGGGGTTTTTTTTTGAGTTGCAGTTCTGTTATCCATTGTCCATTTCAACAGCTGGAATATTCAGTACAGCAGTCCTGTTTCAATCCTCAGTCTCTTGTTTTATTTTGCAGTTTTCTTAAAGAGCTTAAATTCACATTTACCCAGAATCACATGAAGTGGGTGAAGCTCCTCTTTTGTAAATCAGTTTTTCAAAAGACTTATGACTGGCATGAGCAAACTGCCTTTGCAAAGCATTTCTAAGTATAATAGTACTTTTCTTGACAAATAAAGCACAACGTCAGCATTACTAAATGCAATGTCCATTACTTTCAATTAACTTTTCTTTGGGACTCCCTGGAGATCCCACCCATGTTCAGTCATGAGTTTTCTTTATTCTGTATGACTCCACATGCAGACAGCCTTCCTTCACTTTAAGCTATTGTGCCTCAGTCTCTATTCTTTTACAACCTTCCTTTTTCCTGTCAATCTCAGCAAATGGCAGCCAGACTACAATACCAAACCAGTACCCTTTCAGCTATCCAATTCTCCCTGTGGGTCAAGTTCTAGCACTCTAACTCTCAAATTCATTTTGTCAATCAAGGTCTCATATGAAGAATTTTTCCCCACAGCTTTTATAAACAGAGTATTTTAGCACAATTTTGTTGTTCATTGCCCAGATTCTGTTAATATTTCATCTTTATTTTTATTTTTCTGTGTCCTATTCTCTACAACTGGCAAATTTTACTCAGTCAGGTCTATTAAAAGTTTTCCTATAAAGATCATCCTCTGAAACCACCTCTTTGACCACATCTCTCACTGAATCCTCCTCTATTACCTTTTATGTCAACCATAAACAGCTTATCTTTACTTTTAAGGTATTTCTATTATTTATGACTTATTCCCCCTCTATCATCTTCACTATTGAGATGTTCTGTCCAACCTCCACATCCCACTTGCTTGTAATGAAAAATAACAAATCACCAGGACCAGATGGTATTCACCCAAGAGCTTTAAGGGAACTCAAGGATGAAATAGCCAAGCTACTAACTGCAACATGTAATCTCTCATTTAAAACTGTTGGTGTCATAGGAATAGATGGTGGTCAGCATGCTAAAAAAATTTTAGAGAAGTCATAAGGAAGATTTTGGGAATTACACACCAGGAAGCCTGATGTGCATATCAGACAGAATAATAGCAATTATTCTGAAGATTAATTATAAGCTACATGACTAACTATGATGTGTAGAAGAAGCATCAATGTGGCTTCTGCAAAGGCATATAAAGAGGCACTAATATATTTCAGTTTCTTAAAAGAGGCACTGAGAACAGAGACAAGATAGATCAGTTAATATTCAAAAGACATTTTATAAAATCACTCATTAATGTCTGATAAAGAAACTAAGATACTGTTGGAATAAAAATAAGTAATCTCCTATATACATGTATCAAAATAAAAGATAGAAAATAAAAAGTGGGAAGTAGATAACAACTGGAAATCCACAGGAGTCTGTACTGCTGTGTATTTGCAAGTAATTTGGAAAAGACAGCAATGACACTATGCATTACAGGCTTGTAGGGATAAGGGCTACTAATTAAAGAGCTGGATGAAAGTCTGAATAATAGGGCAAAATGGCTAATGAAAGTCAGTTCAGATAAATGTAGGGTAATGTGCACAGGACAGAAAGTCCAAATCTTATGAAACAGGTTTGGAATTTGATTATTAATGCTGAGAAGAAGCCTTGACTTTATTAAAGCTGTTTTTTGAAAATGTTGATTTGATACTTAGTCTTCATTAAAAGTGCAACTATAATGTCAGAAGTCACATTAAGAAAATATGCAGAGAAGAAATTAAAATTATTTTTATGCCTCTCTTTAAATATTTGTTGCACTAGTCACTCTGAGTGCTGTCCATAGTTCTAGTTTCCCCATAATGAAAGAGGTATGGTAGAACTGGAAAACGATACAGAAAATAATAGAGACAGTCAAAGCTACACACGAAGTGTTTTTTTATATAAGGACCATTCTGCTATGGAAAATGACTGCAAAATCTGGCAAGGTCTTATAGGAAATGTCTCTTCCAGTACAAGAATGATGCACAATAAATGATATCTGCATGGTCAAAGCTCTCTCAAAGAGGTACTTCATCTAGTAGGCAATCTGTGGAAACATTGGGAAGTTCAAAATGTGCAGGTGTTCAGATAGTCATTATGCTTGTTCAAGGAAGAAAAATGATTCAGGGTATACCCAGGTAAGTTCTATCTTGGAAAATTCCATCCCAGAGTCTGGGAGAGGACTCATGGGAAATTAATACTGCATCTGCTCTGTTCTTATAGGCATCTTATTAATAACAAAGATGGGATATCTGGCTCAGTATGATCATTCCTGCATTATTAGGTGTTCAGGAAAGTTCTTCTTCCATCATCCTATTCATTAATCTGGGGAGGACTTGCCTAAGAATGCTGATTAAGGACATTTCAGGATCTTTCCCTGAATCTATGCTTTTCCAGAAGCCCTACAAAAGAACCTGACAGACAATCAGTTATTGTGCAGACCTTTGTCAATTCTGATGACCTGCTTCTTTGTCTTCTACTAACTTGTCTATCATAGAATCATAGAATAGTTTCAGCTGTAAAAGATCTTCAAGATCATCAAGCCCAACCTTAGTCCTAGCCCTATCAAAAAATGCTAAACCATGTCCCTAAGCAAAACATCTAACCACCTTTTAAAAACCTCCAGGGATGGTGACTCCACCGCCTCCCTGGGCACGCCATTCCAATGCCTGACAACCCTTTCTGTAAACAAATACTTCCCAATATCCAGCCTGAACATCCCCTGGTTCAACTTCAGGTCATTTCCTGTTGTTCTATTGCTTGTCACCAGGGAGAACAGACCAACTCCTGCCTTGCTACATCTTCCCTTTAGGTAGTTGTAGAGGGCAATAAGGTCTCCGCTCAGCCTTCTTTTCTCAAGGCTAAACAGCCCTAGATTCTTCAGCCTTTCCTCTTAAGACACATGCTCCCAACCCTTTACTAGCTTTGTATGCCACCTCTGTACCCTCTCCAGCACCTCAACATCCTTCTTGTAGAAAGAGGCCCAAAACTGGACGCAGTATTCGAGGTGAGGCCTCACCGAAGCAAAGTACGGAGGAATGATCACCTCCCTGCTCCTGCTGACCACACTATCCCTGATCCAGGCCAGGATGCCATTGGCCTTCTTGGCCACCTGAGCACTCTGTTGGCTCCTGTTCAGTTGGCTGTCAATCAACACCCCCAGGTCCTTCTGTGCCTGGCAGCTCTCCAGGCTCCTCCCCAAGCCTGGAGCGCTGCTGGGGGTTGTTGTGGCCCAAGTGCAGGACCCGGCATTTGGCCTTATTGAAACTCATGAAATTGGCCTTGGCCCAGTGATCCAGCCTATCTAGATCCCTTTGTAGAGCTTCCCTACCCTCAAGCAGATTGACATTTCCACCTAGCTTGGTGTCATCTGTAGATTTACCAAGGGTGCACTCTATCCCCTCATAGAAATCATTGATGAAGATGTTAAACAGGAGTGGCCCTAGTAATGAACCCTGAGGGACACCACTCATAACTGGCAGCCAGCTGGATTTAACTCCATTGACCACAACTCCTTGAACTCATCCATCTAACCAGGTTTTCACCCTGGGAAGTGTATGCCCATCCAGGCCAAGAGCAGTCAATTTCTTTAATAGAACACTGTGGATAACAATGTCAAATGCCTTGCTAAAGTCAAGATAGACAACATCCACAGCCTTACCTTCATCCAACAAGGGGGTCACCTTGTCGTAGTAGGAGATCAGGTTTGTTAAACAGAGCCTGCCCTTCATAAACCCATGCTGACTGGGCCTGATCACCTGGCTGTCCTGCATGTGCTGCATAATAGAACCCAGGATGATCTGCTCCATGAGTTTCCCAGGTACTGAAGTCAAACTGACAGGCCTGTAGTTCCCTGGACCAACCTTACAGCCCTTCTTATATTTGGGTGTTCTACTGTCTGACCTCCAATCTGCTGGTACCTCTTCAGTCAGCCAGGACTGCCTAAACATGATGGACAGTGGCCTGGTAAGCACCCCTGCCAGTTCTCTCAACACTCTAGGATGTAACCCATCCAGCCCCATGGGTTTATTCACATTGATGTTGAGCAGCAGCTCATGGACCAGCTTCTCCTGAATTGTAGGAGGGGCATTGTGTTCCTGGCCCCTGTCTCTTGGCTTGGGGTAGTGACTTTCCCTGGTGCAAGTGTTAAAATTATGAAAATAGTGGTAATACACGTGACAAAGAATATCAGAAATTTATTTTTAAATATGTAAAGTATGTGTAAATTATTTCAGTTTGTGATTTGCAGCTGTGTGGAATTTGCAGTTTCAAAACATGTAATTAACATCTATTACGGAAAAAACACCAAAACTT
Organism: Todiramphus chloris collaris; assembly: GCA_025345505.1. NCBI lineage: Eukaryota > Metazoa > Chordata > Aves > Coraciiformes > Alcedinidae > Todiramphus > Todiramphus chloris. Next base: position 25,049,552 of record JANVCC010010406.1, on the reverse strand, counting down.
TCTCCAGTCAGAGGTGTTTATGTATTTTGTTCTTTGCCAGCTTTAGATACAAGAAGTTTAAGCAAGAAGAAATTTGAAATTTGAATACAAAGAACTAAAAATACAATTTTTGTTGAATGGTATTTGTGAATCAAAGCAGATGTGGTTACTTTCATATTGCTTGCTTCATTAAGTCCAAAGATATCTAAAAATGAGTGGAAAATGTATCTTCAGGCTAACTCCAGACCACTCACATACATCTCTACTCAAACAGAGAGGCTGTTATTGATAACTCCACTACAAACCTGTCGTTGTTTACAATGCTAAGCTATCACAATTTGGATAGTGTACATACACGCATTTTGTTGGTTTTATGTGGCACCCTGAAGGGTACCTAATGGAATAAAATATGCCAAAAAAGCCTGGGTCACTTTTTTCAACAAAAATTAGATTATTAAGGTGAAAGGCTTCTTTAACAACCAAACATTTATTCAGCTCCCAATTACTCATCTCAGAACTTGCTATATGCATAAGAATAGCAGAGAAAAATGCTGCTCTAGATGTTGCTTCTTTCAGATTCTATTAAAACTGTAATAGCCTGCTTCCATTATACATTTTCCTGTATATTTCAATCAACATGTCACTTAGCTGCTGCTCCTGAAGTGCACTTAATATTTTCATTAAAATCAATAAAGCCGAGAAATGACAAGGGTGCAGGTGGATGCAAGCAATTAAACTTCTCCTATATGTATTGTTAACTAGCAGTTGGAAAAAGAATCTTCATTCAACACCTGTCCCTTTCCTTTTGAATGGCAGCTAACAGAAATCCACTTAGCCAGCTTTTGTCTGCTTATTTTGCTGACAGATGATGTGAAGAAGTAGGCAGTTATAGGGCCAGTAATTCAGAATTAATTTTCCCTTCAAAAGAGTGATGTGGACCACTGAGTGCAGTAATGGTACCTGCTCAGAATGCAGGGGGTAAACAAGATAATTTGAGATGATGGGACAGAAATAAAAGCTCTTTAAAGGTTTGCTCCTCACATGGCTCTCAAAGGCACACTCACTAGCACTTTTTATCCGCCTCAAATGAAAGTCAGAAGAGTTAATCATTGAAGCATTAGCCTGATGTACTTTTGTGTGTGGTAAGACTGAAAAGGAAGCAAATAAAATAAGACACTAAGGATCGTGCCCCAGCCTGATATTAAAAATATATGATAGTGAAAGACAGCACCTAAGGCACACAGTAATTGTTTATCCCTCATATTTTCAGAACATGCTGCAAATTAAAGGGAGCTGTACATGGGCAGCATATTTGCATTAAATGGAAGTCATTATATCTTCAATCATCCAGCAACATTTTTTTATCCTGTTACCTCTGCAGTATTAACCAGAAGAAAAAAACAGTATGGAAAGCACCATTGCCTACAGAGGAGCCAAATGTGGTGATTCGTTCTCTAAGCATGCACAGGTTTATGTGGAAACTGGAAGCCATAGGTCTGCACTTAGTACTCCAGATGTACTGTTAAGGTTGCCCACACACATACAGGCACAAAGAACCACGACAGGATCTAAAAACCTTTGAGCAAATTGAACATAAGGGTAGATATCCCTGGTTACTTCCTCTCTCTGTAATTTAAGTAGATACACAGGCATGAACAATTCAAGATGACTGTCAAAAAGACAGTGAACCTTCCCAGCAACTACTGTCACCACAAAAGGAGCTAAATTTGAGGTCTTTCTTTTTAAAGGTCTTCAAAGTGGTGTAGACAGATACTGGTCCACAAACCTGGAACTAGATAGCTCTGTTGATCTCTGGCTCTCTAACTCCTGGTTGTGGTTCAAGAAGAAGTTAATGGGACTGTTCATGGGACAGCTGCCAGGTCAGGCTGTTATTTGTAGTCTGATGCCTCATAACATTTATTTCATCTCTCTCTGTCATTCAATCCCACTCTGTCACCCAACCTCAGTATTCCTAGTTGTCTGTTTCTGCTCTCTATCAGGCTACTCTGCACTCTCAAAGATACAGCCTGCAAAATATGTGGAGGTATTTAGTACCTAAGTAATATTTGCTGTGACTATAAAGAAAGGGAGTGGTCTAATCTTCAATATAGTCCATGATTCAGTCTTGTTCATCTTAGATACAAGGGATTTATGGAACTCAGACTCTTGTATCAAAATGTTAAAGAGCAGCCCAGGATGAGGTTCCTCAAAAAAACCAACTGCTTTTGTGTCTCTCATGCAGTTAAGCCTTTCCAGGGAAGACCTCCAGCTCTTCAGGTTTGCAGCAAAATGTAGTTTTGTCAAGTTGGCTGGAAAGTTCACATATATAAGGACCAGGTCAAGCTCATGTCCAAGCTTCTCTTTCCTGCTGTGCTTCCTGTGCACTCTGAAGGTCAGGTGTGCCTAGAATGAGCAGTCAGCAGGCACCAACAGTGGCTCCCCAGGATTGTAGCAGGGCTGTACCTCATCACCAGATAAGCTGAGCAGCTGGTTGATGTAGCTTTTATTTGAAGTCCATACAAGTCACAAGAAATTTGTGCTGAATTGTTTCTCTTTTCTTTACTTCTTCCTATAGTCATGGTATCCTCTTTTGTTATGTCAGATCTTATACTAGAACCCAGTCCTCCAAAGATTTGTACACTGTTTTCTGTAAAGCTTATAAGGCGTTGTCCAGGGAGTTGTACAAGCACATAATTTTAAAGATGTACAAATATCTGAGAAAGATCAGAGCTTTCGTTTGCAAGTCCCTTGGTATGCAGCTCACATGTTTTGTTTATTTGAGGAAAACTTCAGTACATTCTAAGATTTGCTAAAATATTAATGTTCTTACAACTGACATTAACAGAATAACTACTATCCCTTCTCATGTTTTCCTGGAAAAAGATAGGCCTTACACATTGTTTATTTGAAAAATATCATGTTAAGTTCTTCTCAAGGGCAGCTTACTTATACTGTGTGATGGCCTAGGCTATCTCCAGCTACAGTGTTCCATGTAACACACATTTACTCATCATTCATTCTATTAGCTGCGATTCATTCTTGTTAGAGAGTAGCATAGGGAAAAGGGAGCTGGGAGTTCTGGTGGACAGCAGGATGACCATGAGCCAGCAATGCACCCTCATGGCCAACGAGGCCAATGGCATCCTGAGGTGTATTAGAAGAGGTGTGGCTAGTAGGTTGAGAGAGGTTCTCCTCCCCCTCTACTCTGCCCTAGTGAGACCACATCTGGAATATTGTGTTCAGTTCAAGAAAGACAGGGAACTGCTTGAGATAGTCCAGCGCAGAGCCACAAAGATGATTAAAGGAGTGGAGCATCTCCCTTAGGATGAAAGGCTGAGGGAGCTGGGTCTCTTTAGCTTGGCGGAGACCTCATTAATGTTTATAAATACATAAATGGAAAGTGTCAGGAGGATGGAGCCAGACTTTTCTCTGTTATGTCCAACGATAGGACAAGGGGCAATGAGTGTAAACTGGAGTGTAAGAGATTCTGCAGAAACCTAAGAAAAAACTTATTCACTGTAAGGGTGACAGAGCACTGGAACAGGCTGCCCAGATGTGTTGTAGATTCTCCCTCTCTGGAGACATTCAAAACCTACCTGGACACATTCCTATGTGACCTGCTCTAGGTGGTCCTGCTTCCACAGAGGGGGTTGGACTAGATGGTCTTTTGAGATCCCTTCCAACCCTTTACATTCTGTGATTCTGTGATTCATATGGGGTTTATGTCAGATTTATATTGACAAGATAGAGATCAGAATCTGGACCAGTCTGTGAATGAGGGTCAGGTGATATGGCATTGCTATGGTAATGGTTTATTCCTTTTGAGTAGCAAGATAACTACCAGATAAATCCTATATCTTCTGACATCAAATTAAATCTGTTTCTGTCATGTTCCTCACTGACTTGTTGAACTTAAAAGAAGAAATGCTTATTCTGCAAAATAGATTTACTTTATTAAATCTGGTCTTACTGTTGTGTCAGGTAATGCTCATCTTACAATTGTGTACAGTTTTGTTCGTGTGCTTTTGAAAAGAAGGCTATATGTATAGATTTTTAGCATGACCCCAAAGTAAATTTGGATCTCACAAGTATCAGATGTTTATTGGCTATTTGTTTTTAAGTTGCTGCTAACACTAAGTCCATGAATTTTGTTTATCACCATAGCCATGAGGCTGTCTTCCTGAGTGGTTAAGTGGAGAGAATTGATGTACACTGAGCTACAATCTGACATCAGACCTTAATTATACCTTTAGAGACAGAAAGAATGAGAAGTAAAAGGTAATTTTATTGAACATCTGATCCAGCAATAATCAAAACAAAAATGCATTTTTTTATTTGTGTATGACTATGTAAGAGTCTGGCTGGTACAAAAGAGAGGGCAGTAAAAAACTGTTTACATTTACAAACCAAGCATGAAGTTGTATTTGTGAACATAGGACATTTTCTTATACTCCTTTTATTACTTCTAGACAAATCTGGAGTTTCTTAACATGTAGATCAACTGATCGAAAGTCTTCCTATTTCAGTCTCGCAAGCAGAGTTGAGGAGTGGCTTCTCCACAAAAGTGTTCAAACTACAAAATCTAGTACAAGGTTCAAAGAAAACTATAAACACACCTGTATACTGCCTCCATTTACTTGCTGCGCATGGCATGTCTGTTGTTAGTGCCTGGTTTCCCCAGATAAGTTATTCATTTTGTACAGTTGCTCTGCAGCAGTGAGCATTTTTTTGTAAATTTACCCTGGTGCCCATAGTTCTGCAGCAGTGACTTCCCAACATAGAGACATCCCTCTGTTCTGAACTTTGACAACAGGTGTAGAATCATACTTTCAATTGCACATGAAAAAATATGATCTGTAATATGTAACAGACATTTGGTTCTTGTTCTTCTGAAGCCTGTTATGACAACAATTTTTAATATACTTTTCTACTCCTGTGTTATTTTTAATAATTCCTCCCAGTAAAATTTACCTTTTTTTAACTTTAGTTCTTGTTTTCACTATTCTCTGCTCATAATTCACGAAACTGTTATGTTTGTCATCATAACAAGAGTTTTGATAAAAGTTTTTGCTAATGAAGGATAGTTATATTTAAAAAGTACTATTTCATTAATTTATATTTTTTTCACTGAAATGTTTGTTCTGTGTTTCTTATTCTCCTCAAAACAGCAACTTTTAAAATGTAAAGGTAAAAAAATAGAATTGTCCACATAAAAAATTTGTGTTGATGTTCAGGGAAGAAAGTTTCTCCTACTATGAATAAAGAAATGTTCTATTTTGAATAAAAAACCATCCAGTGTGGATAATGAGTAGAATTAGAGCTAATTCTCAGGAGTATGGCAAATCATATTAAGCAAAATTGACTTTATAGCATTTTTTGCTAAAGACAACAATTGTGAAAATCTGATGACTGTTCTATTTCAGAAAGACAATATACATGTATACATGCCAAAACAGATCAGAACATGCCAAGAAGTGATGTACAGTCTAAATATGTTCATCAAAATCACTTATTTCCTTCTAAGGAAATGCATCTCCAAGATTCTCAGGTGACACTTCATGCCATACATTGTCTTGTTCTGTCTCGTGATCAAAAATATACCAACCTTTCCAAACACTAGTTCTACTATTTATATGCATAAGTGTTTTTTTATTAGAACTATTATTTCAAATACCAGGAAAATGCCCACTAAATAAACCATTCATCTTTTATTTCTACTGATAATACTAGTGATTTCTCCTACTGCTGATTATTCTGCATTCAGAAGACAACATTCACACTTTTCAGTTTACCACTAACTCATTACAGTGGAGTGGTAGGATCATTGCAATTGCCAGCAGCATTACTTGTGAACACACACCAAACAGCTGAGAAATAAGAAACATGTCTGTGCAAGAGGAAATAATGTAAATAATGAAATTAAGGAGTCTATGATTTTCTAAGCATTATAATAGCAGATACAACATCAACTCTCTGCTTCTACAGTTCTCAATGCACTACTGAATTTCAAGGACAGCTTCTGAATTTTGAAAATAGGATACTGGTTATATACACCTACCTGGATGAGCATGGATGAGCATGGATATTTTTGCTAGTTGCTCTTCTAAACAGCATCCTATTTACTCATATAATATTTATTTGTCTATGCAGGAAATAGTAGTGTCAGACAACATGACTTAGGGAAATGACCACAGATAGTGACTTGGGGGGTTCAGGTTGAGCACCAGGAAAAAACTTTTCACTTATAAGGCAGCAGAACACAGGCAGAATCCACCTGCAGAGACCAGAGAATCAAAGAGACTTTCCACACTCATCTAGACACCATGACTGCCCTGGTCTAGTTCTGCTGACAATACTCCAGGCAGCAGTTTGGGCTGAAGGCCTCTTAGGTCTTTTCCAACCATCATTTCTGTGATTCTGGGAAAAAATGATATCATGAAGAAAAGCACACAATGATTTTAGTGTTATACTTTATCAGTATTTTCCTTCTCATCTTTAAAATACTTAACCTGAAGAAAAAGCTAAAAGAAATACTAATATAAATAAATAAATAAATAAACAGATAGAGAAAAAAAAAAAAAAAATAAGAGAAATGGCTACTATTACCTACAATACCCATTAATGTGTAAAGGACGAAAAACATTTCCTAGCACATAGGTCTGAGGAGTGTGGGCAAGCTAAAAGAAAAAAGCCTAAGTAGAAAATAGCTGAAGCTACAGGAAAATACAGTTTTAAAAGGTGTAATAAAGCATATATAGACTAGAATTTCTGGTCTATAGGTAAAACCATTGCTCTGTTTGGTTAAAATAGTGATCTCCAGTGGGCAATAATACTATATAATGGTCCCTTTCTCAACCCAGAAGGCAATTACTTCTTTCCCACTGTAAACCTCAAAAAGAGTAATATGTGCATATATATTCCTATTTATAGATCAGAATTAATTTGCAACAGTACAACAGATCATACAGCTTTGGAAAAAACAGATATAAACAAATGAATGGATATAAATAACAGAGCTACACAACATTACCCTTGATATCTTTCCTGAAAGAAGAAAATCACACTATAACACACTCTTTTCTTCATGCCCAAACCAAGGAAAATGCAAAAATCACTTTAGTTTTCTGTCCAGACACCCTTCTCATGCCCTTGTAAAAAAAAATTGCAGTGTGCTAGCAACATTACAAAATTATTTTGTCATCCAAAAGCATTTGGAAAAGTTGACAGGAGATCTTTTTAAAAGTCTTCTTTAATGTTTTAAAGTGCTTTAGCTTCTGTCTTCACCATTTTTACTTTGCAACACTCACATTCCCTCTCATCAGACAGTTTTCTTATTTACTGGAAAAATCAGGGCTGATCATATGAGTACCATTTCAGACAACACTGGGGCATCTGGCTTTAAAAGCCCTGTCCATTGGTCTAATTTTCTCAACAGAGTCAAAGCTTCTCTCTGCTTTAAGTTCTGTGGACTTCTAACATGTTGCATATGTAGGATCAAGAAACTCCTCTATTTTTTTCATTTCCTGGAAATCTCCCAGTAGGTTAAATCACACATCCATGGTTGAGAGATGCTCAGAGAAAGTGAGATTCACATCAGATTGTGCAAAAAAATCTCAATGCACCAAGGAGAGAGGGGGAAAAAAAAGCGCAACACATACACAGTAGATAATGCTTCACCTAAGTGAGCTGATGATGAAACACCCAAAAAGCAAGGTAGTGCTGAATATTTCTTAGAATGTTTTATGAATACCCAGCCTGCCCAAGTAGGTGTGGAAGAAGCTAGGTGTCCAAAACAAGCCACCTACTCTCTAAAAGTCCAGAAAAGTTGAAAAGATAATAGCTCTTCCAATCAAACCCCACATGCAAGTCAGCCACAACACCACTGTGTTTATTGTAAATGGAATTTCTTCTTGACATTATCTGACACTTTACACTCCATGTACATTTATACTTCCCAGATTTCATAGTAACAGACAAGCCATCAAAAGTCACTCTGGCACCTGTCTTTAAATTTGTGCCATGTGTAGAGTGCATGATTCTGAATGTGCTCCTCAAGTGATTAGAGAGGCTTCTCTCTCCTGCAACAGAACTCACATTCCTGTCGAATCTCTCAAGTGTCCCATGACCATTCCTTCCCTACCCCATAGGAACTTCATGACAGGTAGGACACCCATCCTGTGCAATCCTCCGTGTAGAGCCATATCACACTCTGACTTATCAAGGTTCACCACTCACCCTTACTGTTCATGACATGGAGGGGATGAAGCCAGTTTTTTAATCATCAGTGATTAAATCAGCAAATTTTAATCTGCAGTGAATGTACTTTGAGCTTTACTCAGTATATGGTCCTTTCTTGGTATTGTTAATGCCTCTCCCCAAACAAAACAGAAGGTTACCAAAATGAAAATGTGTTACGGTTTTGGTTCTATATTAGCAAGGTTTTTCACCCTACAAATAAACATACAAATAAATATATCTGGCTTTCTAGCAAGATGCCTTCCAAGGTTTGTTTAATTCCATTAGACAGTGTGAAGTGGTGCATTCTAGATGTACAGAATGGTAAACAGAATGGGAAGTGTTTCAGAGCATGCTGCAGATGGGGTAGGAAAATCAATAGTTTGTGAGGGAAAGCTTCCAGCAATATAGACTGTTTGAACTACTTACCATTATGTCAAATTCACTTTAGCATCAGCAAACTGACACACCGTAAGATGAATATTGAGGGAAACGCTATTTCTACTGTTTGCATTTAAAAGCTTACAGTTGTATGGATTTTTATAATCAACTAAGTCTTTATAATTCAATAACAAGGGTTTTGTTTAGCCCCTAAACAGTTAATGGACCAAGCATTCTTTTTCCATTTTGAGGCAGGCAGAATCCCAGTAAAATATTTATGCATGAAGTTTTCTTTCCTCTGTTCACTCCTATATGTATTGTTTATAATTTTTAGAACACCCTCTCTTCTGTGAAAATCATTTTTGTCAAGAAACCCAAAGAAACCTGAAAGGAAAGTGTCATCTGAAACTAAACAAACATTCCTCACCTTGAAAAAAAACCTGGCTGTTGGTTTCCTTGAGGAAAATACAATTTCATCTTAAAAAGATATATGCAATATGTGCTTAAAGTTAAACATGCAGATAGTGCTGAACAGAGATGGAATTAAGTATCCATTTTAAGTACTCTATTGTAATAAAGTCTTGAAATAAGCATGTAATTGATTTCACTTTGAAAGACAAGTATCATGGTTTCCATCAACTGTTCTACCAAAAGTAAGACCACAGTCTTTCATAAGGTTCATAACTGCCCTTCATTTGCTCAGAACTGAGGAGTTCATTGCATATTGTGGTTCACACACGTTTGCATAAAAAAGTGGTTGTTGTAGTTAACCTAACAACCAAGATTCTAGTTTAGTTTACTGTGGCCTCCCAAGACATTGTTTATTACCTGCTTTGTGTAGGAAGATAGAAATATGAGACAGAGGAGGAAAAACAAAATTGACGTTATTGGAACTTAAATGAAAAAGGGACAGCCCTGCATTTTAAATAATATGTTTACCTACTAGAATATCTTCAAACTTTTCTTAAGCTCCTTTTATAAGATTCCTAATAAAAGCTCATGTTTGCCCACACACTGAGGGAAAAGAAGCCTGTAACTGCCTTAAGGGCCTTGGTTCTGCACTGTTAATATTTCATCCAATATTTCTCAACTGGCTGATAGGCAGAGCCAAACAGATCATGTTCCATGGGTACCTGGGACTTTAGACCTAACTTGTTGCCTCTTACACTCTTTACATAATGTTAACTGCCATTTCAATCTGGATCATTAGGACTTTTGTTGACCTTTTCTTATCTGCAAGAAATCTTTAACACCTCCAGATGCAAAGCTTGCCTTGATGGCCTTCTGCTTGTGGTGCAGTTTCATCAAGGGAGCCAGCATGGTGATATAGATATACAGACTCCTTTCATTAAGTCTTATTAGTAGATGGTCACTGAATTCATTAGTGTGGGACTCATGGCTGTCACAAAGCCAGTTTCAGTAAACAGAAGAAAGAGAAAAGGAATTTTATATTAGGTCAACAGGTTTGGAAGTGTAAAGACTGTGCCTTGCTTTTCAGTCCTTTCAGAGGCTGTTTACAGGACAGAGATGAGAACATGAATGCAAACCACAGAATAAGAGTAACATCATATCTAACAAATTATAAACATGCTTTAGTGACTATCATGTTGCCATAAGCAGTATCTTAGGAAAACAGCAAAGGAACACTAGTTCAGAGAGCAATTCCTTTGCTTACACTTCTATTACGAAGGCAATGTATAGTGAGCTCATACATGCAAGCTCAACAGAAGTCCCTTATAAACCAGTATCTTCAGACCACCTACAGTGCCAGGATGAAGTTGCCAGTAAATGGTTTTGAGCAGCCTCTGCTAGACTTGGACATTATTTTGAGCACTTTTTAAAAGCCTATTTTTAGAAAAGTCAAGCATTGAATGCTCCAAGATTAAAATGAAACAGAACAGGCTTTGAAAACTTCTGTTTTGTTTTGTTTTGTTTTGTTTTTTATTATTAACTGTATTCCCCTCAAGTCAAGGCAGCTTCAAACACTCTGCTGGTAAGATGCACAGCACTGGTCATGAAGCTTCTGATTTGCTGCAATCTGCTGCAGGTTTTACAAACAGACTGATTCTCTCAAAAATAAATAAAATAAACAAATAAAAAAAAAAAAAGAGAATATGCAAACATTTCAGTAACAAATAAAATTAGCATTCTAAGTATCCCTCAGCTTAGTATAAGTCTCCATTTTACCACAAAAATCTAATGATACTATTGTTTAATTGCAAATTGCAACCTGCCATTTTGCTAACAGGAAGATATCTTAGGAGGTTATGGGACAAAAACTATAGTTTTCTAGTTATTTATATTACCTAAGTATTTTCTTCAGATTATATGTATTGTATGTACACATTACTACTCTATCTGCAAAAGTTATTGCATTTTGTCTACACTGTACCTGAGCACCTTCCAGGAAAGTGTTAATTGCCGCTAACTTATACACTTATTATGTTATATTTTATTCTGATTGTACTCAATTTTATTAAATACTTTTACACTACCATGTGTTTATGCTAATAAAGATTAGTAGGAAAAGGTATACTGTGCACCAGAAACAAAATGTAATGTTGCTCATTAATTTCTCTGGAGACTCAAACCTCAGATCAGATCTCCAGGTTGCTCCTGCAGCAATGAGGGTGATAGAGATGGACAGTTCTGCTGTGTTTGAGAAGAAAAACTGTGGAACATCATCACTGTTCCAGACATAGCAACAAGATTTTCTTATTGATCCTAAAGTGCAGGTCTTACTGTAACAAGGAATTATTTAATCCAAGAGATCCTTCTTGATGGGGTGAGTATACACATTGAAGTTCTTGCAGCTGTTATTCATCTGAGGACATGACTACTGATAAGTTCCCCAAATGCTAGGATCCAGGTGTTGAACAGAACTGGAAAAAAATTAATTTATGTATTTTAGAACCCTGAAGCTAGTAGTGTGATAGCAGGAGTTTCCCTTGTTCTGCATCACTGTCAGCAGAGTTGCTCTTACAATAAAATTCTGGGCTGTTCAGAGGTTTGTACTATGGTGTCAATAGTTGAACTGAAGCAGCATGGAGAACACAACACGATCATCATTATAACAGGAAGCTCTCCAGACTACTATAGTTTTTTTGCATCAATGTCTAGCATTCCAAAGCAGTCTCCATATCCCTGTATAGGAAACCACATTCATTCTGTCTATAATGAATGTGATAACATCTCATACCTTGACACTGCGCATTACCAAACTTGATCTGTGAGCATCCTAGGATTTGAGGACGTTCAGAAGCCAAAACCTGATACTAGAGTATGTTCACCTCTTTATCAAGGTTGCTTTTCTTGCCACTATTCCAAGGGTAAAAGCTGTTTTCCCAGCCATGAACCCAGAAAGGGGTTACTCCCTATAATAGTTGACTTCAGATTTCTGAAATGACTGTGATACACTCTGAAAGAGTTATGTTAGATTTATTCCACATAATAACAACCAGAAGAAACAATTTTTGCTACAATAGTCTTACTGTATGTTTTAAGATCCTTTGGTTTACATTTAACTTATTGAATTATGCTAAGAAATAACAGTAGTGTTGCTGTGTGCTGTTTTCCTTCCCAATGTTCAGGTATGAAGCACCTAAAACACTATCCTGTGTGCTTGTTGGGAACCTGCCTGTGTGTTAAGTGTGTATGTCCACTGAAACAGACTAGATATGTGACTACACATCAATCAAAGCAGCATCAATGGTTCTTGCAAACCCCGGAGCAAATAGTGTGACTTCAGATTGTGTGCCTTCAAAAATTCTATGGGTACCAGAGCAACATCGAAAGCTCATTAGCATTCACATCATTCACAGCCTCATTATCTCACCCAGATGTTTCTATGACTGTCCCTTTAAAGAATTCCTGTCTAAATTTTATTTACATTTGTTCAGCAATATTGATGCTTAATGAATAAATGCAGTATGCTGTCAGTACTGGAGACTAATTACATCTATGTATGAGCCTGAGAATCTGATTGAAATTTCTACAGTAACGGAACTGGGTTTAAATAAACACTTTAGTGTAGTGCTTTAATTACACTTTAGTTTGTAATATAATTTTTGGCTGTTTAAACTATGATTTAGTCTGAGCCAATTACAAATTATTTTCTACTCAGTAATTAATAATAACAAAAATGTAATTAGACAGCTGCTCTGGATCAGGGTGGTAGTTTGTGTTAGCTGATTCTTGATACACTGGCAGATAGATGAGCTTTTTTCGGGATCAGGACATGCTGCACCCTTCTGTGCTTCATTTTCAGTCAGAGGACCTGTTATGGCTGGGAATACTCCAAAATGTTTTTGAGGACTAAAGGTTGTCCTTTGCAGTGGAAACTTCTTGTATTTCTGCCACTTCTGAAGGTGGGTCATTCTACCTGTGGCTTATAATGATAACACATGTTCTTTTCTCTTGCTCAACAGAAAAAAAGCTCACTTCAGGTTTTCTACATGTTATGTGATTGTATCATCACAAGGTACCCTAGCTCATGGTGAGAAATGGGTAACATCAGTAGCTTTTTATCCATCACCCACCTAAAAACTACACACACTGCAATACAGTAAATGTAAGTTAGGGATGACATATTTCAGCATCTCAGTAAATGCTCCGTGCTCTAGAAGCATTTGGTGACAAAACACCCTCTCTGATATCAGTATCCTTTCTTACCCCAAATACTGCAGACACAGCAAATAGGATCAGTCATGTAACACTTTAAACACTGCTGTACTCTTGCTGGTTTGCAATCTTCTTCCTGATTAATTATATTCAACTGGCAGTATAAGATAAACAGTGACTCTTCGGACTTAAGTCAGATAACTGTCTCAACTGTCCTGTAATCGCCAGGGATGGACTCCTGGAATCTAAATAAATGCCTCAAAAAGGCCAAGCACACTCTGTTGCCTCCCATCTCCATTTGGGGTTCCAGAGTTTTCAATTTCTGGCTTTGACTCTACTTATTGCTCAGTTTGTGTTGGATATATTTTACATTTTGAAAATGCAGTAACACATCCCTAATTTTGATTAAAGAAAAAATACTCTAAAAGTTTTAACAGTTTTACTTAAAGTAGGGTGTAGAGTGTATATTTGCAAAAATTGGAGAAAATATATTAAAACAAGCATTCAGTAGAGAAATTTTAGAAAGTAGAGTAATTTTAGAAAGTTACTTCTTCTAACAGGTGAGTTGAGCTTTCTTTTAAAACTCATTTGAACAAACCATCTATCATGTTTGTCACCTAATGAAAGATAATAATTCCATACTGCATCATACACTGAAAAACACAGTTTACAAACCTTAGGATCAGAATCTGCTATAATCTATGACATTGTCAACATGTAAACATGTAATCAACATATAACTGAAGTGAGACTTTGACAGAATTATTTCTGTATGTGAGAGTTGTATCAGTGGAGGATCTTAACTAAACATAGCTACTGCCTGTTACTAATATCGCTACCGCCTGTTACTAACAGTAACGTCATACCCAAATATATGTGAGTTACTAGCAAATTTGGTGTGCATCTCTAATTGAAAAATCCACTTAAGGATTAATAAACCACCAGAAAGATTTGCATTAAAATGTAACTATAAATCAGTCATATAAATAGGAACCTTAATACCACTTCCAGTCTATAGTTATGTAAGTAGTTTGAACAACATACTGTAGATGATGCTCTACTTAAAATACTTATTTTGAGGAATGTTTCCTTCTAACAAAGCATAATCATGAACTTTACAATGTCTCCTATGAACCATTTATACAGAAGGAGACTAATTATTTTGTCTAAGTCCAAGATCTAAATGTGTAGACTGTCCTAACTTAGGGCAGGACCATAAAATTGCAAAATAGAATAAAATGTCTTCGGACAAAAAACAAAAAAAAAGAAGTAGGAGATACTGTCTTCCTGAAAACTCTTAAGATAAATCAATCTGAAAATTGATGTGCTCAATTAAAAAATCATCTGTGTATCTTTTTTCTGTCTATTTTGGAACATTCCTCTGCTAAAATTGCTCTTGATCTTGCTCTGGTAAGATTCTGTGAAAGACTTTGCAAACTTGTATTTCAGGTATTGGGTTCCTGATATATTTCCTTATACAAATTTAAACTAATATTTCTACATTTAAGTAACAGCTCTTTCTCTATTGTCATCTCTTTCTGTGTTTTCAGTGAAACTTAATTAATTAAAAAGGGAAGTTATGGGGTTTTGTTGGCTTCCTAAATTGTTGTTATCAGCAAAAGTAAGCATGTCTTAAAAAAAAATCAATACTGCAGTTATATGCACTTGGTAAGTGGATTAAAAAAAGAGCCCCATTTTTAAAAGAAATACAGTTTTTCAGGGGAGATTTACTCCCAACTACTGCCTCTAAGCTTGCTGGCATCATTCCATAAGCTATTATTGAACGGATCTTTGTCTGGTCCTCTAGGCAAATGTAACACGCACCCTGGAGATTTTCAGAGAGCACTAAATTTCACACCCACTCATTTTAGCAACAATATTTTACCCCTAATTTTGATGTACTTGGTCTCATTATAACATTAAAGTTTCAATTTTCATACTCACTGCATGATGGAATAGAACAACATGAGCTAGTAAGATTAAAAGTAAAATTATTAATATTAAAGATGTCCAAAGGGTTTTTTTAAACTTTTCTCAGTGATACCTTAATGAATAAGCAGGGCATAAACTTCCATTTGAAAAAAGGCAAAGTATTATGGAAGCATAAGTTAAACCATATATCTCCTTTATCTCCTGATTTTTAATCAGTTGTTCCAAACTAAGAATCATAGAATACCAGGTTGTAAGGGACCTCAAGGATCACCCGGAACAACCTTTCTTGGCAAAAGCATCGTGTAGACAAGATGGCCCAGCACCCTGTCCAGCTGAATCTTTAAGGCATCCAGTGTTGGGGAATCCCAAGAAGAAATTCAGACTGAATTCTTACAGCTCCTCAGAAGAAAAAAGGCCAATCACAATGTAAGATTACTAAATCAAAACTACCTAAATTAAGAGTAAAGCTTTTGAGCTTGGTGATGTATTGAGTCAAATACTTTACTATGGTTTTTTGGTTTTTCCTGGGGGCTATGGACTCTTTTTGTCAGCTGAGTTTATAGTATACTGGAAATAACCTTTATTTGTCCCTATAGCTTCTGCTCTAAAAGCTGAATTCAGCCTTAGACCACAAGCTTTGATCATAATTCCTGCCCCAGTGCTTTGCTGTGATTTAATATTGGTTCTGTGTTTTAATGTGTTGCATAGTATTAAACATGTAAAATAATTTATGTTACTGGTGACATAGGTGAAAAAAAGGAAGACTATGGAATATGTGGGCATAGCGCAAGAAGTTGGAGAATCTGGTTACACAGAACATGGAAAAGGCTGATGTACTGAATGCCATCTTCATCTTAGTCTTTACTAGAAGACCAGCCTTCAGGAATATGAGGTCCCAAACACCATGAAGAAAGGGTGGAGCAAAGAAGATGTACCATTGGTGGACTAGGATCTGGTGAGGAAATACTTAAACAAACAGGTCATATATTAAGTCCATGGGCCCTAATGGGATGCACTCACATGTACTAAGGGAACTAGCTGATGTCATTATAAGGCCACTCTCAATAATCTTTGCTCAAGCAAGACAACTAGAAGAAGAGCCCAAGAACTGGAGGAAAACAAAGGTCACTTATAAGCTCAAGAAAGTCCAGGAGGACCCAGGAAACTACAGGTAGGCCAGCCTTCCTTCAATCCCTGTGAAGGTGATGGAACAGCTGATCCTTTAAACCATTTCCAGGTACATTAAGGACAAGACAATCATCAAGTGTAGTCATTATGGCTGCACCAGAGAGAAGTCATGCTTGACCAACTTGATAAACATCTACAATGAAATGACTACCCTGATAGATGAGAGAAGAGTAGTGGTTATTGTCTACCTGGACTTCAGTAAAGTCTTTGACAGTGTCTGCCATAAAATCCTTGTAGAAAATCTATTGTTGTATGAGCTGAATAAGCAGATAGTGAGGTATGTAGAAAACTGGCTGAATGGCTAGGTCCAGAGCATGCTTATCAGTGTCACAGTCTTAATGGAGGGCAATAGCTAGTAGTGTATCCCATGGGCCAGTACTGGGTCCAGTACTATCACTAGGGATCTGGATGATGGGGCTGAGCATACCCTGAGCAAGTTTGCAAACAACAATAAATTAGGAGTGCCTGTTACACCAGAGTGTTGTGTTGCTCTCCAGAGGGACTTCAAAGGCTGGGGAGACAGGATGAAAGAAACCTCACACAGTTCAGCAAGGAGAATTGCAAAGTCTTGCATTTGGGAAAGGACAACCCAATGCACTGGTATAGCTTGTGAGCCATCTAGATGGAAAGGAGCTTGGAAGAAAAAGACTTGGGGGGTTCTAGTGGACACCAAGTTGACCATGATTCAACAATGTGCTCTTGTGGCAAAGAAGGCTCAAGGTATCCTACATTAAGAGGTGTTGCTTGCATATTGAGGGAGGTGATCCTTTTCTTCTCCTCAGTACTGGTGAGGCCACTGCTAGCGTACTGTGCCCACTTTTATACTGTGTATAACTTTCACCAGATGAATGTGATCAGAGAAAGGGTATAGGATCCCCACACTAGCATGACAAGCCACACAGCTCAGCCACAAATGACAATCCCTCTGCTGGCAGAAGGGGACCTGTAGGGAGCCACCAAGCACAGAGCCATAACACAGGCAGGGGGCCCTCCTCCCAGCAGGCTCCTTCACCCAGCACTTTTTGTGAGCAAACCCCACTGATCACAAGGGAGCACCCACACAGATCTGCAGCTGCAGCCTATGGGTGCATGGGCAGAGTGGCACCGTGAGCTCAACTTTTTGTCTGCTGGTGCATCCAATAAACATCTAGATGCTTTCCAGGGACTGGGGTTTTTTTTTCCCCAAAAAATCACCCGGAGGTCTTGGTAGACTCCAAGTTGAACAAAAACCAGCAGTGTGCCCTTACAGCAAAAAAGAGGCAACAGCATCCTGGGCTGCATTAGGAGAAAAGTTGCTGGCAGGTTGAGGCAGGTTGAGGGAGGTGATCCTTGCCTTCTCTTCACCACCAGGGAGGCCACATCTTGAATGTGATGTCGAATTCTGGACTCCCAAGTACAAATGAGATATGGGCATACTGTAGAAAGTCTAGCAATGGGTCACTGAGATGATGAAAGGACTGAAGCAACTCTGGTGTAAGGAAAGGCTGAGAGAGCTGAGACTTTTCAGTGTGAAGAAGACTCAAGGGGGATCTTAATGGGCATAAATGCCTGATGAATGGCTACAAAAGGGTTGAGCCAGGCTCTTTCCAGTGGTGTCCACTGGCAGAACAAGAGACAATGGGCAGAAACTGAAACATAGGAGGTTCCCTCTGAACATCAGGAAACACTTTTTCACTGTGAAGGTGACTGTGGCCTGTCACAGGTTGCCCAGAGAGGTTGTGGAGTCTCCAAACTTGGAGATACTCAAAACCCATCTGTATGTGGTCCTGGGAAACCAGCTATGGGTTACCCAGGGATTTGGAGAAGATTACCTCCAGAAGTCCCTTCCAACCTCAACCATTCTCTGATTCTGTGAGTTTGTGATTCCATACCTATCTGATATTTCTCACATTATGTTTTAAGGAGCAAGATCGCTTGACTTGTTATTATTGTTCTGTTTTTATGGTAAAGCCTTGATTCTCATACACCACCATTAACTGCTAATATTCATACTTTTTGTAAAAAACAAGGAAATATCAGGTAATTTCAGGACAACATAACAGGATATGAATGCATTACATAGTTGAGTAACTCATTAATTTCCTGAGTCTTTATGAAGGAAACACAAGAAGGTAAAATCTCCCTAGTATCTTTAGGAAGATAACTTTTTCTTGTACATTTCTTGTAAGTTTTATTATAAATTGACATATGAATCCATAAAGATTTCCTCATACTAAATATTAATGGTGATTGATGGATGAAAGCCTCATCTCATATTCAGGAATGAAATTTTAGTTCAGCGATATTTGTGTGTGTCAGTGTGCATCTGTGTTTCTCTGTGTGTTTTGGCATCTACATGTGTTTAGATGCTTCTTCCCTCTTTCTAAGAATCTAAACTATTAAGTCTGATTTTTTCATTAATTATGCTCTTATAAATCAATTGTAATACTGAAGTTAATGGTGTTACACATGACTAACACTAATTAGAAAAGACTCAAACTTGTAAGTTGTGTAGTGATTTTATCTAGATTGCTTCCCTTTGAGGTTACTGACAGAATCATGATCTTTTTTTCCCTTCTGAAGAGACATAAATTCTTTCAAAATAATATCTTTTGGAACCATTTCACGCATAACTTTGTTCAACCCAATATTCAAATGGTACAGACAACCTTTTTACTTTGGTCAGTGCTGCCAGTCACGAGAACAGGATAGTAAATCAGTGAAAAAGGTCAGGAGAAAAATATTTTTCTTTATCCTATAAGACAATATGAAAAAGGGTTTTTTTTACTTAAATCTAAACAAAGCTGCAAACTCTTGTAAGGAACTTAATATTAACTTTATTAGGGGAAAAAAATAATCTGTCTAGACATGAATATAGCTTCTGTTTCAGTTCAGACTGAGACATTAAAAAGTTAAATGTAGCCAAAAACCAATGAGAAATAGCTGTTTAAGTGCGTAATATTTTAAATCTTAGAGGAAACCCCCTCAATTCTTTATGTACATTTAAAATATTTTGCTATGGTGTTAATACAGCAATTATCCTAAAAAAATCAACCTTTGCCAAAAACTGCAAAAATATCTGAGTGAGACATTACAGTATTTCCCTGTACTGTCTAAAAAAGTTAATTGAGACATGGTTGAGGCATTGGGTAGAATGTTTTAAGAAATGTTTTAAGAAATTTTGAAAGAATTTAAGAAAACTTTTGAAGGAAACACATTTCATACATCTTTGCTTTAGGACGTTTGCTTATGAAATGAAAATCAAAGGAAAATCACCCATTGTTTACAAGGATAAAAGCAAGGAAGATATCACACCACTTAAAAAAATTAACACTAATTTTTCATGTATTCTATACTCACTTTTGATCTTTTCCATGCATTCTTTATTAAATGAAAGTATATATCTATTGTTTTCCTTATTTATTTACCGATTTTTTTACTTGTTTGTATTCCTAAGTTTACAATGAAGACTTTTACTGAGTGGCATTAAAAGTCAGGGTCTAGCAACACAGAAAAAAAATTTCCTAATTTTTCCCACAGAAATCAACAATGCCAACATTTAGCGATCTGTTAAGAATGTGATTTCTTCTTCCACTTCTGGAAGTCTAAATCAGTAGTAAATCAACTGAGCTGAAAGGCTCTAAAGCTAGAGCAAATTTCATCAAAACCACGCCTTAAATATACAGCGGTATTTTAATCCAACAGCTCCTAAAGGTTATCCTGTTTCCTTGCTTGTAGTCTTTACTGTCTTCCAAAACTGCTGAAGCTGGTACTATGTCTACACCATTGAATGTTTCCCAAGGGTTTTAAACATTTACCACATTTATTTGTTTTTTAAATCACAATTGATATGGAACAAATTAAAGGAGAATTACTCTCTTTGAAATCAAATGTTAAGATAAAGATGGACCTTTTAAACAAAGATTGCACCCTAAATCATCCAGAGTACAGTGGTTGACCCAAAACATTTCTCACTGTCCATAAAACAGATGTTATAAATTCTGTGAGATAGCATCAAATATCTTAAGCAATCATTGTCACAGAAAATTCTGGTTAAAAAAGAGGAAAAATGTCATCATTAATTCATGGCTCCTCATTTAGGATCCAGTTCATCACAGTTCTTCAATAGCTGTGTACTTCACATGCATACACATCCCACTGAAGTCAATAGAAGCATTCAAGGTCCGTGGGATACTTTTACACCTTGTAACAAAGGCCTTTGAGGAAGCTCCTCAGAAGCAGTCCCCAGTGTTGAATCTAGTCTGCTGCTTCTGTGTTCAACAGTGCTTAGGAAAACACAGCTTATTTTTGTGACTGAAACACCTAAACTTCATATTAAATGACCAAATTATCAAGTAATTCAGGAGGTTAACAGGCTCAGAGAAGGGCCTTAAAGAAAAGTCTTACTAGGGATCTTTTAAAGTGGGAGACTTTCTAACTAGCCTAGTAATGACTCAAAAACATTAAATATATTAAAACAAGCTTGTCTTAGGAAATGACCAGTTACGAGCCATCAGAATTACCAGTTATTTCATATGACAAAGGCGTGACTGTCTGGCATTCATTATTTACAATGACACCATGTGAAAAGGACCTGTGTTGGAGCAATTCATGAGGAACTACAGCTCATGGCAAGTACTCATGTTGGAGAAGTTTGTGGAGGACTGTCTGCATGAGAGAGATCCCATACTGTAGTGGGGGAAGAGAGCAAGAAGGAAGGAACAGCAGAGACAAGGAGTGATGAATGACTGCAACTCTCATTCCCCATCCCCCTTTACCACTTGGGGAAGGAAACAGAGAATTCAGGAGAGAAGCTGAGCTCAGGAAGAAGGGAGGGGTGGGGAAAGCTGTTTTAAGATTTAGGGTTTATTTTCTCATTACTATACTCTGATTTCTTTGTCAATAAATTAATTTCCCAGAGTGGAGTCTGTTTTGCCCATAATGGTAATTGGTGAGTGATCTCTACCTGTCTTTATCTTGACCCACAAGCCTATTTGTATTTTCTCACTCCCATCCATCTGAGGAGAGGGAGTTTGAAAGCAACTTGATGAGCGTGTGACATCCAGCTAAGATCAACCCATCATAGCAAGAATTGCCATTGATCTTCAGTTTCTATTGGTTCTCTGCATAGACCATCATTCATTTATTTATACGTGTTCAGGGTTATGGGAGAAAATACAGATGGGCAAAGGCTGGATTATATTTTTTAGATTTCAAAACTTGCATTCTCATTGGAGTAATACATTTGATTTAGAACCAGCAGGTAGTTGGTACAGCTGTAATTTCTCTGACACTTTAGTGCACTTTCCACCAGACTCTGACTGTTCCTTGCATTGCCTTGTTTACCATTCTTATGATAATTAGTAGCTTTAGAGAAGGCATGGAGCTTTCTTGCATCTCTGCATCTTCCACAGAAATTATCAAGTGATGTTTGGTAGTGTACATGAAACAGGAGGCCAGATTAAATGACTGCCATATCCCCACCCAAAGTTAGAAACTGTTGCTTATACTGAAAAACTGGAATTTGTATGCAAAGGGAAAGAGAAAAAAAGTTGGATCAAAACCTGAAAGAATAGATGTGGGATATCTTATTTCAAGTCTTCTCTATCTCTACAAGATACTTTCAAATCTCCGTAGCTGCAGACGATGGATCTTCTACCAAGGAGCAGTTTGAACAGCTGTATCTGCCTTTCTTCCTCTACATTTCAAAGTAAGATTGCTTTGAAAAAGTCCCTGTTTTTAGGAGCTGACTGTTTCTAATAACTGTTTTACTGACTCTCTGTTGCTAATATAGGAAAGACTTTTTCTCTTTAATACTTTGATTATGTCTCACAACATGATTATCACTTCATTTCTAAGTGCTCAGAGAATTATTTAAGTGATACTAGAGTAAAAATAATCTGTCAGTCAGTGCTCACTGTGACTCAACTAGTGACTGCACATTGGTTCACTTTTAATATGTGCGGAAAAGCTTCCTTTTGGAGGACACTAATGAACCACTGCTCCAGGCCTTAACCTAATGCACTCAGCCTCACACAGAGATCCAGGGTTGTTACTGAATCTTACACAGCCTCAAACCATATATCTGATAGCAATATTTGGTCCAGCAGACTAGACTACATACAACCTAAATTAAGACCTCCAGCCAGCACGAAGTACAGATGCCAGATGCTCCAATCTCCCTATCAAATAATCACTCAGGTGGGAAGGGAAATCTCTAAAGCCAGCCTCCTGCCTAGACCAGATTCAGCAATGAATTAAGACTAGTGCTTTCAGGTCTTTGTCCTGCCCAGGTTGAAGCTTGAAAACCTCTAAATACAGAAGCTTCATAGCTTCTCTGGGCAACCTATTCCAATTTTGATCTTTTCATATTGCACCAAATTGTTTCTTTATGTAAACATAGCCATGGAAACAGACAGATATTAGAACCATTCATGACACGAAGAATTTTCTATTGCAGGCCCTGTTTTCCATTGCTTTCACTATCCCTGTAAAATAGCAACAGATACTGCTTTTTGCAAGCCAAGGGATGTGTGAGTGTAATTGAGTTTGTGTTTCACCTTCTTTAAGAAAGGTACAGCATTGCAGAGGATTTATATAGTCCAATTCTGCTCCTAGTTGTGACAGTTAATTTTCTCACCTTCGAATAATTCCATCAATAATACCACCAGACAAATGGTCATTTCCATCAGTGGAGGTTAAGGTTAGGCAAACATTTGTCAAGATTACTATATGTTTATTGTGCCTGCCTCAGGCAAAAGAGTGGTCTAAATTTATCATTGGTTTTCTCCAGATTCTACTCTAAGTCTGAAATATCACTTCAACTCAGAATTGCCCTGATCCAACCATGGTTTCACTGGAACTGCTGCATGAAGAATGAAGATGCAACCTTTGTTTTTTGGTATGAAATGGTATTTGGTGATGTTGAATGTCATGTTTTTTTAAAAGAGCAAGTTTCATAGCAAAGGGGTTTTGTAACAATCATTTCTGTTCATCATGTGGAGCCATCATGTACAGCACATATGTATTTTTCAGGTCCTCTCTTAGCTAGCATTTTAGAAGAAAAATAATGAAATGGCCCATATTGTTAAACACTCATTTAGATTTCTTTCTGGGTATGATGGGCTTCCCACAACTGCTACATAAAGTACCAATTGAAACCAGCCCTGTCATATATACTTCTACAAAATATGAACAGTGCTAAATACTTTAAAGTGAATCGATTTCCAGTGAAAATGTTTTAACCTCCTTTTAGGTCAAGAAATAGCAATTTTTCCAAGCTCACTGTAACCTGAGAATTAATCCTGAGAGGCCAGTGTGCATTGCATACTTCATTTGGTCTGTGAAATTTATTGAAAATACTGTTTCTCAGAACTGAACTTGAAGCTTTCTATTACAAATTTTAGGTGTGGTTCCTCTAACTTGTATTCTAAGTTGTATTCAGAGTTGATTCTGATCAACTAGAGGACTTGTAATTCACAATCTCTTCCTTTTTAAGACTATAACAACAGAATGAGCAGCAAAACATGACAGGGTATGCTCATACATATAAAACTTGGGTACATTGCTGAAGAAATTTGCAAGTAAAAATATGCACTCATTGTGCATTCACAAGAGTGGAGTACTTATGAAAATGACATTCTGCCTCTAGTCAATCAAGGAGGGTTTGTGTTGAAATTCTCTTTCTAGATGCGTTGAATACAAGATTCAGTACATCAAAGTGTAATAGCACAAAAAACATGGCTCACAGTGTTGACCCCATAAACAGCTGGTGGTGCAAGGAGAGAAATATTAATTCTTACAGTAGTTTGTCAAGTGATTCTAACCATGTCCATATTAGAATGCTTTGTCTAACATATCAATTAAATATTGTTACTGTTTCACAGAATCACAGAATTGTCATGGCTAGAAAAGACGTCCGAGATCACCGCATCCAATGATCAATAACTCAACAAAAAAAAAAAAAAAAAAAAGACAACAGCAAAACAAAACAAAACCACAAAAAACCCACCTCACCACCCTACTAGAGCACGTTGTAAAGTGCCCGATCTTCACATTTTTTTAATTCCTTCAGGGATTGTAACTCCACCACCACCCTGGGCAGCATGTTCCGGTGCCTGACTACTCTTTCAGTGAAGAAATTCTTCCTAATATCTGATCTAAACCTTCCCTAGTGCAACTTCAGGCCATTTCCTCTAGTCCTGACATTATTTACTTAATAGAACAGGCTGCACCCACCTCACTATAACCTCCTTTCAGAGATCTGTAGAGAGCTAGGAGGTCTCCCCTCAGTCTCTTCTTCTCCAGACTGAATAATCCCAATTCCCTCAGCCTCTCCTCATAGGACCTGTTCTCCAGGCTCTTCACCAGCTTGGTTGCCCTTGTCCAAACTTGCTCCAGCAACTCAATGTCTTTCTTGTGGTGAGGGGCCCAGAACTGAACGCAGTACTAGAGATGTGGTCTCACCAGTGATAAGTACATGGGCACAATCATTTTCACTTCCTGTCTCCTGCTGGCCACACTATTTCTGATACAGGCCAGGATGCTGTTCAGCCAGGTGTCAACCAGCACCCCCAGGTCTTTTTCTGCTGGACAGCTTTCCAGCTACTCTTCCCCAAGCCTGTAACATTGCCTGGGGTTGTTGTGACTGAAATGAAGGACCTGTCACTTGGCCTTGTTAGCCCTCTTACCATTTGGCCTCAGTCCATTGATTCAACTGTCCAGATCCCCCTGCAGACCCTTCCTACCCCGAAGCAGGTTGATGCTCCCACCCAATTTTGTATCATCTGCAAACTTGCTGAGGAAGCACTCAGTCCCCTCATCCCAATCACTGATGAAGCTATTCATCAAGACCAGTCCCAAAACTGAGCATTGGATTACACCAGTAGTGACCAGTTGCCAACTGGATTTAACTCTGTTCACCACAACTCTCTGGGCTTCGCCATTCAGCTAATTTTTAACCCAGTGAAGAACACACCTGTCTGTGCCATGAGCTGCCAGATTCTCTGACAGAATGCTGTGGGAGACGATGTCTAAAGCTTTACTAAAGCCCAGGTAAACAATGTTCATAGATTTTCCCTCATCCACTAGGTGAGTCATCTAATCATAGAATGAGATCAGGTTGGTCAAAAAGGACCTGTCTTTCCTGAATCCATGTTGGCAGGGCCTGATCCCCTGTCTGTCCTGTATTTGCCATGTGACCTCACTCAAGATGAACCTCTTCATAATTTTTCCAGGTACATAGGTCAGGATGATATTTCTACTACATCCCTGTCAGTATGTTTATTATTAATCACAGAAAATGCTTTATTTCCTTCATACAGTAGCCATTTGTTCTTCATTCTTATACTATATGTTCCTAGAGATTCATATCTCCAATCAGTAATTGAGATCAGGTGTTTGGTATCATACATAGATCTGTACTAGTGGCATATTTTAAATTGATTAGATAGTGCTATTTTTTCCTTCTAGTAATGAGATAAGTTAGCAACTGCAGCCTGTTGCCCATGGATATTCGACCTGCAGAGAACTGGTTTGTCACATGATACAATTCTCGCATATTGAGCTCTAGGCTTTCAGAAAATGTAAATTTAGGGGAAAATATTCAAAAGACATAAATTATCTTGTGAAAATATTTAGGACTTAGTCAACTTTCTGTGGCAACTTTAAAACCCTCTCCTGAAAATGTCTGGTCTTTTTAAGTCTGGTTTTCCCACTGAGGTTGTGACCATAATAATAACTTAATGAAATCTATACTGTTGTCCAAGCATGGGCCAAAACCTTTGCTCTGCTTGGTTAGTCAAAAAACTCTAATGACAGAGAAATCACTGATATGGTAAACATGTTGTGGTGGGTTAACCCTGGTGGGTTGACCCTGCCACAGCACCAGGTGTCCTTCTATCACTCACCCCAACCCCCATCAGCATGGCACACAGGAAGAGAATAAGATGGAAAGAGCCGTGGGTTATAATAGATAAGATGTTATTCTCTACTTCCTGTCTGCAGGTGATGTTGGGCCAAGTCCAGGAAGCAGGGCTCCAGAACACGTAGCAGCCACTTGGAGGACAAAGCCAAATGCCCCCCCATCCTCCTCCTGCCCTCTCCCTTTATAGTTGAGCTGATGTCATATGGTATGGAATATCCCACTGGTCAGCTCAGGTCGGCTGTATCCTCTCCCCCATCTTGCTCCCCCCATACTCTGGTGCCATGTGAGCACTGACAGTTATAACACGGGTGTGTTACCAACACACTCCAGCTCCCGGTACTGCAGTATGAGGGCTGGATGGGGAAAAACCAGACCCACTGCACATGTGAATGGTCTTATAGAAAAGTTAGAGTTTCCATTATGGAGTGCAATTGAATCATAGTCATTTAATAATTATATCACACATAAAATTTGTGCAGATTCCTTGCACTAGTGAATCACAACAGTATCACCAAAATTTGTTGTAACATTTTCCTCTAAGTTACTTCACCTGTTCACAATCTCCATGTTCACATCAGTGGAATTTTTTGGTCCATGTCCTTTTCCTCTGCAAAGTATCTGATGTTCTGTTCCTTCACCAACACAACTTTCCAGTCTAAAACAGAATTGCTAATCTGCAGTTGCAATCTTCGTATTTTGCTTAATACAAAACATACTGTGCTTATTCCTGATGAGTACCTGTGGTCTGTGGCTTTCATTTCTTTTTTTTTGGAGATATCTCACCGAGTCAGCTTCAGACTTGTGTGTATGCATGTGTTTATCTCAAAAAACTAGATCTAATTCTTTATTTCTAAGAAAATAAGTTCAAAAATGACTGGTGCTAAGAAAATAAACTGTTGACCTTGCAAACCACATGAACAGCTCCCACCAGCAAGAAGGAGGAAAGATGAGTTTTCATATATCTTCTCTTTCTTGAATTTCCTTAGCAAAACATGTATGCTCTGAATTGAAGATACTCTGCTGTCAATGAAATACCAGTAATGGGCAAAGATATCCATTACTGAAAGAAAATGAGAACACAGCCTGTTACTTCATGAAAAATGTCCCTACTTCTAATCTGTATTTATTTGCCTGCTGTTTCCAAGATCCTTTGTTGTATACACACGCTCACACCTAAAAAGTAGTCAAAATACATGTAAATATATTTTCAAGCCACAAGCTGAAGTTTTCACTTCTCACCAAAATTTACCGCTGTTTGTAGATCATATCTGGCAGTTCTTGGTCAAAACTCTCCGTAGTCATTTCAGAAATTTTCATGAATGAAAAATCAGTATGGACTATCATTAAGGCATCTTTTATTGCATTCTTCTGGTGATAGCCACGTTATGATAGCCAATTTATCATGCCTATACTAAAATTCACGAATTTTAACTCACTGATTAATTTCCAAAGTATTAAAAGGAGTTGCTATTATAGGTAAATGTACTTGAAATACTTTCACAGCATTTACAGTGTTTCCCTGTGATGTCCTTTGAAATTAACAGTCAATTACAACACTGTTATGCACAACTCACTATAAACATGTCTGAAAGTATTTTGAGTCACTTTTTTTTCCTTTCAAATAAATTATACACAGGTTTCACTAAACTCCAAGTCCCACAGTGCACTTAATATACATTAAATGATAGCAAAGGAATGAAGAAATGTAAACCAAACACAAATCTTAAGTGCAGGATAGGATAAATATATTTCATATAAATGTACTACATGTCAGCTGGTTCCTGTGTGTGCCATATTGTAAAGTGAATGTAAAACACCAATATGAATTACTATGTGTGATAAAGGACACTGATTTGGATGAGGGGATAGAGTGCACCCTTGGTAAATCTACAGATGACACCAAGCTAGGTGGAAGCGTCAATCTGCTTGAGGGTAGGGAAGCTCTACAAAGGGATCTAGCTAGGCTGGATCACTGAGCCAAGGCCAATTTCATGAGTTTCAATAAGGCCAAATGCCGGGTCCTGCACTTGGGCCACACCAACCCCCAGCAGCGCTCCAGGCTTGGGAAGGAGTGGCTGGAGAGCTGCCAGGCAGAGAAGGACCTGAGGGTATTGATTGACAGCCGTCTGAACAGGAGCCAGTAGTATGCCCAGGTGGCTAAGAAGGCCAATGGCATCCCGGCCTGGATCAGAAATTGTGCAGGAGGAGAAATTGTCAGCAGGAGCAGGGAGGTGTTCATTCCTCTGTATTCAGCTTTGGTGAGGCCTCACCTTGAATACTGTGTCCAGTTTTGGACTTCTTTCTACAAGAAGGGTGTTGAGGTGCTGGAGAGGGTACAGAGGTGGCATACAAAGCTAGTAAAGGGTTGGGAGCATGTGTCTTAAGAGGAAAGGCTGAAGAATCTGGGGCTGTTTAGCCTTGAGAAAAGAAGGCTGAGCGGAGACCTTATTGCCCTCTACAACTCCCTGAAGGAAAGTTGTAGCAAGGCAGGAGTTGGTCTGTTCTCCCTGGTGACAAGCAATAGAACAACAGGAAATGGCCTGAAGTTGAACCAGGGGATGTTCAGGCTGGATATTGGGAAGCATTTGTTTACAGAAAGGGTTGTCAGGCATTGGAATGGCCTGTTCAGGGAAGTGGTGAAGTCACCATCATAGGAGGTGTTTAAGAGGTGGTTAGATGTTTTGCTTAGGGACAGGGTTTAGCATTTTTTGATAGGGCTAGGACTAAGGTTGGGCTTGATGATCTTGAAGATCTTTTACAGCTGAAACTATTCTATGATTCTATGATCCTATGATCCTATGAAATCAGGCCTATGGTTTTCTTTTATAGGAAATGTGCTTGAGTCTCAAGTTTTCATAACACAGAAGAGGCAGGACTGTGGCAGAGA
Organism: Todiramphus chloris collaris; assembly: GCA_025345505.1. Lineage (NCBI taxonomy): Eukaryota > Metazoa > Chordata > Aves > Coraciiformes > Alcedinidae > Todiramphus > Todiramphus chloris. The sequence continues at coordinate 25,020,426 of JANVCC010010406.1, read as the reverse complement.
CATTTGTTCAGCCTGGGTCCTTAAGGCCTTAGTTTGTTTCTAGAGAAGTAAACTTACTGATAATATTTAATTGTTAGCATCTCCCTGAACATGATCCCATCTCCTCCCAGCACTCACTTATCAAATAAATTTCAGGCGTGGCTTTGCAACAGCATCTTTCAGGGATTGCTTCAAATAACAGTGTAGGTGACATCAACCTTTAATCAGAGGAAATGGAAAACTGTACCCATACTGATGGAAGCTTTGCCATGTATTTGTACTTGGGGTCAAAATACAGAGCAGGGGGCAGAGGGAAGCTGCAGGGGGCCAGGGCAGTAGAGGGAGTTTGACAGACAGAAAGACAAATAAACTAGTATAGACATATTAATTTGGGAGCTGATGGATGGCAGCAGGATACAATATTGGCTAAGACTACTTTAGACTGTATCTTAGTTAAAATATTCCAAAATCATCTTTATGGAGCTGGCATATTTCTCCATTTGCTGAAATATATTTGAGACTGATTGTACCTATTATGCAGAACCCTAAATGCCGTACTTGAGTAGACCAACCCAAGTCTGAAGTGACATTGCACTCAAGGGGAAAGAGTTAAATAATCAGTAATGGAATACAAAAATATAAAATTTTAGAGAGGATCTCAGCTTAGGCCAACACAAAATCTGCCACTGATTAACACTGCCAAAAGTAAGATGAACTGGCATTTAAAACAAGGTAAGTAAATATATTTTCACCCTACTATAATAATAACTGTTAAGCCCACTAAAATATTAATGGTCTTATTCCATTTTATCTAATCAGATCAACCCTTTGCTTAGTACAAATTACAGTAAGTACAGTTTTCTTAAATACAAGCACTGGTGACAAGAAAAATCAACACCTAACATTTGATCTTGGTTAAATACAGATGTATTTATTTAAAAATATAAATGAAATCTCACACCACAGAAATTGGCTGACTTTTGTTTTTCTGGTATATAGTTTCCAAACAATGGCTGAGCTAATTCTTCCTCTGTGGGTTGTGGGAGACCAGCAACTGACATTCATTAGGAGTAAAGATGAAAACCTTTTCTTTACATGGATTGGTGGAAACCTTTCTCAAGTTTTCCTTTTTTTTTACAGCAATTGCAAAAGGTATAAAATATGTAATACATGAGAAGGTAGTAAGAAAAATAGAAAAAAGAAGATGCTTCTTTCCTACATAATGTTTCTTTCTTTTATCATCAGCTTTTTGAAAAAAGGTCCATCTAAAACATCTAGTTCATAATAGGTGATAAAGTGAGCAATATTAGATCATATTATTGAGGTAGGGCATGAAAAAGTGAGGCTTTTTACACATTACAGCAAAATTCTTACAATTTCTCACCACAAAACTCTTACGGCCAGACACCACTTTTTCTAAGTAGCATTTCAACAATTTCTTTTCTAGCAGTGACTTTGACATCTAAAAGTAGATATCATTTATTGCAGTAAGCCTTCAGAAAAGACAATATTTACTATATAAATAAACTTCTTTTCTTTCATCTACTAGTGATTCCAGATTCTGTCTTTAGAAGCCTCCACATAAATATAAAATAATTCCACTGAGTTCCCTGATTGTGCATAGCTGGAATTACCTCCCCCCGCTCCCACCCCCCCTAAAAAAAAATAATTAAAATAAGCCTACAATTATGATGTTGTATTTTCTTCTCATCTAATAGAATAGTATTTTTTTCATCTGAGTAACTTTTGAGAATAAACTACACACAAGCATTTTGGAGGGAGGGGAAAATAACTGTCACATTAAAGATGTGCCTAGATGTCATTAGAAATCCATCTAGAAACATTAAGTATAGTGCACTGTATTTATGTCTTTGAAACAGTGCATCTCCCTTTCAGGAGACAAACATGTTCTTACCACATATAGTTATATTATTCATTGTCAATATTGTGTTAAAAGATACTGGATAAATGAACCTTGATAGTCATTTCGACTATTCTGTGTTTGAAAGCCACCTCCAACATTTATTTCTGATAAACTTGTACAGGGCTTATGAAATGTTCTTGGTATTTTTTTGGTATTTTTGAGAAACAACTAATTATGTCTTTTCATTCATCTTTTTTTTTGCATGCTTTTGGGTGTTTATTGTCTTTTTCATCTCAAAAGAGTATCATTTCTTCTTCAGTCATCTATATTATTGTATTCAACTAAGTTGTAAAAACTTTGCTGTGAAGAAAAACATTAAACCAGGCAGAAATCATATCCAGATATAAGACTAGACTACAGTAGAAAGAATAGAATAGAATAGAATAGAATAGAATAGAATAGAATAGTTCCAGTTGGAAGGGAACTACAATGATCTGGCTGCCTGATCACTTCAGGACTGACAACATTTTAAAGAAAATTATTAAGGTCATGCCTCTTAAGCACTGACAGAATTAGGCAATCAACTATCTCTCTAGGAAGTCTGTTCCACTTTTTGACTATCCTCTTGGTACAGTAAAGAAATGTTTCCTAATGACAAGTCTGAACATCCTAATGTGAAGTTTGAACCTCCACTCTTGTATAAACAGTGATGTGAAGAAGTTGGGAAGGCAAAATAGGGTAAATAACTTGCTACTCTAAATTTAAATTTATTATATTTCCATTATTGAAATTTCAGAACAGTCCAGACCATGTGCATATATATATTGGTCAATACACTGCAGATGCAGCTACTGACTTGGAATGCTTGGCAGCATTTACAAAGTCCTCTGATTTTTTCTGCTGAAGTCCATACAAAAAGGAAGAAAGAAATTATCAATAGATGACTTAAATTCCCTCAAGCAATGTTTGGGTTGAGTCTTACCATGCGGCTTTCCATTGTTTTGGATCTGCAGTTTGCAGTAGCTTTATACTAAAGCAGAGCTCAGGGGGAAATATCTCTCTTTGCATGTAGTACCCAGCCTAAGGCCAAGTCTGAAGTCTTTGAGTAGAAGCATTGCACTGCAAAACAGCCCTTCAGGATTTAGCCATAAAAATCACTAAATTTAAGTTGACAAAGCCATTAAGATTCCTCAATGTGGAACTGTCGGGCTGCTAGCTGTGCTAGAAGATCACAGATCATGTTCCATTGAAGTCTCAAAATCTTTTCTAATGAACAGTTAGATCAAGCCCTCTGCAGTGATTTAGCTGCGAAGCCTGTTTACACCTCAGTATCTCTGGGAATGTTATGAGCAAGAGAAAGTGGAAATAAATACTTGAAGATAATTTAGAGTTTAGAATGGCCCTGGCCACCTTAAGTTTTAATGAGACTGCTGGGTGTCCAGCTAGAGAATCCTCATTACTACAGTAAGGTTGCTCATGGCTCTGATCCGTTGCTCAAGGAAATTCGGAAACAGACAAAAGAGAAAACGACTAGTGAGGACGTAATTAGTTCAAGTAAGTAAACATTGTTGCTATGGTTATGAAAGATGTGACTGCTGTCTTAGGAGAAAGCCATAAGGTTGCGTTCTAATTCGTAACATGGAAAACCTGAAACACTGATGTTCCAGTAACAAAGGACAGTCAGCTAGGATGGTGAATGCTCATCCCCATCTCCTTGCCCTTCTACTCCTCTACAGTATAACGGCATCCAGAGAGTGCCATTGAATAATATCCATAAAATAAAATAAAAGCCTTCTTTCAGGATAAAGGAACTGCCTTTATCTCCTTGTCACTATCAGTAAAGAAGAAATACATTTCTACCTCCAATATCTGCATGGGCTCCAGTTGTAACTTCAGTGAAAGAAAATTAAATGTACAAGCATTGATTTATAGCAGCACATCCCATCCTGTTACATATACTCAGGGCATGACTAACACAAACATACAAATGCCTGTATGCACTGGATCCTAGCACTGACTTTTGTAATGGACTCATTTGTTTGGTAGATTGATTTTTTTCAAAGAAATAAGTTCCTCATTTAAATTAAGTCATATACACAGAAGACTTTTCAGAGTCCCTGAGAAGTGGATTCAGGCTTTCCTTTCCTCGAAGGGAAGGAAAGCTGGAAAGTCTTTTGTCTGTAAGAGGGATGTTCAGCACTTTCTTCACTTCTGGTGCCATATGGTAGAATTGTAACCATCCAAGAGACCTCCCAGACAATCCAGGCAGAGCACAATCCTTGGTAACTCACTATTTTACATTTACTAGTTCCACTACATCATGAGTTCAATTAATTTGCATACATTTCTGCAACCTAAGCTAAAGTTTCAGTGCAGCACTGGGATGGTTCTACTGTCCCAGGCTACTGTTTCCTCCCATGTCCAAGCTCCCCAAACCATTGTGAAGTGGGAAGGAAAATACACTTGTCATACTTAGGGTGGAATATAGAAACTGTGTCACAGAATTTTGTTTCTGAGAGAAGCTCCTGAAATAAAGCTACAATTGCTGATTTTTAGTAACACAGAAATTCAAAAAATGGAAAAACACACTTTTTTATTTGTTTTCATATTTTCATACTTTTTTTAAGAACTTGGTAGAAAAGTTATGGCCTGGCTGTTAGAAAAATTTGTCATTTCTCGCTTCTTTTCTGGATTGAAATTTGGCTACCTTCTAATCTGGTGCAAATGATTCTTCATTTTGGACCCATATTTCCTATAGAGTAAAGAGGCTTCCACAACTAATTACATGTCCTTACACAGACTGTGGCATGTCAATGGTGATCTCAATTGTCTTCCACACCATACTTGCCCCATACAGGTAGTAAGGAAAATGTACTTTGGCAAAGGATTTGCTGTTGGTTTTCAGTGTTCTCAAATCAAGTTCCAGTTCACAAGTAACATCAAACCAGATGTGGAGTGTATCTGGCTACCTTTCAAAAGCTACAGTATATATGAAACCTAAAAGCATCTGAGAAGCTCCACTGCTTCCCTCAACTCAATATCCTGCTTTTAAAAAGGAGCTACTACCACCTATCCACTAGACAATATCCTACCTTACAATACTTTATTCTTATGTCCCGCTGCAATGATACAGGGAAACTAGTATCCACATAAAAAAAGGCACAACGTCCTTGAGTGGCTCTGTCTGGTCTCATCTGTGAGTTGCAGATAGATGTGTTTCTTGCTTAGCTTGAGTTGGCAACTTATTCCGGATATTGAGGACCTGCTAAACCTGCATGTATTAGACTGTTAACCATTAATGGTTATACTTTTGGTTCAAAACTGCTCATCTCCAGAGGGAGATAGTGTTACTAAAAACTACCTGAACACAGCAGTTCAATTAAGCCTCCTCCATTTTCTCTTCATGATTTCTTTGGCTTCTAGTTCATTCTCTGGATAAAAATTTGCTCCTATAAAACCTTCTGCTCATCATATGAGGCTCCACTGTCCAAAACAGTGGTTACATTGATGTTAGCATTTCATATAGCCCAACTATGATGGGGGTCCTCAGCCTCCCTCACATACAAGTGTATTTCATGCAGGGAAGACAGTGCTTCCATTAAGGAATCCCATGGAGGTAGGAGAATGTTCACTGAAATGTATGGCAAAAATGTAAAAGGAGAAGCTCAAAATAATGCAGCCTGAAAAAGCCAGACATCCCTGTAGGAAGACTTCATGCAGATCAGCTCTATATACATGTAACTCTTACCAGGACAGTTTTTTCCAACCTGAGCCTGATGCCCTGGTTCAAGTGGATAATCATGGTGCAATATGCTAAGTGCAGTAGTGGTCAACATGCTAGATCCCTGTTACTACCCACAGGTGTACACTAAGCCACTTCAAACCTAGATCCCTTTATCTGTTTTCTCATGGATACAGTTTCCTACTGCTCACTTACCATTCTCTTAAAGACACTTTGTAATAAGTCACATTGAACATCAGAGGTCCTTTCTTTGAAATTAGTCATAATAAACCCACGTGGCTGACATTAAGGAAGACATGTGTGGAGTTTTCCATATTAGATTTTGTTTTGTTTTTCACATACACTGACAGCCTGATAGATGGGTTTATTTGAACAACAGAGGAAAAAAAAACAATAACACAGAAGAAACTTCCATTCTCAATGACCAAATTGTCATAAAAGGAGTGAGTTGTGATGGCCATTGTCAGTATTCATGAGCTGGAATGACAGGAAATTCCAGGGAAAAATTACTGAGATATCCACTCTAGTGGTTCAGGCACTTTCCCTACTGAGGGACATATACAATACAAGAAAAAAAAAATTCCCGGAGGATGTCTGGAATATTATGGATTAGTTAACTGAGCCTGAATAGTCATGCCTAGAGAGAAGAGTTTCCTGCCTGAAACCGTACATAAAGGTTCTCTTTTTCTCTCACAAACAGTAGTATTTCTTCTCTGGGCAAGAAGACAGCATCACTGAGGGAATCAGAATATGAAGGGTTAGCAGAAAATGTTAGTGCTAATGCAAGGTATGAAGGCTGCAAAAAGCATTTTTGGTTAAAGATAGGATCTGTTGAAAGTGTGTGGTGATGTTTTGAAACAAGCAAGAGAGAAAATTAATATCGATAACAATAGGAGACAGAGACCAGGAAAATCCTGGACTAGTGGAAAGACTTGCACAAAAAAAAGGTGGACAAAATACATGAGCATTGAATAGTCAATGGACTTGAAATGCAGCACTGGATAGCAGCATGTATAAATACCTCGGAAACCAACCATTTTCACAGAAGCAGAACATAGTAGGTTGACCTTGCCTGGATGCCATGTGCTCATCAAGCTGCTTTCTCACTCCCTCTCAGATGGACACGGGTGTGAAAATACAACAAAAGGCTTGTGGGTCAAAATAAGGACAGGGAGAGATCACTCCCCAATTACCATCATGGGCAAAACAGACTCCACTCTGGGAAATTAATTTGTTACCAATGAAATCAGAGTAGGTATCACAAGGGTGTGAAAACGTACAAACATTCACATCCCCATGAGAGTATAGTAATGAGAAAATAAAACCTAAATCTTAAAACAGCTTTCCCCACCCCTCTCTTCTTCCCGGGCTCAGTTTCTCCCCTGAATTCTCCATTTCCTTCCCCACGTGGTAGAGGGGGATGGGAAATGAGAGCTGCAGTCATTCATCACTCCTTGTCTCTGCTGTTCCTTCATTCTCACTCTCTTCCTTCTCACTGTGCTCCAGCACAGGTCCTTTTCACATGGTGCAGTCCTTCAAGTGCAGCCTGCTCCATCATGGATTCACACATCAGGTCACAAGTCTGGCCAGCAAACCTGCTGCAGTGTCGGCTCCTCCCCCCAGCAGGTCCCAGGTCCTACCAGGAGATGGCTCCAGTGCAGGGTCTCCATGGGGTCACAGCTTCCTTCAGGCACTTCCACCTGCTGCAAGGTGGGATCCTGCATGGGCTGCAGGTGGCTATCTGCTCCACTGTTAACCTCTATGGGCTGCAGGTGGCTATCTGCTCCACTGTTAACCTCCATGGGCTGCAGGGGGACAGCCTGCCTCACCATGGTTTTCATGCCAGGCTGCAGGGGAATCTCTGCTCTGGTACCTGGAGCACCTATTCCTTCTTCTTCAGTGACTGTGGTGCCTATAGCGCTTTTTCTTTCAGACATTCTCACTCCTCTCTTACAGCTGCTGCTTTGAAGCAGGTTTTTTTACCTTCTTAAATATGTTATCACAGAAGTGTTTCCACCATTGCTGATGGGCTTGGCCTTGGCCAGCAGTGGGTCTGTCTTTGAGCAGGCTGGCATTGACTCTATTGGACACAGGGGAAGCTTCTAGCAGTTTCTCACAGAAGCCATTCCGGTAACCCCACTGCTACCAAAGCCTTACCCCACAAATTGACTTCACAAAGCAGAAGTAGTGGGGTTTCAAAAATTAGGAACTTGTCTAAACCCACTGTTAAGTTTTAACTGGAAGATCAAAGTAGGAACACACTGTATGGTATAAGAAAGAAACAAGGAACAGGTTTCCAATTACTTTTGTGCTTTATTACACCAACAAAGTGACAATAATATACATATGCACCAGGACTGTGATTACCACAAACTGCTGCATGCAATGGTTAATCATCGGCTATACAACATTCATTTTCCAGCTTTGCTGGCAATTACTAATTCACCTCTGTTGGTTAGAAAGAAATTATGATAAATAGAATAACAGATGTTTTTATCCAAACCTGAAGCTAAATTCAGGTCTAAAAGGAGAGGAGATACACTGAACCTCACAGATAATTGACTATCATAATTGGAAATCTCCAATTATTGTCATACACACACGAGTAACCTGGCACTTGCACTGAACTGCGAGATATGTATTATTGTACTTCAAATATTTGTTACATGAGAAGAATTTGTAAGGAGGAGACTAAGCAACATGATTATGATGTATCCTGCCTTCTCAATGGAGCTAAAAATGAAGCTTCTTTGAAGGGCTCAGTTACCTTCTAAAGAAAATACCAGGAGAAATTTAATGGCCATTAAGAGTCCCAGTTGCAATGCAAAAGTTGGTCTAATGCATTGGCCCAATACAGTGCCACTTCCCATCACAGCAGAATTGTCTGTTACTGTTATACATGGATTATGTCTATTTTTCCTCTCCTTTACAAAATTTAAGTCTGTGATGTTCTCATCTAGGGAAATGATGATAGAGTTACAGAAGTCTGTGATTAAATTTGCTCAGCAACAGTCTGTAAATAACCCACAGCACACCGTTTCCATTTTTTGTTTCATTCTGTAACCTGCAGTGAGTGTTGACTTCCAAGTACTTTTCAACAAAAAGGAAAAGCACACAACTGACTGATTGGTCCTCATACTCTGAAATGAAAAACAATGAGCAGAAAGTCATCATAGGAAACTCCAGAAAAGAAACTAATTTCAAACCAGTGCATATCTCCTATATTTTCACCTGAGTACTGCCAATAGCTTTTGTGCTGAGCCTTGTCCTCATTATAGGTCAACAAGGACAACTGCCTTGTATTTAACAGAAATCTAATTGTTGAACTCAATGATCTCTGCAGAGTGAGGAAGCACACCATGACTGTCTATTCATTATGATTATATTCAATAACACTAGAGCTTTGTGTTGTCTTCATTTGTCTTTTTGTCTATAAAACGAGTTAGGTTTCACACTGGGCTTTGACAGAAAAGAGAGAGCAGAGCTCCTTCTGAACTCCCCTGCTGTACCAGTCAGACCTCACTGTTGACAGAAGACCAAAAAGCTGCACTTCCAGACTACAGGACAACCGTGACAACAGTGGGATAATCTAGGAACACCCTAGATGAAAGCAGCTCTGTAAAGAGCTCCATCTAGGTTTTGACAGACCACATGGCATATTTATTTTCTGAGATTTCATCATTATTCCTAGAATAGAATTGCTTCTGCTCAGTGAAGCCTGGAAGGAAAAAGTGCTTGGAGATCTTTCTCTGGCAGTTTTTCATTTCCTCTGATCTTTGTGCATTTGTATTCACAGAATTTGTTATTGTTGCTTAACTTCCCAGAGAATCATTGGACTGAAGCACCTCTCTTCATTTCTCTAACTAGTGCCATTTGACCTGCTATACAGTTTAATCCAGCCTCCACTTTTGAATGGATTTGCTCACAAGTGGCAATCTCTAACAGGGTCACTTTGAGAGGCAACCCCATTGCATGTTACCTTGCACCATAATGAGGGCAATTTCAAAAGGCCTTCAGTCAAAAGAAAGGGTGTTTTCTGCAAAAGGCTTGTGTCCTACATTTTCACTTGTCCTTATGGGTGGCTGAAACTACTGAAACATCTCAATGTATGTCTTGTAATTATGTCAGTTTTGTAGTTTGCAGCGACAGAAGTTGCAACCCTACAAGGACACTCATAGGAGACACTGGGAATTCTGTAAGTTTAAGAAAGCTGAACTGCCCCTCAGGAAAATGGGAAGATTCTCACTTTCTCAGGTAGGCCATTTCAGGATATTTTTATTTACTTGGCCTCTGAGACATGAATAGGTAAGAAAGGACAGATAAAGAAGGAAGATGGTGTCCGGTGTCCAGTGGTGTACCCCAGGGATCAGTACTGGGCCCAGTCCTATTCAATACCTTTATTGATGTTGGGATTGAGCTTACCCTCAGTAAATTTGCAGATGACACCAAACTGAGAGGGAGTTTCGGACTGCCAGAGGGTAGATCTGCCGCAGAGGGACCTGGACAGGATGGGTCAATGGGCCGAGGCCAACAGTATGAGATTCAACAGGACCAAGTGCAGGGTCCTGCACTTTGGTCACAATAACTTCACGCAGCGCTACAGACTGGGGGAGGAGTGGCTGGAGAGCGGCCCGGTGGAGAAAGACCTAGGAGTGCTGGTTGACAACCAGTTGAACAGGAGCCAGCAGTGAGCTCAGGTGGCCCAGAAGGCCAATGGCATCCTGGCTTGTCTCAGGAACAGTGTGGCCAGCAGGACTAGGGAAGTGATTTATTGCTGAGGAGACCAGCTCATTGCTGAGGAGACCAGCTTCAGAGCAGGTAAGTCTGCACTGGAGCAGGGGAGCTTACAGTGGAGGGGCCAACGAAGAGCTCTTTTTAGGGGCTTTCTGAAGCCAAAAAAGGCTCTAGACTGTGCTGGGGGTTGGTCAGCTGGTGGGCAGGCTACTGAGAAGTGCCTGGGAGGAGCCAGCACCACCCACTATTAATCAGGCTATATAAAGCCTCCGGGACACAGCACAGGGTGAGAAAATGGTGTGCCTGTGTGGTGCTGCCGCTGCTTGCAGCTCATTAGGCAGCATGCTGGGCCTCTATTGGTTCATAAGGTAAGGTCACTAGTCAGAGTGACCAGCTCCTGTGTGTCAAATTGCACAGACTAGGGGGATACCGTTACCATGAACAGTGAAGCACTGGCAGGTTCTGTGGTTGTGGCTCTGTGAGCTGTCTCATTCCTTGGAATGCCGTCAACTTGGAGCGCAGGAGAAGATCAGCCATGGTCTCCACCTGGCAGAAGGTTATCCATTCAACAGTTACCAGAGTGGACATGGGAACCCAAATGGAGTTACATCACAAACATGTAGCAACCCAGGCCAGAGGCTGCAGAGAGTGCCAGAGCCTCTCCCTGGCAGCAAGGGGCAATTATGAGAACTGCTGTGTATGTACTGCAAGCAGATGGAGTGTCTCCTCTGCCGAACTGTAGAACTGCAAGAGGCAGTTGGTAGGTTGAGGAGTATCAGGGAGGCTGAGCAGGAGATTGACTGGTGGAGCCAGGCTCTGGCCCCCCTGAAACAGAAACAGGGAGACCCCTCTGGTAGCACCCAGGAGCAAAGGGCCCCTGCATCCTGCCTTCATAAGACCAGAGACAGTAACCAGGGTGAGGGGAGTGAGTGGAGGATAGTTCAAGAACAGGGCAGCAGAGGACCTCTTACCTTGCCCACCTCGCCCCCCGAGGTGCCACTAACCAACTGGCACGTGGCTTTGGCTGGGAAAGACCAGATATCACTTCAGAACAGATATGAGCCTCTAGCTGAAAGGGACCAGAGAAATTAAGATGTTGGTGATGAACTGCCTATACCAGAGGTATGTCCAAAGTCAAAAAGGTCAACTGCTTAAATCATAACATCACCCACTAAGAAAAAAAGAATGGTATTAGTCCTGGGAGACTCATTTTTAAGGACAACAGAGGGTCCAATATATCAGGTTGACCCCTCCTACAGAGAAGCGTGTTGTCTCCCTGGAGCCAGGATTAAGGACATTACTAGGAAACTTCCCAGTTTGATGCGGTCCTCTGACTATTGCCCTTTACTAATTTTTCATTTAGGAGATCAAGTTGAAAACAGTAGTTTGAGAAGGTTGAAGAGAGACTTTAAAGCCCTGGGACAGATGGTGGGAGGATCTGGAGCACAGGTTGTATTCTCTTCTTCCAGTTTCAGGTAGAGACACAGTAACTGACAAACCCATGCAGTCTATTAATTTATAGCTTTGTAACTGGTGTCACCACAACAATTTTAGGTTCCTTGACAATAGGATGGCTTCTTATACAGCACCAGACTTGCTGTCATCTCATGAGGCACCTTTCAAAAAGGGGGAGGAGAGTCTTTGCACAGGAGATTGCGGGGCTGATTGGCAGGGCTTTAAACTAGATATGAAGGGAGAAGGGGAGATAACTGGACCAGCTAGGAATAAGCCCAAGGGAAGCATGCCAAGGCTAAAAGCCTGGTTGACTAGTGTAGACTCTTGCCCTGACACTTTATTTGAGACAAAGGCTAGAAATTTAGAAATCGTGGAAGCACCTGAAAGGGGTTTGGAAGGAAATGGGGTACACACTCACAAAAAGATATTGGTATCATTAACTCATCTGAAGTGCATTTATACCAATGCACACAGTATGAGCAACAAACAGGGGGAGCCTGAAGCCATGATGCACCAAGGAGACTATGACATAGTGGCTATCACAGAAACATGGTGGGATGCCACACATAACTGGAGTGCCACAGTCGAAGGCTACAAGCTCTTCAGGAGGGACAGACAGAGAAGGAGGGGTGGTGGAGTGGCCCCATATGTTAAAGAATGCCATGAGACCTCAGGAATTAAGTATAGCGATGACGGGATTGAGTCTGTTTGGATTAGGTTAAAGGCTAATAAAGCTGATATAGTTGTGGGAGTCTGCTATAGACCGCCCCAATCAAAGCAGTGAGATGGATGAAGCTTTCTTTAAGCAGCTGAGAGAAATCTCACAGTCACTTGCTGTTGTGCTTGTGGGGGACTTTAACCTCCTAGATATCTGCTGGGAATACAATACAGCAGAGGGAACAATCCAAGAGGTTCCTGGAATGCATGGAGGACAACTTTTTTGTGCAGCTGATAAATGAGCCAGCCAGGGAAGGTGCCCTCCTGGACCTGCTCCTTGTGAACAGGGAAGAACTTGGGGGGGAAGTAAAGGTTGGAGGCCATCTAGGGCATACTGATCACGAGATAATTAAGTTTTCAATCCTTAGGGAAACAAGGAGAGGGGTTAGTAAAACTTGGACTTCCAGAGGGCAAACTTTGACCTGTTCTGGAGATTGATTGACAAAGTCCCTTGGGAGGCTGTGCTGAAGGATATAGGAGTCCATCAAAGCTGGACACACTTCAGGAGAGAAGTCTTAAAGGCGCAGGAGCAGACTGTCCCTACCTGCCAAAAAACAAGCAAGTGGGGAAAAAGGCCAGCCTGGCTAAATAGGGACCTTTGTCTGGACCTCAAGAACAAAAGGAGAGTCTATGACCTTTGGAAGAGAGGACAGGTCTCTCATGTAGACTATAAAGACATAGTGAAGCTATTCAGGGAGAAGATTAGGAGGGCCAAAGAGCAGCTAGAGCTCAACCTAGCTACAGTTGTTAAGGATAATAAAAAATGTTTCTATAAATTCATTAACAACAAAAGGAGAATTAGGGAAAATCTCCATCATTTATTGGATGCAGAAGGATGAGGAAAAGGTTGAGGTGCTTAACGCCTACTTTGCCTCAGTCTTCAGTAGTGGAACAAGCTATACCCTGGACATCCAGCCTCATAATCTGGGAGACAGGGAAGGAAAGCAGAATGAGGTTATCATGATTAAAGAGGAGGTGGTCAGTGACTTTCTATGCCACTTGGATGCACACAAATCTAAGGGACAGGATGGGTTACGCTCACGAGTGCTGAAAGAGCTGGCAGATGTGCTCGTCAAGACACTTTTCATTATTTATCTGAAGTCCTGGCTAACTGGAGAGGTCCCAATGGACTGGAGGTTAGAAAATGTGTCGCCCATCTACAAGAAAGGCAAAAAGGAGGATCCAAGTAGCTATAGACCTGTTAGTCTGACCTCGGTACCAGGGAAGGTCATGGAGCAGATCATCTTGAGTGCTCTTAAAAGCCATATAGAGGGCAACCAGAGGATCAGGGCCAGTCAACATGGGTTTAGGAAAGGCAGATCTTGCCTGATGAATCTGATCTCCTTCTATGACAAGATGACCCGACTCCTGGACGAGGGAAAGTCTGTGGATGTGGTCTACCTGGACTTCTGGAAAGCATTTGACACTGTTCCACATAGATTTTTAATGGAAGAGATGGCTGCTCATGTCCTGGATGAGAATACGATCTTCTGGATCAAGCACTGGCTAGACGGACAGGCCCAGAGAGTAGTGGCCAATGGTATTAAGTCCAGCTGGTGACAGGTCGCAAATGGCACTCCTCAGGGCTCAGTGTGGGGACCATTTCTATTTAACATCTTTATTGATGATCTTGATAAGGACATAGAGTCTACCATCAGTAAATTTGCAGATGAGACCAAGTTAGGCACGTGTGTCGATCTGTGTGAGGAAAGAGAGGCTCTCCAGAGAGACTGAGATAGACTGGATCACTCGGCCAGTGTTAATGGTATGAGTTTCAACAAGGCCAAGTGCCAGCTTTACTTGGACCACAACAGCCTCATGCAACACTACAGGCTTGGGGCAGTGTGGTTGGAGAACTGTCCTGCAGAGAGGAATCTGGGGGTTCTAATTGACAAGCAAATGAATATGAGCTAGCAGTGTGCCCAGGTGACAAAGAAGGCCAAAGGCATCCTGGCCTTTATTAGAAATAGTGTGACCAGCAGAAACAGGGAGGTGATTGTCCCCCTGTACTCAGCACTGGTGAGGCCTCACCTTGAGTACTGTGTCCAGTTTTGGGCACCTCAGTACAAAAGAGATATTGAGGTGCTGGAGCGGGTACAGAAGAGGGCAATGAAGCTGGTCAAGATACTGGAGAATAGATCATATGGAGACCATTTGAAGGAGCTGGGTCTGTTTAGTCTGAGGAAGAGGAGGCTGAGGGGAGACCTTATCGCTCTCTACAACTACCTGAAAGAACATTGTAGAAAAGTTGGTGCTGGTCTCTTGTTTCAGGTAGATAGTGACAGAACCAGAGGGAATGGGCTAAAGCTGAAACAAGGTAGATTTAGACTAGACACTAGGAAAAAATTCTTCATGGAAAGAGTGGTATGATATTGGAATAGGCTGCCCAGGAAGGTGGTTGAGTTGCTGTCATGGTTTGAGTGAGAACAGAACTAATTCCACTCAGTAATATTACTTTTCAGCTCAGTTCTTCTAACTAACTGCACTTTCTGAAGTCGGCAGCCTGTTCTCACAGACCGTGTCTGCTTCTAGCAGCGATAACGCCTCATGTTTAGAGTTACTACCAAGGATTGGTGTGCAGACCAAGGCTACTGCTGGATCATGTGTACCACATTGGGGGGGTGCAGAAAGTGAAAGGCTGCACCTGCAGGTAGGAGCGGACAGGACAGATGACCCTAAACTGACCAACGAGGGATTCCAGCCTATAGACGTCATATTCGGTTTAGAGCTGTGGGATCCGAAGGGTCTCTGGACTCTTCTCCCCTCTTGGACTGCTTTGCCAGCTTTTGCTTGGCTTGGCTCTGGTCCTCTTTTGGTTCCTTCCTCAGAGCATCCAAGGAAGACTCTGTTCGTTCTGCCTTTGATCCTGGTCTGTGTGTTCCTGAACCCGGTACCAGAATCCAGCTCCTGAACACAGCTCCTGTCTGCTGTGGGGCCAGTCTGGGACTCCCCTGGTGCCTGCTCCACAGCATCAGTGGTGATGGTGACATAATTACCATCAGGGGGGTTGGGTTTGATACTGGTTTTATATATATTCCATTTTTATAATTATTAATTTCATTTATTAAAGCTGCTCTACTTTCCTTTTCTAATGGCTAAGTCTCTCTCCCTTATTCCCTTTCTCTTCCCCCTCTGGGGAGGGAGGGGCTTAACAGTGAGCATCTGTTATAGGTCTGACCTGACCCTAAACCATGACAGTCACCATCCCTGGATGTGTTTAAGCATTGCTTAGATGTGGTGTTGGGGGATATGTTCTAGGGGTGAACTTGTAGAGTAAGGTTAATGGTTGGACACGATGACCCCAAGGGTCTTTTCCAGCCTAAATGATTCTGTGATTCTCCCCTTATACTCAGCACTGGTGAGGCCTCACCTCTAATACTGGGTACAGTTCTGGGTTCCTCACTTCAAGAAGGATATTGAGGTGCTGGAGCAGGTCCAGAGGAGAGCAACAAGGCTGGGGAAGGGACTGGAAGGAAAGTCTTCTGAGGAGAGGCTGAGGGAGCTGGGGTTGTTTAGCCTGGAGAAGCAGAGACTCAGGGGGAACCTTGTCACTCTCTACAACTGCCTGAAGGGAGGTTGTAGTCAGGTGAGGTTGGGGTTCTTCTCCCAGGCAACTAGTAACAGGACAAGAGGGCATGGCCTGAAGCTGAGCCAGGGGCGGTTTGGGTTGGATATCAGGAAGCACTTCCTGACAGAGAGGGTGATCAGACATTGGAATGGACTGCCCAGGGAGGTGGTGGGGTCACCGTCCCTGGATGTGTCTAAAGAATGGCTGGATGTGGCACTTAGTGCCATGGTCTAGCCGATGTGGCGGTGTTGGGTCATAGGCTGGACTTGATGATCTCAGAGGTCTTTTCCAGCCTCAGTAATTCTTTGAGTCTGTGATTCTGTGAAAGCAGGGAGATGAATATGAATTGATATTCCTATTAATCTGTTATTCAGGTTACTAGGAGGCTGTGATTTGTACTGTACATCAGAGATTAGAGTTCTTCCCCTACTGTAATAAAACCTTGGCTGTATATTTGCTAATTAACCATTCTTTGACCTTCCTGCTGTAAGACCTTGTGTCTTTTTGCTATCTCTGCCTTTCCTCCTCTCTTTTTGCCATTTAAAGCTCAGAAAGTAGCTGGATTGATAGCCTTTGAAAATCATTGTTCATAGAAAAGATGCAGCACAGGTGGCTGCCATGCATGCCTTCCTCATGAGCAGCAACACTGCTTTTGAGGAAAGCTACCTGATACTTAGCTTCAGCCTTGCTACAAGAAAATCACAAGTCCTCCAAAAAGTGAACATGCAAGCTCCTTGCAGGAGTTGCCAAAAAGGGTACCAGGTTTTAGTCACAATTTTGAGGTGTTACCACTGAGCTATAGTGAACTTCATGGATCTCAGCAGAATATGCTCTATTATTTTGTCTCAAAATGAAAAATGAATGTGAGTAGAAGCATTTTATTCAGTTTATCTGCTTTGTACCTGTATTGATGTGACTGGTGCTGTGCTTTAGGGTCAGGGCTGTCCCCTAGACCTATAACAGACACTCCCTATTAATCCCCCTCCCTTCTCAAAGAGGAAGAGAAAGGGAATAAGGGAGAGAGACTTAGCAATTAGAAAAGGAAACTAGAACAGCTTTAATGAAAATAATAATAATAAAATGGAATATATACAAATATATACAATCCCAGTACTAAACGCAAAATCCCTGGTGGAAATTATGTCACCATCACCACTGATGCTGTGAAGCAGGCACTGGGGAAGGTCCAGGAGCTGGATTCTGGAACTGGATTCAGGAAAATACTTATTAGAAGGCAGAAAGGACAGAGTCCCCCTCGGATGCCAGCCACTGAAGAAGAGAGCTTGACCCTTGTGATCTCTCAGCTTTATACTGAATATGATGTATATGGGAGGGAATCCCTCATTGGTCAAGTTTGGGTCACTGTGGATGCTGAAAAGCTGCTAGCAGAGGAATTTTCTCAGGTTCCCACAACATTCGGTGAGAATACTGCCTTTCTTATGCATGTTATAAAAAACAGTAGGAAGTTTTTTGTAAGCTATACTAGTACCTGGTGTTTTGCTAAGTTCTGTTTATGGTACATTGGAAAAATATTTTGAAATAGATGTTGTAGGACTTTAGCCAATCACCCTAGGGGATGGGTGATCACTGACCAATCGCCCTATGGGGCTAGGGTATATAAAATGGGGTTATAAATTAATAAAGTTGCTTCTTTTGCCCGCTCTTGCTGAATTTGAGTGTTTCTGCATCTCTCCACTCCCGGTATAAACAGCAACAGGTCACCTGTCCTGTCTGCTCCTCCCTGCAGATGTGGCCTTTTGCTTTCATCGTACCCAACATGGTACACAAGATGTAGCAGTGACCTTGGTCTGCACACCAGCTCTCGGTACTAACTCTACACATGGAGCATTATCACTGCTAGAAGCAGACATTGTCTGTGAAAATACCCTCTTAACCTCAGACAGTGAAGTTAGTTAGAAGATACTGAGCTGAAAAGTAAAATTACTAAGCAGAATTAGTTCTGTTCTATCTCATATGAGGACAATCATGCAGTAATACCGTAAAATACCTGACTATCTCGGTGAGGTTTAATTAAGGGACTATGTTTTCTTTTTGTTTTCCTGTTCATTTCTACCTATTTGGTTTCCCATGAAAAGACAAAAAAGTCAGGGTAGAGAATACCTGGTAAGGAACATCTCATCCATAGATGCTAAGCCTCCTTCTTATGTTTGTCTGTAGAACCATATTGTATGGTTTAGGAATTCTTATACGGAATGAAGTCCACTGGAGCTCCATGTTCCCATCACCATTTATTTCAGAGGACAAGCTGTTATGGCAAGGGGTATATATTTCTTTGTGGAAGTTGACTAAAAACGTGCAGAACAGGATATGTACTAAATTAAGGTTGCACTGTCAAGATTTTTTTTTTGTGATTAGTGCTTCTAGAAAGATTTTTATCCTCTATATATTTTTTTTTCATATCAACAAAAATTTGGTGGCATTGATGAAAAGTAAGAAATTAAACCCTGGTGTTCATTCTTTGCATACAGCTAATCCTAATTGTCCACGGAATATAACACAGCTTTTACAAACTACATTTTTCCTTTATGCTTAGCAAATATGGTAACACTGGTCAGAAAATAAACTGAGCTAATAATTACATAATAGTTTTGAAGATGTGCAGTTAAAATTGAGTATGCTGGGAAATCTTTTCAAAGATGTTTAGAAAGAAGGAATGAATAAAATATACTTTGAGACATGAAGTAAGAAAATAAGAAATTATGTTACTTTCAGAAGCAAAAATAATTACCAATTTCATGATATAGAATAACATATCATATAGTTACTGCATACTTGTTTTATTTATGCTAATGAGAACAGTTCTCCCATCATTCTATAGTGAATAAACTCACAGAATCATTTAGGTTAGAAAAGACCTTTAAGACCATCAAGTCCAACCATTAACCCAACCCTGCCAAGGTCATCACTATAGCCATGTCATTCAGCATCGCAGCTACATGTCCTTTAAATACCTCCAGGGATGATGACATAACCACTTCCCTGGGCAGCCTGGTCCAGTGTCTGACAACTTTTCCAGTGAGGAAATTTTTCCTAATACCCAGCCTAAAGGTCCCCTGGTCACTTTCCTACTCCATCTCCTTCTCTTCTTCCTGCTTCTCCTCCTTTTCCTTCTCCTCTTCTTTCTCCTCCTCCTTTTTTTTTTTTTTTTTTTTTTTCCTTTTCCTTCTACTCCTCTGGTTCTTCCTCCTTTTCTAACTTCTCCTCTTTCTTATCCTCCTCTTGTTCCTCCTCCTCTTCATCCACCTCCTCCCCTTCCTTTTACTCCTCTTCCTTCTTTTTTTTTTCCCTTCCTCTTCTTTCTCTTCCTGCTCCTCCTCCCACTCCAACTCCTTGTTTTGTTCCTTCTCCTCCTGTTTCTTCTGTTCCTTCTCATGTTCTTCCTCCTCCTATTATTCCTCCTTCTTCAGATCCTTTTTCTCCTACTCCTCTTCCTTTTCCTTGTCTTCCTCCTCCATTTCCTCCTTCTCTTGTTCCTTTTTGGAACCTGAGGCCATTCCCTCTTGTCCTAATCACTTGTTGTTTGCGAGAAGAGAATGACCCCCACCTCACTACAAATTCCTTTGAGATAGTTGTAAGGAGTAATAAGGTCTCCCTTCAGCCTCCCTTTCTCCAAGATAAAAAACCCCAGTTCCCTCAGGTGTTCCTCATAAGACTTGTGGTCTACAGCCTTCACCAACTTTGTTGCCTTTCTTTGGAAATGCTCCAGCACCTCAATGTCTTTCATGGAAGGGACCCAAAACTGGACACAGTAGATAGACAGAATGACAACTGCAGAGAAAGACATCCACCTGTACATAAAGCCTGTAAAAGAATGACACTTGTCTGGACATAGAGGGGTAACATGGTTTCATCTAGCACAAAGGAAGCTGACACAGTAATAGAGATTCAATACAGCTGGTTTCTGTTGACAGCAGCATCATTGTATAGGTTACAGCAAGTCAAACAAGGAGAATCAGCAAAGCACTAAATTCACAACTCTCTAACAAATTTTGATGCAGACCAGAAGCAACACAATGATCTATTATGTTCTTTCAGCCTGAATGAGGAAGAGAAGGAGGGATAGTGAGAAATCAGCTAACTGTTGTCTTTGACTACTTTGGCACAGCCAGAGTTGTCTCAGTGGTAAAGAGTGAAAGGATAAGAAGACATGGACAAAAGGTACATCAAGAGAAAGTCTGATTAGCTACAATAAAAACAAGTCACAGTGAGGATGTTCAAACATTAGGGCAGATTGTTCAAAGCAACTGTGGAATATCTTTGGAGATACTCCAAAATAGACTGGACAAATGGAGTAACCTGAACTGATTTCGAAGACAGTTTTGCTTTGAGGAGGGGATCAGAGCAGATGACCTTACATATTATATAATTTGTTGACTGCAAAAGTTACGCAGTATTGGGTATATTGATAACAGAGAAATACTTGGTACAGGCAGATCATTAGTGCTCACTAAAAATACACTTATGTTTCCAGTGTTTCAGAAAAGAGTCAGAGGTTTATTAAATAAATTCAAGTAATCAGGCACTCAAAGAGTATTTATATGCAGTCTGAGAATGACCATAGACAGACTGATTAACAGAACAGTGCTTCTAGAGAAACCTATATGAAAGATGAATCATTCCTCACCCTTCTATTAGGCATGAATATGAATGTCTGGCCTCAAGAAAAGATAAGGGAATAAAGAAAACCAAGCTACAGAGACCTAAGAGTACCCACGTGTCACAGCGGTGTGAAAATGTACAAAGATGTTTCCCCTTGTTACAGAGCCCTAACAAAGGGTCTACTTGCCAGGATAGGGTGGTCTGTACCACCACACCACCATGTGCAAAGGATAGACATAGAGACTCTTGATCCCAGAAAACTTAATAGTGGGAAGTCTCCATAGTGTCTAAGATCTCATTCATCACACTCTGTCCATCTTTATGAGGAACTCTTGAAAGAGACTGCAAGCCTAGTACCAAAGGATTTGAGTCAACAGTAGTTCAAATCTTGCTGGGGAGATATTGAAATACTCTCTGAAAAGACTCATTGTGCTGCTTCTGCTTCACAGGCACCCAGGGGAGGCATCAGGTTAACACCCATATAGTTTCATAGTGAGATTCATCAGACACTAGCTCAGATAGGAAAAGATCACACATCTCTAACCAGAGAGCTTCTATTTCAGGCAAAATCTCAATTTACTAACTCAGAATTGACAGTCCTTTCAGGACCCATAGTCCATCAAGAGGGGCAGGTGACAATTTCACATTTCACAGAATGTTCTGTCCATAAATACAGGATGGACTATATGGATAAATGAATAAACACAAACATCCATGTAAGCAAATATATGACACCCAAAGGACCAGTATTCTCTGAAATAGTTCTCTTCACTCCTTTGTCATTGATATTTTTTGTGGGAGAACTCCACTTTCACCTGCCTAGTATTATTGTAATAGCCATGGCAACCACAGCAGAGACCACACATCCCAGAGTTTGCAGGATTTCATCACGCTGTGAATGGTCCACATGAATAATCAGCATGAATATTGTCTCATAATTCAATGTATTAGTCAAGTATGATAACTTGTCAGTTAGTTGCATTAATGAGGGTTTTTTTTTATAAACTTCTACCTACTTTGTTAAAAGGCAGCACTTAGATAGCTCTCTTATTCCCAAAGGCCTTGCATTGTTCTTGGTGAATATTTACATGTATGTATAATGTATGTATGTATATGACACATAGTGCTATGCCAAGTCATCTGGAGCTCAGAGGTTAAATGTGCATAGAAAGAAGAAAGATGCAGCATTTGCTTTCACTCAGTGCTTAAGATAAGTGTTAGAATTTGCCTCCCTGTCTACCTCTCCCTGTGCTCAGCTATGTGAAGGTAGTGCCATTTAGCTATTGATGAATTCATTCTGCAACAGTATTTCCAGCGAGTATCATCATCCCCATTGCCATTGTCATCTTGGGATTTACAAGGCATCTCTCTATGACATTTGTTAATTGATAAGAGAGGAGGCCTAAGTGTCAAAAGTGGGTTTTTTTCCTAGTGTGTCTCATGATTAGGTTTCATGTTTGCACTAGAAATTCTTCTCTTAGCAAGGAATAAAGCAATAAAGGGTGATCTCTCTCCATGTTTACTCAATATATGTGATAACCTCCTCGGGAATGTTTGCTACTTTTCCAGTTAACTTCCTTGTCAGATGGCATAAATACTTACTATGACTGAGAGTATTCTCATACAGGAAGCACATGCAGTCTTGGGTACATTTAGGGTATATATACTCTTTTACCTTCTGCTGTTACATTTTTTGGTCCATAATTATATTGTGTGTATTGAATTAGTCATGGTCACACCAACTGCTCACCTTTCTCCAATACCTTTCTACCCTTTTGACATCCTTAACTGTACCTGCTGCTGGTAGAGTGTATTTATTCTCCTCTTATCAATGGTGGCAGTCATAGTAAAGTTGTTAGTAGGGATTATTTGACTTTGTTTTTTCAGTGAAGGAATAACATTCTGAGTTTCCTTTTTCAACTACCTTCTCCCTTTTTGTTGAAGATAATTTTCCTTCAACAGTAACTAGAAAACATGCTAACAGAGATAGAAAAAAAAAGTCGACATGTTTGACATTTTTAGCAAAAGAAATTGAGGAAATTGAGTCTGCAACAAAAAGCAAGCATTTTACTATTTCCTTCCCTTTTTCAATCTGTTTTTCGGAACTGTAACACCTACAGTCCTGCAGCAGAATTATTTAGAGCCTGGACACAGCAAAATTAAGACCAGATGTCCCAATACTTCTTTCCATGTGTACATCCTGCAAAAAGTAAAGAAAAAGATGGTGTGAAGAACAGAGTACTGGAAAAGGCAGCTATTGTTCCAGTACTACCACACAGGAGAAAAAAAAAAAAAAAAAAAAAAAAGAAGCATTATCAACAACAGCAGTCAGTACAGGATTATTGGTTATATTTTCAGTTGGGATGTGCTGCTTCAACTTCTTACCATAGCAGACAAATATCCAGATGCATCTGCCAGGAGACAGTGGGCTGATGGCTGCTACATGCCTGATATGCTCATCAACCCTGAATATTTGCTGTCTTTCTGTCTTCTGTAATAGCATATGACGGAGATGACCTACTGTCTTACGTTCTGTTGGTGGCTTGAAACTCACCAAACTGTATGTAAGAATGGATATTTCCTTAAAATATTGCAAAGGCTTCCAAGTTAGAAACCCAAATGCAATGTTTGAATTTCTAACATTCTGGTTTTTAATAAATAAATAACTCTTTCTATGCAAACCCAGTTCTCAGAGACAATAAAACATTTGTTACCACAGTACAGTTAATTGAATTAATACTGAAATCTTAGCCAATGTAGCCTTTTGTTTACCTTACACTCAGGAGGAAACCAGACATTGTGGATAAGCTGCCTCTAAACTCTCTCTAAAGCATGAGGCTATTTTAGGAGTAAATCATGAACGTTTCACAAGGTGAGCACAATAAAATCCTTCACTGACAACACTCATATTTGAAATGCATTAAGGAACCATTAAAACATCTCAACAGCCACCCGGCACTTGAAAATAAGTCAGTTTTATTGGCTGTATTTCTATCTTCTTCTATGGCCCCTCACTCAGACCTATGAAAATACTTTTGACTTTGTTTTCGAGAAAACATGATACAGATGGAATTTTTAGGAGAAACACCATTTTCCTTTCCTCAGTCTCTTCCTTTTGGAACAGCTGTCTGGAAGGAAGCCGTTCACAGAAGGGCTCTCATTGCACAGTGGGAGACAGAGTGCCTATTTTTTTCCACTATAGCAATGAGTTGTGGTACTGCCTAAACCTTCAAGCACAGGTAAAGAAGTCCAATTATCTTTTCCTCCCCAAGTACTAATATGTGCCTTAAAAAATTCAAAATACATTTTGAGTGCAGTCAATATTTTTTAATAGCTCGTTTCATCTTCAGAAGCAAGACACTCCCAAAATTTCTTGTCAAATTATGCACCTATACAATGAAGTAATGACTGCTGGTTGATAAGAAGTCTTCCAGCATGGACATCCAACCTTCAACATTTCTCTAGTAGAAAAACACAAATGATTGAAAATTCAATGTCTAAAAGCTGAATGCATATCTCTATTTATAACTACATATGTATTAAAATGATTCCCTGACAATCCTAAAACACGTAGAACGACTAATGATAGCCACTGGCAGCTCCGTATTAAGAGCAGTATAACTCACTGTCCCCCTTGACAGCTGTAATGTTTAATTATGTGACCTCAATTAACCAGACCTAGAAATAAAGGGATTTCCTGTCCTTTCACTACCCTGTGTTTTTATATTTTCTGCATAAACCCCAGTTTTCTCCTGGCTTTCATCATAGGTATTTGATCCTCCTTTCTACTTTCTGAATTTTATTACAATTGACTAAAATTATCTTTATTCAACCATTAGATCTAATACTTACACACCACTACTATCACTCTGGAGGCTTTCTGAGGAAAGCTAACGTTAGAAGAAGTAACAGCCCACTAAATGGAATCAAAAGACTTCTCACAACCAAATTCCTGTCTCCCTCCCTCCACTTCCCAGGTAAACACAGAAACAAGATAGTAGCAAGAATTAAATCTCTTCTCATAGTCCCTTTCTTAACAGCATAATTCTCTTCAGCTGGTCCTAGACACATTTCCAAGAGCAAGGAAACTCCATGAATTATTTTGCTTAGGATTTCTATGTTAACACTGGACAGGTAAAATTTCCTATATATCTGTACTTGCAATTCAAGTCTAATCTATTTTACATGGCAAATATTCACAGCACAGAAAATAACAAAACCTGCCTTGCTTAGACACACAAGAAATGCAAAAATTGATTACCATAATAAAGTGAGATGGTATTCTTTTAGCCTAGAAAACTCCTCTGATATATCCTCATGAAATATTATAAGATAAGGGTAGTTTTGCTGTCAGCCACTCCTGTCAGTACAGAAATAAAGAGTTAAAGGAACACAGATTACTCTTAAAGGTCACACAAATATTAGTATTATGACACTAGGATAACAAATTGTTGTTTCATGATGTCCAGATTTTTAATAAATAATTAATTCAATAAATAGTTCATAAATTCTGTTGGGATTGTGCATTTTAAAAGGTGTATTGATAATAGTACTGTTTAAGATGTCCTCATAATGGCACTGTGGAGCTACTTGTAGACCTTTACTTCTATATGATAGATGGAAAAAATGAGGATACTAGATAACATTCAAAATTTTGAAGTGATCTTTTATTTTGAAGAGCATTAACTTGATGGAGATCACCCTAGCTGGGTGATGTCTCTGAGAAATAGTGTTATCGCATGAGCCAAACATCCATATCTAGCTGAAATAAAAAATCAGCTCAAATTTTTTGTCAAATATTTTCTCAGGAACAACCAGACAGTATATTGCTGTATTCAATTTTTTTCAAGTTATGCCTTATTCTTTATCACTACTGTATGTCAAAGAACACCACATTCTTTGCTCATGAGGATAGATCAAATCTTCACATAACAGTTTATACATAACTTATACTAGTTCGCGTTGTCTCATGCCAAAAATGGGTATGATGCCTCTTCAGAAATTGGCCTTCTGGTTCACTAAGTCACTTTTCACTTCTTTCATCAGCATACTTCAACTCAGATGCATTTTCAAAATATAAACCTTACCTGAGTTCAAAAACCCTGGGCTTAAAGGATGCAAAGGGGCCCACATAATTCTCTGAGTATGGATCAAGATCTGCAGTCAGGTTTCCAATACTGATTTTCCGTTTAAAAGCTATATACAAGTTTTTTAGCTTTGAAGATTGTAAGGTGAGAGCCACTTACTGAATATTTATTGTATGTATGTGTGAATGTGAGTGTGCCATATAACACCCCAAGAGTGATCATAAATTTGACTGTGCACCTGTCATAGAAGTGTATTGGATCACCTTTTTTTTTTTTTTTTTTTTTTGACAGTTACTGTTATATCATTTCCTCTGAGTAACATTTCCAGTGTCATCTTTCTCTGTGCTCTAGCCCTGTGTTTTCCAACTAGTATGTAATTTACTCAGTGAAAAATATTTAAGATCTCTGCTCTGTAATTATCTGCATCCTTGCAGCCTTTTAAAAGAGGTCTTCTATTTTTCCCCCAGTGACTGAGTATCACATTTGTAAAAACGTGTTGGCCTATCACACTCAAGAGTTAACTCAGTAAATTCAGCAAATGCAGTTTGGAGACTGTGGTAGTCATAAATCTCCAAGAAAACAGGATTCAAATCCTGCAATAATTCTAGCACAAGTTGCACTTAAGAAATAATTATCTTAGGATTCAGTATGGAGGGAAATAAAGATGCTTTTCATGGTTCTTTGTATTAATACAGAAATGAGTAGTTAGGACCAATTTCAGATTGCTTTTCGGTTTTGCAAAAGAGATGTCAAAAATCAGTTGAAGCTCTTGTTTTTATTTTTTTGAGAACCATGTGTTCAAATTATTTTAGTCCTTGAGTGCATATTATGGTATTTTTAAAGTTACATAGGTAGTCTGAACAACTTACATCAAATTAACATTATATAATGAAAGCATATCTGTAAATATTCACCATTTACCTGTCAGAGGTTTTGAAAGGCACTGTTCTGATTCTAATCAAACACTTCTTTCTGCTAATATTTAGAATGGTTTCTCTCAATTCCAGTAAAGTTTTCACTAGATTTTGCACATAGGGTGAGGAATAATAGTACAGTATCATTTAATTGAATTGCCATTATGACAGACTTTGCAATGAGCCATTTGAGGCAGAACACTTTATAGATTGCTATCAAATAGAATTAGTTGCTTCCGTTATGTATCTCCGCATGTACTGAAACACATGTTTATATACACAAGCATGTGTGTAAATATATACACCCTGGAAACACGTACCTGGACTAAGAAGATACATCCACTGTAAAATTTTGTTTCAAAATCCCACTTTATAATACTGCCAGAGTCCCAGATAGCCATACCATTTTCCGTCATAGCATTTTTCTTACTTTTCTGCTTCCCCATCATTCCTTAAAACATGAGTAAGGGGACTGTGAGATAGTTGCATCATAGTTAGCACACATGGTGAAATCTGTATCTAAAGCTCAGTTTGTGTCTAAGCTACATCTGACTCCAGCCTTTTCTTTTCTCAGTCTTTCTATCTTTGGCAATTTTCTGCATGCCTCACTTCTTTGACTTCTGTGGTTATTTGAGAACCTCCTGTTCTGCCTAAAACCAAAGAAATTCCTTGGTTTGTGCTGGCCATGGGAGTACTGGGAGACTGACAGATATAACTGTTCACATTTCACTCATGAAAATATTTCATTTAGTCAAAGCAGATATTTCAAAGGAGTGTAAGTCACATATGTTCTTCCTCCTCTGATGAACAGAAGCTCTCGAGACTCACCTGCATCTCTGGGGTGTCTCTCAGAAAGCTCACTTGTAATATTTAAAATATCTAGATACCCATAAATGGCAAGACAAGAGCCTTTCTTCATAGGGCCTGGTTTCTGAAAGACTACTTTATTAGTAAAGGCTGTAAAAGAGTTTGGATAGATGAGATCTTAAAGGCATAAACACACAGGCAGAGATGGCCCAAACCCTGACAATGCTTAAATTTGCTGTTACCTTGCTTGGAAAATGAGTAAATGGCACTGCCTTCACACAGTCTTAAGATTTGCATAGATGTTGTGTATCAGAAGAAAAAAATCAGAACTACTAACAATAGCATGTGAGAGTGGGGACTGCAGTTCCTGGCCTCAAAGCCTTGTCCCTAGCCATGATGATCCCTTCCTTTTCCTTTGCTCTCAAATGGACACAAATAATGTATTTCTTCTAAGTCTTGCAACCACAAGACCTAAAGCTGTAAGGACTGTCAGGGCTGACATAAATACATGTTCCTATCTCTACCACCCTTGTACTGTACTTCAAACTACCCCTGCTGACTTTTATTGTACCAAACATTGTAATGTTAAAATTGCTGATAGTTTAAAAAAAAATAAATGCATTAATGGCTAAAATTCTGATAAATTACAATAAGTGTTATTTTTAATAATTTAACATAATGTCTGCAGCCTTTTCACTAAAGTAGCAATTAAGTCATCACTGTTGCCTGGCCTACACAAGTTTATTGTGTTTGGTTTTATTGCTCATACTACCAATGACAGAAATAATGCAACAAAAACTGGTAGAAAAATAAAGTTCATTAACTGACACTCTTATTTTATATTATGTTCTTCTGATATTAACACAGTTGCAAGTGGCTCTTCATCTCAAACACTGCTTCCCCAAATACCATAATTTCTGCAGTTATATGTCTGTTCATACACATTTCTCATCCTGAACCTGGAATAGCCACAGGGGCACATCACCAGAATCATCTGGTTTTAATATGCCTCAACTGTAGAGCTCATTTATTAATTCTTGGTTTGTTTCTAGGTAGTATTTATACAAGATTCCCATATTTCTAGCATACCAGTCTCTTGTTTTTTTCATAGAAGCCAATGTCCTGATGCATAAATAACTTTCACGACAAATTGTTGTTGTTCTAATTGTGGTGATTTTGTAGGATTTTTTTTTCATTTAATTTTATTGCTGCCACTCCTGCTTCCAATATTGAAGCAAAGTGTTTGTCACTACTTTACAGCATATCAGCAAGGAGTCATGACGTGGCTTTTGTCACAAGACTCATGTTTCATATGCACAGCTGCCAAATGCTTTTCTTCAAGTCTAGTTAGTAGTTTTAAGAGTTCATTATTTCTTTTTAATATTCCCAGGTTGATGAGGAAGGGAAGCCAGCAATTAGGCCATAACAATTTACTTTGTGCCTGATCTTATACATGGCCTTAGACAAAACACTTGACTTTTCTATACTTCACTTTCCCTATTTGTTTTAAGTAATAGTGATAGCAGTGATTAAGGAATTCAGAACTCTGAGTGGTTTGACCCTTATTCGTCAAAACATGTGCATGCCTTGTCTTTCCCAACAAACCAAAATTAAACATAGTTCAAGTTTTCCCAGTCTCCCTATGAATTTTGTGACATCCTGGAGAAGTTATCTTATCACATATTCCTGATAAGGACCACCAGGCTGCCACTCTAGATTTTAAGAATATTTGAGAAACAGAGTTTTGTGTACCCCAGAAGGTATAACTCTATAGCGAGAGAACAGAGTAATGGAAGTTGAAAAGCAACTATTTTGGGTACCTATACCAGTGGTCTGTAAATAGGCCCAAAGTGTTTGATAAAGAAACACTTCTGCATTTAGAAAGAAATAGCAAGAGAGACACGATCAGAGACCTTGAAGGATCAGAAGCTGTCCTGACTTGACAGTCTGCATACTGTTATCTGAAGATATGTGTGAGCATAAACATGGTTCCAGTCCTGTACTGCAGGTAAGAGTGTGGACACAGGCAAAGACCACGGAATAGCCAGAATGTTCATCAATCAGCAGCTAAGATTGCCTTATTCGTGTAACCATGCCCTGAGCTACCACTAGACTAAACCACCTAGTAATAAAGTATTAATATACAGCAGGTGCTTAATTAGGTAGACCAAGTTACAACTGGCCCTCATTTTCATGTGAAAAATTGTGGTTTGGAAAATCCTAGCTGAAGGCGCTGCAGGAACAGTACGCTGTCACATCAAAACCCAGTCACATCAGGTATCCTGGGCCTTGGTATAATACAAGAACCAGGGGGACTGATCAGTTTAAAAAGAGCCTGCCCGCGGCAAAAAAAAATAATTCAGAGCAGCACTAATTCACACTACCAAATGGAATAAGACAGAAAGCTTTCAGCTCAATCTTCTCACTCTCTGTTCAGCTACCATCCCTCCCTACAAGAAAAAAGGAAATCTGCCTCACCAGCTATGGCAGCTTCAGGGGATTATTATTCCTCTAAACACCAGTTTAAGTCAGAACTTTCTTGGTATGATAAAGAGAATGCTACATGTGTACACTGCATAAATAAGAAGAATTATGAGAAAGACCTTGTCTTAGTTGTCTCTTGCACAGGTGTACTATCTGTTGTTTCCAGCTAAAGGAGGTGTTATCCCAGCCACTAATTAAAGAGATTAAGTATGTTGTCTTTAATTCCTCTAAACCCAGTGAAAGGGACTCCTATGTCCAACAGCATCACCAGTTCAGGCATTGAGGAATCTCTGTTCCTATAATAAAACTGCAGGGTGGTGGGGTTTTTTTCTTCCCCCTGCTCCCATTTCCCTTGCTGCAATCAACAGCTAAATTGATCTGACACTTCATCCGTACAGCAAGGTCCCCAGGGAAAGGGTACATATGCAGTGTGTGGAGTGAATTGTGCAAGAGAGGACAGGGGTAGGAGGGGAGCTGGGAGGGGGTGGGGGGAGGAGGGAGAGATAAAGGGTTCAAAAGTAAAGTCATCAAAAATAATGAGGCTGTTCCGCCCAGCTTCCACTGCAGCAGAGGAGCAAAGTGCCCTTTCAAATTGGGTGTCCCAGCTCCACAGCTGAAATAACTGGTCATAGAAAGCTGCAAGCAAATTGCCTTGACAAGGCTGTTACTGTTGTAAGAGTTCAAAGGTTTTGGACACTAGGTCAGTGGCTGCCAATCAAGCGGACAGAAAAAGCTGCTCGTTGAGCCTGTGATTTCTACCTAGGCCGCTATTATCCCTGACTATTCCTGTACCTCAGCAGCTCCTCTGATTAAACCAGCCTCCCTTTTACATCTCTTTCAGAGTGCGATTCACACACTAATTAGTTGCCTGCTCTCCACTGGGATGTCAGACCCTCAGTCAATTTATCTCTATTTCAGCCTGCTCAGAGTGACTTCCCCAGTTATCAAAATTTAATCATGCCTTCAAAAATGTTGAAAAGTGGTCATTAGAGGCAAAAGGCCACAGGATACAATATTCATTTTTCTCTATCTTCCAGTCATCCAGCTGGCATCTATAATGGATATCCTGGGGGCTGTGAGAACACGTTGATTTATGCAACCTTGCTCTTGCTCTCACTGTGGTACACCAGCCTGCTTTAAAGAACAGGTTTTAACAAGGTCTGAGGTGGGAGGACATTAATCATGGTAGCATTGTATGTGAAAAAGGGTGCTGTGTAGTCAGAAGAACCCCCTACAGTAGGGCAGTTAGATTTTTTTACCACCTTCTCAGAGATAAAGGAGAGTTTGACAATTGATTAGACCTTTCTCTAACCTTGCAGTCCTGTGAAATGATGAGAGAGAGAAAGGGAGGGGAAAGAATGGTGAGAGGGGGAGGGAGACAGAGACAGAGAATGATTCTCATACTGACTGTCTTAAATGTGCAATAACTTTATGATTCTTGACTGAAACTGGCTATCAAAATCAGTCTCAACTCAATACAGTCTAAAAAAGAAGATCGTTCTTGGAATAAGAGTCCTTTCAGCTGTACATGTCAGAGGCAATCATGGGCACCAGCAGCCTGCAGTGACTCCCCTGAATACTCTGTATTGCACAGTGAAACCCTGATAAAAGTGGCATTGGATAACATCAATCCGAGCTGTAACGTTCCAAAGCAGGTTTCAGCAAAATCAACAGTGATGAATTGAAATTTGTTGACAATAGGCTGGGGATGGGGGGAGGTGGGATGTGATTGTTATTCTGTCTTTTTCTTCCTTGAAACCAGAGGAATGATTTCCAAACCTTGGTGCATGCAACTGAATGCATACATTTGCATGAGATGAGCCAATGCAGAATATGGAGGCAAAACCTGAGTGTGCAAATCACATACTTGCCTTGGCCCATGGAGGGTTCTTAATGAGCAATACATGAGCAAATGACTGTTGAAAACTGGGCTCACCTGATTTGTTTAGTCTACCGTGATGACAGTGGTTTTGCCCATGTCCAACATGCAGGATC
Organism: Todiramphus chloris collaris; assembly: GCA_025345505.1. Lineage (NCBI taxonomy): Eukaryota > Metazoa > Chordata > Aves > Coraciiformes > Alcedinidae > Todiramphus > Todiramphus chloris. The sequence continues at coordinate 24,988,460 of JANVCC010010406.1, read as the reverse complement.
AGAGGATCACACCTTAAGAGTGGCTAAAGCCAGGCACAATGAGAGTATACATTATGCTATGTCTCCCACATGCCACTCTGGCAATGTGACTTACTCCTGAACTGCAATCCCCCTGCTATTTCGGTCCTGAGCTTTTCTTTCTACCATATGCAGTAATTGTCATTTTCCATCCTCCTGTCCAGGAATCTTTCAAGCTGAAGAAGTCTCCTGAGCTCTAGCCCTCCCTCCTTGCTGATACATGAGACCCTGGGGGTAAAGGTTCAGCAGAGTGTGCAGGAATTGAGCTGAACAACTCATTACTGGAATGGAAACGACAATGCAACTAATCCTTGTATCATGCTGGAAATTTAACCCTGGATGTCATAAGAGACTGTTCTCCACAGATCAAATCTAAATGAGCTGGAGAGAAAGGGAAAAATAAAATAAAAATCAAGAGCATCCTCCAATTCCCGCTTTCTGCATTGGTGGACTGAAATCCCTTTCCAGGCTGTGACCAGCCTGCTAGCCTACCTCACTTTTCACTTTCCAATAAAGGTCAGTGCCAGCCACTTGAGAAGGTGCAGACAGCCTGTTCAGGGCAATCTTTGCCCATGTCAGATTCTGATCTAGCTATTACAGCTCAATAAGGGAAATAACATCAGAGCTTTAAAACCTTTGACATCACAAAATGCAGGGCCAATTTTTTTTTCAACTGCTCGAGGATGTTCCCCATAGCACCTTCTCCCAGGAGAATGTGTGGATGTGTTCCAGGCTATGACTCAGTCCACATTTTTCAACCATGCACTGAAATCATGGATAGTAAGGACTTCTGCATTAGGTTGCTAACCTGTTTCTGGGTCTTTCCTGCTGCATCAGGAAGGACATCAAACACCAGCTATTCTTCTTCATCATTTCAGCTCCTCCAGGCAAGCAGTGCGCTTGCCACTAAGCAGCATATGTTATGATACGCCATGAGACATGTTCAAAATGATTTAGTCTTACAATTTAAATGGAGACTTTGGAGGTATGAACATGAGAGTGCATATGCCTAGCTACATTAATTTCAAATCATATCCTTTGAATTCAGGTGTATTGTTTATACAAGCAAGGTCTAAGTACACTAGTCAAAGGTAGTGAGACATAGCATGAGCCTTGGACTGTAGCAGACTGAGTGCTAATGAAAGGCTACTCAGTTTCAAAAAAAGACTGAGAGTAGGTTCTCCTACTTTTTGTACAGAGCTGTCCAAGGTTCTGCGCATTCCATGCTGCCTGTATTACTGGGTAAACTGTGAGCAACGTTCAGACCCTGTTTACATATTACTCTATTAGGTATATTATGAACTTTGTGGAAGTATAGGTTTGCTGAATTCTGTCCTCAGCACCTCTGCAAAAAAACCCAGCAGTGATGTTCTTGAAAAGAAATGCTCAGTTCTCTGATGTGCTTTTTGTGCTTCACATAACAACATATTCTGCATGCAAGACATCTAAGGGACATCTCTCAGAAAAGAGGTGAAAAATATTTAGAGGCAGGAAGGATGAGTCATGAATGTAAGGACCAAAAAAGGAGTGCATATTCAGAAACAGATTTCCATTGTTTCTTTATTGATCCACTCAGGATTATTCAAAGAATATTCATGAAGAAAAAAAAAAAAAAAAATCCATTTATTATCCTGAACTGTTACAAGGCTGTCAGTGTATGTGAATGAAAAGAAACAAAGAATCCTGGAAAATATTAACTCCACAAGAGTTGTAGCCTGATAGTTGCTAGTATTTTGGACAACAGGCACTTTGCATCAACATCTTCCCATACTGTATGCCATCCACACAGACACAGAAGCATTAGATGTCCTCTCTGTTTGGTAGAAGTGATTGGAAGTAGTGTACTAAATTATGGTTTTGCTTCAATTGCTCTGTCTTCCTGGCACTGTTGGCAAGCATGAAAGCTGTAATTTTCATTAAAAGACTCATCCAGGTATTTGGCAGTGATTATATGAGTCCTAGAGCCACTCAACCACAAACAGACAATTAACCCATAAAGCAGTGCTCATATTAGATTTATTTTCAGTTTTATTATGTATCGCTGGTACAAAGAGAGAGAAGATGCTGCAATAAAAAAAACAAAAAAAAAACAAAAAAAACAAAAAAAAAAAAAACAAAAAAAAGAAAACACCCACCCCAAGGCAGCAAGATCATACAGTCTATAGAGTTTAGCAGTTCAATCTCTATTTTTTATTTCAATAATATAGCAGAATGAAATCAAATTAAGAGCTGCAGACAAAATCCATTTTAAAAACCAGAAGAAAATACCCAGATTACATGGAGAACATGAAGGAATAGTAGATCAATTCTGGATATCTGACTATAGCTGATAATACAGTTGTAGGAAATAATAAATGTATATACAAACTAATAAATATATATGCAACCTCTTTCTTGTGTGCACATGTATATGTTGCATATATGTTTATGCAGTCATAAAAGTGATCTCATATAATAGTAGAACTGAAAAGTGTAACCTAAAAGCAAATGAAATTATGAAGTATATAAATCATTTCCAAACAGTGATACATTCATCATCTATTTTTCCTAACTTAAGGATCCAGACTGACATAAAATAAGTACTTCAAGAGACACCATTTTTCAACCAGAAGATTCTTAGTAATGGACTATTAGTCAGATCCAATAAATAACAATAACAGTCCTTCACAGACTGTGGCAGCAGTATAAACACAGTGAACTCAACAGAAAAAAATTAAATGCTAAAAATTTCAAAAACCTTAATTCAAAGCAGCTCATCAGAACCCATGTGATTCTGAGACACTCCATGAAATTTTCACTTCCACAACTCTGGTATTTCACTTTGAAATTATTATTCAAGAAAATACATAATCCCATATTGAAAACTGCAGTTTTCAACCAGGAAAAGTGTTAATGGTCCCAGCACAAACTTTAAAGAAGTTGGGAGCTCTTGTACAGTTTTCAGACAAATGTCTTCCTTTCTTGAAAACTGAATGTCTGAAGATTCATATTTAATTCTGAACATTACCTAATCTACTTGTATTGTAAATTACTGGCTAGACCTACACTGATATTTTATAAAAAAAAGAATTGTGAAAATTGTTCGAAATAAAAGCTTTTAAAAGGAAAAGCAGCCTTTGCACTAACTAGGAGGACAGTACACGTTCAAAAGATCAGATATTGTCCTTTCATAAACAACACCGAAATATTTTATAGCAAAGTACTGTTTATAAATGCTTTCTTGCTTATGGGTTGCAAAATGAAAATAATAACAAAGCATTAAATAATATTTTTGAATAATTTATTTTCACTTTTTTTACCCCTGCACAAGGTAGCTGAGGTAAAATGTTAGAAAACTCTGCCAAATCCAAGGAAATAACCAGATAATATGCATATTACACACCACAACACACTTTCAAGATATACAGATAAAATAACCCACATGTTCTAAAGTAACCCACATACAGCAAAATTATGACCCTGCTATATTTATACACATGGGTGCAGTTTTCATACACTATTAAAGTCTCATATTACATATCTTTAAATCATGCTGCGAAAGTTTCTGCCTTCCCCTAATGCTAGCTCTAATTTAGGATGAACAACTACTCTCATAAAGAAAAACTGCTGCTGCTGCTGTTTATTAGGTTGCAGAAAGGTCTCACTGACTAATGTCTCAGGATTAAATGAATGTGGAATAATAAGGGCTGATTTATTTGTGCTCCAGTAAGATAAAGCTGCCACTGATTTTACAAGAAACTATTCATCTGAGGGCTACTATAGCTAGTAAATTGTGACTGTTGCTGAAATTAGTCTCCAGGCCTTCGTGCAATCTACAGAGTAAAGTAGCATTGTGGTAATAAAGCTATTGTGAGTACTTGGTGTATTTAAAAGGCCTGACTTTTATACCTGTCTTAAGGGAGTCTAAACATCAGCTTTCAGAGATTCCCACCAGAAACTATACTAGCCTTTACCTGCAATTTACATTTCTACCCTAGGAATTTATGAGAATTAAAAACATATATCTGGCAATAAAGCAGAAGAAGCAGAAGAAATCTCATACTTGTGGGGGTTTGGCTGTTTTTTTTTCCTCTTGTACTGCCTGGAGTAATTTTTTCTTTTCATCATTAGAATGGGTACACAGATCTGTGTCCAGCTCAGAAATTTTAAAAGAACAGTAAAATGAACCTTCAGTAAGATAACAAAAACACCTTTTCTAAAGGTTTCTTAAAAACTTTGTGGCGTGCACTTAGAAAATAATAAGCCAAAATTTATCCAAATCATATTAAAAGATGAAAACTGAAATTGACTGAACAGCGAGGAATTGCCAGAGATATTTAAAAAGAAAAATAAAGGGAAATTATGTAAATAAGAATTTAAAAGTAAAAAACATACTTATACAGGACTGTGAGCATTGTATCCTAATCCAGTAAAAGGCTGAAAAGCATTACAACAATTAGTTTACAGAGACATGAATGAATTACTGAGCTCTGTGGACAACCATCCATATTGAAAATAAAAGTGAAAACTTTTTCATCAAATGTATAAATTTAAGCATGTTAATTTCATTTAAAATTAATTACATTTTTGTCTGTCAGGAATATTTCTTCCAGGCTAAGGATCAGGTTATATTTCTAGAGCTAATTTTGATTATCTGTCTTGTACCTATTCCCTGAATAAAATACTATACACAACATCATTCTTTGATAGTTAGTAGTTACTATATTCACTTCATTTGGAATAAATGGGCACACATGTTCTACATATGTTTGTACATTACAATGTAGGTGCCCTTGTTTCTTTCATAAGAATATCCTGTTGGTAATACTGCTATAGTTTTGTCGGCCTGATACAACTTTATGTGGAAATGTCCATTAGCAGCACGCATCATGTGAAACTCTTGACACTAACTCTCACAACTGATTCTGAAATAAGAATATAGCTGTTAAACACAGGGTCTACATACACACATCAAAAGGTATAGAACAAATACAATATTAAAACTTTGAAGGTAAGAGATGACACCTCCTATAAAGAATTCTGCCATTTCATTTTACCCATCTTACTATTTTTGTTGCCTATTTTTGAAGTGATCATGAAAGTAAATAGGATCAATTTAGGCTTAGCATGAAAATACAGGCTGGGATTTCTTCAGGAGGAGAGCATTGATTAATGAACGCTCACTCATTCCAAGGCACTGAACAAGCTGAGGGAGTTCTTTACCTCCAGTTCAGAATTTGCTAGATAATACTTCTCACTTATAGTGGATTTAATTTCTTCGTATTGTAACTATAGTGACAAATTTTATCCATAAAATTTATTGCACTTAGAACTACAGCTTTTTGTTTTCAAATGAGAGGTTATCAGCCTTTTCTTTTTATACAATGCTTTAGAATTAAGTGTTATGCCTTGCATCTTCATCTGTCCCATCCCTACTTTCAGGTGTAGTCAGACCTTATAGTATAAATATTTCTCATAGAGTGTACTTAATACTGCCAAAAGCACCAGAGTGGAGGAATATTGTCAAGACAATACTAGAGTTTTAAATTACTTTTCAGATGGGGAGGATGTGGTGATCCATATACTTGATGTCAGCATCCATGATAATTGTAAGAAAATTTACCGCTGCCTCTAAGCCTCCCATGGATGCACATTCAGGTACAATGACATTTATTTGCAGAAAATTGAGACTTTTCTAGACTGCTAGGCACTAAAATTATTATCAAGCTCAATTCAAATTTCTAATGATATGATCTGTTTTAAAATGAAAAAACAAGAGTTAAAAAACTTGAGAGAGCTTGAAAAACTAACTCTTTCAAAGAAAACCAGGTGATTTTGAATCAGTGTATCAGATATACCCACTAAAAAACTGAAGGGTCAAAATGAAGCTCTTTTAGTGCTGTTTCAAAACTCAACAAAGAGAAAAAATCTGAAGGTTTCTTTATTACCCTCTGGCATTGGATTTCTACAACAGATAATCATCATTACAGAAAAAGTTATTTCCTATGTTATTCATAAGGTGCAATGCTTGTTGGCACTCATCTTCAGTGTTTTGACAGAATAAAATGGCTTCAGCATTAGATGCTACCTTTTTATTGAAACTGAAAGGATAAATTAACTTCTTAAAGCTCATTTGAAACTCTAGCTGTTCCTAAAGTAACCACAGATGCGTATTTCATTGGTTTATCAGTTGTGGTCCTATTTAGTTCTAATCAGGTTATCGTGTCATATCTAATATTGAGATCAATGAAGTCGTAGATCTCAGAAAAAGTCTGCCTGAATGGATTAAGGTTATAATTTACTGAGAGTAAAGAGTAAATGTCTGGTTTTTTCTGAACAGCAAGTAATCCAGCAAGGAAGAGTTTGGTCTTTTTCCCCTCTGTCCAACCACTGTCATCCAGAACAGAGTCCAAAAACATCTTTTCTAGATAAACTTGTCTCAGCAGTAGTTCAAGCTGCTACTTGTTCCCAATTTTTTTCTTCCTTGTCTCTGACTTTTTGTGATATTTCCTTTGTTCTGTCCTAGAGGTGTCCATCTGACCATCCTAGAGGTGTCCCAGGCAGTCCCAGCTGCAGATCTGACCAAATTGCACCTAGATTAGACCCTAGTAAATTTCATAAACTAGACCTGCAGATGCAGAAATTGGCACATAGGACAACCTTTTCTACTGCCTATTTGTTTATGTCTATGCTGTACAGAGTCTAAGACAGTCAAGAGCAGTGGATAGATTGTATACAAAGTGGGGGTGCTCATGCAGGACCACTGACCAGGTGAGTTATAAGAATTCATCAGAAAAACAGTCCACAGAGTCTTGGCTGATCCAGCTGAAGAAGCCATTTCAAAGCCTTTCACAACCCAGACAACTGACCATCATGTTCAAGAGGTTCAGTTCCACATGTCATTATCAATCTTTGCAAAAGACTAAATAAACTTAGTTTTGAACACACACTGTTCACTGTCCACAAGTGACTGTGCAACAGGAAAGATATGTGCTAGAAGTCCATTCTAGAGACTATGAACTCATACTGAAACAGCTCAGATAGCAGCACTGAGCAGGTGACCAACAAATCTCAAACAAATTTCTGAGATTCTTTTTACAATACTATTTCTGTAGATTTACAGAAGTAAAACTGTTAGCTAAGCCTTTCCTTTCTGAGGTATCCTGAAAATATAAGCAGAGAAGCATTCAGAAGTCCTCAAAAGGACCTAAAAAACTACTAGATTATTTCATCAGGTCTTGGTAATGTTTTGACTTTCAGCAAAATACCTTAGAAATAGTTCTGAAAAGGACATCTTTTTTGTTCAAGTTAGTGCATTTTGCAACATTTCTTTAATGTGAGCATGAAGTAGGTTGCTTCTTTTTATTTCTTTTATTGCCTCTTTTTTTTATATCCACCGTAAGGCTAAAATTATGTTCATACAATACCTTTGAATGGGATTCTTTTTTGTTTAGACTAAGACTATAGTATTTTGTTATCATTAAGTAGGAAGCTGTTTATCTTAAGTGAAATTCAGGACTTACTGAACTCAACAGAATATCCCCTATAGAGAAGGATTCTCATCTTGGCTCTGTACAGTGCTGTGGAATAAATTAAGGATGAGAAAATCAGTCTACTGATTTTGGTACTGACAACAGCTTTCTGGAGATATCTGCCCAAGCTTTTAAAAGAATCATCTTCCAATCAGTTCATGAATTCTATTTTTCTTTTGCTTATGCTAATGCTGTGGAACACTTCCAGACAAGACTATTTGTAGAAGGAGTCTACAAAAGATTTTTAATAGAAAGCTGAATAATTTATTTTTTATTTTAAAAAGCTACAATCACCAGTGACCTTTTTTTTACTGTCCCATGTTTTGGTCACTGTGATAGTATTAATAAATGTAATCTGGATATTCATTCCAATCTAATAAGGAAGAAAATAAAAACAAACCCTTTTCAGTTATACAGGGACAAAACAGGTCAAAGAAAATTCAAATTATTACAACTGTGTGATCAAAGTCAAAGATGATGAAAGACAAAAAGTAACACTATGGACACTGTGAAGCTAGAGTATGATTAAAATCTCATCTATACATAAGGAAATTGCTTGAACACAAATAGAACATTTTCTATCTAAGTTTTTACTCATTAAACCTTTTAGATGCTTTTGGAATATTTGATGAAATGTTATTCCCTGATACAATAGCCTTTTGTAGTTTTTCTTATTAGTGTGGACCTGCAGCCTGCCAGCATTAAACATTAATCCTCTGCATAATGAAACTGTGAGAATGGATTTCTATGAAATTTCACACATTTGTTAGTCTGGTGAGGAAGATGCTCATTTTCATGTCTGGCTTTCCAAGGCTTCTGATTTAAAAAAGCATCTCTAAAATCAAGATTGGTGGGAAGCCTCAAATAATAACATTTTTTCTTATTGGTGTTGATGTTTCCATTTGATATTTAATAAAAAAGAAAACATCTAAAAATACACGGTGGGAAATATTTTGGCTCAAATGAAGCACAGTATATAGTGGCATTATGCACAATGCATACTAGGCATAGATGTACCATATGCCCAGCACTATCCAAGTATGTGAGATGCAAATTCACAAGAAGTACATCATAGTTCATATTTGCTTAGCATCACACCTTCTGGAATTTATTTTACACTTGCACAAATCTATTTAGTTTAGGCATAAAAGCTAACTGGATCTACACATGACACCTTATCCCAGGCTTAAGAAGGTTGCAGTGGTGGTCCCCAGATTTTAAGGTTTAGAGACTTGTCTAATGTTGGCAACATAGGGACAATCCTTTGCAGCTGGAAGGTAGCAGGTTACGGACAGTCATATTCACCTGGGAAGAGACACTGTATGAGATAATCAGGGAGACTGTGGGCTAGGTGAAAGTGCATTGGGTTAAATTGCTATCTTTTGGGAATCAGAGAGAATAAAAGCTCTTTTAGCACTCTCCTCATGGGTAGAGGTGCCCTGGTGAAATTGAGGTTAAATACAATCAAGGTGGTGATACTCTGAGTCTGTCTTCTGAGGGCATTTATCCAATGCTTCAGCAAGGAGTAAATGCCATCCTTGACAAAAGTTGTTTTGGATTTAGCAGATATCTTCCATGAGTCAAAGGACCATTCTAGAAATGTAGCTAAAACTGACTGCCTATGCATAATAAAGCACTTGAGACATTTTTGCCACCAGCATCTCCAGTAACCTTTCCAGTAAGATGCAAAAGAGAAGTCATTGCATTTGACATAACTAAGGGAAATGAGCAGTTTAGAGCATAACATTAGGATACATACATCAACATTGTGTCTAGCTGGGCTTTAAGCACAGATCTAATAATTTATACATGCAGTTACTTAATATTGACAAGCAGTCCCAGTGTATTATAAATGCAAACACAGATATACATCTTATTAGATCTTGAGTGAATTTCGAAGTGTCGGTCCTGGAATAATTTCCTTGAGAGAGACAGGTAGTTTCACAAGTTACTTCAGAAGTCTGCAGGGTAGAGCAGATCAAAGTAAAACTTTGCAAATGTCTAACAAAGAACAGGTAGAAGTGAGTTTACAAGTGCTGTAATAAACTGATAAATAAAACAAATCCCCATGTGTTAGACAGTTAACCTGCTATTATACTGATTCTGACTAAGAGAAAGGAATGAGCAAGAATTGCAGTTCTTCAGGATTCAATGTCAACCACAGCTCAAGCTTTTAATTCGAGCTCCACTGATGTGCTTAAACCTTCTCCTCAGCCTAGATATTTTGTGATCCTTGTGGCCATATTGTTAAGAGTGATGTTATGCTTGCATGTTCTAGACAATACATTTTGAAACTTAGGAATTGTCCAATCTCTTTATGTTGAAGCATCAGTAAAACAATTACTTCAAGGCTAAGTGAGGTCCACTGAAGAATCATTTGATTAAAGTGAGAATTTACAATAAGTAAATACTTCAAATAATTCATTATTGATGCTCCAGGGGGAAAACTACTCTGATTAAATCAAAGAAGAGGAAAAATATTTAAATTTGAATAATTATGAAATCTGTTGCCCACTTCTTGACAATGCTTAAAACCAAATCATAGCTTCTAGAGGCAGAAAAGCAGCAGAAAGATCCCATCACTTGGACAAAAGTATATTAAAAAAGCACCCAGTAGTTATGGATGGAACTGTGAGATGAGATTGGCTAAAGCTAACCCACTACACTTTAGAGTTTCAGATGAGACAGAGATGTTACTTTGGTGGCATGCTTTAAAATTCCAAATGAAGTCTTCAGAATGCACCAGTTCTCAAAACATGAGCTGTTTCTCAGGCATCAAAGCTGAAGGGCTCCTCCTTCAAAAAAGTAAATTATGAAAAAAAGATACATAGAAGGTGAAAAGCTTACGAACACCACATAAAAGGACCAGTTTGATGGCTAATAAAAATGTCTCCTTACCCGTAATTTTATGAGTTAAAACTCTTATGAGTATTTTTCATTCTCTCTACAATCATTCAATACACCCTGTCTTGATCCTACATTTTCCCTTTCATGTATTTTGCTATTGGTTTCAGCTTACTCATTCCTGATCTAACTACCAATGTCCTTCCCCTTCTATATATGAAATGAACAGTAGGATTCTAAAATAAACAGATGAATATATCGTTTAGTTAGCTGGTTTCCCCTCAGTAACAGATAAATGTTTGTTTGGGGGTGTTTTCACTGGGCAGTTTTGTGGGCTAGCTTAAGCAGGAAGAACATGCCAAAGAGAAAATTGTGTGAAGGGTGTTGGAAATGGACAAAATAAGGCAGTGGAGTGGAAAAAGGAAGGTAAATAAAATCAGAATTAGATCTTTTGCAACATGTAGCAACACCTGTCTACTAACCTTAAGAATTTTATTTCATTCATTTAATAAGTATTAGTAAGAATCAGAGATACTGATATGTTGCAGTGTTAAGGAATAAAATAGCATTTCTTGGCAAGTGAAAAAATCTAAAAGGATCAGTTTCCCAATTCTGGATTTCAGTCACAATTCATGTACTTGCAAAGTATTTCATTTTCCGTGTTCCCTCACCTCTATGACATAAGATTAGTGAACTTCAGATTGTTACAGAAGAGTCACACCTGTATCACTTAGATGAATCCTTTAATAAAATGCATGGATAAGAGTTTGAGGGAGAGACTTTCTATGGAGAGAATTATATAAATCAACAGACTGTATATTCACCAAGACATTGGATACATTCTGTAAAATTGCCCTGCTTACAAGCATAGATCTAGAGACTCAGCCTATACCAATGTTGGGTGCAAAAAGAAATTTTGCTATTTCAGTAAGAACATTATACAGACATTCCATAAACATATAATGAAGGAATACATAAATAAATAAATAAATAAGAGCAGAATTTTTTTTTTTTTTATTTGCTCTTGTATCAAGACAGCGGATTAGAAAGCAGCAAGTACAAAACTAATGTTTCTTTTTGCACAGCATAGTGAAGGGTCACTCAGAGACATTTTCTGGCATCTCAAAATCAGGACAGAACTGCTAATTAAAAGGATAAGTAGAGGCAGAACTAATTAATCCAGTGCAAATACTGCTACACTACTTTGGGTCCAAAGCTCCTATCAGCATTATATGGCACCATGCAGAATTACAGTAAGCTCTTTTTTACCCTTTGTCAGCTTACTTGAACATCCTACCTGTCCACTACTGTAAATCTCATCTGCAGGTCTTAAAATCTCATTTATTTTTAAGGTATGTCTTCTTCAATGTAGTTCAGTGCATTTCATTAGACTAGAAAAAAAATATTTGACACACAAATAATAGCCACAATAAGGACCACTTTAGCATATTGCAGCTCACTGAGGTATCTCCCTCAAAAATGCTGTTCCTAATAGATTTTTTCTATAAATACTAGAAAGACTGGGTAAATGTCATTCTTATAAGGACTATAAAGTACATTTACATGACTTCAGTAGAGAAACATGACCATTTATAGTAATCACAAGCCTGTCCCACCACAATTTTTTTTAGTTTTGACATTACTAGAAGCCACATGAGCTTTGTTCTTATGATCACTGGTTGCAAAGTAACTGAAAATTCAAAATGGCCCAATTTCTGCTATCAGCCTTGTCAGTTACATAGCAAACAGAGACTGTATTTGTATAGCTCTCTGGCTTCAAATGACATGTAGCATCTTCTCACACTGAATTAAACACTACCCTAAAAGTCTAATCCTTATTTATGATAAGATCCTTTTTAACCTCTGTTCATAAAGGATGTACTCATTTAAAGTCCCTCTTACCCCCTCTCAGAGTATATAGGAGACTTAGTGCAAATGAAAATCTATTCCAAAATACACAAAGAGATGAAGTGACTGGGTAATGTATTGAAATCCTTTCCTCGGCACTGCAGAGGATGTGCACATATATCCCCTTCTCTTCGGGTGTCTATTACTACATGTATGTGAACATTTATTTGAATGCTGTACTTCTTAAAAGGGCTTCCTGCACACTTACCATATAGATCACAATTAATGGCTGAATGAGCATGGTTTGTCCTCACAGACCAATATAAATAAAGACAATAATGGAAAATCATTAGGTCAAGGGAACTTGGTAATGCAGAGCCAAAATCGGTTCCCTGCCCACAGAATCACTGGGGGGTGAGGGGGTGCGTGTGTGTGAAAGAAATGTCTACTTGTGTGAAAATCCTGAACTTTTATGACCATTTAAGTTACTACATAGTACATATTTGTACAGTCAGAGTTCTTCTGTCAATACATTTTAAGCCATGAAGAGCTTTTGCTGCTGATTTGGCTGTTATGGGAGGAAAATGACCTGTAAAGATGTTTTGACTTGCTAAGCATTTTGCGTACATTATGGCAATGTGAAACATAAAGAAAAGCGGTAAGAATTAACTAAAGTTGGTACAAGCAAGTTTATTTTCCATATCACAACAACTTCATAATCTAAGCTAAATAGGAAAAAGTGTGTAACAATAAACACAGAATCTGGCATTTGCAGAATCAGTTGGAAACTGCTTCCCACTTGAAAAACAACAAAAAAAACACTTTTAAAACTGCAAAGGTAAATGACACAGAACTTTTGTATTATTAGACCTCCCTTCAGTGTTACTAAGCAGGAAGCACACATGTGAAAGGAACTATTATAATTACAGGTCCCAGTTTCCCATAAACAACCGGATTGATATTGCAACATTTTTTCCAAGGACTATGATGAGGTCAGAGAGCAGACAGTAGGCCTAAAACCCTATTTGCTATGCTGGTACCTAACAAGGAGCAGCAGAATCACAACCCTTTCCGTCATCTCCTAGAGGTGGACACTTTCTAGACCAGTGCCTCTCATGTGCACAGTCCTGTATATATTAATGTTCTTATCTATCTGTGGTCCTCTGATGTTCTTCAAAGGAGCTGGGTCCCCAGGCAGACCCAGCTCCTGCTGGATTTCACATAAGAAAAACTACTTGATGTTTCAATTCTGTGCACAAGGGAAGCACCCAACCTGTGCAGAACTGTTCCTTCTTCATCTAATGCTGTCAAACCAAACTGGCTGTAGGCTACATACATGATGAGTGATGCCATTCTCAGAGATCCCCATGACACCAAGGAAATCTTTCCATGTGGTCCCGTGTATTTTTTTTCAAGCCTCCAGTCTGCTCAGCAAGCCACAAGAATACATAGGTCAGTGAACAGCAACAGTTCTTCCTATTTAATTGCCAGGCAATTAACTATTTTGTTTCTGAGTGGAAAAGGTAATTGAGGCATTAAGAAACCTTGTCGCACCAATATTGGTCAAAAATTCAAGGTCTCTTTTGTTTTCTAAGTTTATTGACCTTTTTACTCCAATCCCATCATTGCAGCTGCTATATACTATGCTAAACCTCATTCCTGGAGAACAACACATATGATTTGAAAGACTTTAAGTGATTTGTGTTGTTACTTTTGGTTTTCATTAGTTCTCAGGAATACCACCTCATCTAAAGTTCTGTCAGCATTTCTGTTAAAAAAACTAGATTTTCATCAGTTTATATCTCAACTTTAAAAATTCACTCCAGCGTGCACTTGGTCAAACAACTTCTTAATTGATGAGTAAGTCAGGATTTTTTTGTTGGTTATTTTTTGTTTTATTTATTTCATGTCTGTCCTGGTTTGAGTGAAAACAGAACTAATTCTGTTCAGTAATTTTACTTTCAGCTCAGTTCTTCTAATTAACTGCACTGTCTGAAGTTAGCAGCCTGGTCTCACAGGCAGTGTCTGCTTCTAGCAGTGATAACACCTCATGTTTAGAGTTACTCCCAAGGACTGGTGTGCAGACCAAGGCCACTGCTGGGTCTTGTGTACCACATTGGGGGGTGTAGAAAGAGAAAGGCTGCACCGTCAGGGAGAAGCGGACAGGACGGGTGACTCTAAACTGGCCAACGAGGTATTCCACCCCATATATGCCATATTTGGTTTAGAGCTGTGGGATCCGAAGGGTCTCTGGGCTCTTCTCCCCTCTTGGACTGCTTTGCCAGCTTTTGCTTGGCTTAGCTCAGGTCCTCTTTTGGTCCCTTCCTCGGAGCACCTAAGGAGGCTTCTGTCCATTCTGCCTTCGATCTGATCTGAGAGTTCCTGAACCCGGTACCAGAATCCAGCTCCTGAACACAACTCCTGTCTGCTGCGGGGCCCAGTCTGGGACTCCCCTGGTGCCTCCACAGCATCAGTGGTGACGGTGATGGAATTACCATCAGAGGGGTTGGGTTTGATACTGGTTTTGTATACATTTGGATATATTCCATTTTTATAATTATTAATTTCATTTTCATTAAAGCTGTTCTAGTTTCCTTTTCTAATGGCTCAGTCTGTCTCCCTTATTCCCTTTCTCTTCCCCTCTGGGGAGGGATGGGGGTTAACAGAGAGCATCTGTTATAGGTCTAAGGGGCTGCCCTGACCCTAACCCGTGACAATGCCTTTAAAGAGAGTTTTGATTATTTGAAAGTTAAGTAGATACAGTTTTGCAAACAAGCTATAGTGAACTGCAACAAATACACTTTGTCATTTTAAAAACAAAATAATTTTTAAAATATAATGTTTCACTATTAAGCATTTAACCATCTAAGTCTATGGACCCATTTCCACATCAAGGTGCACAACTGAATAACTTGCTCATAAATTGTGTTTAGATAACAATTTCAGGTATTGAATCAATGCCATGGTTTAGGTCGGCTTCCAAATTTCTATATACATATCTCATCAAGTACAGAAGATGCAGTTGTCTAGCTGAACAGGGAATTACACACAGAGTTTTCAAAAGGATAAACTGCTCGCATGTTATTTGCATTTACAGCATGTCACATATGCAGCAGTTGCAGGCACACCTCCCAGCTATCTATGGTCGTTTTGTGGTTGAACTCAACAGCAATTGAGCTTTTCTGTTAAATGTACTTTGCAGAACAGATAAGCAGACTGACAGTATAATAAGCATGACCCTAAGGGCCACTGGTTTAACTCAGGCAAGTGTGAGATCCACGAAAAGTGCTACAAAGCTGGAGACTGAAAGAGTGTTTAAAAAGCTCTCAGGCAAAGAAGAAAAACACAATATGAGCACAAATGTCAGAAGTCTGTGGAGGATAGTGGGTAGTTAAGAGAAAAGAAGTTCTCATGCTTAGTCATCATTATTCATACAACAAAAAAGAACAACTACAGAAAGGTAATGTAAACAGCTATGGAAAACTGCTTTGCACTTCTACATATGTTCTTGGAACCAGATCTTACTTTCTCATGAGATGAAAAGTTTTTCTGTGAAATTGAGGCTAAATATGATGGGTGGACATTAATTTGTTCATGCATGAGCAACCTGCTTTTAAAAATTTTCTACCACAGGTCTTCTGAGACAGATACTTTCTTCAAGGTAATTAATCTAAGAAGACAGGTAAGAATGGCAGCTACTGAAGTACATGCATTCAAATTTATAAGCAGTAATTGTGTAAAAGGACACTGGTGAACAGCATTTAAGAAAGTCCAGTGAGTTCCCTGCACAGAACTGATGGGTATGCAACACATGTTATTTCATATACAGCCCAGGGTATATTAAATAATTCCCCAAACGGCAGACCTGAGACCTGACAGTCATGTAATTAAATGAGCCAGGGAGACATATAGCTTCAGCCTTTGTAACTAAAGGTACTGATACACACACACACACACGAACTCATAGAGGCATTACTTTTTGTACTATATACATTTAATGCCTGCTAAAAATAAAGTATTACAGGCATATATGATTAACTATCAGTCAGTCAAGGCCTATATTACTGAAACTGTCATCTAAACGTAACATTTAAGGTGCAACAAAGATATTTCAGTGTGCTAGATACCCCCTCCCGTTTTCCTTTTCTTTTTCTTTCTTTTTTCTTCTTTTTCTTTTTCTCTTTTCCTTTTCCTTTTTCTTTTTTCCCTTTTTCTTTTTTTTTTTTCTTTTTTCTTTCCTTCCTTCCTTCGTTCTCCCTCACTTAAAACACCTTTATCCCCCTGCAACAGTTTCATTCCTGACAGAATAAAAGTCTCAATCATTTCTTCAGTCTTTGGTCATTTTCATACACATTGTGTCACTTAGTGAGAAGATGTTAAATACAGTCAGAAGAATAAGAAAGAAAACAGCTCCTGAATTAACAAAGAGTATTCACTGTTGAAGAAAGAATTTGCTCTGTTTGTTATTGTGTTTAAGTCTTCAGCATAAGAACATTCTTTTTAGCACTGAGATAAAATGTGTTATAATTTTGCATTTAATTCATTGAATGCAAAGTGGTTTTTTGCTTCCTTCTTTAGTAGCAATCTGCTATATGTTTTATCTTGTTAACTTAGACCCTGATTTTATTTGGTTCATGTTTTGTTTTTACTTTATAGTGAGCTGCAAACCAGGAAAATGCAACACAGTTTCTAAAATTCCAGTTTTCAATAGTCATATAGGAATATACTGCTTAGCTTGGATTTATCTCAAGCCCTAGATACTGCAGTCCAATCTGATAATATGTGCAGACAGTAGACATCAGAAAATATGTCCTTGTGTAAACACAATATAGCTGAACCTGTTTGTCAGGATGGAAAGGTGTAAGAAAGGACACTGCACTTGGTGCCCCAAAGGGAAAATATGATGTACTATCCAAGGCAGAGTATTAATCATAGCTGATATTTCTGGACAATAAAGTAGAGTAATCCTTGTGAACAATCTCTTTTCAAGGATAAAAAGGGAAAATAAGGAACTGGCAGTATTATATGAAATGACATAGCCTGACATAGAACAAAGCTAGAAGCATCTCAGAAATCTCATTTGGAAAACAGCTTAATAGTCTCTACATGGGTTATTGTGGCTAAGGTAATTTTTTTCTCCTATTGCATCAGGACTATTTTCTTGCTTGCATCACAGACACTTGGGCTCTCTGTAAAGTTGGCAAACCTTTAGTAAGTGAAAGCACTTGTCCATTTAGACTTGCAGAGTTCAAAAGGTTAGATCACTTCTCCTGCAGAAGAAAAAATGTTAGTACAGTTAGAAAATCCTCAGGAGCTGGATGTGCAGACAGTGATACTGCTGTCCACTCCTACAAGTAGGACACTTCAGCTGTTAGATGTCTGATATGTATCAGTAGCATGCAATGAAACACAAATTACTTGATGAGGCACAGAAAGTTCAGTTTTAAAGAAATATTTGTCTTCACAACGAATGTACTGAACAGACCTGGGGCCAATATATAACTTTAGGGTGGCAACATTGAGAATAGATGCAATGGAGGAGTTTACTCAAGTTCTGACTATGCAGTGTCAGAAGCATGGGAAAGCTCGTCTGCTCCTTCACAGAGGTTAAGTTCCTTTGATTATCAACTGTGTGTAGTAAGTATGACACCTTTCTAAAACCAGCCAACAACATGTCAAAATGGAAACAACTAAGGTACTCTCCAACTCAGTGGATCATTGTAAATCTAGGCTGAAAAAAAATGAAGAAAAAGACAGAGTAAGAAATAAATTAATCTGCAGATACACAAAAAACACTGAGCATTCTATACTTCTGAATGCCAAAATAACTATTTGTCATTCCTCCTGGAAAAGATCACCTAGTTTTTAGTCTAGAAATCCTATGCTTTTATGACTCTGGGACAGAAATATGGCCACAATTTTCTAAGGCCAAAGAAATGTTCCTGCTCTTCATCATCCTGATGGGAGGGATCTGAGATAGCCCAGAACATTTTAAATGCATTACGGCTAACACACAATTCCAGGTTCAAGATAAAACACATTGTTTCTTTCTTTGGGAAGTTTCAGCATTGTATTGTACTTAACTTTGCAGTAAATGAGTAAAAAGTGGAGTGGAGGCTGAAAAAATGTTTTTGGTCTGGAATACCTGGTGATATGTTGTGGTTTTGCATCCCTTCCTGCTGCTGCTGCCAACCATCAAAGGAGTTCTGGGCAGCACTGGCCTTTGCCTGTCCCTCAGCATCTTCCCAGCCTTCTCCACCCTCAACTGCACCCCCCCACTGCTCTTTCCCATCCCTGTCTCTCCTCAGAGGCTCTCTGCACAGCAACAGGGTATATGGTACTGCCCAAATGGTAGAAAAGGCTTCCAGATAAAGGCAAAGATATGTTGGACATACTGCAACTGACCAGGTCCTGGCTGCATTTTGTGTGCAGCTGGGGTTAGTCAGATCCAAGGACAAATGTGCCTAAATACTTTGTGCAGGATGGTTTATCCTCTTGCACATCGTGATGTACAGGCAAGGTCATTAGTCTTCATCTGGCCTAATCATTGGCCTTATTCCCCTCCTCAGTCAGAAACAGTCAGAAATTGAACTTTTGGTTTAAAATAGGTACATGTGGCATATATTTTCTTCAAGCTTTTACCAATGGTCTTTCATTACCAATGGAAGAATGAAGCAGCAACAGGTCATCTTCAAGCAGGGGTTGTTTCTTTCCTTTCCATTGGTCAGCATAGTCAGTGCTGACAACGTAGCAAATCATGTGTCTGGAGTTACAGGTGGGACCTGAGCCCTTGAAAAGGGACCGTTCTCAGCTACAACCATTCCCTGAGTGAAGGACTCCATCTCCTGCTGGCCCACCTCATGTCCCCAACCTTAGTGTCCCCAGCTCTATATCCTAAAATGTGGATAAACTCAGACTGCTGCCAATATTATTACATATCCTGCAAGTGAACAGAATGCTCTTAAGAGGCACCTTTCAAGTAAATGTCATTTTTTAAAAAAATATTTGTTTGGGTTTAAATTTTTCATGTAAAATACAAAATCATTGTGGCAAACATTGAAAGAGAGAAATATCTTACAAACACGTTTACCAAACAAAAAAAGGAGCTCTTCATGTTACTGCCTAATGATGGATCATTTTAAGAATGGTTCTCTAAAACTTTTCTTTGTTGTCTGATCCAGAGCTGTGTAGTAGGATTTCATTTTCACTGTCACCATGAAACTCAGAGTGCAGCACATGAAATGTTAATATAATGTCTAAAAATGCAATTCAAAAAAACAAAGTGATGTAAACAAACAGGTATTGAATCAATGAAATATTCCACAGTTTGCAAGTGCCATTAGGAGAAAAATAATGGATTATTTCACCCATTCAAACTTACTTGGCTATCTCCCTTCTTTTCCTTCCTTCTAACCTCTGAACTGAAGTTTTCACTCTCATCTGAGAGGAACTAAATACTCATTAATGCTCATTAATGTTCATTAAGCCAAACTTAGTATGTCAGTGATTCATGCAATGAGCACTGGACTTCCTATAGATGTGAGCCATTCTAGCTCCAGTACCACCAGTGAAGTTACATCACTTGCTACCAGCTGAAGCTTAACTTCCTTGGGCAGGAAATACCAATTAATGGCACTCCAAAAGGACAACTAGAACTGTTAAACAATTTCTTTCCAGTGTATGAATTTTACAGAGCTATTTTGTTTGAGGTTCAATATGCTCTCATTTGCATCTTTTCCTCATTTTGCATCTTTTTTCTTTTCCTTTCCATTTGCACCTCAGTTTGGGTGACTGAAATGACCCCTAGTAACTCCTGCATTTCACCTCATCTTAACTCAGAATCTTAATATGTAAAACTTAGAGTTTTCAAGTTTTAAGCAAACTCCAAAAAGACATAGTCTTTTGCAGTAAAATGAGGAGGACAATGTTTTTCTGCTCCATAAAGCTGTTTGTTATGAGGGTAAATGTGCTAAATATTCCAGGTTTACAGATACTAAGCAATTTAGTCATTTAAATGTGTACGTTATAAGACAGAAGAATAGAGTTCAAAATTATTTAGCACAGTATTGGATACATAAAGTAAGTATTTCAAATAGAATGGTCCAAGCTGAGTGATTACAAAAACATTACTCCATTTTCATATATGGACTACAGTTGTGCTGTCTATAGTGAGACACTTAAATTAAAACACTTTATCAGCACAAGAAAAAAAATACTGATACAACAAAATATTTTTTTCCATTGTAACTGAATGACAATGACAAACACTATGGCTGGATTTTTCTGATGGAGAATATTATGCCCTGTACACAGGCCAGGTGGTAGGGTCTGGGTCATGCCTTTTTTAGAGCTAAATTTCTCGATAGTTATCCATTCAGGTCCACACACTGCACAGGGTTTTGCCCAGTTCTCCTCAGTGCTCAGGTCTGTGCTTTTAAGTTACTACCAGGATTTTATTTATGATTTTTTTTTTTTTAAATTATTACACTGTGCTTGAAATAGTAGGGCAGATTTATCAGAAAAACTAGGTTTATATAAAAACTGTGTTTTTACAGTATTGTGTTTATGTTGGGTGTTGTGTGGTCTGGAATATTTGTCTAAAGGCAGGTGGGGTCACTTAGGAGTGCAGTGTAGCTTGATATGATACATGACATATACAGATGACAGTATAACATTTGTAGGGTAGACAGAGGCACATCTGGTGCAGTCTAATCCCTGTTGCTTGCACTGAGAGATCACCATAGTGTTTCATAGGGAACCAGTTTGTCCTATAGAGGACTCAGCAATGAGTGCCATACATGCATTGATGTTTTGGTTTAACCCCAGTAGGCAGCTGAGCACCACACAGCCACTCAGACACTCCTTCCAACAGTCAGAAGGGTAAAAGTGCAGGGGAGGGGAGGGGAAGGGGAGAGGGGGGAAAAAAAAAACAAAACCAAGAAAACAAATGGACGCAAAATTAAAAATTTTCTCAGTACCTACTGGCAGATGTACAACCAGTACCCCTGAGCAACAGACCAACCTCTACGCCACAATTTTACTAATGAGCATGATGCCATATAATACTGAATATCCCTTTGCTCAGTTGAGATCAGCCGTACCACCTGTAGTCCCTCCCATATTCTTGTGCACCTCCAGTCTACTTGCTCATGGAATGGTGGAAGAAGCAGAAAACACCTCGACACTATATAAGCATTGCTCAGCAACAGCTAGAACATCCCTTCATTATCAATAGTGTTTTCATCACAAATCCAAATCATAGTCAAATGCATGCTAATTAACATGATCCCAGGCCAAATCTAGTACAATTGTGAAAAGAAAATCAGAACCCGTTCCTATCTCTTTATGATCTTGTATGTGAACACAAGAGAAATGTAAAATCTAGGACAGATGATAAGCTTCTTGGATATTTTCATGTACTCATTAAATCTAAATGCATTATGCATTTCTCCTTGCTTTATCTGTCTTAAATATCTAATTTGGAGAGTAAGCTGTGAAGTCATGTTTTGTAGCAAAAAGTTGCATTAAATAATCTTTGGAGAAAAAACATTAGAGATTTAAAAAACTAAATTTGTATTTTCCTTTGTATTAGTAGTTGAGCATTTAAATATTTGACTTCATAATGTGTAGTATTTATAATTTGAAGCAATAACCAATCTACACAATATGTTTTAATAACCAGGTAGTGGTAATGGTTTATTTATTTTCAAAACGTAAATAAAATATCATATTCATCATAATTAAGACAGCATAAAGATATGGAATCTTTTGATCTGCTGCTCTGTTGTCCAGTTATTTCAAGGAAGTAATAAAAATAATGTAAAAACTATTACCTTTGTGTCACAGATCTTTGATACATTCACATCTCAATTTTATTCCAGAGAGTTAAAGCTTGACTTCCACTTTCAACAAATGAAAACAATTGCCTTAAATGCAAATATCTAGCTAAATTTTAATGAGATCTGGGACAACACATTTGAAGCTAGAGATGAAACCATAGGGCAAATATCTTTTTCACTTTTGTATATCATAATTAAATTGACCTTCTCATTTTTTCCAGTATTTTAGAGTCAGAAAAAAAAATGAAGCCTTGTAGCCAGACCCAGCACAACGCATTCCAGAAGTTATGCCAAGTAACTCTGACAAATGCAAAGCTCACATCCCACAGCTGTCAATAAAATTGAATCTATCTGAGGTACTATGGGCCAGAACACCTCTAATCAGACAACAATCACCAGGCAAAGGGGTAAGCAGAGGTAGGCAGAGATGATCAGCACCCACAGAAATAAGGACACTGGGTTTATCCCTGGAGAACCAGTTTCTCACTGCCAGAGGTGAAGCAAGAGCGGGTGAGAAGATTTCTGACCATGAGCAGCAACCACCTCAAACCAGCAGTTCCCTCTTCAAGCCACCTTTCCACTTGCTTGAGCATAGTTTCAGTCTCATACCTAGTCCAAATTTGTTCTTCAGACCCAGATATTATTCCCTGTGTTTTTGTATATAAAGTTTTCCAAGACTTATTTCACTCCCGAAGTATTAAATCCATAGCTAATTCATGAAGTTTTCATTATCCTTAATATTAGTAGAAGCAACAGGGTCTGTGCTAGCAGCATTTAGAAATTCAAGTTAGTGTCTCCTAATTCCAGCACCTTGGAAGTAAACATGGGAAGAGAAAAAATACCAGTCAGTCTCGTGAGAGTATTCCAGCTTTCAGCAGTGCAGTATGTAGCCTTACAGATTTCAGACAGCCCAGAGGGAAATGCTGATGCAACTTTGCTAGTCCTCTGAAACTTGTTTTTGAAGCTCTTCCATTTCTTTTTCAAGAAAACTCAATAGATTTAGTTTTAAGCTCCTGACTTCTTTTCAGATCTATCTTTGACAACTCTGTCTGGAAGCAGAATACTAAACTCAGTTCTCAGTTGCGGTTACAAATCTCAGTGGAAGTCACTGTACAAGATCACCTTTTGTGATATTTATACTGTGCAACTTTAATATTGTGATGCAAGTTACACAGTTGGAATAGATTTCAGCATTTTTGTCTTGGATGTTTATGAGAGCACACTTGATCCAGCTATAGATTATGCAAGAGACCAACAAAGCTAAATCCTGTTAGCTTAAGAAGAAGATAGTTTGTGCCTTACAATACAAAGTGTAAGGTCAGTCTGGATTATCATTTCGATTCTAAACCTTCTTAAACACATTTTTCCTGTAACACACTGCTGTAGAAGGAGCATTTTTTTTTTCTCATATGCAAGCTATGAGAAATCATATGCACATTGCACAGTGCTTTCTCCTGATATTGTAGAATCTCTTAGAAGGACAAAACAGTCTTCTGAAGAAACTATAAGAAATATTTCTTCATTTAAAATAATAATTAAAAGGCAATACTTATTTAACTATATGTATTTACAACAAATAATAATTTATTTATACTAAATTTTGTTTACATAAAAGATTATGAAGTCAGATCACTTCTGGTCAGAGTAGTTTCTGTTATGAAATTATTGTATATAAACAGAAAGATTGCTGATTAAAAATTGCAAAATTTGTTTGAAAGTATGGGTGTTTTTATACTTCTTTCATCTCCCTTTCATCTCTTTTACAAAACTTCTTTTACACTGTTCTTCATTTGCGTTCCCTCCTACCTACCCATATGCCCTTTCCTGCTTGTCTTTCTTTTGCGCTTCCCTCAAGTTTAATCCATTTTTTCTGATACAAGAAAAAGAATTCTAAAAAACATTTACAAATGTACCTCTATGTTTTCCTGCCAAGGATCTAAGCAGAAATCTTTAACTACAGTGAAATTCATTGTGACCATCCACCTCTTTTCTTTTTTTCCCTTTCTGTTTTCCTTTGTGTAACCATTTTCCATTATCTGTTCCATTGCCAATCTCAAACATATTGATCTCATGAAAAGGAGGCCACCTGAGAAAGCACCCTAATTTACTTCTGCTCCTTGACAAACTATTTTTCCAAGGGAACCAAAATCTTCCTTTACACAGAAAAGGTAACTAACTATGTGCAAAAAGCTCCAGTTCTTCTTGTATAGCTTTACCACAGCAGTGAATCAGCACTTTAAAAAGATGCCATTAACAATAAACACAAACAATGGCTGAGATATGTCCAACACAATGGCTTTTGATTCAAAGATTCTGCTTGGCCAAAAAACCCTAAACTTTAGCAAACTGTTACCAAAAGCTACGTATATTCCCAGCAGGATCCTTCCCATTCTCCCATCAATTCACCTGACACCTAGGGCTTACGCCACACATAGACATAGTTGATCTCAGGCTCAGAGATGCAGGAAGGCCTTGACCTGAATGAGAATTCACAATGTGTCTTAATTCTCCTGTCTCAAATGTGATATCCCAAAATGCCGTGAGACTCCTATAGCAGATCACTATGATGCCAGAATTCAAGATGAGTTACCAATGTGGATGAATGATATTTAGAGGGTGGTTTACTCTCACACTGTGCCTTGATGTTTGATGCAGTGTGCAGGTTATCTAAGCCACTAATCTCTGACTAGAAGTTGCAAGATCTGACAAGAAGTGGAAAAAAGTATGAAGAGATGTTTTCTTTCTAAACTTGTGGAATTAGTAAACCCCTTTTCACTGAAAAATCTTTAACAAAACCCAGAGAATTTCTAAATCCTTGCAGATAATTGATATGTCTCAAGGCATTAATTCAAATGAAAAACCCCATTCAAAAGCATTTCTGTGCAACAGGGTCCTATATTATTTATTTAATTGCAAAAGTAGAGAGAAGCCTTATGCAGCATTCTCCAGCACTCTGTCTACTAGAGTTTTAAATGACTCAAGAAGCAATGGGCCTATATCACATCACCTGGGAGGTGATTTCACAAGCAAGATCTCACCTAGGAAAGACAGCCTAAAATGTCCCCTCCAAGGTCATCTTTTACTCTGGCGTACCCTACCAGCCTTCCTGCAGCATTACCAAGAAGCTCCATTCATACCTCACATAAACAGGTGAAGATCTGATGACATGGGAGGTGTTGTCAACTCCACAGAGTTTGTAACATTTTGGTTGTGAGATACGCTTCTGTAATTGTTACTCGCTGAAGATCAGCTAGGGGTTGTAGGGAGTACAGGACAATCCTGCTTAGATTTTTTGTTCAGTTTTAGAAAAGAGAGTTTTACACCAAGGAGGGAAAAATGACACAAGGCTTAAGATTTGTACTTATAAATTGAAACACTCAACAAACAGGGATATTTAGGCCACTAGAAAGATGGGATTAAGCAAGATGCAGTCCTGAAGGGCTGGATATTTGAATTTGATTTGGGCTTACAAAACAGAAATACTACAGAGATACTTACAAATGTGAAGATATTAACAAAGTAGAAAGGAGTATGGAGAGAAATTAGAGGATCCTGAAAGGTAACCAAATAACACTACCTACGTATATCCCCCACAAGTACTGAACATCTGCAGAAGACACATATGTAAATGGATTAAAGCCCTGGAATAGTTAGCGAGTTCTCTGTCTCACTGCAGTGTATAGAATAGATAAATAAATAGTGGGCATATGTGATATATATTTAGATCGTGCATTAGACTTTAAAATCTCTGTCTAACTGAATGCATTAGCCTGTATTTTCTGTTTATGCCTCTGGGATGCCATGGAAACACAGCACTGAATCCTAATGGGTCTCTCCTGGCAATAAATAAACAAAGTCTTTGTCTATTCATGTTTCAATTTCTTTCTTTTTCTTTTTTTCACATAATTTACAATTTCATAAGGAAAACAGATTTACCCCCACCCATTCTTTTTGGCTGCAAACTGCTGAAAATAAATGCAAAACGCACCTTCTAGTGGCCACTGCAGCTTTCTATACAGCTGCTGCTGCCATCAGTAAGTAACATTACAAACATTACCTATTTGTGCTGAATTTCCTCACTAGGAAAAAACTTGGCCTGTATAATTAAACTTTGAGTCAGGCTTCTTTTAGTAAATTGCAGTCTAACCTAAAGAGCACTTAATATACTTGGTGAAATTGAAGGCTGATGTATGAAAGCACAAAAGTAAAATCTGTTCTTTTTCTTACAAATCTAAGAGGCTACAGCCAGTCCCTTTTTACACAGACAGTAACAATGTTCATTGCCTATAAACTGCTCCTCCAAAGCAATGATATATTATCACTTCCTATGCTCCAGAGCTTATTAGAGTGTACCAAAGCAGTCATCCCTATCAGGCCAACGCGCAGGAGCAAGGTGAAACTCTAAGCACCAAGTGATAGAAATACTGAGTATCACACAGTATCGGCTTGCCATCTGGCACCTGCTGTCCCTGTCTGAAATGAATAAAGTCATCGAGAGGGGATGTTGTGCGGTAACATGAGTAATAGAAAGACTGATAATTATCTATGTGGAGAAGTGGGCAGATTTAATTAAACTACTCATATCTGAAGAGTCAACTGAATCCAAAGGCAGTAACCTCGGCTGTGGAGGGCAGCCATATGGTCTCTCTCAAACTTTCAGGTCAGACTGAAATTCAATGGGGACCTTCATAACTAATTTAGAAATGCAGTGCCACATGCCTGACTCTGCATCTGTCAGGCAGTTCTTGGGTAAGAACGACAGCAATACTGGGTATGCAGCTCTGGTGCCATTCACACTACAGTCCTGTCGTACCAGGTCTGAATACCAAACTGACTTCTGCAAGCCGTTCCAACCACCCTAAGCAGAGACAGTAGGTCCCTCCCTGGGAAGAGGGAAAGTAAGCAGTAAGAAGGAGCAATGTACAAAATACCCCTAGGCTGATCCTCAGGTATATGGCTTTCCAGTATACAGGTGAAACTGGGACACTTTTTAGCAGTCTTGAGTATCCAAAATATACAAAGGTTGCTGATGAACTGAGGCAGATCACTTGAGTACTGCAACTGATGTTAGAATGAGTCCAGTTTATACAATGATAGATTACTGTGCAGGGGACCAGGTGGTGAAGAAGCAGTCTTGGAAATGACAGGTGAAGTGTGCGAGTCTTGAAAACCACTTTCACCCTTCTCCCTAAATAGGTATATACACATAAAGTAAAATTCATGGGTTGCTTTCTACTCCTGCTTTTACTTTTTCTGCTTCCAGAGGAATGGAAAGAGTTGTTTGTTCATTTTAAGACTTTACTTTTCTAAAATCTGACCAGCAAGCTAGGATAATAAATATTTCAACCTTAAAAAAAAATAGCATCATGGTTTTCTGGTAGTCCTCAGAAACAAAAAAAAAAACCTCAACCAAATAAGAAAAAAACAAACAAACAAACAAACAAAAAAAAAACCAAAAAAAAACACAGAACAAAATAAAACCAAACAAACAAACAAAAAAGCCACCACACAAAAAAACAACACACTAACCATACTGTCAGGACCCACATAGTTCATAAGGGAACAGGCACACTGTCACAATATATACTGCAGAGAAATATGTTAACAAAGGAACTAGTCATGACAACTGGACAAGAAAATTAAGTAGGTAGGTGCATTTAATTGAGTTTGTTGCTCTAGCATTTGTAAAAATCTGTGAGGTCTTGATTGTACTTCTCTTTTGGATGTGAAGTTACACCAGAAGGTGACTGTGAGGAATGACCATACTCATCAACTGCCTTCCTCCTCCTGTGTCTTGCATGACTATCACACTGTCACCTCCCCTGCTCCTGGTCAGCAAAGAGGGAGCAGATTCTCCTCCAGGAATTAACTTGCAATTTGCAAGTTGTACAACAATCCAGGACCAAAAGAGAAGATGGATGCAAAAGAATTTTGGACTTTGCAGTTGCATTCAAGTCAAACAGAGGTGAATAGGAAGGACTCGGTGAGCAACACAGCTTGAACTACACTCAGCCCAGAAATCTACAAATGCCAGTTGACCACTAACAGGCAACTCAGGTTATTAGGGCTTCCCACACTTTAATCATCTGGGAGAACCATGAAGAACATGGGACAAATGGGACTGATTGCTGCTGAATTTTAAGTTGTGTTTAAAATATGGTACTTGGCTATAGCCACCTTCTATTTTGCCACCCTAGTTAGATACAAATTTTACAGTAGAAACATGTCCAAGTGGTGGGGTCAATAGACCTGCTGCCTAAAACACTTGTTTTCAATTAGTGGAGATCTGGCAAAAATTGCCAGTATAATAGGAACTGTTGAGAAACCACTCAAGTACACATCAGAGTTTGCTTCCTTCGGTGTCTGTGTAACACTAGATTATGTGGATAAATTAAACAGGTTCTTATGCTCTTACCAGATGTCTTTAAAATGTGTAGTCCTTCACACCTTGTATAAGTGGTGAATGACAACACAGAACAGCTAAAACATTTAGAGAAGATTCCAAGCATTTTGGACTGGAGTCATCTGAAAATGTACAGAAAAGATGTGACCTATTCCCATCCTCTCTGAGAGAGGGAGCCAAATAGTAACTCTGTCAGCTGAGGCCAACAGAATCAAAAATATTCAACAGCTTTTTCGGGGAAAAGAGAGACAGGCAGACACACAGCTACACAAAGCTGTTACCCTGCATCAAGTGCTGTGCTGGTTTGACCATGTCTGGATGCCAGGATCCCATCAATGCCACTCTATTACTCCCCTTCCTCAGGTGACCAGGGGAGAGAAAATATAACAAAAAACTTGTAGATCTAGACAAGGACAGGGAGAGCCACTCACCAATTACGATCATGGGAAAAAAAGACTCAACTTGGGAAAAATATCATTTAATTCATTACCAATAAAATCAGAATAGGATCATGAGAAATAAATACAAATGTTACTAACATCTTCCCTCCACTTCTCCCTTCTGCCTGGTCTCTACTTCGCTCACAATTTCTCTACCTCCTCCCCCCAAGAAGTGTAGGGGAACAGAAAATAGGGTCTTGCAGTCTGTTCATCATGGATTGGTTTTGACACTTCTTCCTTTTCAGGGAAGGACTCCCTGCACTCTTCCCCTGCTCCAGCATGGGGTCCCTCCCATGGGAGACAGTCCTACGTGAACTTTTCCAGTTCAAGTACTTCCAACAGGATGCAGTTCTTCATGAACTGCTCCAGCACAGGCCTTTTCACAAGGTTCAGTCCTTCAAGAACAGACTGCTCCAGCATAGGTCCATTCATGGGGTCACCAGTCCTGCCAGCAAATCTGCGACAGTATAGGCACGTCTCCCTGTGGGGTCCCAAGTCCTACCAAGAGCATGCTCTAATACAGACTTTCCATAGGGTCACAGCCTCCTTCAGTCACATCCACCTGCTCCAGCATGGGGCCTTCACAGGATATCTGCTCCACCATTAACCAACATGGACTTCATGGGACAGCCTGCCTCACCATGTTCTTTACCCTGACTGCATGGGAATCTCTGGTCCAGTGCCTGAAGCACATCCTCCCTCTTTTTCCTCACTGACCTTGGTGTCTGCAGAGTTGTTTCTCTCACATATTCTCACCTGTATCCCCAGCTGCAATTGCTCTTTTGCTGCAACTTTTTCTCCTTCTTAAATATGTTATCACAGAGACACTGCAACTGTTGCTGATGGGGTTGGCCTTGGCCAGCAGCGGGTCCATCTTGGAGATGGCGGGCACTGGTTCTTCCAGACATAGGTGAAACTTCTAGCAGCTTCTCACAGAAGCCACCACTGTAGCACCATCTGCTACCAAAACCTTGCCATGCAAAACCAACAGCAGTGCTTGCTCCAAATTCACATGTGTCGCTTTTGTATTACAGAGAAGATCACATTTTTCCTCCATTTATCCTCTGCTCCTTTTAATCTGAATATATCCAGGCCAAGTTGTGAAATACTTTAAAGTAGTGGCTGCAAATACAACTCAGATTACTTTTAATGTTCAATGTGCAGCACAATGAAACAGCATGATTTAGTCATTCTGATGGCAAATGCTGCAGAAGGATATAATCAACAAGTTATGTTCACCAGTGTATAGCGTTTGTCATCACTAGAGTTCTGGGTACTTCCCAGCTGTTAGTGAAGCTTGATTTTTGTCTGAGTTTAAAAATCTATACTGAAATATGAATTTTTATAAGTGTTTTCTACCTATGTAGCAAAACTTTGGGATGTCTAAATTTTCAATCTTCTTCCTGGGTTTGTGTGTCACATGTTACCTGAAGAGCTTACCATCTATGTATATGACAGAATTAGTATCTCACAGGACTACAGAGTCCCGTGGCTTCTAACTCAGTAGCATCAGAAAGCAGACAAATCTTCTCTTTGTTGCTATTAGCATACGTGAGTGAACTTTATAGCAGATTTATGTGTTTCTTTGTAATCCCTACAGGGTATCTTACACTTCATTGAAATGATCCCTCTGATCATGACCTTCTTTCTTGCCCTCAGCCATGTTTATTAAGACCTGTGCATGGCCTCCAAAGATTCTGTAAGGCAATATGTTCTTTTTATGCAAATAATTACATCATTCAGACATTCAGACATCATTTCCCTACGCACCTATTTTTCTGCTACTTTGAGTTCCATCACTTCTCCTCTCCATGCCCCACCAACTGCATGCATATCACATATATTAAGCTGAATGGTTTTCATGTCACTAAAATGTTTTAGAATCATGTTTTTTTTCTTCAGTAGGCTATTTTTCTCAGTCCTTTGGAAAAAAAAAAAAAGTAAAATCACCATTTTTAGGGTAATCTGTGTTTAACACATCTCACACACAGGGTCAAATCCATCACACAAGATCACCAGGAGCTTCTGAAGCTATATGGAGTGCTTGTTATGGCTTTCTGGTGCTGATGACTCATATCTGTGAAATGCAGGAACTCCAGCAAAGGCCAAAGATCAGACATCTATTCCTCTGTCTAACATAGTCAGCCATCAATTGTACTTGCCGTATATTCCTCTGTTCTGAGGATTTCATGCCTTTGCTCTTAAATCAAAGTGGAATTTTGTCAAATAGTTGTATTGTTTCATAGTGCTTATTGCACTCCCACTGATTCACTTGTTGATATCTCTAAAACATATACATGTGTATTCACATACACAAATTACTCAAACCTCATAACCCCATCATTAAGCCACAAGGTAAGCTCTTTGAATATAGGCACATCTGATCCTTTAAAAATACTTTGGAGACTTAAAAAAATTGATGTTAAACTGACTGCTCTAATTTTCTGCAATTCTTTTAGACCCTTTTCAAAAGTTATTGCATTGTTGCATTAGTTATTTCTCTGGCCTCCAGTGATTTGTCTTATTTTCTAAAATTTTCTTTAAGGTTTTCTACTAACTTTCTCTATTCTTTGCCTGCATCTTGTATCTGGTCAGATTCAAGACTCTTTAAAGGGTTCAAGACCCTTCAAGACATCATCAGCTTAAAGATCACATTCTCTCTACATGTTTTTTCAACTCCTACTCTTCCAAATAACACCAAAGACAACTAAAATCAAGAAACTAGAGAAAATTATGCTTCCATCTTCTTTACTTAGTACACTTGAAAGTGCTTCCTTCTGCCACTAGCTTTATGGTTTTCTTTATGGTTTTCTTTATTTTAACTACCTTGTCTTTTTTTGTATAGGTTACTCAAGCAGCTGCAGAAAACAAAACAGCACCATTTAAAATAAGAAGAAAATATATTAAAAACACCTGGAGGACCTGGGAACAAATGTAGTGGGAGGAACTGTTTTTAACTCATCTTCTAGGCAGATTAAATTTGAAATTATTATTGGATCTTCAAGTGGAAAGGGGATAGATATGAGTGGTCTGTGCTGCCGAAAAGGAACAGTTCTGAGACCTGTAAAAGATAAGTTTTTTAAAGATTCCTTGCAGACCCACACAGAAGATGAAACAAGCCCCAAAATTAGCCTTGTGTGTAGAGTTATGTTCTGGACATGCAGCAGCTACCTGATTACCTATGCATCAGTGGGATCCTTGTCCCTTCCCTCTCTTTGTTGACAATAAAAGTTCTTATTTGCCATTTGCCTACCATTCTGCTGACAACAGCACCAGGAGAGCTGCTGAATACAGAGCAAACAGCACATTCTCCATGCTGGGGTGGACACCCAGGACACCCTACCTAGGAGCTGTTATCCACAAAACCACTTGGGATCCCCAAAAATTTCCCAGCACAGGCAGGATGACTATCATCTCCTTTGTAGAGCTATCGACCATGCACACTAGGTGCTCACCCACATCACAGAGAAATCCAAGATATTAATTCCCCTTAGATGTGGCATGAGTGGAGGGACTGGAGATAAGCTCACACTCCTTCTCTCCAGGCAGCACAACTAGTGCAGCTTCAATCCCTGAGTATCTCCAGTCAACAAGCTTTCACAAATAGACCATTCTGTCCTTGTCCTCAAGGCCTCCACACTCAACACAGAGAGGGCACTCCTAGACATACTTTCCAGATGTTTCCTCCAGCATAGTTCTACACTGCATTCAAGATCTGGACAAAAAAGCAGAAGTGCAATAGTAGCAATAATTTCTGCTTAGAATATAGCAATAAGGAAAGAGTGGAAATACCTATATTTATGAATTTAGCAAAAAACTCACACTGTACTGTCAATATAATCTGACCAAGAAAGAAGGCAAATTTGGTCCTACCTGTATTAGTCTATATATTTCCAGTACAGATAGAAAGTACTAACATCATAAAAAGATCCTAGGGAGGACTCATTTTTTTTCAGTTCTTGTTGATTGTGTTTGAAAAGATAAATTCAAAAAGATGGTGCAATGTAGCCGTTAAGATATGAAAACTAGCATTCTAGTTGTCTACCTTTGCTACCAAAAGCAGCCTACCACACATAATTGGAACTCTAGCTTTAGAGGACATTTCCAATTAATTATTTGTAAAATTTTATTTTTTAATTGCTTAATACATTTCCAGGGACTTGATATTTCCTAATAAATAAAGAACTAACTATAGTTCATAACATTTGGGTTTGTACCAAGTTGCAACCACAGACTTTGCTCAGTAGGGTAATGTCCCAAGTACTGAATTTAATGGATTCATGTCCTTTAAAATATTTCACTAACTTAACTTGAAAACTTCCAAATCAGATTTCATCTTTAGTTCTTTTGCAGATGGTTTAGAGCTTCGGGTAACATTGGGGGTTTTAACCAGTTGGTTCACTGGTTGTTCAGTTTTTTTTCCTTTCCTCACATGTTAAACAAGATGAAATGCAAAACTAAAGATATTTGATATTCATAATAAATTATGTCTATGAATGCAGGAGTGTTTCTGCACCCAAGCATCAGCGGAGAAAACTGGAAAGAATGGTTGGTATTCTTACTTTCAGAACACCTTACAGAAGTCAAAGTCACAAAAAGTGTAGGAGCATCATTTCCAATTTTTTGATGTAGAGGAAAACAAGTAGTTCTGCCAACACAGCACTAACTTTACTCACTAAAAACAGCAATAAAAACAACTCTGGTATTTATTCAAATAGGTACAATAAAACCTACATCTCAGTTCTTTCAAATCCAACAACCTGAGCAGTTGAGGAAAAGTTTCCTTCAAGTCTTGCTTTTCCATTTAGTTATTACTTGAGACAGATAAAGCAACAAACATAACCTGAAATGTCAACAGTTTTCTTTTCTGAATAAATAACATTTTCTAAAATCTGTGAATCTTCACACTGTAGTAAGCTGCTTTCTCAGTTTGTCTTTGCCTTTTACAAAGTTTTACAACATTGCAATAAAATAATCATCATTATAGTGTTTTGATTTGAGCCTTAGAATAAGAATATCCTGAATCTTCATACATCATGTCACAGAAATCAGTCTTCCATGCAAACTAAAAGTCCAAATATGAAAATTGAAAAGATTTGAATGGGCTTTGCTCAAGTATATAAGCCATAGCAACCAGTGCTAAGTTCAGAACATTCATGGAAAAAAGTCATCAAAGCAATTTCTCTAGGAACGTTAATAGCAGATAAATAATGATTGCTAAAAAGAAATTGAATTTCAGTCTTCCCCATAACAACCACAGTGGTAACTTGAGCTTTTAACTCACTAAGATGCTTTTGAAAAATAATAATGAGAAATACTATGTTGTCCTTTTCCTGACCTCTTTCTAACAAACTATATAGCTCAGATTTTGAATATTCATATTCAATAAATGAACTAAAGCCCAAAGTGTTTGTGCCACACTGTCTAATAATAGATGCATTTGAGGAAATTATGTAGTTTGAGAGGAAAAAGAGGCTAAATTTAACAAATTATTCACCGGAGATTACTCACTTTTCTCTGATGAGAGCAGGAAAATGTGACAGCATGAACAAAGTTTATAAGCTCATTCGTGTCAGCTGAGCATAGTTTTATGTCAAAAAGAATGAATGATAAAAGCCACAAAGCAGAATATTAAAATAAATACCTTCAGGGGAAAAAGACAGCAAAGACTACAACAAAGGAAAAAGACAGCATAGATAGAGCCTCTTCTGAAAGTAGAGCAAAGAATTCGTCACTTTACTTTGTATTTCTAATTAAGAGAAACACAGGAAAGACACAGGAATGATGGTAACATCAAGCAGTAATTATTGTGCTTTCACAGACCCCAGCTCTTTAAGGAAGGGGATGACATAATGATGTGACATTGTGCCTACCCTCAGTGCCCTAGCTTTTCTATGACCTAGACTTTTTCCAAGTATGGAGGGGCACTGAGGCAACTGTGTCCAGTGACCAACTAGGTGAAAATATAACCAAGTGTTTTACAAATAAGAAGTTAGTAACTCTAATGTGGTAACACAGCCAATGGGCTGAAGGGTGACCTCAAATTCTTCAGGCATATTTTTGAGAGATGAGTCCAAAAATTTTTACCCTTCCTGATCTGTCAGGTTTAGTTGTTAAGTGTTTAAAATTCTGCTCACTCATTATAAAGTGGTCTGAAGTTGCTTTTAATGGCCAAGTGAAATACAATTTTGTTTTCATTTTAGACAGTGAGTAACTTGATTTTTTTTTCACAAGATGATAATTTTTCAGGCTACTAGATTACCAACACTCTGGTAGTCTATGGCAAGTTTTTTTCAGATATCATGTTTTTGCTGGTGATAACAGCTAAGGCAATATGGTTGACTTTTCATTGGCTTTACTGGATATGTCTTTATGAGCCCTTAAAAGTCATCCACTCCTTTTCTGAGCAAAGTAAGAGTTGGAGAAGTGAGGAAAAGAGTAAGAGAAAACTAAGCAGATTGAGAGGTTTTAACATTCATGCGAAGGAGTATTGTCATTGTCATCCTGTTGTAATCCAAAATGACAAGCTGAAAAGAGAGTGTTATTATACACTTGCTCAGAAGAAAAAGCAGACTTGTCATATAGAAAATAGAAAACATGAAACATGATGTGATCTGACCAGACCATTCAATTCTTTGTCAAAGAAATCCAACACCAAGAGGCCACAGAGGTGCTGGTTATTTTACTATGTCTCACCTTGAGAACTAGAAGGAAGAAAAGATGTCAAGAATGTCTTCTCCAAAATGAAACTACCAAACCATTTCCTTATATAAAATAAAAACTCTCGAGGAAACTGGATAAAAAAAATGCATAGGTTGCAGAATTCTGAGGATAAGGGGAAACTTCTAGTCTAAGTAAGTACATAATTTTTCTTTCTTCTTCCTACTCCAAAAGTTTTCTGGGGGCTTGGAGTTTCTAATACTTGTTTTCAGACTGTAATTGAATTCTTACTGAAAGAAGAATTTTTTTTTTTTTTTCTTACTGAAATCATCTAATCAATACATACCTGAGTGGCCCACATGTAACTGATCTGAAAAGCCATTCTTTCCCATAATCATGAAGTTCCTCCCCATTGTTTTTGTTTTTTTTTTTTTTTTTCTGGAATCAGTAAAGGATGCTTTAGCTGTTGCTTCCATATTCATTGTTTTCTAATTTCTGAAATTTTCAATAGTTAGAAATTTTCAAAGACAACTCTATGTTATTCAATATCACCATATACCATTGCAGATGTCTTTTATCAGCTGCTACTAAATTCTTTATTGATGAACAGTAACTGTTTAAAGACAATGACTTGTGACCTTGGATCTTGCTGAGTTTGTAGAGGCTTACTTAACACCTTATCTAACCCAAGAGACTTTTACATCTTCCATTACCTCATATGTAAACACTTAGTTAAGTCTTTGGAAGAGTTAAAGAAATAAAGCAAAAAATAACTGAATTAAATACTAACTTGATTTCTTTTATTGGCCCACACCAATGTGAAAGAGAAGCAGATGAAGTTCAAAATAAGTAGCAAAATGTATATTTGTGTTTCTTGCTCTTTGTACAGCATACATAACATGAAACGTGAGGGAGCCTGGTGAACATAGCAGAATCCAAATATCTGGTTTATGAAATGTATAACAAAGGACTGTATAATATGTAAGTATTCTTATATATATGCAAACTATATACCCTGTGTACAATACCAGTATCCTATCTGGCACTTAGCCAGTGGTTTCTGAAACCCAGGAGGTACTTGAGGTTCCCATTACCTTGTTAACATCTGTGGCCTCAGTCTCCTTCATTTTGGACAAATTATTTCACAACAGGAGGAAAATGTGAGAAAGAGACATAAACTCAACAGGAATAGATTAAGGACCTTCTCCCTCCTCACAGGCAGCCCAAAAGAGATGATATTGGAGAAGTCAGTGGAGCAGAGAACCAAGGCACCAGAGAGGTCCAAAACAGCCTGAGGTTTCCCTTGCTCTAGGGCTACTCTGTGGCCTGGTTGGCTGAAGGATGACCACAAAAGATTCAGAAAGCAGCCTAGCAAATTTCTTCAAGTCATCTCAGGACAAAAAGGCCAATGAAAGGCCCATACGGCATTCACAGGGATACTCCCAAGCCAACCAGTCCAGGTCACATGAGCTTACAGATTCTGAACAGACATGTCATTATGCCTGACAAGACTATTTGTCGAGAGCAGAGAAAGTAGTCAGCATTTTGCAATCTATATGCATTTGGTAGCAGCTAGGACAGGTTCATGAGCTGAGTCATCTTTTTTTGACATTTGCTGTGATATGAGATACACCACTGACAGCAGCAGACATTCTAGCACTCACATTGGATTACAGTGGAAATCAGATACATGATACTACAAAAATACATCAAACATTCATGCCTGATAGACTTGGAAAAAATTAGCTCTTCTAACTTAGCTAGTTTAGATCAGCTTCTGCTTTTGCATTAATTGATCTGTTCTCAATGTCCCTATCTTTAAAATGAAATCAAGTGTCTCCATGATTATTTTGAAAGGAAGTTGCTTTTACAGGAAGATTATTAAATTTGAGCTAAATTGTGATAATCCATATTTGACAGCTTCTTCCCATAAAAGTCTTTTTTCAAGCTTGGATGCCAGGCTTGATGTGGGATTATGAAGCAGAGAGGGTGGGAAGGGCAGGTTTAGCCATAGTTCTACCCAGTCTTTTCTAGCCAGTGAAGCCAGAGAGTAAGTGAACATAAGAGTAGATTACTCCACAAAGAGCAGTACTGTGCCCTGCTTCTCCTCTGCAGAGGAGTTAGGCCTCTGAAAATCAAAGTTCTCTGCACTGATCCAGAGGTGGTGCTGATCACTCCTCACCATGCGTGGATGTTTTACATTTTGTTTCTGGTCTTTTGTTACTCTGCTTTTTATGTAGTTCACATCTAGGCCTAAATGCTTGCTGGTAATGCATGGATGAAAAGAAAATGGGTGGGAAGAAAAACATTCTGAGACTCCCACTGCTTCTATTCATCTTCTGAACATGTTCAGGAGTAAAAGTCAAGATAAATTCCCCCACAACAATAAAAAAATCATAGTTAATAGACCAGACCAAGATAGTATTCAACAAGGATTATTCAGCCAACAGGGAGTGAAGCCTGGCAGTTCAGTGCTGTGCTCATGCTCTTCACAGACAATATTGCATTGTTTTGCAGATCAGTATGATTATTTGTTTGGAGCAGTGGTGTGTTGCTTCATGAAGTTTCTTTCCTGTGGATTCCCAGATTCATTCTGTCCCATGTTGGCTGCTCCTTTCCTAACAGAAAAGAGAGTTTCTCCTAATCTATTAAAATTATTACAAATATTTGCAATCTATTGAAATACTTAAGCTTTCCCTCATGGAAAAACCTGTAGTTTGAGATGGGTGAAGCATGTTGGATAAATCAGGACTGAATGAGACTGTCCTGGTTTGAGCTGGAATGAAACCACTTCTGTTCAGTTATTTTACTTTTCAGATCAGTCTCTTCTAAGTAAAATCAATTCCTGAAGTTAACAGTACATTTTTGCAGACAGTGTCTGCTTCTAGAAGTGATAACACCAGATGTTTATAGTTACTACCAAGGATTGGTGTGGAGAAAGGTTCTTGCTTATACTTGATCCTTTAGAAACCAAGGTCACTGATAAATCTTGTGCCCCATTTTGAGGTTCCATAGAGTAAAAGGCCACACCTGTGGTGAGGAGTGGACTGGCAAGGTGACCCAAAACTGGTCAACAAGATATTCCATCCCATATACCTGTAAAGCTGAGAGAACACAAAGGATAAATTCTCTTCTTCATTGGCTGTTGTCCAAGGACAGTGACAGTTCTTCTGCATTTGATGCTAGTCCATGTTTTTGTGAATCCAGTTCCAGAATCCAGCTTCTCAATCTAGTTCCCATCTGCCACTAAGTCTACTCAGGGACTTCCCCAGTGCCTGCTCCACAGCAGGTGATGGTGATGTGAGTGCCATCAGGGAGCTAGATTCAATATTGGTTTTGTATATATTTGTATATATTTCAATATTTTCAGTATTCATTAAAGCTGTTTTAGTTTTCCAATCCATAAGTCTCTCCCTTATTCTCTTTCTCCTCCCCCTTCAGGAAGGGATATGGGTTAATAGAGAGCATCTCTCATTCATCTGGTGGCTATCCCAAAACTTCAAAACTCAGACTGTAGAAAGATTTTCTTGACTTTCTTCACAAAGTTTGGGTGAAATTTTTACGTTTGTTACTTGTGTTTAAAATATGTCCAGTGTTAAATTTTGTCGACAATATTAAAGGTAATACCCAAGTTACCCAGGCCTAAAAAACTCAGGAGGTTTAAAGGTTCATTTTCTAGATCACAATAGAGACCACCTTGTAGATTTCAATGTACATTGAAAAAGAAGGGGTACCTTAAATCCTCTTCGCTTCTCTGATTCTTTAAAGCCTTTGAGATTTTCTTATTTTTAGTAATGATAATACTTTCAAGTAATCTGTGGACTGTATGTATGGCAGCATTGATTCTCTTGGTAAAACAGATTTTTTGTTCTTTCCAGACCTCCAAATGTCTCTCACAGTAGGTTTAAATTCCTGGAAGAACAGGCTTTTAGTTGTTATGCATCTACCATGAGCTTTCGAACGTATTACCACAAATTGCTGAGGACATGATATCCCTGATGGATTTTTGTCTCTTGGCTTCAATGTTTTTTTCTGCTGTGTACATAACTTTGTAGCTTAAGGAGTCCATGTATTATCCTCTGTAAATGCCTGGGGAGCCTGGTTCAGTAATCAACCAGTCTCTCAATGAGGGACTTTTTCCTAATGTCCAGTCTGAATTTTCCCTGATGTAGCTTCTTTTCATTTCTGTGTGTTCTGTTACTGCTCACCAGAGAGAAGAGATAGGCACCTCCCCATCCCGCCCTCCTTAAGGAAATTGTAGACTGCCCTGAGATCATCTCTCAGCTTTCTCTTCTCCAAGCTGAACAAACCAAGTGACCTCAGCCACTCCTCTGAAGTAACTTGTCCTCAAGGCCTTTCACAAACTTGGTTGCCCTCCTCTGGACACACTCTAGTAGGTTGATGTCCTTATATTGAAGCTCCCAAAACTGCACATAGTACTCTAGGGGGGGCCACATAAGTGCAGTATACAGTGGGACAGTTGCCCCTCTTGATTGGATAACAATGCTGTGCTTGAAACACCCAAGGATGTGGTTGGCCCTTTTAGCTGCCAGGGCACAGTCTTGACACATACTCAATTTGCCATCAAACAAAACCCCCAGGTTGCTTTCCACAAAGCTGATCTCCAGCCTTCCTTGCCCCAGTTTTTATGTATAACCAGGATTACCCAGTTCCAGGTGGAGAATCCTGCACTTGCTTTTGTTAAATTTCATATGGTTGGTGATTGCCCAGCTTTCAAATCTAACTAGACCTCTCTGTAAGGCCTCTCTACCCTCAAGGGAGTCCGTACCACCTCCTGGTTTAGTATCATCAGCAAACTTACTTAATATTTTGGATTCCTGCATCCAGATCACTTATGAAAATATTATGGACCTAAAATTGAGCCCTGGGGAACCTCATTGTTGACTGGCAGCCAGCTTTGTGTAACACTTTCAGCCCAACCCATCAGCCAATTTCTCACACAATGTATTATGGACTTGTCTATCTGTGTGCTGGATATTTTGTCCAGAAGGATACTGTCTCTCACAGTATCTATCACAGTATCTATCTGAAGAAGTTTTCCTGATCAGAAGTAGAACAAGCCCAATCTTTTACTGAAGATGGAGGTTGAATTTCATGTAGTTCCCAGTACTTAACATATAAATGTCCATTTTTTTTTTTTTAATTTTTTTTTTTTCCTCCCAAGGAGTATTGGTTTTCTAAATATAGTTGAGGTTTATAGGATAGCAGGTTTTGCCCCAGCTGGCACTGCCTAGAGTCATAAGACCATTGTTTTCTCTACTCATTTTCTTCTTAGTGCAAGTCAATATATGTTGTTGCATACACAATAAAGAACACTAGTACTTGTCTTATTCTTAGCTCACAAAGGTGTGGGGTTTTTTGAATAACCTAGTTGTTTTCCAAAACTGGCTCTTAACAGGACTGAAATGACCTGAGATGTGTCTTCTAGGACAGTATTGCTCTGTGGTTTCAAGGCACTGCAGCTGCACTTGTTAAAAAGAGAATTCTGGTCAACAAATGCTTCTGAATCTTCTTGAACATTAGTTTTAGAGCAGAGAATGAATTTCTAGTGTTAGAAGTGAAATGACATTAACTTTAGGCCATCATAAATCTTACCTTCACCAAACTGGTAGAACACCACAAATTTTCCCAAGATTAGCTCTGTTCTTTCGACAGAAATACAGTGCAGTTAATGTCTACTGCACATAAATTGTGGATTAAGTCACATTGCACCCTTCAGGTTTGGGATATTTAGCCCTTGTGGGCTGGAATGTTTTACCCTGCACATTGCTGCTGTCCTGTTAAATGGGTAATATGTAATTTTTTTCTAATAGAAGTGTGTATTGTAAACTCCATGACAAAAGGATTTTTCAAGTTAAAATATAAAGCTCAGACATTGTATTTACTGACAGTCAGAAGTTTGTAATCTGTTCCTTAAGGTAACAGAAGTGTGTACTTCCAGTTAAGCATATCTTCTTTTGAGTTATGGCAAAGTGCAATTACAGTTTAAAGGGAATATTTATGTACATTAGTTAACAACATCATTGCAACTTAGAGCTCACACATCAACACTTAATTAGTGTAAGCATAAGTGACATAATTGCTACAAGGCATGCATTACCCTTAATGTGAGGTAATTTCATGCACTATGCACATTTTAAATATCTACTCCATATTTTGCCAGGCTGGATTTTTAAATCAATAGGAGATGTTTGCATATAACGACACCTTAACCTATTTTCCATTTTACTGGAATGCAGAGTTTTGGACAGCAATAGAGCAATAGCATTTTTTCCCCCCAAGGAAACTAACCAATTTTCAATCATCAAACTTCCAAGCTCAAAGATGTTTGATTTCAAAACTGCACAACCATCTGTGTGAACAGTATAGTAAGTCTTCAATTAAATAAACATCTTTCTTTTGTCTTTTCCACAGAATTGTCAGATTTAATATGCTGATCTTGTTTTTCTGTAAGCCTAACTATGCTTTTGTCCAGTCCTCCTCTTTACATGAAATGACCTTGTCAGCTGATTGACAAAGCCAATGGCCTCTTCAAAATTCATTATGTCCTGAAGAAACCCAAATGTTAGATAGCTAGAATAACCAGTAAGCTAATGAGTAGACAGATCGTATGGGACTACATTATGGATGTATAAGTAAGTAGGTGTATATGTACAAATAAAAATGTAACCATTTGTTCTCTACTTCATTTTGTTTTCTACTTTATAAGAGGATTGTCTCTTGGATTTTATTTTCTGTTTGAGAGGTAATGACTCTACCATATCCTATCAAACATTAAATGTATTTTGCATACTACTACATCTTAAGAAAAAAAGTAGCTTTATAATCTAAAGACAGGAAACAGAAAATGTCTGTGTCTTCCTTTGGGATAATTCACAGAAGAAGTTACATACAATCAAATGGAGGCAAGAAGGAATGAAGCAGTTTTAGAAAGCTATAATATTCCCTTGTCATGTTACATGAAGTGCTAGAAATCTTCAATGAGATTGCTGCTTCCTGCCTAAAACCTAATATCACATGCAGCAATTAGTGCTTGATAGTCCTGTCAAAGGGA
This sequence comes from Todiramphus chloris collaris, assembly GCA_025345505.1. Classification (NCBI taxonomy): domain Eukaryota; kingdom Metazoa; phylum Chordata; class Aves; order Coraciiformes; family Alcedinidae; genus Todiramphus; species Todiramphus chloris. Next base: position 24,945,822 of record JANVCC010010406.1, on the reverse strand, counting down.
TTATCTAAACTTAAGACCATCTTTCTCTCTCGTTACCCCCAATTCATTATATATAAGATATGAGGTTTAAATATACGGAGGAGATTAGTATCAGATATTTCTCTCTACTTATTTTGGGGGATAGGGTGGGTATAGTTAGCACACTTGAAAGAATTTTATATGTAATCCTTTCACTGTTGTCCTTCTTAGCAAGTTGAAGCACTTTTAAAGATGGAGGAAATTTTACCAGGAGAATATTTTCCTGCTAGAAAAAGTTCTTTCTTATCATACAAAGTCTTCTGCAACAATACATCCATCTTGAAAATTTTCTTTAAAAAGTAGAGAAAAAATAATGGTTAGACTGAGTGGTAGCATTTTTTTCTATATTAGAGCTGACATTTAAAATTTTTATTGCAAAAAGACTTTCATTACTGATTTCAATTTTTGTTATTTTAAGCTGAATATGTCTTTTAAAGTAAAGACTAAAACTGAACATTTCTCTTTAAACCTGTTCTTTTTTTTGAGGCTAATTCAAAAATATTAATGAAATTGCAATTTACAATAATTAAATGACAAGAAAAAAAAGTAAGTCCTGTGCCTGTACAAGAACACCTATAAACTTACTGAAGAAATTTGAACAAATGCTTACAGAATCAATACCTTCAAATAATTATTTACTTGTTTATATAAATCTGCTTTATTTAGCCCATGACTTACCAAGAGACATTAACAAAAGCACCCAGTGTTACAACATGCTACTGTTTAAAAATTACTTATGTACATGTTTATTGTCAAAATCATTTTTTATGTGAACCTTAAGTTTTTGTATATACTAAGAGGATTAATCAAACAGTGATCAAAATTTAGTAAGATGTTGCAACTAGAAACACCAACAGTTTTGGGAAAATTCAGTGACAGTTGCAATACCTGACTTTTCTTATGTCCTTTTTTAAAATCACCTACAAAAAATTAGACCTGGAGAGCTTGACAGATTCCACAAGAAGTCCCGTAACATCCTTCCATATATTTACTGAACTCTACCAAGACAAGCCAAAGGATTTGTCTTCCTCAAAGAATTTGTGTGTTCCCCTATGTCAAAACTGGTTTAAAATCTCTGTTTTCTCATGGTGAGAAATATGCAAACTTGCAGCCCTTTATTTGTTTCATTCCTTATGTCTCTGTGTACCAGCAATAATCTCCATTGAAATATTTTTTTTCAGAGATAATGCAATTATTATTAAAGCCATAATTTTTCTCTTGGTCTACCAACCAAAACTTGGTTATAGTCTTCTGATATACCTCCTGCTCCCTAAACTTCTCAGTTGTCCTTTTCTTAACTGATTCCAAATCGAGTATAACTTTCTGAGTAACCAGAATTGGACATGGTGACTGGTGTCAGCAGTACCTTGTACAAAGGCATTAATACTATTTTGACTGAAAATATCTTGCTTGCTATATTCTAAATCAGATTAGCTGATTTTTACTGACATACCACATTAATGACTCATGCTTATTATAAGATCAAGGAGCACATCCAAAGTCTTATCCTTGTATGTTGGGTCCAATGCTGAGCCCATCAGTTTAGAGCTTATTTTAATTTGAAAAGTATTTCACAGTTTATTTTAATCTGAAAAATACATTTATACAAATAAGAGCCATAAGGTATGTAAAAGATGAGACATTAGCTAGAATATGCATTGGTATTTGCCAGAAAGCTTATATTTATTCTTAGATGAGTATAAATATGTATATCCACATATTATTATATATATTCTAGTGTGTAAAACTAGTTTAATAGTTTATCATTACTGTTATTATTATTTATGTAATTAAATGCATCCTTCATACAGCTCCTCTCTCTAACCTACAATGTATTCCTGCAAACTCAGATTTCCTGCTTGACGAGATAATATATTGCTGTCACCCCACTGAATATTAGTATAATTCTGATTTTAGTCTACTAAAATGACAAGTATAACTACTTTATAGCTGCTTTGGACCATAAAACATTTTGAAAGTTATTTTGCCATTGAATCAGCACTGGAGCAGATACGCATGAAGATTTGGCATTTAATATGTGAGGTAGTTTTGCCCCTTTTCTATTGTGGGAAATTTGGCCATAAATTTTTCATGACATAGTTCTTTTGTCTGTCAGCACCTTTTGCTTTGAGAAAAAAATCTGCTTGACAGTCACTTTGAGCCTGCTCCTCCGGAGCTTTTACTCATCACTGAAAAAAGTTTAGGAATAATAATAAATAATAATAATAATAAAATAATAATAATATGGACAAAAAGTTCAATTTAAGAAAATACTTACATTTTCTTTGTTCATTTTTTTGAAAGTACTACATATAGTTTAGCTGTCATCAGGTAAGATGAGGGAACATTTTCTGGTCCAGGAAGAAAACAGAATATGTTTTTAGTTGCAGGCTAAAGTCTACAGGGTTGTCTGTATTCTATACTGAATCCAGTCTTAAAAGCCTTCCCTTTGGAAGAATCAGAGTGAGAAACAGCAAGGCCCTACCCCATCAAAGAGTGATTCTTGTGCTTAATCTTATGAACTTTGAAAACTTCCACTCATTTAGTGGAGATTGTTATGATACAGATAAAGCTAGGTGTACACAGAAATAGTCACAGATCAAAGGCAAGCTTAGACTTCAGGATTAGCCTATATATATTGTACCACTACCATTATAAATCAAATCAATGTAATAGCAGCTTGCCCTTGTATATATACAACAAGTTTCGTATATGAGTAATTAGATCATGAAAACGGAGAAAGAAATATATAGGTAAGTGCTCTGGGTAAAAAAAATATAAGAACCATATAACTACAGATATAGCTATATGGAAGTAGTCAGCTATGCTGGTCTTTAGACGATCAGTATGTTTCCTCAGAAGACACTTCAAAAGACTCAGCCTTCAGTTCTAACAGACCAAAAAAGGAGCAAGGTCATTTATTAAAGACAGCTTAGGTGTAGGTAGCAGGGACATAAGTTAAGTGCATAAATGTTGCATTGCATCTACACAAGGTGGGCAGTATCTCATGAGAAAACATTGTTTCCTTTTTGCAGATAGTCTATAACAACTTGTTTTGTTTAATCTAGGGTGTATGGTTATTGACTGTCATCTCTCGACAACTTGCCGGACTGCCATTCCAAGGAAAAGAGTACCTCCGTCCTCCCGAGGACATCAAGGCAAGGCGAACATGACAGCCTGCACACAGATCAATGCCACAGAGAAAGCTGCTCTCTTTCCTCCAGAGCAGTGCCATCAGCTTTGCTGTCATTTTTCTCAAGACAAAAAATTCCAGTTTCAGAGTTAATTTGAGGAGAAACGTTTGTTTTCCAGAAAAAAAAAAAAAAAAACCCCAAAAAAAGCCCACTTCAATATTCCCATCAAAAAAGTCACAAATGTAAAGCGACACAACCAGCCTAAATCCAAAAAGACCCCTTTTTCAAAATTCTGCATGTAACTCATGCCTGACAACTAAGCCCCCAGCTTATTAACTACACTATTCATCCCATGTATTTAATTTTCCCTTTATATCATTAGCATCTTTTTTTAAAGAACAGTTAGTTAATATCATGGCTATGTAACGTCCATAAACCACTATAAAACACTGAAAATCTGGATACCCAAAATGTAAAGCTAAAAGGAAATAACACAGCATTAGATCTTGTGAAAAAGACTCTACTCCTCCTCGTTCTACCCAAGGTATGTGGATTTTCCTGTGTGAGTTTCTTTCTGGTTTCATCATTTTCTGCTTGCAGTCCCTCTTTCATAGTAAGAGTTCTTGGAAGTCGTATCACCACTCTGTGACCAGAGAGTGGTCATAAGTCTCCCCCAAATCACTTTCAGTTTCTAAAAGATTGATGTTTTATATAATCTAATTTTACACAAAAATTTATATAAGGATAAAAGTTGCTGGGAAAACGTTGGTTTAAGTTTGTGCATGCAATAAGCATAGCTGGAGAAAGCAAGCATATGAAATAACAAGACACAGCAACTCTGAACAATTAAAATGGCCACACAAACTATAGCTAGTCCAAAAAAACTGTGAATATTTCTGTAGTTTATGTAGTCTACAATTATGGTCAGCATAGACCATAGTAACATCCAGATGCCAAGGCAATAAGGAATGCTTTGTTTCAGGCTAAAAACTGTTCCTGATTATATCACACTGGTTGTGCACAAGCACACCTTAACACTCAAGATGAGCAACAAGTATCATGGAAATTTCTGGTATTTTGTCAAATTTGGGGTGTTCTGTAAAAAAGGAATGAATCCAAGAAAAATCAGTATTTCATATGAAATTATTAAAAATATATGGGTTTGATGGATAAGGATATTGTTCGATAGCATCAGCACATTACTTTCTATCATTGCAGCACTAGTTTAAAATACAAGACACATAATTTGGGGGGGGGGGAATAAATAATTAAATCCAAACTCAAAATGTTCAATCATAAAAATGAGAAATTTTGAGGGTTTCATTCCTTGTGTATTGTAATAAAGGCAAGACTTTCCATACAAAGTTCAGTGAGAACATTCTTTAGTCATTTATAGTTACCAGGCAGCTAGAGAGCAGTTTTCCTAAAAATTTTAGTTAGATTACTGGAAAGGGAATGTTCCCTCTCCCATGGATAGTAAGAGTTAGAGGCCTTCTTCACCTAACCATTGGTGACTGTGAGAGAGTGAAAAGAATGTTTTAATTGCAGAACTATGTTGTCTCCTTCCTCCCACTTAAAGGAGTCCAATATGTTGAACTCCACTACCTTAAGTTTAAAATCTGTATTTGAAATACACTCTCTCATCTTTCTCCAACTGTTTTCACTACGTATTTTACAATACTCTTGACAAACCTTCCCCTGTGGTCTTGGATACCATCTTCAGCAGACTGAATACAAGATTCTACAATCCCTTCCTTACAGAAATGGAATGGAAGTTGATATTAATCAGAGAGAATTTTTCTCTACATGGATTCTCATAGTGGTTTTTAGGTCACTTTTTAGTTTTGGTCACAACACAACAACATTAATATTGATTATTTTAGAGTTTGCTTTACCATTTTCTGTCCTACGAATTCCTTATCTCTCTTGGTAGACTTAAAAATTTGTATGTGCCTAGAGAAAACTACCAAACTTACACATGTCCAAACTGTTTTTCTGCTACTTTGAAGAGGAAGTTAGGATAAGAAGAAAGTCATTGTTTCCTTAAGTTCAGCATTATGCAAACTAGATGCTTCTAGCACAAACATTGATCTTTACTGGGCTTTTATCACTTGTACAGTTAAGTACAGTGATTTTCTAAATATAAGCCCTCTCAAAAACCTGCTGGACCCAAAACAATGACTTATGTTTATACTACAATTACAATTTAATGGCAATGTTGACATCACCATAAATGACATTTGTTTAGAAATAGGAAAACAATGAGCTGTTGTCTTTTGTTTGCACAAAGAAATTTCTTTTGATGGCATTTTTATCATATAAACATCAAAGAAATTAATATTTTCTAATTATAGCAAATATATCCATGCTGTCATTGAATTTCTATTCAATCTTAGCCAACTTACATCTCTTCCTTACTCAGTCTGTTATTGTCTTACTAAACCTTTCAGCTCAAGCTATACTCACATAAACTCTTATACTGTAATAGAGAAATTATGGCTCATAATAGGCTGTAGCTTATGTTTTTATTACCACTGGAATGAGAAGATATCCCTTAGTGAAATCAACATTTTAGTTAATAAAGCAGACTAATTATTTTCAGAGAAAATGTCCAGAATTCTCTCTATTTCCTTGCCTAAACCCCAGGATTAACACTTTGCAGCTGTAGCGCCACAAACACACCCAGCCACTCACCACCATCCCTCCCCAGCACAAAGTACCCCATAGTCACAGGTACAAGCAAACTCCTACACAGGAGATTTTCTCTATCCTGAGACCACTCTATTCCCTCCCCATCCCACTTACTTGTGTGGCTAAATATTAATGCCTCTAACATGTCTTGCCCTGTGCATATATTTTCTTTCCAATTATGGACTGTGATACTTTTTAATTTGCAAATAGTTCACATGTTCATATATAGTGCCCATCTAAAAGTTTGACAGGCTGGACTGATACAGGAGCTGAACAGATAAAAATAAATGTGGTTGACAAAAACAGAGGGATGGAAAACAAAATAGGTACATGGAATGTTAGGGGATTTTTCTTTACCTTTATTTCCTCCCACTGGAATGCACTTTTCCTCTACTAGGCATAACAAACAATCCTGCATTTTTTACATGAAAATAAAAAACAAGGATTTTAAGGACAAGAGCCTGATGAGAAGAAAAAATTCATTCATTCACAGTTCAGATTTTGTTTAATTACTGTAGGCTGTACTAATAGAGAAACAGGTGCTGTTCAGCAGTTCTAGCACATATAAAACTGCAGCCAAATTTACTTGTCTCAAAATCTCCCTAGCTTTCATTTTTGGGAGGATACATTGCAAAAAACACAGTGCCGTAGCATATCATTCATTTCAAGGGACCTATGAGATTTCTGCAGATCCAGCACACCTTATGTTTTAGAAAAGTAAACATTAGTCTCAGAAACTTTTATCCTTCATGTGAAACTGAAGCTACTTAAATTGTTCAAAAGTTGCCCGTTCCTGGTGGGGGGCAAGATTTTTTTAAGGGGTTGCCCAGGACAGCATAATATGTCTAAGAAATCTAGATGGAAGACAACCAGTGAAGGCTTGTTAATGAACTGAGTTCTTTGGATTAAAAATAATTCCTTGTCCTTCAGTTTCCCCTGTGCTCTGTCATGTTCATGTTCCTTAATTTTTGCCACAAGGCTTCAAAAAATCAGTAGAGATTTGCCTTTCTGTCAAGCTGGTTTTTAAATTTAAACACACACATTCAGTGTTGTTTGCAATGTTCTCCCCTCCTCAAGACACAAACAATCATGTGCACACACACACACACGCATGTGTGCACACACTCTCACACAAGACAGCATCCTGCTTACTAGACAGAGATAAATTCCTCACCAGTGTGATCATCAGACACTAAGCCAAACTCATCTTCTTTTCCTTCTTCCCCTTCCCCCCCTTTCCCCCCCCCCCCCCCCCCGCCCCCAACCCTGTTATTCATAGAGACCACAGGTGAACCAGGAGAAAATTATTACAGTGTGATGACGGCTGAAATGATAGAAGGTAAAGAAGATGGATTATCACGGTGCTGACATGATTTGTATGGATTTCCAGAATTAAGCTGTTCACTTAAAGTGACCGTCTTCTTTGCACCCACGATATTGCAGCTGCCCTAGTAATAACCTTCATCTGCACTTGTGAGCCAAGTGAGCAGAGCACGTTTCCCATTACCTGTCAAGCGAGTATGTAGAGTTCTTCTGGCCCCGCAGTAATAGCAGGGCTGCTGGTGAACAGAGTAATAAACACCTACTGAGAGGGATGTAGCGTGAAAAGATCTCATCACCTGCCATTAGCACGCTGATGAATAATGCAGCATTTTCGGTGGCAGATGTCAGGGGTGGGAGGAAGAATCACTTCTGTAAATGCTCTGGTGAGCACTTCAGCACAAAGTGAGAGGTGATAGCAACAGATGCATGTGACAAAATTACACTCGCTATTGTATTTTAAAAGAAATGGGAACATTTACTTCACGAATAGCTGGCAGGCTTTCTCTCTCTCTCTCCCTCACCCCACCAACCCCCCTTTTTTGCCATCAGAGTCAAAGGCTGCTGCAAACTAGCAAACTAATTCCCACACTGCTAAGCATTTACAGGTCCTAACTTAACCACTGTGTAAGGGGCAGTGAGTTTTGGCTGGCCAGGCAGTTAATTGCTTTTTCCTGCACATCAAATGGATTGAATAAGTAAGATTCAAAAAATAAAAATCTTATTTCTATTTAAATCCCTCTCCCACTGTGCAAGCCACTGGTTAAGTGAAGTGACAATTCCTGGATTTCATGCAGTTAAACCCCTCTGAGGCTCTGGCAACAGGAAAAAGGGCTCAGCAATGTTAAAGTTATCAAGGAACCTGCCCCTGTTCCACCCACGTATTTTGCTGCTGCAAATGAGACAAAGAAGGAATATAGCTGTAACACAAATGATTTCTGGCTTTAAGTGTGACAGTCCCTCTTAGCTAACTTAAATTCATGCAGATATTATTAATTGTTGACAATTATCTTTTTCATTTGACAGATTCACAGATCCGGACCAAGTCCTTGTTAATGATGAAAGCTGTTGCATGACAGGGGGAGTAAAAGACTACTAAGCTGCCACAGTGACTTAATTCCCAGTACCTCCAAGGCTCAGAAAGATCCCAATTGAATTTTACATAAGTTTTATGCCATTTCTCTCTTGCAGAAAAAGTTCCTCAGTGATAGCTATGAATGAGGTTCAAAATCTATCATGCCTGACATGTACATATACTGGGTGTGTGTGTGTGTGAGAGTGTGGAAATATGAATTCACAACCAATAATAATTATGTGATTGAAACATTATTCTTGGCACATTATCCTCTTGCCTCAGGAATCACAGATTCAGATGATTTAAAGCAACCAGTCCCAAAGTGGAAAAGTTTTCTGATTATATTTGTGTTCAGACTTCTATTTTCAGTGGTATTTTGGTCCAAACAGCTCCTTTTGGTCAATTGCTACCACTCATCACAGTAACTTATTAACATCAAAAGTCCTGGGTGACAGATGCCTTGATTCCACAAATAGTGAGATTTTAAGACAGAAAGACTCAAGCTCCTGGCCGCCTGCACTCTGGAGGACTGGATACACAACAATAGTCATGTGTTTGATGCCTGCAGGACAGCTGAGAAGAGAAAGGAAGAACCACTGAAAGTCAGAGGATAGGAATGCTTAAGAGCCCTTCTGTAACAGGCTAGCTATAAATGGCATAGATGTTGTCATTGCTCAGAAGGGTCCTGTTCATATTCATGTGCACTGCACAAGCCACAAAAGTAAAAGTTCTGTCAGGTGTCCTTGTGCCTGCCCCTCTGCAAACCATGCACACATTTAGAGTCTCATAATTGTCAGACTATAAAAGGCTACTGGAGTATAACGGATTTGGATTAAAGAACTCTAAAGGAATGAAAAAAAAAACCTCCATCATTAAGCAGGATACTCGAAAACATAGTTCAGGGCAGAATCTCTATGCTGATCACCCCTTGGTTGCAGTTGTTATTGCCCAAGTTCCTTCTTCACCGCCTGCTCATGCACATTTCAAAGGTCAGCACTCTCCTGTTAGCCAGGGCTGTGTCAGAAACAGACAGTGAGACTTAGAGGAGGATGAATTGCTTCAGCAAGAACTGTGTGATGAGAAATACAATGGGTTTGGGAGATATCTGTATCTCTGCAACACAAAGAAAAAAAAAAGAAATAAAAAAAAAAAAAAAAGGAGATGAATGAAATATACAGCAGAGAAGGAAAATAAAAGGCTAGGTAAGGAGGCCATTTCTGATTTCCTTCAAATGATAAGTGCCATTATTAGAAGCAGAGTAGGCAGAGCACATATTCCAAAAGAAAGACAGAATGTTCTTTAAGAAGAAAGGTATATAATCAACATGTAGTAGGGATAATCAAGACAAGGAAAATACTCATAATAATCTCATATCCACTCAGCTCTTATTAGAAGAGGGTTGCTTTGAAATGTAACTCAAAGACAGGATAGAATTGAGAAGAAGAGTGACATAGTTATCAGTATATCTGGAACACTGTAGATGTGCCTTCTAACACAGAAAATTTCTAAGGATGTGCATAAATAACGCCAGTATCCTCTGGGTAAGAGTCATGAATAAACTGGAAAAAATATGATCACCTCTTCCCCCTCACCACGCAGACCATTCCTCTTGACAGCATTTCTTCAAAATACATTCTGCCAGCCCAAGTCGTAAATGCACTTTAGTTTATTTGGCTTTGCCCAAAGTGCAAGATGTAGGGCTGCAAACAATATTCTTGTAAGTGCTGTGAATAGAATAGCTGCTGAAGTAGAGTGAAAAGACACATGTCTTCAAGATTTAGGCTCAGGGCTCCTGGAGATATTCCTTGGATTAGACAAGATTTTGCATTTCAAACTTAAAGTAAAACAGAAATATCATAAATTGGAAAACAAATGCTGATGTAAAAGGAACAGGTAGTGATTGCATATGGTTTCTTTTCTCATAGGAGAATAGATTAATGTTTCTTTAAAATTGAGTTCAAACAGTTTTGTGAAGTATATACCTATCTGGAAACCTGATTTATTATAATATTTCTTTTTTACTCGTAACTTCATGGCTTTTGGGGAAGAAAATATACCTTGCCTACCTTTTAAACTTGTAATTCTTCATTGTTGCACTTACAGTTTGATATACTTATCAACAGGTAGTGTTCACAGTTGTTTTATAAATATTATTTTAATCCAGAAGGCAATCCTGGAAAGACACTAAAAGCTAAAAAAGTTTTGATAAAAAGCAACATTTACCACATATTTTGTGGCCTAGTATTATTCCCACCAATGTGTAAGGCTAAAAAGGGCCACCTATTACTGCAGAGATGTATCTAAAAAATCTCTCAAGCTGCCTGTAATAATCTCCATTATGTATAATGACCATTTTGATAATAGTCTTTAGAAGAGGTAATGGCCCTGCTGAATGGTTATTACCTGTCTGTTCAAGCTGGAAGCAAGATGCAGAAGCCAAAGGGGACAGTGAAATGGTCCTTGTAGTGCAGTCTGAAGGAATAAGAAATATTTAACAGAATGCAAGAAACAGACAAGCAAGTACCTTTGGTTGTAAAAATGTCTGCATTGGTACAGTGAGTCATTGTGGATTTTGTGAAATAATGAAGATATGAAATAGTAATTAACAATAATAATAATAGGCAAACTATCACTGTGAAATCTATTTTAAGTGTCACAAATCTTGTCAAAAAAATAAAAGATATATGAATGCTAAATATAGTTTGATGTGTTATAGAATGTTAAATGTTGTTATGGTTCAATTCTATACCATGTCACAGAAACAATATCACTTTACTCCAGAGAGACCCCTACACAAAACAAAGGTCAAAAGTGTTTACATCTTCCACACAACTGCTGCAGAAACATTCCTACATACAAAAATATGGAGTTATAAAAACAGCAATTAAGTCACATCAGAGCCATAAGGATTCAGGCTGGTCTTTGAAACAAACAGAATTTTCTTGCAAATGAAGCCTGAGCATAGACAATCCACTGCCACAAAAACATCAGGCCCTCTGCAACTTATGTCACCTCTGCCAGGGTTAGACGACGAACTCTAGAAGCTAACTTTTAATTCTTACCTATGAAAATAATTAGTTCTTCCAAACAGAGATTACCTTTAAAACCTGCACCATGTTTAATAAAATTAGGCCCGGATTTCAGTTGTGACCCCTGGGATTTACCACACATTAAAACTTCATGTAATGAATAATTCCTGAATTATGGAAAAGTGCAATCATGAATTATCTTATTCTGGCCGCATGTTTTGTAGTCTATTGGGAAATTATTTCACTCAATAAGATTGGATTAAAGACATGCAATGAAAAAAAGGAAAAAAAAAAAAAAAAAAAGATTCTGTCTTTGAAACTAGAAGAGACAGCCCAAAAAATTTCAGTTTAATAACAAAAATAAGCTAAAGGTTAAAAATGGAAACCAAAATAAATGCTGCATATTTTATTCTCTGTAGATTGATCAAGAACACACAATAGAATGATCAAGAACACCATCTCACCATGAATGATGAATGGTTTATTCTCTGCAGATTGATCAATACAATATAAAGATATGTGTTTATGTCTTTACATTTGTTACATTTTTCTTAAAAACTGTGATTTTTTTCCATTCCTCAGCAGCTTTGAATGCCAGAGGAAAATATGAGCATTCAGAAAGAATGATCTCAGTCAGATCTGTAATTATTTGAAATAGGGAATGCCTTTAGAAGAGATTTGTTTTGTCAGCAGTCTTTGGGGTTCAGAGAAACACAGAAGTCTCAGTAAGAGAGCTCTCACACCCTTAAACATATTATTGCTTCATCCTCCAAGGTGATCAGGAAGTGATGAAGAAATACCAGATGCATGTACTCTAAGTTCTTACTTTTCAAATAATTTCCCTCACTTCAGTTTTAGAAGATGCTCATCTTAGGTCACCCACATCCCAGGATGAGTATACCTTCATTCTCACTTCCCATATGAAAACACTTTTTCTGGCATGTCTCTTTACTTGAGCAAGTTGCCCTCTGTCTGAGAAGTCTGTAAGCACTGAATGGACTTAAAAGAGTGACCCAGGATATCTTAAAAAGCTGATTAATTGAAGGAGTTTGGACAGATTTTGCAAACACAGTTGGAACTCATGAGAGAGTGTGTATGAGGAAATAATAAAAATACAAATAACACAATAATGGCTTATACTCCATAAAGGAGTACAAAATAAGAAATTACTTCAAAAAAAAACCTCACTTAGTGTCAGAAAGAGGTAACAGCATGCACCATCAGGAGAATAAAGGCACTACCCTGGTGTTTCTTCAATTTGCACTTGTTGGTCAGTTCACCTGAATGTAATCATAGAGAGCATGGTCCTGAGTAATCACAATAAAAACAAATGACTAGGTAACATCTGAAAACACAAATACTGAAGAGCACAGGTAACTTCATTCTATTACAACACAGAAAAATTACAATGTGGAAACACAGCTTGAAATTGTACAACCTTGGCACATAATTAATGCCACTAAATAGAAAATGAAATCCCTATTATTAGTACCACTGCTCCGAAATAAGTGCTCGTACAGAAAAAAAAAATCCAAAGGAGTATAGAAGCAAGATGAAATGTGGAATCGCCGTACTAAGTTCCTGGTGGTCTGTATCTCAGAAGTAGTATTATTTCAGGAAAATAAAATAAAGGACTGTCTAAAATACAGTTGCAGAACACTGCCTTTCTTTTACTGCCTCATCATTATAGTTTGTGAATTGCTCAGGCTTTTTCGAATGAAATTAGGTAATATATGACTTACATATGAAAATTCATTTGTGTTTGTCTTATCCATTATATGGATGGTGGATTTTGGCATCTATCTACATTTTCTTAACATCTCTGAAGCCTTTGCCTTCGTAATAGCTTCCAGCATTTATTTCTACTGAGTAATTAGGTATTTTCTTAATTAACAAAAAAAAAACCAGAAAAAGGAATCATTCCTCTACCACTTATAAATATGACAATTCTTTGACTGTAATTCCATTCAAATCGCTTTTTGATATTGACAGGCCACCTCAGATATCCCAGCAAGAGAAAGCATCCTTGTGAAGAATATAAAATGCTTACAAATCTCCTTCTAAACTTTCACCTAATCTGAAAGAAAAACAGATCTGTGATCATTTGAAAAAGATAAGACTATAATAAAAATAAATAAATAGATGAATTAGGCTTACGTTACAGAAGAAAGAGTGAAAACTAAACCCTTTTTGTTTTTTAGTTTTATTTTTAATTTAAACTCCCTTTTTTGTCATATTAAAGCTGTGTCACAAGTGTTAAAAATTCTGTTTAGAAATGTTATTTAACAAATAGACTTTAACGGCTTTCTTTTGTTTCTTTTTAATGATGACTTTGCTTGCAAAAAAAAGTACAAACAAGAAAAGTATTTTCATATTAGGTGGGGTTTTTTTTGTTTTGGTTTGGTTTTTTTGACAGAATGGGTTTCTTTTCAGGAAAATGAAAAATGTTTCAACATTTCCTATTTACACAGGTTGATTGTATTGCCTATGAACTTTGGAGCCTCAGGTTCATATCCTTGCATGGTCATAGGCCTTACTGGACAGGTTATACTTAGCTTCATGGTTCAGTCATTTATAACACTGCAATAATAGTACTTTGCTTTTGCAGGCTTCCCAAGTCTTTAAAGACTGCAGTGTCTTCCTATGCTACAACAATAGCAACCTACCACCTCCAAGACACATGGGTATCATCAGGACCTCAAGATCATCACTTGACCCCATGTTCCCCAGTTATCCATGCAGCATAAGCATATTTTAGCCTGGTTTGCTGGAAAGTAAGTCAGCTAGGTTCCTGGAGAGAGAAAAGGGGGCACTAAGGTTTAGGTGACCATGCATCCTGCTCCTAAAGACCTCTTGCACAGCACTGGTTCACCTCTCTTGCTTTGCTGGCTTCATCTGTAGTCTATCACACTGACAGAACAGAACACAGACAGAACACACTGAGAAGCCAGGTGATCGGTGCTTGGAAGACTCTAGATTTTTAAACACTTTCTATTTTTTCACATCTAAACACAAGAGATTATTATCAGGCAGCAAAGAAATGAGTATTTCAGAAATATATTTGTTTCACACACTCAGTATACGAGTCATGTTTAGACTGATAGGATGTTGTGCTCCAAGATCTGTCCTTCCACTTTTGCCAATCTTTGCTATTTATTTATTTTCACATCTATGGAACATTTCTGTTAACCATCTTTGATGTACATTCACAATAAACAAGTATTAAAACCACAGAATCACAGAATGGTTGATATTGGAAGGGACATCTGAAGGTCAGCTAGTCCGGCTCCTTGTTCAAGTAGGACCACCTGGTCCTGGACATTTTTGTCCACCGACAGTTTTCCAGTGCTATGTCCAGCAAAAAATATTCAAAAAAACAGATAACAAAATATACAGACTTTTAGTGGATACTTGTGGAACATTTGGATTCTGGAGGACACAGGAAGGAATAGCCTGTTTTTTTAAATATGACTCTAACACCATCTGTGTTTGCGCATGTAAAAAATACTGCTGAAGTGTAAAAAATATAAGGTTCCTATGTAGTTAACAGAACAAGCCAACACACTTCTCTCAGAAATTTAAAAACAGCTAAGGAAAATCCTGAAGAGTTTTTCTTTTAGACATAGAAATTATAATTTCTAGTAACTCTGGAGTGAGCAGGTATGCTAGCAAGTCCATAAGCAGTTCCATTTCAGTGGTGTGATTACTGCTTTTGAATAATTTATCTGGCACAATATATCTGGCAAGGTATGACATTATCTCTCTCAATTTCACCTGGAAGACAAGACATCCAGCACCCACCAAAGAATCAGCCTAAATTCAGCCCTTTTTAAACAGTACTGCTAGGTGAAGAGGAAAGGGGGCAAAACAGTAACTATCTATTGGCACACAGGATAGGCTATCTGGGCCTAAATAATTACAGTTGAACATATTTTCTGCCAAAGTTATTAATTTCAAATTACAATTTAATTTTTTTTTTTCATTTCATCACATCCCCATCTTACCAGGTATTACTGGACAACACATCTAGTTTTTCTAGTTACTATTAATAGAATTTTTTTCCAGTGCACTAAGCAACAGCTCAGGAGTAAAGAAAAATGCTCAATTCTGACATCTGTTACTACTGGCTAAAAAGAATCCCCTACAGTTTTTGTTTTTTTTTTTTTTTTTCTTTTTTTGTCTTTTTACAACTTTTTACAATTCTGTACCACTACTATACAAAAGTGCTTACAACTTTAGGAAAGGGATTTGCCTCAGTCTGCATCTTGCTACAGAAGATTGTCTATCTCATTAATTGCCTAACTATCAAAAGTTAATGTGCTTCTCATATCAAGCATATGAGAAGCTTTGAGGGAAAATAAAGAAATGTTGTAAACAGTACCTGCATTTCTGTTTTTTGATGTATGGGCTCTAAGAAGACATACTGTGTGGATGCAGGGGCTTGCCTGCCTTTTCAGGTGTCACCAGGCATTTCCAAAACACCCATCAGATTTTTGTAGGGCAAAGTCTATGCTCATCTTCATTACCATGAAACTCTATTAATAACTATTTTAGTACTGATAATAATTAACTCTCTTAATAGTAATTAATTTGTCTAAGTGTAGCCAATCACTGATGTTGTGTTCAGGCAACAGTAGGTCCAATATGAATGCAGTTATCTGAGAGCATCCCTAGTGAAACTGAAAGTAAAACTGGAACAAATATGGCTACCTAGTACAGCACCAATAACATAGCCCCTCTTCATGAGAAGAAATTCTAACCAGAAAACAACACATGCATTCTGACTTAAAACAGGAAAATGTTACAACCTGGTGATGCCACTTTCATCTAAATTGAACAGTATTCATCCCAGAAGAGCTCTGATATTCTAAGCTATACACACTGGTAGGAACCTGCAGTAGCTTCTTTGAAATCCGTGGGATAGTCCTGAATTTATGCTAGTGTAGTGGAGACAAGGGTCTGGACCAGTATTTTGGCAGAAGCTACAAATATCACACCTGGACACCAAAACCAAGTCTCAGACAGAAGACTTTCATCAAGGTTCTTCAACACATGCATGGAAATCAAATAAAGCAGGCAGCTAAGGTATGTGTAAATCAGCAGAAACCATGGTTCTACTATTTTCTTCCTGATCACAACTCATTTACCACCATGAAACCTAATACTGGATCGTAATTCCAATTTCTCTTTGATTAGATAAAACTGAAATTCAGGAGTCTACTCTGAGAGGGCAAAAAGGACAGGGCTGTTTGCTGGGCCCACTGCTCACAGCCACTCTCATGAAAAGAGCCTTACTTGCTTGTGAGAGCAATCCAATGACATAAACACTTTTCTTCTTTCAACAGACGAGGGAGAATGAGACTGGTGTGATTCATATGGTTACACACTTTAAAGATCCTTACATACTTGCAGGATCCCATATATAGGAAAGACTGAAATTTTGAGATTCTTCTTCCAATCAGACAATAACAATAGCAATTTCTGCACTTACTGTAGCAATACACATTAGTAAGAGCTTCTCATTCGCAATTTTAATTGCCCGCAATAAAGAACATAAGTTTGGCAAAAATTTAGATGTGATATGAGCACCGTTATCTTCACAGAAAAGGTTGCCTGTCACTGTGCTTCTCAGATTCCTCTTTTGCTTCACTGTGGTTCTGCTGCCTATATTGCCCATTCCTACACTAGCACAGGTCCATTTTGCTGGAGACCTCACTTGAAAGTGACATAGTTATCTCTGTTCTAGCCCATGCCTGGTTTTCAGACTGGCACTTTTTTGGCACTACACAAATTCCATTCCATATCTGAATCCTCGTTAGCAACCCCTCTTCTTTTCACAGGGGATATCCATTTTGTCCTGATAAGTTCTCAGCACTTTATTCAATGCTGCACAGACAACAAGAAGAAGATACAAAGTTGAAAACTTGTTCCAATTGTCAATGTATGTAGTTGTTTCAGGGCTTCCAAAAAATTTACTAGCACACCTACAAGATTAATTTACTACAGTTTAGCATTGTTGTCAAAAGTGTCTGTCAATGTCATAATTGTCTGCAATCTGAATAACTTACAGTGTTGTAACTAAAGTAATATGCAATGGAACGGGTATTTAACAAACACAAGGTACTGAGTTAATACTGATTATTAGAGTGTAAGTCTGTCTAGATTTCTAGATATGTCAACAGTAGTTCTCTCTGTTCTTTGCCTGATAATACACTGTTGGGGGAATTGCACTAGACCATCTTAGCATACTTGTTCCATCACTTTTCTTAGCATTGCTGACATTCCATTGATGAGTTCAGGCAGTTTTTTCAGTTGTTAACTCATTTGCCTGTCTTCATTTAAGGCTTAGGGCAAACCCACATAAAACACAGAACAGAATTATCCCCCACCCCCCCCCTCCCTCTCAGGGGAGAATAAAAAGGAAAATACCTTACCCAAGACTGAAAGAGGGGGGAAAAAAAACCCCAAAAACT
>JANVCC010010406.1:24875168-24927982 GCA_025345505.1 Todiramphus chloris collaris | reverse complement strand
AAAAAAAAAAAAAAAAAAAAAAAAAGAATATTAAAGGATGCAGAAGGATGCAGAACTCTGTACCAAACACGCTCTGGGTTGGCAATGGATCACGCAGCACATGTGGGGTCAGGCCCAGCCCTGCTGAGCTGCCCTCACAGCTCCCAAAGCCCAGGAAGGAAGAGTCCCCTGAACTCCCTGTCTCATTCTTATATGGAGTGTGGTAGGGAAGGCAAGGGAATAACAGCTGCCCACTGACTCCTCAGGGTCCTGAGTCTACCACCTTTACCCCTACTCAGTCTGTTCAACCTTAAACCACAACATTGCCAAAGGTCTAACTTTGTGAGTCATCAGCAGTATTCATTGTAATGATTTCAAAAGTATTTAGTTAAAATCCCTGATTGTTAAACTCATGTTAACTTCAGTTTCCCATCACTGGGAATGCAACAAATTTATTATTTGCAAAGAAATATTAAGTTTACCAAGTCATACATGGAACATGAATAGTGGTAGCAGAAGGAATAGAAGAAACATGACCTAACAGCAAGCTGGCATAGAGAATAAGACACCTCCCATTACCCAGAAGAGAAGACATTTAGTAATCCATAAAACACAAAAGTTCATGGTTGTGTCATCTGCATCTTGTGTATACAAGTCAGACAGAATATATGTGTGCTGTAAAATGATCATTACAGATTTGGAATCATAAGTTTGAACTCCTTGAACATCATCTGTTCTGGATTAGTTCTCTTGAATAAGTAATTATCAGGAAAAAAAAAAACCTCTTGTTTTCCCAACACTTCCAACTACAAACCTCAGACAACTTATCCAGAAAGCATGTCAGCAATGGAATCCAGCTGAACTTCAGCAAGCAACAGTCCCCATCTTGTTACTGTGAACTCAAAATAATGTAAATGTACCAGTGAGTAGGAGGCCTGGCGATTTTTAACTATTCTAGACAAATGTAATCAGAACCAAGAGAGGAGGATGAACTTAACACATTCTTGCTTTTTGAATGTTTTGTTTCAAAACATCTTTAGCACTGACAGTAATATTCAAGGAAATGTTACCAAAGTAGAAGAGGAAATACTTGATGATGATGGTAGAGACATAAACAGGAAAATGCTGAAAAGTTGCCATATTCTCTAACTCCATGATATAGGCTAACTCCACATATGTATCCTATTTCTATTATATACTTCTTCAGGTGAGAACTGCCCGCAAAGTTGACTTGTAAAATTAGGAAAAGACTGCAGTCAACATCAACTCTCCTGAAGGCTTAGCAAAGAGACCCAGGGGAACACTGTAGAGAGTCATACTCAAAAAGAGTAATCATTTCCCATTTGGAGTGTGAACTTCATCTATGAGACAGACAAAAAAGCCCAGGAAAGCCAGAGAAAGAGACATTTAAGATGGAAGTATTCTTTTCCTCATTATATCATTCTCTGAGGGGATTTTAAGAATAAAAATCTTCCCTGAGAAGTTTGAAAGGAAATTCACAGGAACACTCTGAAGCAGCCCTCTTAGACCCCAAATCCAAACTGGAAATACATCCCTGAGACCCAACAAGAGTGAGAACACAGAGAGCCTGAAAGTCTTGTCCTAACAGCTCTTGCCAGTGTGAACAGGGAACCTGCCACTGTGTGGGGCTAGTGGTGAAGTCATCATACAAGAAATATGAAGCAGAAGATGGTTTATAGCTAAGGGAAGAAATATTTTACTGATCATCCTTGGCTGCTCTGGAGGAGGTTTCCAGAAGAGTGGAAACAGATTTTTCCAACATGAAAGGAAGAGGGTTCAGGGAAGGCAAAGTGCTAAACAGTTTTCTTTCTCTGGGCAATAAATCTTCAGTCATGGTTCTCAGATGAGCAGAATGTGATTTACCAGTTACTGCAGTAAGTTGCTTCTACAAACCTTGTAGAGGTTCCATGAACAAGATACAAATCAACCTCTCTTTATGGTATTCAGATGATTAAAAAAAAAAAAAAGTTTGCACTTGCTAACATTAGAAACAAGTAATCCTTTTCCAAAATAAAGACTGTACTGTTAATACACTGCTCTCAAAAACTCTCAAAATAGACTTTTTTTTTTTATGTTGTTCACAAGAACAGTGGTTCAACAGAACTATATGAAATATTTTTCAAAGTCCCAGACATCACTTCTTTTCATGTTTTCTGACTGCTATGATGTCTGAAGATCATGACAATGATGCTTTTAAAATTCAGGTTAATTTAGGGATTTGTAGGAAAATAAGTAAGAGATTAATATAAAACCAAAAAAAAAATGTCTTATGTGTCTGATCTGCTTAGAAAATAACTGTTTTGTGATAGCGTCTAACTTTATATTTTCACCACACTAATTACCTTTCTTCCTATTAACTAATAAATAAATGTAATGTTACAATGCTAGAAATTAGCACATTAATAACTGTAATAGCAATGCCAGGACTCCCAAACTAAATGAAAAACATTTTGAGTTCAGGAAAGAACTGCAAGAAATAGGATAAAATATACTTGAAAGTAAAGCACAGAGAGCTACTATGCACAAAAAACCTTTCCTGATATTTGTTGTTTCTTTGGTTTTCTTTAGTTCACTGGAGACGAGCCAGCTAGGAGGGAGGGAGATTGTGCACTGGAGGTGGGGTTAAGTGTATGCATGTGTGTGTGCGTCTGTAATAACTAAGGCTCCATTCCCATCAGCAGAACCTGAATTTCAGCCTAAACTTTGGGTATCAGGTGATCATCATAATGATTACTGCTGCCACTTTGCTCTCCGTGGCAAAACATGCAAAGCATCTGCAGCCAAGCTGCAATTAGCCCTATCCTGATGACCCTCTGTAAATGTTTCCCTGTTATCTCGCACTCGTCTTGATAGCTAATACAATTCCTACAGCTGCTATATCATATTAGGTCAGAGAGATGAAAACGAATGCCATTTTCTTGATGGCTTATGCAGAATTGTTGTAATTTGAATCAAGTCTCCCTAGCCGCTTTCTTTCCTCTCCTGTTTTTTCTGCCCCTCATACTGAATACATTGGGGCCCTGGCGAGCTGCCATTCTAACTGCACATTAGAAATGGTAGAGCTTTCCTCTATCTGATTCTCTAAAATGAGTTCACCAAAAGGTGCAGACCCAGCACATTTGTGGTTTTTCCTATAAATTACTTTAACACTGTGTCCAATCATATATATAATTTCAGATTTTCAATTTCAACTCACTGCTGTGTCAGCACAGACTCCACTGATATGTCTAACGTATTTAGCTTAAAATGAAACGGATGGCATTTCATTACCAGGAAGATAATATTTTTGAATATGTTTGCTGCATGGCAGGATCCATCATTATTCTGCCATTTTATGTTTGGAGTGTGTAATAGCTTTTTAATGGTTTGATGTATTTTATTTATATATGTAGTATTTTTCTAATATCATGGAGTGGTTTAACTCATTGGACACATTATAAAATCTTAATTGAATGCTTTTAAATATTGGTTAGGGGGGAAAGGCTTAAAAAATTGCCAATATTTTGTTTGAAATTTAATAGAGAGTAGTTGAAACAACAAAAAACCATCTCATTCTCACTTCTTCCCATTGTTCCTCAGCTCTCTCTGACACTCAAAACACTTTGAAAAGAAAAAAAAAAAAAAAAGAAAGAAAGAAAATCCCACAGTCCCCTGAGACACTCAAGCTGTCAGCATGAAGGTAAGTAACACAGGAAATCTTGAACGTGCCCAACTGTGAATGACAGAAGCCCTCTTATTGGAGGAAGCTTCTGACAGGCCTGAAATCCTTAATACCTGCCTCCTCAGTCCTTTGACCAAAGTCATGGAATTTTAAAACTACTAAGGATTTCTTCAAAGTTAGTTTTATCGGTTGTGCGTTTGGGTTTTTTTTTTTTTTTGCTTGCAAGGAAATGATTCAAGTTCTGTACTTTAGCATAATGCCACAGCCAAAAGCATTCCAAGTGAACAGGTAAGTATTAAAGGGCATTTCTTGATATTAGCAGTAAATGCTAAAAGGAGCCATGCTAACTGCTCCTTGCATTGGCCTAGTCCTGTTGTTATGCACTGCATACAATTGAATAATAATGTTCTTTGATTTAAAGCAAAGTTGCCACATGACAGTGTATGATGTTAACTATGACCTTCATCCACTTTTTTTTTAGATTATCATGTACTTTTTGCCTTTCCCTTTTAAAACACTTAGAGCCACTCATTTCCTAATAGTTTCTGTTTATTCACAGAAGACACCCATTCCTCAGATGACCAGTTTTATACTGCAGAGAGCATAATTTTCCCTAAGCAATTTCAAATGCACTCTTCAGAGAAGAGGAAATGCATTGCTATCCTTCTGAGAGCAGTGGCAAGGTAAGGTACAAAAAAGTTAAAGTCAACCTTCTCAAGTAGGGCTGTTTAAAATTCAATACGTAAACTTTATGTAACTTCATGCTTTTCAGAGCTACTAAGCGTCTTCTAATCCTCTTGAAGCAGGGTATACATTCCTGAAAATCAGGTTACTTCTTTAGATGTCTTAATAAAGAGCTAGGGACTTGTCTTTGAATTTTGTGGCCAGAAGCCCTAGTCCTCAACGGTAGTTAGGCATTTAGGTTGCGTTGAAACATTAAAATATTTGAGAACCAAGCATTTTGCAGATCTGATTTTGGCACTGAGGTAGTGAATAGTAGACTTCAAAAGACAGCTTTTTATTTTATCTAATTTAACTCCTTGTTCAAAGAGACAGAATATCAAGTTTATTTTTAGTAAAAGTAGCTTTTTTTTTTTTTATATGGACTAACAGATTTTAAGTAACTAGAAGAAATACTTAAAATTGGGGAAGGAATGAAGGAAAGAATAAAAAAATGCATAATTAATAATAATTATTAGAAGAGGTTGAAAATTATAATAATGTGGTGGGTTTTGGTCTAATGGGAATTTGTGCCGAAAAAATAAAAAATATCAAAGGAGCTCTATGCTTCCTTAGAAAAAGATATTGCAAAATAAAACATATTCTAGATAAGTCCTTTTTATTTATTGTTGGAGTTTAATTTCTTCTTACAAGTTTTTCCTTGTGTGAGGGACCACAGTAATAATTCTTATCTAAAATATAACAGATAGCTTTGTAGTAGATCCTTCTCATATCTTCCCAAATAGTTGGATTATCAAGGTAACAGGTGCAACCCTCTTTCTCTAAAACTCACAACATGCTTTCTCCTTCTTACTGCTTAAGCAAACCACTTCTCCACCATTCAATACAGCATTTTAAATTAGATATTTCATAGGAATTTTCTATGTACAATCACTATGTTTCTATGTGAGAACACTCATTTCCCATAATATTCATCTGTGTACATTATTCTGGGAATGCCCTGCTCATGGGGCTTTTGCAGTTAGGTTCTGCATGAAGATCACAGCAATGACAGACACCACCATCTACAATGCCAATATTAATGAAAAAATATTACAGCAAAAGTCTCCACTTTTTCTAGCTTAACTTACATAAATGGAAACCAAGTCAGAACGTCCTCAACAGTTATAATCTGCAAGGACATAGCTGTCTGATACTATGTTCAAGCTCTATCCTTAGTACGTATGGAAGGTTTTTAAAGGCCAAGGTTTTGCCTTCAAAAGAATAGTTGTATCTCAGTGCAACTCCAGGGTATTTACTTCCTGGTGAACGTTTTCACAAAGAGCTAAAACAGTCACATCATCAATCTGTACTCAATTTCTCCATCGCAAGCTAATAGTAAAAATGCTTGTTCACACAAACTCAAAGATTGGCACCCTTTGAGTCAGTTAACTCCACAGAATATTCATCTCTGAACATTAGGCAGTACCTCATTGAAGTAACCCATCCCTGAAACTGCATATATCTTTGTTTAGAAGCTACTCTTAATTAGAAGCTGCTCTTCTTTAGTAGCTGTACCATTACCCCACAAGCCTCCAGGGAAACTAATTAAACTTAATAGAAGCTGCACTCCATTTAAAGCTGCAGAGAAAATTAATTAAATATTGTAGGAACC
This sequence comes from Todiramphus chloris collaris, assembly GCA_025345505.1. Lineage (NCBI taxonomy): Eukaryota > Metazoa > Chordata > Aves > Coraciiformes > Alcedinidae > Todiramphus > Todiramphus chloris. The sequence goes on along the minus strand of JANVCC010010406.1, from coordinate 24,921,986 downwards.
CTGGACTTGAAATAAAGATGTATGGCAAATGCAAATCAATCCACACATCCCAGCATCTTTCCCAAACCATTTTAACCTCTCTGTAGTGCTGAACCATGTACATGTACCATATGCTAACACTGGAAGAGATGCAACATATACCAGAAAATTAATGTAAATATTCTGCAACTTCTATTAGTCTTTGAATTGGAACAAGACACAGCAAAATTTTAAGATGACTCATGACAAGGCAACATGCTGACTCAACATTAAAATACGTCAGACCTTAATTGTTTTTTATATTATATTGAGCATACAGTTTATCCCACATTCTGAAAGGGATTTGTCAGAAATTACAATATTCAATATTTTGGATGCTCTGTATCTGTGTCCATCCATTAAAAAGAGGTTGCTTCTCTGATCTACATTTCTGTATCTTAGGTCATTACCTTCCTCAATGGTTGAGGAGATGTGAGACTATAAGTGCAGGAATGTCTTGCCTTATATTGAATTAAGAGCATGTTTTCTAAGACAATTTTCTTACAAACGATACAAACTGATGATTATGCATGTTGGTAAGAATTCTGATATAATTAGTGCCATACACTCATTTAAATTTCACAACAGGACTGAGCTGAGTTAGTGAGAACACATAAGATAAGAGACTGATCTGCCAAAATTTCACTTCCAGGCACTGAGTTCCTGAACGCCTCATGTAAATTTGTTATTGCTGTGCAACAAGAATTCAAGAATAGAACAGAACAGTGCAGAACAGAACAGCTTGTGAATTACAGAAATCTTAGTCCCGCATCTGCAGAGAGACTGCAGCTGTGGACAAAGTGTCACACCTTTCTGATATTTCTGGTGCTCACTTAAGCAACAGTCAAGTGACTGACCACTTTACAAATAGCAGATGCTCTCTATTAAACCCTCTCCTTTTTTCAAAAGTGAAAGAAAGTGAATAAGGGAGAAAGAGCCTTATGGGTTGGAAGACAAAGCTAAATCAGCTTTAATAAATTGAACTATACATAAACATATACAAATCCAGTATTAAACTGAACCACTCTGATGGCAATTATGTCACAGTCACCACAGATGCTGTGGAGCAGGCACTGAGGAAATCCCAGACTGGACTCAGCAGCAAATGGGAACCAGATTCAGGATCTGGATTCTGGGTTCAGAAAGGAACAGATTAGGATCACAGGTAGAATTGACAGAGTCCTGCTTAGATGCTGGTCACTGAAGAAGAGAATATGACCTTTGTGATCCCTCAGCTTTGCACTGAATATGACATATGTGGGATGGAATCCTTTGCCAGTCAGTCTAGTGTCACCTGGCCTGTCTGCTCCTCCCTGCAGGTGCAGCCTCTTTTTTTCTGCACCAGCAATATGGCACACGAGATTTAGCAGTGACCTTGATCTTCATAAGAGCAAATATAAGCCAGAGCTTTTCTGTATGCCAATCTTGAAAGTAACTGTAAACAGTGAGTATTATCACTACAAGAAGCAGACACTGTCTGCAAAAACAAGCCATTAAATTCAGACAGTGCAGGTAGTTAGAAGAGACCGAGCTGAAAAGTAAAATCACTGAACAGATTTAGTTCTAACTCAGACCAGGACAGTGACTGTCCTGAGGTTTAGTCAAGCTGGACTCTGAATACTACAGAAGTTAAGATAGCATAAAGGCTGCTAATTCTCAAGTAAATTCCTTCAGGCCCTTTGATAAGGAAAAATTTGCAACTGGTGACAATTTTTTTTTTTTTTGTTTGTTTTTTTTTTTTTGTTTTTTTAATAATCCATTCAATGCAACCAAAACACATAACTTAAATTTCTACGTTCCTCATCCAGCAAGTTTCTGAATATTAGACTCTTGTTTCTAAAGGTAGTTGATTAGCTGCAACTTTCAATGAGAATTAACAGAAATTGCAGGAAATATATCCCTCTCTAGATTGTCCCACAAAATCTAATCTCTGCTGAGCTAGCATGTAATCCATAGCTACCCTGAATAGACTAGGCAGACACAGAAATAAAGCAACACTCTATTCCTTGGTTATCAGAAGGTTTAAATGAGGATAAATTACCTTTTCCTACAAGACTAGGACTACTTTTCTTTGAGTTGGTATTTTTGTTTTCATGACTTCTTAAACCAAAAGATATGCAGGAATCCAAGCTCTAAACTTTTAGAATTTTCAGCTGATGACAAGCCATAACATGAAGGAAATAATACAGCTTCTTGTTATGCTTTTGTTTTGAGCTATTCACAGCTATTACTTAAGTGCAATCTGTCTTGCCATCCCCCTCTAGTTTCACATATCAGGTCCCAGGATAAGACAGAAAAAAAAGAAAAAATACACACAAAAAATCAACAAGAACAACCACCACAAAAAACAACTTCCCACAAAACTATTTTTACATATTTTGCACTGATGGGTCCTTTCTTATTTCTAGTGCATATGACAGCAACCTGGAAACTGTTCATGGGACTTGAAAGACATCTACCTGTCCAGTTTATCAGTTTTGTTTTCATTTTCACACATAAACTTTATTGGTTAAGGTAAAAGTTATTATATCCCTTTCTGGAAAGCTGCTATACATTAACATCTGTATTTTAAAGATGTTCAGTCTCTGAACATCAACCCTCTGCATAAATCTTAATACAACAACATTTGAAATTTCACAGTTCTTCATGATATGCTAGCCAGATACCTGAATATCTTCCTGGAGAAGAAAATGCTTATGTGTTAAAAATATATATTCTTCTACATACCCCATTCTACAAGGATAAGCCAGAAAAAAAAGGAATTACTCATAGAAACCCTGACAGGAATGAAACCAGACAACTACAAATAGTGTATTTTAAAAAAAAATGAAGTCAATCAAAATAATAACCTAGTAACCACAATTATCTCAAGATGTAACTTTCGTATTTTTCAGGCTACTAAGCAGAACACGGCGCTGGAACCCTTTGCCTAGTTTAATCAAAATAAATTTCAGCAATTAATATGTTTGCATCAATCTAACTATATTTTAATTCACCAAAGAGCAAGAATCATAGAATCATAAAATTGTCAGGGTTGAAAGGGACCTTAAAGATCACATACTTCCAACCCCACTACCATGGGCAGGGGCACCTCCCACTAGAGCAGGTTGCTCAGAGCCCCATCCAGCTTGACCTTAAAAACTTCCAAGGATGGGGCTTCCACAACCTCTCTGGGCAACCTGTTCCAGTGTCTCACCACCCTCATGGTAAAGAACTTCCTCCTAATGTCTAATCTGAATCTACCCACCTCTAGTTTTGATCCATTCCCTCTAGTCCTACAATTACTCAACATTCTAAAAAGTCCCTCCCCAGCTTTCTTGTAAGCCCCCCTAAGAAACTGGAAGGCCACAATAAGGTCTTCCTGGAGCCTTCTCTTCTCCAGACTGAACAACCCTAACTCTCTCATTCTGTCCTCATAGGAGAGGGGCTCCAGCCCTCTGATCATCCTTGTGGCCCTTCCTTAGACATGTTCCAGCACGTCCATATCTTTCCTGTAACAGGGGCTCCAGAACTGGACACAGTACTCGAGGTGAGGTCTCACAAGAGCGGAGTAGAGGGGGACAATCACCTTCCTTGACTTGCTGTCCAGGCTTCTCTTGATGTAGCCCAGGCTACGATTGGCCTTCTGGGATGCAAGTGTACACTGAAGGCTCATGCTGAGCCTCTTGTCCACCAGTACCCCCAAGTCCTTTTCTTTGGGGTTACTTTCAAATCAGTCACTGCCCAGCCTGTATCAGTGCCTGGAGTTGCCCCAACCCAGACGGAGGACCTTGCACTTGGTCTTGTTGAACAGATATAGGATGAGCTGAACTATTACAAGCCTTTCAAATTTCATACTTTAGGCTTGGACCAATGACCCATGACTGAAAGAATTCCCATTGACCATGCCTTAAGCCATTTCCCTTTTAGACAACTTTAAAAAAAACCCACATTGTTCTTAAAAAATGTACAACCTAATTGCTGGCTTGTATGAAGAAGACATAGCAGAGAAAGTAATCTGGAAGGAATTTCCCATAATTCTAAGAATACCTTACTTTTTTTTAATTGGATTTTTAAAAATGGAATGAAGTAAGGCAGGAAACTATATACATAATTTTATGCTTATAGCTTAATGCTCCTTTATTACATTTTTGCCCACAGATGAGATTCCGAGACCATTGAGCAGGCCAGGGTTCTGCCAGTTTGTGACAAAGCAACAACTGAACAAATGTAAGTCTACCAGAACCCATTCTGAAACAGACTTTTAAGCAACAGTCACAGCTGTGAAACAAAAACCCATAAAAACTAAAGGGCATCTCAAGTGTCTGCATTTTCCATTCTAAATGAAAAAAATACTTAATTTACCTTCTTCAACATAAAAGTATATCTGATGTGCTTTAAAAAAAGAGAAAAACAAACAAACAAACAAAACCCAACAAACAAAAGACCTGCACTGCCCTCTCCTATAGAAAGACCAAGAGAAATATTTTTTATTACGTGGAACATACATTTATTAACATTCAAAACAATAGTTATTATACAGTCAGTATAATCAGAGAGAAAAGAAGGAAAGAGAAAAGAGTGACATCTACCAGCTTCTGAAAGAGGTTTTGAAATGTTTGCCTTAATAAACAGATATATTTTATGGACATCACATTGGTGGTTATCAGCATAAATAATGTTAAACTTCTAAGGCCCAACTCTTTTAATCTCTTAGCAGTTTACAGCTGTGTAATTCTGCTGATTTCATTCAATTTTTGTCTCCTAATGAAGGAGCTGTTTGAAATTTTGCTTATTTTTTACCTATGAAAAATTTGTTGGCTAATGAACAATGTTTTCAAAAACTGAAAGCTGCTCATGTGCTATTGAACTGGTTTAGACATTTGGACAAACACATTCAGGCCAGAAACTTATGACCCAGAACAAAATCATTACCCTTGTTCAGCTAGGAGCTCTGATTGCTAGTCTCCAAGATTCTTCTATTAAATCAAGCTGTATAATAAAGACTACAATATTTCCACAGTAAAACATGGAGAATAAAATGTAAAGACCTCCATAGCATCTTTATTTGATATTTATCCATTTATATAAAGATGGGATATACTCCAAGCACACTCCAAAACACTGAAGTTTTAATGCAATTTATATGAAGGTATCTTCACCTTTCTAAGACTAAAAAAAGGAACCCAAAAATGGTGAACAAGTCAGGTTTAAGGTCTCTTTATATTGTACCAATTGTGTGATAAGACTCTTTGGCAAATGTGTGTGACACTCCTAATTTTCTTAACTAAAAGGTACTAACTGGGTCACAAAGCGTTAAACCATGGATAAGTCTGAAGAACTACCTGTAAAACTACCCCCCTTAGCAGTTTTTTATGATGAGACATAGAAGTAGTGCATGATTTTTATCATTGTTCTATAAGATCCAACAGGAAAGTCCTTCACGTCAAATTACTGTATTGTTGCAAATTTCATAATTTAGTCATTCATGGATTTGCTATAAAATTCAGATATTTGTAGGCTGGATTTTATCACAAATTATCTGTCTGGAAGTCACTAAATTTGAAATGACCTCAACCACAGGCTGTTCTAAGTACTGGGTCATTCATACTAGCTATTTCCAAAGGTGGAACAATCTCCTCTCCTGCTTGAATGCACCGCTAGATATGTTTAAGGAAAAAGTGCTAGGTATAGCTTTATTCCAGAGAGCACTGCTGTACATCTGTGTAGTGATATATCAACAAGAGGATTTACTTTTCTCTGACAATAGATCTTGATGCCTTGCAGTGGACTATTCTGCAGTACACAACAGTGTTCTTTTAGACTTTTATTGTGTGAAATAAATAACATTCCAGTTTATCATCTGCTCTGCCCATATCTTGCCCTCCTCACAAAAGAATTCTCTTTCTCTTTATGGCTGGCTAAAGCGTTGTGCTCCCTCCTGCACACTTGGATAACAACCAATCCACAACTTCATTGACAACTGCATTTGAAACAACAAAAGTCATGTAAAGTTCTACCTGATTGGAAACACAACAGCTTCATGCCAAGCAGAATGGAGTGACTTGTGTCATGTGGAGTCCTCAGACTACAGGAATTACAATGGGGGCTTTTTAAGTTTTCAATTCCTTAAGCACTGAGCTACTTCCAGAGCTGTTTCTTCACACTCAATCACAAATTGTACAGAGTCATAGTGTATTCAGGACAACAAAAAGGGCTTAAGAAGATAGGGATGTAGACAACACTGTTATCTGCAGAAAATATGAAATCATCATATTTTCCCATAGTGAAGAATAGTCATAATGGGAACTTACTTCATAAAATTCTTTCTCTTCTACTTCACTATCTTTACTCTTGGAATCTGTCATATCCTATCTGTAAGTTAGTCTTCTCTTCATCACAAGAAACACAGTTAAAAATCTCCACTAAAACAACCACATACACCTATCTTTCTGGATGTTTCACAGGACTATTCACTCAAGAATCTTTGATATATGAGATATGGTCAGAGAATACAAAAAATAATGACTGAAGAAGACTTAATTCAAAGCTTATGCCAAATGGTCAAATGAAGCACAAAGGAGAATTGCCCATAGTCTTTCGAAATTAATTAATCACAGAATCACAGAATATTAGGGGTTGGAAGGAACCTCCAAAGAGTTCAACCCCCCTGGCAGAACAGGACAAAACTAGATCAGATAATGCAGAAATACATCCAGACAGGTCCTGAAAGCCTCCAGAAAAGGGAACTCCACAACCTCTTAGGGGAATCTTTTCCAGTGCTATGTAAACCTTACAGTAAAGACGTTCTTCCTCATGTTGAGGTGGAACTTCCTATGCTTGAGCTTGAATCCATTGCTCTTCATACTATGACAGGGCAAAAGTCAAAAGAGGTTGTCCCTGTCTTCTTGATGCCCAGCCCTCATTTATTTATAGACATTAATTAGATCCCCTCTCAGTTGTCTTCTCTCCAGACTAAAAATCTCCAGTTCTCTCAGCCTTTCCTGTCTCTGTCTCTCCTGAACTGGGGAGCCCAGAACTGGATGCAATACTCCAGGTGAAGTCTCACTAGGGCAGAGGGGGAGGAGAACCTCTTTTATGGACATCACTCTTTTTAAAGCACCCCAGGATACCATTGGCCTTCTTGGCCACAAGGGCACATTGTTGTCCCATGGATAACTTGTTGTCTGTCTACCAGGACTCCAAGGAGCTACTCTCTAGCAGATCACATCCTAACCTGTACTGGTGCATTTTGATGTTCCTTCCCAGGGGCAAGACTCTGCACTTGCTCCTGTTGAACTTAATTAGATTCTTCTATGCCAGCTTTCCAGTCTGTCCAAATCTTGATGAATGGCCACACAGCCTTCAGGTGAATCAGCCAATCCTCACAGTTTCATGTCTTCAGCAAGCTTGCTGAGAAGGCACTCTGTCTCATCATCAAGGTCATTGATGAAGATGTTGAACAGGACTGGACCCAGCACTGATCCCTGGGGGACTCCACTAGTTACAGGTCTCCAGCAGGACTCTGCGCCATTGATCAGCACTCTTTGGGCTCTATTGTGTAGCCAGTTCTTAATCCATTCCACTGTCCATTCTTCTGTCTCACTATTCATGAGATTGCTCACAAGGATGTTATGGGACACTGTGTCAAAAGCCTTGCTAAGGTCAAGATAGACTACATCCACTGGTCTCCCTGCATCTATCCATTTAGTTACAACATCACAGAAGGCTATCAGATTAGTCAAGCATGATTTCCCTTTGGTAAATCCATGCTGACTGCTCTTGATAACCTTCTTCTCTTCCATGTGCTTAGAGATAACCTCCAGAATGAGCCAGTCCATCATTTCTCCAGGGATGGAGGTCAGGCTGACTGGTCTGTAACTTCCTGGATCTTCCTTTTTGCCCTTTTTGAAGACTGGAGTTGCATTGGTTTTCCTCCAGTCCTTGGGCACCTCTCCTGTTTGCCATGATCTTTTGAAAATGATGGAGGCTGGTAGGAAGATAACATCAGCCATGTCTCTCCACACTCGTGGGTGCATCCCATCAGGGCCCAGGGACTTGTGTATATTCAATTTGCATAACTGATCTCTGACCTGCTCTTCATTAACTAGCGGAGAGTCTTCTCTCTTCCAGGCTTCCTCTCTTATATGCAGCATCTGGAGTTCACAAGGGTTAGTCTTAGGAGTAAAGAGTGAAACAAAGAAGGTATTCAGCAACTCTGCCTTCTCTGCATCCTCTGTTATTAGGGCTCCCACTTTATTCAGGAGTGGGACCACATTTTCCCTATACCTCCTTTTACTACTGATATATTTGATGATGCTTTTCTTGTTCTCTTTTACTTCCTCTGCCAGTTCTAAGCTCTAAGAAGGCTTTGGCCTTTCTTGCTGCCTTCCTAAAAACCCTGACAATGTCTCTATAGTTCTCCCAAGTGACAAGTCCCTTTTTCCACAAAGTGTAAATTTCTTTCTTCCATGAGTCTTTCTTCAGAAGATCCTTGCTCATCTGTGCAGGTCCTTTACTACCTCTACCCAATTTTTCACTCAAAGGAATGCACCTACCTTGGGCTTGGAGGAAGTAGTATTTAAAAACTGACCAGCTTTCTTGGGCTCCCTTTCCTTCCAGAATCTTAGCCCATGGGATTCCTGCAAGTAGATCTTTTAGCCCTGCAGAAGTCCAGGGTTGTAATCCTATTTATTGCCCTGCTTCTTCCTTGTAAAATACTAAAGTCCACCATGTTATGGTCACTGTCACCAAGGCTGTTCCCAACCTTAATGTCCCCAACAAGACCTTCTTTATTTGTTAATACAAGGTCCAGCAGTGTACCTCTCTTTGTTGGTTCCTCCACTACCTCCATTAGAAAGGTATCATCAATGCAGCAAATTATCATCCATTAATGGTGGAAAGCAACAGAAAACAAGCCTTGATATGGGTCAGTGGAGCAAAGGGGAGAATCAGGATGTCAGAGCAACTTGAGAGAATGGTCATCATGAATAAGAAGTGGAATAAATGTGGACAGATTTTTTCTAGACTTTGTGTCATGCTTACTGCATATTATCAAAAGTTTGGAAGGAATGAGAGTTATGGAAAAAACACATTCACAGAAAAGATCCTCCAGTACTAAAAAGCTCTCTTAGGTATTTATTCAAAGTGCTGTTGAATCACACATACAAAAATTACTGCTTAATGGTTTTATTGAACACTCTGATCTCCCTGCTTCAGAGTCCCTTACTGTGGTTATGCAAAAGAAAGCAGGAGGCATATGGTTTGTAAGTGGAATGAATTGATTTCTCTTCTATAGATTTAGCTAGTGTTTATCATCAACTGCTTCTGTACCGAGGCAGTTATGAGTGACTTGACCTCACTGGGAGGTTTTTTCACATTTGAAGGACTTTTCCACTACCAACTTGCATACACTTGCCAACAACTTTTCATAAAATTGTAATAGATGTGTTGCAGAAATTGAAAGCCATGTAAAGCCAAATAAATGAGTAGGTTTATTTAGAGCTAATAGTCTACCACAGCAGTGTGTAATTGTACAGTTTCCTCTGGAGTAAATCTGTCCAAGAACAAATTAGGAAAAAAACCGACAAGACTTCTTTCAGAAAACTTTGTCCTTCTGGACACCATCAATTTCTTGAAGTGTGGTAATGCCACAATCTGTCACAAAAAAAAAACTGCTGGATAGGATTTAGCACAATCTGCTCACTTGGTACTGCAGAACCTTTTAATCATGTACATTGCCACAGATATTCTATTACACTGATTGGTCATTATAGCAAATGCTCTGAAATAACCGTCATGTTACAAGTTACCATCTAAAAATAATGCCTCCTATTTGGCTCTGGTGTTCAGCTATGAAGGAAACCCCTTCTAAATCGTGTGTGTTAATGGCTGTTACCTCACCTCTGCTGACTGTTGTTTTTCTTCAAGGTGCACATATGTTTGTTAATATGTTATCCCCAGTTCGATGAGGAAATTGAAATAGTCATGCCCTACACAGCTTATTAAGAATTAAAGCAAGCCACAGCATTTGACTGAAATTTACTTCCTTCAGCATTCTCTGATCACACCAGATACTTGTTACTGTTTTATTTAGTAAGGCTTTTCCAGAAGAAGGTCCTTGGTGACCTCTAGCAGGCTGCCCTCTTCCTTTTCTCTATAAGCAGTCAAGAAACTGTAACAATAAAGTAATTTTTGGAGTGCTGAGAACCTGGACAAAATGCACCGTGTATGAGAGAGGACAAAACACTGATAAAAATCAATTCACAAGCTTGACATCTTTTCCTTTGCTCCATTTGAACATTTTCCTGCAGGATAGATGTCATTGGGCTAGCACTGTACCAGGTACTATTTCTTCAACTCATAAGAAGTTTTCAGAATATTTTACACCATTGTGGTTGAAGACATAATTGTGGAAAATGAGAGGAGGAAAGGGGAAGGGAAAGAAGGGAGAGAAGGGAGAGAAGGGAAAGAAGGGAAAGAAGGGAAAGAAAGGAAAGAAGGGAAAGAAGGGAAAGGGAAAGGGAAAGGGAAAGGGAAAGGGAAAGGGAAAGGGAAAGGGAAAGGGAAAGGGAAAGGGAAAGGGAAGGAGGAGAAAGGGAACAGGAGAAAGGGAAGGAGGAAGGAAGGAAGGAAGGAAGGAAGGAAGGAAGGAAGGAAGGAAGGAAGGAAGGAAGGAAGGAAGGAAGGAAGGAAGGAAGGAAGGAAGGAAGGAAACAGAAATGAAGTCTACAGCTAACTGTAATGGTGTGGAAAGCACTAGATGCAACAATGGCAAATCTTTCAAAGTCTCTCTTCATGCAAGTAGAAACATTTCTCTTTCAGACCTTATTGACAATTTGTAGCGTGTCTTGAATTGTTACAAGAACACACTTCATTTAATTGAACCCTTGTAGTACTCACAAGAAAGCAGCTGATTGATACAACAGGAATATTTCAAAATGTGCCAACAAGGGATTTCTCCAACAGTTTCAAAATGGCAGCCGTAGGGAATATCTCTGACCCTATTAACACTAGTTTATATGTAATTTGCTATCAGACTGCTCACACGGGTGAAAGTATTGCTGTGACTTTGAAGACAAATACGCCAGTCTCAGGCTGTTCATTTCATGATGTAGATGATGGGTGAAAACACTAAAAGCTTCACCACATCATGGAAGTCCAGACCACAATCTCTCATGCTAGACCTCTTCCCTTTCGCCTTATCATCATCAATGCCTGATGTGGCAAAAGTCTTAACTGCCGCAGCACAATGTTCTCAATCTTTCTGGAGAATCAACTGGCTGCTTTCAGCTGGCAGACCAGAGCAACTGAGTAATTCCCTTCAGGCAATCTGTATGGTTTAGCAGTTCTCTGTGTAAGCAATGCATTATCGATTTCTGCCATAGCCTCCATAGCTGACTCAAGGATCAGAGGCTCTGACAATGGCTAACAAGTTTAAAACATTAGTCCCATTTGTAACTACTTGGTGAAAGGCTTGTCAGTCTCAGCATACCTTATTCTGCAGCTTTTAGTGGATTTCTAGTCCCATTCATTTTGTCACAATGACCTCTGTATTTAACGGTGGTTATTGAAAAATTTTTTTTTTCTTCAAAAGCTTTTCTTTTCTCCTGCCTGCTTTTTCTCTTAAGAACATAAAAGCCATTTAGGTTGCGATGTTACAAAACAGCAATGCAGGCAATAATCTGCTGCTCTCCAGTGACAAAATATGTGTCCTTGTGTACAGTATGTTGTGTCTGATACTAAAAAACATCTTTTGTCTGTCAGGGGCCAGCAAAGTAATTCAGTCTCAATAGAAAGGTTTGCTGAGAGCAGTATTATTCTTTTAAATCGTCATATTAAAAACCATAACACTCTTCAAGGTTGAGGATGTGCCATTAGTATAATTTCACCATATTAAAACACTTCTTTTTTCCCTGTTGAACCTTCTCAGAGCAGTAGTGTGCAGTTTTGTCAAATGCATGGTAAAATGGCTTCCTTTAGATCAAACCATGTGATTCCTGTTACTGAATGGGCCCAATTATGTCAATTTTCATAATAATTAACACTCCACACTAGAAGCAGGTCCTATTAGCTTTGGCTGTGCTATTCCCTTAGGTCATTCTCAAGGGCTGCTCCAAAAATGGTGTAATGTTCACCACCCTTGTCCTTACTGAAGGCCTAATTGCCCTTGGGATATCACCACTGTTCATTGCCTGGAGCAGGCTTAGGCCAGAAATGTATTTAAACTATGTCTTAGTGAAAGGACTGGGCTTACCATCATATTTTGGTCTCTGTGACAGCATGGCAAAAGACATGGTGAGTTCCATGGTTTAGAGAAAGAACTGGAGTGTTCCACAGCAAACCTACTGGGCTAAAGACACATCTGTATCTTGACACTAAAAGCTACCTAGTTCATCTCAGGGACCACTGCTTACATCCCATAAAACAAAACACCTCAGTCACTCTCAGATTTGCTAACAGGATGTTCATGTTGCTGGAGCCTGATACAGCTGAGGCTTGACCACTGCAGTAGCTGATCTGGGAATGCATTGCAAGCACTTTCTAGTGGACCGTGACACTGCCCTGACAAAATACTGACCAGTAGTAGATACCTAGCTTCCAAATAAAAAGCCTTCAGCTCCAGAGTGGTAGCATACCTGCTTCTGAATTCCCATTTTACACTGTTGGTCCGTTTTTATCTGTTCTGCTTATTGGATCATTTGTACCATTTCTCTTTTTCACTCATACAAATGGAACAGCAATTTAGTTCTTTGTGCCTGTCTCCAACATGAGAGTCTGCGGGACTATATATCTTCCAGTTACTATGTCCTAATTCTGTGCAAAATAGCAGCTAAACAAGATGCATTCAAATGTCTCCTGGAGAGAGCCCACACTTGTGGTGATTACATGTAGATACATCAATATCTCCCGCTACTGGTCTCAGAAGCCATCACAGTCCACAAACAGTAGCTTCATTTGTTGTCCTCGTGAAGTCTTTTTTTGGTTTTGCACTATGATGTACATCCCTTGGAGTCGCGGTCTGTATACCTAGGTGTTGCCATTGGGTGAGGCACTGATAAATCAATAGGGATGTGAGTTTAACCGCACCTTCTCATCCTGACAAATATTCATCAAGTGCAATTTTCATCAGCTCAGAACTGTTGATATTGTCTATCCTTGGCACCATCATGAAAAGTAGTACTAGCAAAGTGTCAGGTCCTACTTCACTAACTGATTGATGCACAGAGCTCACTCATTTCTGGTGGGTGCAAGGAAGCTTTCACCAGGGGTTTCTGACAGCAGCTACACGTGAATTATCAACAGACTCTCACCTTCTCTCATTTGAAAGAAAATGTGTGTCCTTCTTCCAAGAATCATTGCAGAAATCATAAATAGGAGGAAGGCTTACAGAAGGCAGAGACCTGGCCTCTCTCCCATCTCACAAAAGACACACGTTGTCCCCAGCACACTGTTCTGGAACTCCAAAAGGACATTCCCACTCTGTAGTTAGGACTGTTGCACTCTATGTTTTCACCACATTTAGGCACTGCCACAAGTATGTTCTGATCTCTGTTCTTTCCTCTAATATCTGTGCTGCAGATGTAAGTGTAGTTATGAATTTGATGCCCCAGCCAGTGCCAAGCATAAGTCAAAGTATGCAGTGACCCCAGACGCTGGCTACATCCAGATGTAACAGGAGAATGACAGTATTTCTTCATTTTTCTTCTTCATCCCTGTGGTACATCAGTCCTGGTGCTCTTCCTTGCCTCTCTTCACTCTGCAGAAAAGTTCAGTTTGCTTTCCAATGTCACCTCCTCCAGGGCCAGGATAGGCAGTGCTGTCACCTGGTCACTACAAGGTAGAGAGGGAAATAAAGTGAACACTGGCTTGAAAAGGCATAAATAGTATTTTTAACACCACTGTTGATGCCATGTACTGTGGTCACTGCCATGACTGTGATAGATACATGGAACGACTGAAAAAAAAATTGTTGATGCCATCTTCTCCAGAGGAGTTCAGAGGGTCAATAAAAACAGATTTCTGTTGCCTTCCCTTTGGATGCCTGCTGCCTTCTTTCCTTTCCACACCTGGTGACCAACATCTCATCAGAGGAAAACCTGGCTGTACATACCATGTACAGGTTACTCAGTGGCCCTCTTCTCAAGGACATCAGGCAGACCTCAGACCCTGAGTGAGAACTCTTCAACTAACACGACAGGGGTTGTTCTGTCTCCTTCATTGTCTCTGTCTTGGCACAGCACCACTCTCCAGGCAGCATTCAGCAACCACAGTCTTTCTTAGCCAGTGAGCCATCTCTGTATGACCATGGCCTGTCCAAGAAGGTCTTTTGCTACACGCACACCTGCCCAACTACATACCAGAGGATGTGGATGCAACTGATAAGCTACTAGGAGAAAAAGCACTCTGTGCCCCAGCTGTACCACAGAGCTATTTTATCTAAATGAATGGCATTCAGGAAACTCTGAGTGAAATAAGAATCTGCTGGGGCAGGCCTTATCATATGGCCGTGATAGCAATGTGCAGGCAGGCCAGGAGCAAGGATAAGTCAGGATGGAGGGGACCTTCGCATGTCTGCTCAGAAGCACTTGGGGTACAGTGACAGGAGAGTGCCCTCAAGAATATTTCAGAGGCTCCTCAGGCAAAATTTTTCCTCAAGGAAGCCAAAAGGGAACCATATAGAAAGAAATCAAGGTCTAAGACTGCAAAAGAGTAGCTGACTATGATCCTAGCAAAATTTAGGTGTATGCTTAATATCACAGAGTTAAAAGGAAGCATATGAACTTTATCTCTTCCCTCACCTAATCAGCAAGACCTAGACATCAAGCTCTGTGTTTCTTTGGCTGTAGAGATATTGTCAATGTGTAGCATCAGAAAAAGGGCCTATCACATCCTTTTTCCATTATGTGTTTGAATTCAGCAAAAGACATATATAACTGAATACAAGGGTCCTCACTTTCAGAATTATCTAATATATCTGTAGCTCGTAAATGAATATTTTCAGCTGGCTTAAATTTCCATGATGTACACCTCAGCCAGCCTCAGGTTAGATGACAGAATCACGTTTTGACTGCAGAGCCATTTAAAACATACTTTAGATGTGACTTTCCCATTCCACCTCAGAGCTGAGGTAAGATGAAGTGTTCATTCACAGAAGGTTTTACCCGAGAACATTTTCTGACTGTGGTGTTGGCCTTGCCTTGAAGTTACAGTCCTTTGCTTATTTAGGCAGCAGCCATAAAGAAGCATATGTGTAGACAGCATGTCCTTATCTAATCTCCCAGAAAAAAAAAAAAAAAAAAAGCTAACAAATCCAGGCCAAATATGATAGAAGTGTGAAAGATCACAGTCCTCCCAAGAAACAAATCAAAGAAAGGAAGAATCAAACACACATATTTCCCCTAAAACAGGAATACAGAAAATGAGATCTCCTCTGTCAGTGATGCTCCTTTCAACTGATTATTCCTGGGGCTGGCATCTATAGGCTGCCATATTATGACTGTTTAATTGTAGCATGAAGTACACAAAATTGTTGTTAATTTTTAGAACTGGTGCAACTTTTTGAAAACTTAATACTTTTACACACTTTACATCTGTTTAGTTGGATGTCTGTTTGTGGTAATAGTAAAAGACAAAGCCTGTCCCTCAGCAGTGCCTGTTGGAGAGATGAGCAAGAAGAGTGAACAGTGGAATAACCCCCTTAAAAATGGCACTTAAGAACAGCTGTCATAAATACACTTCTGTATTTCTTAGTAATGATCAGCAGTTCGACAAGGATCGCTGGCAGGATATATATGTTGTCTTTTAAAAGAAATAGAGCTGGAAGTTGTTCCCAAACTTCTGACAGGTCTATACCCATTATTTTATTTAAAAGGCATGCTGAGTGTTCACTGTAAGTTATTCTATGAGCTTTATTTTCATCTTGAGATCACATAAAAAAAGATAACCATGTTTCTCAATATAGTTTAAAAAATATTTCTAAAAAAATAAAAATAATTAAAAAAAAATTAAAAACCTAAAAATCATCCTGGATTGTGTAGTGACATCTTGTGGTGCAAAGACAGCACAGTTGAGTGGGAATTCAGAATACTGTTTATTATCAGCACATTTCCAAAATGCATAATAGCACTTTGTGTCTAGTTTTTGATTGCCTCAACAGAGGACTGTTGCAGGATTATTGTTGCACCCCGTTCATTATGCCACCTAAACCACTTTTTCTGAATGGGGTATTAATTTATAATTAATCATCTCACACTAATGTAAACTTATCCATGCAGGAATATTTAATCAGAGCTCTTTCATTTTTCATAATATTTTAATAACAGAGAGCTAAAGGAGACTTGCAAGATATAAAGTTACATGAATAGTGTTCATAACTTGTCTCTATTCAAGGGGTTAGAATTCCTTCCTTTAAAGGAAAAATTACATAATTTAGACCTATGCTCTGCCATTATGATTAACCTGTAAAATGTATATACTTCTGGAATGACACAAACTACCCTATCTAAATGACACCCTCCCTAGAGAACATACATAACAATGACATATTTTTCAATAAGAGTATTGTAAGATAATACGACATAATTTATTTTAGGAGCCTCAGCACAGCAATATATCAGCAGAATAATCAGACGTGGAAGCCTTTCAGTGAATGCAATGGGTGTTCATGCAAGTGGAAGTATTTAAATGTGTGATGGGTTTTAGGATTCTCTCATTCAATTTTTTAAACCCTTGCTCTATAAACTGTGTAAGGGTCTGGTATTTGTAAGAGTCTTGTATTTCTAATGAGTATCGATGACAGCTGTCATTAAAAAGACTGGCCTGTATTGAATAATAAGTCTATACACATTGCAGGAGATTACTACTACTGCATTTCTGGCAATATCATTGACACCTTATCTCCTCCCTAAAATGACAAAAAATTGCAATATGCTCTACCGTTTGACAAATTTCCTATTCAAAGATGAGTCAGGCATGTTATGAACAATAGAAACACCTCAAAATCTTCAGGAACTCAGAGTCCTGTGGATAAAGTAAACATTGGTGAAACTTGTTCTCATTAATCACAGCTATGTTTGAAGGAAAACTGTCTCTCTTTAGTGATCCAGACCACAAGTAATCCCTAATTCTGTGAATCCTGCTCAGATTTAATGTGTATTCTGTTAGCTTTCCAGGGAGTCCTCCTTCACTCTCATCCAAAGGATGTGTTTTCCAGTGTGACATTGGAGATACTAGTACATCAAATGCAAGCAGACAACTTTTTTAAACTATGAATGCTAACAATAATATCAACACTTGAAGTAAACCAGAAGGTATTTTGTACTATATATCAATTGTGCCCATTTTCTATTCTCATTAGAATTACTCATTACTGAAGCAATCAGTTGTTGCAAAAATTGCATGTTTCTCCAGGATTATTGGCCACCTGGGAGCAGATTAAAGTTTGCTATATATCCAAGGCCATAAGACCATTTCATACTTAGCACAAAGAAAATGCCTAGTACAAAATTATTTATTCAAGATGTTTGGTTTTTTCCAGTTGAGGAACAATTTGATCCTTTCAGTTAAGGATCTCCCTGTGTTTTACAAAGAGCAATGAACTCTTAGCTCTGCATCCACAGTATGTAGAGAAGGATCGTTATCCCTCTTTCTGACATAATGAAACAAACATGCATAAAAATTAAATAAATTGTAACAAATTCCAGAGGAGATCTGCCAAAGCCTTTTTTTCCTGTTTGGTTTCCTGTCAGGATCTATAAGGACAATTTTTCTTCCAGGCAAAGCTTCACTAGTTACAAAGGATGCACTCTATACTGTGAGCCAGTTGTACTGCTTTGATCTCCTCTGAGTTTCCCATTTGGCTTATGGTTGTTTCTGGCTGCTTCCTAAACACCACTTTCTCTGAGAAAAACTGTCACCACAGCCACCACCAAAAGAGGCAGATTGCTATTAAATTACCTTCTAACAAATAAGAAATTAAACAGATTTTAATTTTGGTAGATGATAGGTGGAAGATGTCTCTTGCTTTCTCCTCCAAACATTTTTATATACCTTCATCCATATAAAGAGAGAAGGGAAAGAGTGAGGGTTGTTCAAGTTATGTAAGTGAGAAACACATTCAAAATGAAGAATACTCAGTAATGAACAGCTGAGCCTCTCAGTAGAAAGGAGGTTTCAAGAGAAGAGAGTCAGACCTTGTTTATTACAGCAATATTTTTTCCTTGGGAAAAAAAGAAGAAAAGAAAAAAAATTAAAAGAAAGAAAGAAAAATAAAGATAAGGGAAAAAAGAAAAAAAAAAAAAAAAAAACAAAAAACAAAAAGCAATGTTTCCTGTAATAAAATATTTAAAGTAAAGAAATAGGAGAAAAAAATAAAGTGTATGATATGAAAATTATATGAAAATATGGAATCTTGTGATGTTATTGCAGCTAGATGAGTTTGGTGGTACCAATGGTGTTTGGAGTTTATCATTACTTTTGGCACCATGTGCTGTGGGGCAGAAAAGTGATGAGGGACAAAGTGAAGGTTATTCTATCAAATAAGAGGTAGCAGAGCGAAGTGGAATGAAACAAGTAATTGCTGTAAACTCAGGGGATTATAAACTGTTTGAATTATTTAGAAAATTGACAGTAAGTCTGCACCCTTTCACTGGCTGTCCACTGTACTGAAGAAACTCACAGATGCTGCTGTAAGTAATTGGCTCTGTAAGGAACACAGAATTTCTTGGCAGCATTTCTCAGCAGTCCTCTTCCAGCACAGAAACAGAGAGGTGTAGAGGCAGTGCTTGCATCTTTCTGGCATAGCTTCCTCTCATCTCTCCTCTGCAGTAAGTGAGGTACAAAAAGCTTAACAGCCTGAGGCATGCTTTCTCAAGATTCATCTACATTTATAGCATGAGCTGTAGCTTCTTCTGAACTAGAAAGTGGACTATAACACTTTAAGTAACGATCTTCCTGGTTTGCAAAACCACCTTATTTATTACTTTAACTAATATCTTCCTGTTTGCACAGACCTCCACAGAGGGCAATGGTCAAGAGAAGCCTCAGAGCACCTCTGAACTCCTAAAAAATCCCAAAAGTATGACCCAAATAACTACTAACTCCAGCTCCAATTCTTGTATCTGGTTTTCTTGTTACCTCCCCCAGCCCCCTCAGATGAGGAAGTCTGGATACAATCAGCTCCAGCAAGTCCCTGGTTGATTATTAGGAATAGTTTAGACACAGCTGGATGAGTTTGACTATGTTCACATTAAATTTGCCCTTTGCCACAGGCTGCCTACTAAGCAGTAAGCTATTTTTATTCTGCTACTCTTCTGTATTGTCAACTCAACTGTTGAAAATCAAGTGTCCTAAAATTCTAGAGATGGATATAAAAATAATGATATCTTTGTGAATAACAACTATGAAGGATGTTTTCCTTCTAGGTTCTGAGCTTCACAGTAAGATCATAGACTCATAGAATCACAGAATCATTATGGTTGGAAAGGACCTCCAGGGTCATCAAGTCCAACCTTTGTCCTACCATTTCTCTAACCACTACACTATATCCTCAAGTTCCATATCTAATCGTTCTTTAAACACCTACAGGGATGGTGACTCCACCACCTCCCTGGGCAACCTGTTCCAGTGCCTAACCACCCTCCCAGTGAAGAATTTCCTCCTAATATCTAATCTAAACCTCCCCTGACTCAACTTGAGTCCATTTCCCTTCATCCTATCATTACTAATTTGAGAGAAGAGACCAACACCAGCCTCTCTACAACCTCCTTTTAGGTAGTTGTAGAGGGCAATAAGGTCTCCTCTCAGCCTCCTCTTCTCTAGGCTAAACAAACCCAGTTCCCTCAGCCGCTCCTCATAGGGCATGCTTTCCAGCCCTTTCACCAGCTTTGTTGCCCTCCTCTGCACTCTCTCCAGCACCTCGATGTCCTTCCTGTGCTGTGGTGACCAAAACTGGACACAGTGCTCAAGGTGTGGTCTCACAAGTGCCGAGTATAGGGGTACGATCACCTCCCTACTCCTGCTGGTCACACCGTTTCTGATCCAGGCCAGGATGCCATTGGCCTTCTTGGCCACCTGGGCACACTGCTGGCTCATGTTCAGCCGGCTATTGACCAACACCCCCAGGTCCTTTTCCGCCAGGCAGCTCTCCAGCCACTGCTCCCCAAGCCTGTAGCGTTGCTGGGGGTTGTTGTGACCCAAGTGCATGACCCGGCACTTGGCTTTGTTAAACTCCATACAATTGACCTCAGCCCATCTCTCCAGCCTGTTCCAGCCTATGAAGATGAGTTTACTCATTTTGTATCTTTTTATTCAGTTATAAAACATGATACAGACTCATGAAGTACTAACTCCAATGTTGATTTTTAATTCTATTATAAATTTTTATACAGACTACTTTCAGAATCTACCCCCCGAAGTTGCTCCAACAAGTGTCTGTAATGTTACACTTGGAAACTTTTAAAGTTTTTTATCTTAAAAGTAATTCCATGCTACACCATTCTTTCATAATGTCACTTTGAAGTCTTTTCAAGGCTGTCAAGAGAAGACCAATACTGAAAAACAGAATAAGATGTAAGCGGTTATGTCATTAAGATATTAACTCAAAATAGCAAAGAATCTAAGTTGTTTAAGGACAATCTCCACATTGGAGAAATAAGTAGCAATATTGGCTTTAGTAATCAGAAATTAACTGTGTAACCTGACTTCCTTCCTAAAGTCTTTCAAGAATGCTTGCCAATAAAATACAAGACAATAAATGTCTATATTTTTTTCTGTTCTTGTATTTATTTATTTTCATTTTCTGTATTCTTCATTACACCCTTTCTATTAATCAGCATAATTTTTCCTTCACAACTCTCTAGAATTTTTTCCCCTTTTCTGTTACTCAGTCTCTATTTTACCTCCCCTTCTTTCATTTCTAAAAAAAAAATAAATCTTCTTATGTGTTTCTTATCACATTCATGGCAATATCCTCCCTCCTAGGACTTGTTTTGCTTTTCAGCTACATTTCCCTTCTTACTAAGGACCCAGCCTCTTCGTCCATCACCTCAGCTTATTGACAAGGGAAACAGATCACACCCTACTTGCCTGCAGGGAAAAGAAATGGGTCAAAAAGAGCAATGTGGTCACCACATGACTGTATATCAACCATTCCAGCTGGCCATTTTTCCCACAGGCCAGCTTACCACCCACTGTCCTACATTACTGTGCTGCCCTTTCCATGTTTTTCCCCCACAAAACTGCTATGTTTCCAGATGGAATTTTATGCCAAAAGATTGTGACAGGGCAGGCACCAGACACCTTGTTAAGTCCAAGCTGTAGCAGGAGCCTGGAAAAGCTAGCCCTCCCTAGGACAAAACAAGCCCCTCATGAAGAAGTGGACCTCAGCACCATGCAGGTTACAGGTGTTTATCAAGGATTTCCCTCCATTACTGCACATTTACACCGTAACCAGGCTCCTGGAAATCCCCTACTGCCATGAGAAGGAGGAAGTCAATAAAGATAAACCAATAATATGTGAAACAGAAGTGGGAAATAGAGGTGGGAAAGAATCAACTATATTTAAAGTAGACTTAAAATTTTCTTCAGAGAAAGCCCATGAGGTAGAGCCTGACACCACTACTCTGCATTTCCTTTCTAGGATGCGCTCAGCACAGGTGACAGTTTGCTGTTATGATATAGAAATGGCACACAAATGACTAGTTTTCAGATGGAGCAAGAACAGAGAAAGAGTCCTCCTAAACTGATATAATGTGCATAAGGAAAAATTATTACACAAGAACATTTCCTATCTCTAAATATTGGCAGTTCTGTGGACCTTTTATTGAGTATCCAAAATCAACATACTTAAGACATCCATCACCTCTGTCTTCTGTACTGTGCTGAGATCAAAAGGCAGCCTGTGTTAGTCATGGGAGATAGAATTTCTCTATCTGTCTAGTTAGTTAAATAACCAGAGTGAACTGTATTCATTTTCACTGTGATCTTAATTTGAAAACACGCCAATTCTCTGCTTTAGTGAGTATTTCCTCATTTTAGAAATCGGGTTCAGCACACAGGGGTAATACGTGTTCCCAGTGAAGTCAAACCGCACATTTATCTTTATTGGGACTTAGAACTGACCTCCCCCCATGCTGTCATCAGCTTAGCTAGGAGATGCAAGGACTTACTATTTTAAAAAAAATTCTAAGGGTCATATCTAAGGCGGACAGACCACCTTTGAACACTTTTTTTCTTTAGGAGCAAATCGTAGCTACCCCTGATGTAGTAGCAATGAAAGAAGGGAAAATACAAGCAGCGCTTCCCTGCATCTCAGAACACCTAAGTATACCTTTGCCAGATGTAATTGAACTTCATATGGTTATGCCGAAGTTTACGATAGAGATTCTAGTTCACCTCTTTCTACAGGAGAGAGATGAACCACAAGCTGGCAAATGTCCACCATGAAGACTTGCCCCCTAGATATTCCTGCCATGGACAGCAGCTGAGACCTACTCTACAAAGTAGTTTCTCTATGAGGCGTTGTTCACTAGTTTAAATGGTTTAATGCAGTAATTCAGGTTAACTGAAACCTCTGAGCAACTTTACTTGCTACTTAAAACCAAATAAAATAATGGCATTGCATGCATCACAGTTTAGGGCCAGGGCAGCCTGCTAGACCTATAACAGACACTCTCTGTTAACCTCCCTCCCTCCCCAAACTGGAAGAGAAAGGGAATAAGGGAGAAAAACTTAGTGATCAAAAAAGGAAACTAGAACAGCTTTAATGAAAATAATAATAATAAAATGGAATATATACAAATAAATACAAAATCAGTATTGGACCCTAGCCCTCTGATGGCAATCATGTTACTGTCAATACAGATGCTGTGAAACAGGCACTGGGGAAGTCACAGACTGGACTCAGAGGCAGATGGAAACAAGATTCAGGAGCTGGATTCAAGAACTGGATTCAGGAACACAAAGATCAGCATCAAAGGCAGAACAGACAGAGTCCTCCTTGGAGGCTGGCCATTGAAGAAGAGAGCTTGTTCCTCCTAATCCCTCAGCTTTATACTGAATATGATATCTATGGGATGGAATCCCTTGTTGGTCAGTTTAGGGTCACCTGTCCTGTCTGCTCCCTCCTCGCAGGTACGGCCTTTTTACTTTCTGCACCCCCCAACATAGTGCACAAGATCCAGCTGTGGCCTTGGTCCGAACACCAATCCTTGGTAGTAACTCTAAACAGGGGGTGTTATCACTGCTAGGAGTAGACACTGTCTGCAAAAACATGCTGCTAACTTCAGAGAGTGCAGTTAGTTAGAAAAGACTGAGCTGAACAGTAAAATCCCTGAACAGAGTTAGTTCTGTTCTACTTCAAACAAGATAACATAAATCAGGACACAGCAGAAGTAAATAACAGTTTGAGACACCTAGACCCCAATAGGAACAGTGGGACCTCACTCTTCAACTGTCTTTCGAATGGGTCCTTGAAATCTCAGCAAAGAGTAAGACCAGATGCATATAGCAGTCATGTAGCACAGAAAAGACTGTGATAAATACAAATACAGTAGAAAAATTTCTGATTCAGAATGATCATTTGACTTCACTGAGCTCCAGGTCAACTTTCAAAACAAGAGAGATTAGAAATTGGTGTGACATGCAAAGTCTGAACTACTGACAATGGGAACACCTCCTCCATCCATTGGCTTCTGGCCCATCCAGAACTGGGAAAAATCACACTGGCAGAAAACAAGCCTTCTTTTCTTGCAATTGATGAACTATAGGCATGCAAGTCTTGGTATCATTTATATATAAGCCAGTAGATAAGATACAGACATCACATTTGTAATTTAGATGTTAAAGTGCATGGGTGTTTTTCACCCTCCTAAGTGCTGCTTTGAACATCTTCAGTATTTCACATTGTCTCCTCAAAATTACATCAGACATCTGGGATAGCTGATTGTTCTTGTTAATTAATTCTTATGTTTAGTGCTCTTCTGTTGTCACCATTTGTTCGTGGACTTTTCATTATCATAATATTTGTTTATGTGACTAAATAAAGCAAACAATAATATTCTGAAGTACAGCAAACACAATTTTCAGTGCAGTCAGAAAAGCCTACATGAAAGTCTCTTTAGGAAAATATGTCCCTGCCAAACCACATGCAGTGATGACTCTAAATGAGTAAATTTAGGTAATTAACTCAAAGTCAAGCCAAAGAAATACAGCAGGAACAAGCTGCCAGGCATCAATTACCTGTACAGATAAAAAGGGGGAAAAGAATTTGCAAAGGCTTCTATATCAAAGACATGGGGGTTTAGTTTAGCTGTTTTTTTTAAAAAATCAAAATCCTCTCACCTATGACTTATAACCAGGTTTTCTTTCTGATTAAACAAGGCTGATAAGAAAAATAGAAACAGATAAACTAGTTTCAGTTAATTTAAAGCCCCCCAAATTCTCAAGCCCCATTTTGAAGTCAAAACTGACTCCTGTGATAGGGCATAAAAGTTGGGAAATATTATGCATCCTTCATTATTAGAGCTTGATGGAAGTTTAAAGATTTTTCCTTTCATTTAGGGAAATGTCAGAGCCAGGAGAGCACTCTTGCAATGTACAGATATAAAATCAATCAGTACTGTAGTAAAAAGCAAATTCTTTGTAGTATGTGCTGCAATGGAGCATGCTCCAGGCCATTCCTGCCTATCTGCCTGAGAAGATCTGCAGAAGTCTCCTCTGACACTTGGTAGCACACAATCAGACATCACAGATCAGGGTCCTGGCAGATCAGGCATCATCAAGGCAGAAAGACAAAAAATTTCCAGTTTCTTTTATACTGTATACTGGATCACGGAAGTGTCCCCTAAATTTCTTTTTTTTTTGTTGGTTTTTTTTTTTCAGTGACTTCACCTAACTACTAACATCCACTTCCTAGAAAGAAAGCCTACTCATGATGAAAGGATTTCTAATTGGTGAGGCTGGAAGAGCAAATTCCCTTGATGTTTCCAACAGCACACACAGAGAAAAATCAAAATTTCCTTCTGAAACAAGCAAACTCCTCAAACACTGAGAAAAAGGAATAAAATTGATATCTAGCTTCTCTGCTAAATGTAAATAACCATATTTAGGAAGGAAAAGCTTAACCAATCTTATTGCCTTTTTTTTTTTTTTTCTTTTTTCTTTTTTTCAAATTTAACTAGGTCAAATACCTTCCCTTTCTTTATCAAATAAGGATTCTTCATCAGACTCCAAAGGCCTTCTGTTCTACTTTTCCTTTAAATTTACAAATATTAGTTGTATAAGCAGATAGGCAGAGGAATCCCCTTTATTTGATTAATTCACATTAGACTGGAGAAAATCTGACTGGAAAAGTCAGAGCAAAATTAGTTTGATTTTTAATTGCATTATTTACATAATAAAGAAAATTATTTCGCATCTTGTGACTCAATCATTGAATACTAAGAGCTATCTTAGGTGAAATACACATGGAGACCTGGTTATCCTCTCATTTACCCTAATTTTACATTGATGTAATTCCACTGACCTCAGATAAGTTTAACTAGAGTTACTGCTGACTTATGTCAGCATAAATGAGTGGAGCACTGAGACAGAAAAAAAGACTAAAGACTGCTGGGCTGAAACCATTATTCACATATTCAAATTCAACCCTGGGCAAGTTTTACAGTCACTTTCTCCTCTGAAAAACTCAGTAAAATCACTGATTGTCAATCAGTCCCCTAAGATTTATGAGGATGTCTCTGATACCACCTTGGAAATCTAGAGATACACACACAGAGAGGTATGAATGAACAAAAACCCCTGCAGATTACAATACTGTATCTCATATGTGAATCATCAGAATTATTAACTCTACCTCAGCAGTGAGAGCAGGAGAAAGCAGAGACCTTAATGCAACAGAAAACAAATGGGATTTTAACAATAAAGAATTATACTTATAAATTATTTTACTAACACTTTTATTTCCCCATAATTATATTAATTTATTTGCTATTAGTCACTGCAATAACACTAATCTCAATGAATTCATTTGGTATTAATCCTACAATGAGAAACACTTCCAAAAGAGTTCCATAGTAATTCAGAATTAGTTAAATGTACCATTAAATCAAAATGTGCTCTCTTCTTTTTTGTTGATATTTTCAGGGTCTATTGAAAAAAAGATTTCCTTTCAGTCATCTTTCCAAGACATTCATCAGCCCTGAATTTTCTAAGTCAAGGTGTGCCTGTCATTTAACCTTATTCCTCCTTCAGTTTTCATCCTGATGCATTTGTATTAAACCACATACTGATAAATGAGCATTGTTTTGGCCACACAGAAGAGCAATCATTAAAGAAACCTCTCATAACATATGAATCAAAGACAGGAAACCTTTACTCTTTTTCCACTTGATCTCCCCTGGCTGAGGTACTGCCTGCAGTGGCATGCTCCTATAAAGATAAATATAAAATAATGCATAAATATATTTTGGCTTTTTCTTTTTTCATTCTCAAACCATTTTTACTCATTTCTCAGTTGCTCTGTAAAAGATACACAGGTATGCCCAGCCAAGAGATGGTCTGCTACTGATTGTTATAGTACAGCTTGATAGAATTTTGTTACCAGTCTGAAATGTGACCACTATGAGGAAGCATGAAAACAAGAAGGTCATGAAGGCAAAGAAATAAGCATCCTGATGTGAGAAACATGTCTAATTAAAGAAGTGAGATATGCAGAGAACTTAGACCATTTATCCTAATTACTTTTTTAGAACACAGAGCAATGAAACTGACAACTTTATGCTTAGCATGCACTGATGCCTGTGAATTCTTGCTTTGTCCTTTGAATAGCTCAAAACATTTTCCCATAACCTCTGTCCCTTCACAGTCATCTATGCTTCTGGAAATCAGTGAGAAAGTGTAAACCATAGCAGGATCAGTTATTTGCTCTTATTATTCCGTACACAGCATTTGATTCATCTTACGCATATTTGTTGCTTCATTTGCTTCATGGTGGGCTGCATTTCCTGGAGGAGTCAAAGTTTAAAATAATAATCTTAATAGTATTGTATTATAATAGTTATCTTGAAATCAACAGAAGTTCCTGGCCTCAGCACTATAGTAACCTGGTGAATGTAGCCTATATTACACTGGTCAGAGTAGAAGTTTTGTGGATTCCAAACCACTGTGACACACAGTTTTCATTTCTTATCCTCAGGCTTGGCTGTATGCTTAAGACTGTTGTAAATCAGCACAGGTTCACTGATTCTAATTTATCTGCACAGGTTTACATAACTGGACAGGTGCAATATTTTCTTTCTCATATATAAATAAATAAATAAATATATAAATAAAGGCTTGCATATCCTGTTTCACAATTCAGGAGTAGTAATTCCTCTGCTGAAGTCAGTGGAGCTCTGCTGGTGTAAAATCCAAAAGCAGAGAGAACTGAACAGGGTTTATATCACAACTGAGGCTTGGTTAAATGCAGGAAAACCACATTTCCAAAGGAAACTATCACATCATTGCAGAACACAAGCACATGTTTAAAAGGTCCTTTATTCAAAACCCAAGGGGTGTTATTTTCAGAAGCGAATATCCAAAGAGATCACTATGTGCAAATTTCTGCCAGATGAAAGCTGAATCTAGAGAAAATCGCAAACAGCAGATGCTGCTACTGGCACAAGTACATCATAAACTATGCCTTGTCCCTCAAATCTAGAATTTCCATTACATCCTTGAACACTGCTCTAGAAAGGGAGTGCAAAAAATAAGAGGAACCCAAACCGCAGTATAAAACCAACAGCAAAAAAACATTTTTCTAGAAAAAAAAAATTACATGCTTCAAGTTACATAATACCTTGGACAAAATCCGTGGTGACATGGGTAACCATTGATTTCTGTGGAGTTTATGCTGACATATTATTAGCTAAAAGTCTGGTGAAGAATTCAGAAAGGATGCTAGAAGTATTAAATTTTTCCTAGCTGTGGCATTACCAACACCAAAGCCTTCTGATTTATGCCAGTGTGAGAGGGAGGAACCCTGTAATGCAGACATAGAACAGTTGAGCAGTCAAAGAGCACGAGAATACCAGGCTTTCTTCCTGATGAACATAACAGACAAAAAAAAAGCCCATATATGATTTTATGTGAATTGTCATGACTGTCATTTGACAGAGGCACAGATAAATGAGGAAAAATAACAGCTTCAGGTGGTATAGGGAAAAAGAACTGACTCAATAAAAACTGGAATGAACACTGTCATGGTTTAACCACTGATGGCAGCTAAACACCAGGCAGTAGCTCACTCACCACTTCTCCACCCCACCCCTCCTGTGGGATGGAAAGGATAACGAGGATGAAGGAAAAAAAAAAGTGAGACCCTGGGGCCTGAGATAAGGACAGTTTAATAGAACAATACAAAGAGAGAAGAAAACAGCAGTACTAATGAAACAACAGACAAAGCAAGTAATAGAAGCTGGGAAGGCTCTACATGTGCCCCAAACACCAACTTTCCCTGATCTGCTGACACTGAAGTTACACACTGAAGCAAGTTGAAAACAGACACCTCCACCCCACTCCAGCCCTCCCCTTATACAGAGATATGACTCAGTATGATATCCAATATCCCACTGTCTGGTTCAGTTGTTTATCCTGGCTGTGGACTCTCACAGCTGCAGTCCTTCCCAACTGTTTGGGCCAGCAGCTGTTTGTGATTATTAACCCAGACCAAACTCTGGACAAATACCCAGAATGATTTCTTGTCATTGAGATCTGGTTAGTCATGGCCTAGCACCCAAAACAAGACTAACTAAAGTTCATGGATATGATGTTGAGAGGAATCTTGCACCAGCAGGAAGATAAATATCTGCATTATGTGTGACTTCCAGGATTAGAAAAACCAGGCAACAGCTCAGTAGTACGCAGAAAAAAAAAAAAAAATGTTGGCACAATGTACTTGATATTATAGCCGAATTTGCAATAAGAAGAGTTCAAAGAAACGAGTTCAGAAAATAAGAAAGAAGAGTGAGTAGCCTTGATCAAAACCTTTAACACTAAAATAAACTCAGACTGATTTCCAAGACAGTACTTTTCAAGTTCATCTCTGCTTCACCCATCCAGCACAGAACAGTCTCAAATCAAGTACTATTATAAAGCCTCAAGGATGAGTAAGGATGACTGAGCTTATGCATTTTATGAATGTTCCTATTTCGCCTCAGATTTGAAGATTTAGCACACAGTCATCAATTAGTTTATTAGAAAAAAAAAAAAAGGGAAAAAAACAAACAAACAAACAAACAAAACCCCACAGAAATAGCAGGTCACCTTTAAAACAAAAGAAAAAATAATTTTTAAGGTACTAATATTTCACATTTGACAGATGGTACCAACTGAGATTGCAGCTAAAAAAAAAGGAAAAGCAAACACTGTTGAACACTCTTGTTCCTCTAATATTCATTTAAAAGAGGAAAGGGGGGTTGTAAATTCAGATAGAAAAAAATAATAGGGTGCTACAAATTTAGACATATATTTGGTATATTGATCAGTGTGCCTATTTCTTCTAAAAGATCTTTCTTAAAGGTGTTTAAATCAAAAAGCAAAGAAGCCAACCTGTCTTTTGAAGTTTATTGCAGCAGCTTATCAGCAAGGAAGAAAAAATATGTGTGAGAAGAAGGGAATATATAGAGCAAAAGCCCAGCACTCAATCAATAAAGAATTTATTTATAAGTACAGAGGGGTACATAGTCCTAGTTTAAGTTTTGAAACCTAAATTCAGTTTTGAACCAGAATATGAAAATTACAATTTTTTTAAACCTCAGGTTTAGTTTCTGCTGATACAGTTGGTAGTATATTTACTAAAAATAGGTTGAACTCCATTTCTACCACATAAACAGTATTTGCTAGGTGCACATCAAGCATATTGGAGACTGCCATCTCTCTTAATAGGAATTTGCAGATATTCCAAACAATTGTAGTCAGCAGAAGCCCATTTACAGCAATGTTTATGTCAGCAAAACAAGTAGCGGACCAAAAAATGATAATATCACTCTCCCTCTTCGATAAGAACCTCTTAAAAGGTGGATTCTCCAGGTTACTTATCTTCTGCACATCAAGCAACAGTGATGGCAAGGTTCTTACAAACAACAGAGAACAACATCCATTACATTCTTGGATCTTAAAAGGGTTGAAAGAAACTAATAAGATTAGAATTTTTTAATTGAAGCATCCCAGAAATGAATGTTGGATTTTTCTAGTCTTGGAACTTTGAAGAAAGGAAGAAAGGGGAAAAAAATTTGCTGTTATTTTAGTTACACTAAATAAACAATAAGAGAAATAGTATAAACTAAGTGGCTTTAAGACATGATAAGTGAATGGTTTCATTACTGTTTTACTGTTGCTTCACATGTATACCTATAAATGTTTAATATGTAAATGTTTAAAGAAAAAATAAATTCCAATAGTTGCCATTAAATAAGTCAAGATCCATTTTTATGTGAACATCCAAGAAACAAGGTTGAATTTGACTGGATTTGGGAGAGATTTCTTGGAAGGCCAACAGACCAACTGTGTCAACTTGAAAACAGAAAGGATATCTATTTTATTGTTGTGGTTCAGGCCCATCCAGACAGAAACTGAAAAGCAAACAGCCACTCTCTCACTCCTACCCTCCCTGCCTCAGTGGGATGGGAAGGGGAAAATATAATAAAAGGCTTGAGACAAAGGATAGGGAGGGCATAGCCTCCGGCCATGTCCACAGACAAAGAACAGACTCAGTTTGGGGAAAAAAAATCAATTTAATTTAAACAACAAAACCACCATCATTTTACCAAACAAACCAGACTAAGATAATGACAAATACAGCCAGATCTTAAAAACACATTCCCTCCACCTCTCCCTTCTTCCTGGGTTCAGCTCTGGTCTCAATTTCTCTACCTCCTCCCCACCAGTAGCACAGGGAATGGGGGTTGTGGTCAGTCTATCACACATCGTTTCAGACATTCCTTCCTCCTCAGGGGGAGGACTCTTTGCAGCCTTCCTCTGTTCCAATATGGTGTCCCTCCTACGGGAGACAGAGATGAACTTCTGTAACATGAGTCCTTCCCATGAGGCTGCAGCTCTTCATGAACTGCTCCAGCATGGATCCCTTCCATGAGGTATAGTCCTCCCAGCAAATGAACTGCTCCAGTGCAGACTTCCTGTAGTCACAGCCTTCCTCAGGTGCAGCCAGCTGCTCCTATGGGGTGTCCACCGCAGGCTGCAGATGGGCTTCTGCTCCACCATTAAACTCCACAGAGTAAAGAGAGTTAGGCAGTTATCTCACCATGGGCTGTAGGGTAGTCTCTGCTCCAGCGCACCTCCCCACCTACCTCCTTGATGACCTGGGTGTCTAAGAGTTGTTTTGCTCACATGTCCCTCCTCTCCAAAACAAAACAAAGTTCCCCAGCAGATTTTTCCCCTCTTAAATA
Organism: Todiramphus chloris collaris; assembly: GCA_025345505.1. Classification (NCBI taxonomy): domain Eukaryota; kingdom Metazoa; phylum Chordata; class Aves; order Coraciiformes; family Alcedinidae; genus Todiramphus; species Todiramphus chloris. Next base: position 24,890,544 of record JANVCC010010406.1, on the reverse strand, counting down.
TATTATCACAGAGGTGCATGCACTGTTGCTGATTGGCTTGGTCTCGGTCAGAGGTGCGTCCAACTTGGAGGCAGAAAAGCTTGTAGAAGCTTCTTACAGAAGCCACCCCTTTAGCCCTTCCTCCACTAATAAAACCCCACCAGGCACAAGCCCAGCAAACATATCAAGGTAGTAATCTCTCTGATTGTCAGTCTGTTAAAAAGAATATGAAAAGCAAAGTATGTATCTATAATAAAGAATATTTTTATACATTACCTGCATTTTTTGGAGTGGATTGTGAAACTGATGCTCTATTTTTTCCCTTTTATCTCTTCTGACATAAGCAGGAATTGTTCTTTGCCAAAGGCAGAGTACTCCTGTAGACCACATGGATCAGCTATCAAACAAATGAGTTCCCACACAGAACTCGCTGTTTCTGACAATAGTGTTGTCATTGTCTGCAGTTTAAAGGATGCTGGTTTGCTTCAGATTCTTTGTTTCATCCTTTCATTAATTCTCTAATGCAGGATCTCCTTTCCAGAAAGTACTAGCTAAATTAAAGGTATTTCAAAGAACACATAAGACATTGGAAGTCCAGAGAACTACATGTGCAGCTACTAGAGGAAGTTGCCACAGGAATGGACCACAAAAGTAAAGCTTGGGACAGTCTTCCAGTGCAGTCTGGAGCAGAAACCTGTCAAAAGCCTTGTAATTTGCTGTTTAATATAGAGAAGGCATTGATAGTCGTGTCTGTTGTTTATTAAGTTGTGCTATTAAAAATGTACATAATGCTCTGCAAAATCACCAGGTGAGAAACATTGCCTGCTCCCAGTTATCTATCTTATTTAATGGGCAATAACTCACATAAGACAAACAAAAGCTTTGTTGGAGAAAAGAGATAAAAGCAAAGATTGAAATTAGGCACATGTGTAAGATAATGTTAGGTGTGGACAAGAAGTAAGTCACAGAGTATTTTGAAACAATAGGTATTACAGCAAAGGATCAGTCTGCAAAGCTGCAGTTCTGGGGCAGAGAAGTGCAAATGGAGGAGTGATCAGATAAATCACAAAGAAAAGAATCTGAAAAGTGTCTTTCTATTCCTGAAGCAGGAAAGCCGGGAGGGGGGGATTAGAGGGGAATTTGAAGATGGAAATATCAAAAGGAGAGCTGATCAGCACAAGACATGGGAGCAGATTTTTATAGTGAGGTAGGTGTCTAATTTACCCTGAAATATCTCTAAATGCATGCCAATGTCATGCCAGAAACTCTAAGATGCAGATGAATGAAGGAGGATATGGAAAAAGCATGTGAGCAGTCACCTAATTGTTAATTCAGAAAATTAGTTCACCCAATGAAAAGGTAGTGAACTGAAAAAGTAGGGAAAGTCTTTGCAGTAAAAGCAGGAAATCAAGCTTATTCATTATCATGGGAAGTATTTATGGCTAACCTATTTTTTCCCAGGAATTCACAGGCAGAAATATGTGCACATTTTCCATTTAGAACTTCCACAGTAAATTCAATCCATGGGAAATTGTACCTACATACAGAGTAAATCATTACTTTGATGCATACTGAATATACTATACAGACAATGTGGACATGTGCAGACTTTCCATACACATAGTTGCCTAGCTGGATTTACTGAATAGTAGAAACCTCAGAAAAAAATAGAACTTCATCACAATCTCCCAAGTTAGAATTACCATGCAGAAAGAAAAATACATGTCTAGGGAAATCCAGACATCTGGTAGTCTTCTGAATGTCAGATTTATCATTTATATAGATATTGCTGCTACATTTCTTCAATGTGCCTGCCAAAGCTTTCCTGCTTATACACAGACTCAATTTGTCACTGGACAGTTATTCCTTAATATGTTTGGCAAATATTAAGTAGCCAGGGTAGGTACACAGTGACCCTGGAAATTCAGAGGGCAGCTCAGCTTTTTAATTGGCAAGACTGAAACTGGACTCTGTTTTTCAGAGTCAGCCTTTTGTTTCTTACTAACTGGTGAATGAAAGAGCTACAGAAAATTCTGCTTTTCTATGTGGGGAGGTGCCTGAATGAAGACACACATGACTGAAAATATTTTGGTTAACATATTACAAATACATTCCAATGGTTTTCCATAGAATAGAGAGAGGTTTCACCAAGCATTTTCATGTTGTTCCATGAGAAATCTAAACCCAGAACCATGTAATTAGGAAATGGATGGAGAGTCATTTACACATAAGCCTTAAAATTTAGTAAAATAGACAAAAAGCAACAAAGCAGAGAGACACAAGAATTAATTAAACAGACAGCAAATTATAAAGAAATGTACTTTAAAACAACTAAGAAATAAATTTACAGAACATGTGAGGTCTGAAATTATAAATAGATTAGAATTTACTCAGAAAAGACTGGATTTGATTCATAACATTGTTGAAAAACAAGGATTTTCTACAGAAGGTCTACAGCACAAAGTTGCTACCTACATACCTCTTTAATAGTACTAAAGTGCATCTTTAGTTAAAAATACCATCTTCACAGTAGATTTGCCATATAAATACTGTAGATATTCCAAAACTACTTCAACTCTGTCTCCCATAACACAGAAAATACTTGTCCTGGTTTCAGTTAGAACAGAACTAGTTCTGTTCATGGATTTTACTGTTCAGCTCAGTCTCTTCTAACTGCACTTAGTTAGCATTTAGAATAATAGAAGTTAGCAGCATGTTTTTGCAGACAGTGTCTGCTTCTAGAAGTGATAACACCCCCTGTTTAGAGTTACTACCAAGGATTGGTGTGCAGACCAAGGCCACAGCTGGATGTTCTGTACCACATTGGGAGGGATGCAGAAAGTAAAAAGGCTGTACCTGCGGGGGTGGGCATACAGGAGACCCTAAACTGACCAACAAGGGATTCCATCCCATAGATATCATATTCAGTATAAAGCTGAGGGATTAGGAGGAACAAGCTCTCTTCTTCAATGGCCAGCCTCCAAGGAGGACTCTGTCTGTTCTGCCTTTGATGCTGATCTTTGTGTTCCTGAATCCAGTCCTTGAATCCAGCTCCTGAATCTTGTTTCCATCTGCCTCTGAGTCCAGTCTGTGACTTCCCCAGTGCCTGTTTCACAGCATCTGTATTGACAGTGACATGATTGCCATCAGAGGGCTAGGGTCCAATACTGATTTTGTATTTATTTGTATATATTCCATTTTATTATTATTATTATTTTCATTAAAATTGTTCTAGTTTCCTTTTCTAATCTTATTCCCTTTCTTTTCCCCTTTGGGGAGGGAGTGGGGTTAATAGAGAGTGTCTTGTTATAGGTCTAGTGGACAGTCCTGACCCTAAACCTTGACAATACTACTTAAGAAAAGAGGAAAATGGTATAGATAATATAGAAATCCATGTGGGATCACAGGTAAAGGGCAATCCCAGTGGTCTCATCATCTTAATCAGACAGATCAGTGCTTTGATGAACACATTATAGTGATGGCTTTTCATTCCACAATGAACAAAGAGGAACTAAAGGGCAGCTTTATACTGTGCAGCTCTTGACTTATGTCCTTTTCAGTACATTATTCACAAAAGCCACCTTCAGCTCCCAACTTCACCCCTATCTGTCTTTCTTTGGTCACTTGTGCACTCTTGCTGTATTTTTCAATTAAAGAAATACATATCTTGTGAGCATTTGAAAATGCCTCTTTTTCTAGGAAATTGGTCTGTGATCAGATATTTACTGTGAATATGAAGGTATGTAGCTTTTCTTTAGTAAATGAAATGCACTTCACATAGAAACCTTTAAGAATCAACATTTTTTCCTAATGTCTACATCTAAGATAATTCTGTGGCTCTGATTCAAGAACATCATTTAAATATATTCTGCCTTCTTCCAACATTTTTAAAATAGTTATATGGAATTTATTTGTGTTTATTTTATGCCTTTTCATTTCAATTCAAGAAAGTTCAAATTACAAAATTAGAGTAGGCTGAACAGAATTAATACTTTTCCAGAGTAGCTAATTGACTTGGAGAAAGACATTCTGTTCAACCTTGTATCAAGCTTTGGAAAGATAATAACATAGACAAAAAGATAAAATCTAACACCAGATGGAGAGCTTGAGTTTGAAGAAAGACATAACCACCCCAACAGATCTAACCAAAGAGGAAAGGAGCTGGCCATGGTCCTAACACAGGGGTCAAGGATGATCCAGTAAGGTAACACTTACAAAGAGATATGTGTGTAACTATGGATATGTCCATAGTTTGGGGTTTTTTTTTCCTTCCTAAGGAAAATCAAATAGACAATATCTATTGGAAGGGACTTGAAACTGCCATGTAGTCCAACTGCCAATGTTGTATTTTATTTTAAATGCACAGAAATTTCATTTGTGAACTTCCATCAGGCTCACTTCGATTTTTGGCAGTGTGCTTGCTCTACTGTGGAAAATGTATCCTACCTCAGAATGTCCTGGGGTGGTTGTATTTCCAAGAACAAAACAGGCAATTTTCCACCACTGCCAACAGAAGAGAAACCTTCTCTTTACACATATCCTACCTGCCTGTCTTCCAGAATGAAATGTCAAAGACACAGGTGTGTGCACTCTGCCATACCAACATGAAGCTGCACCCATCCACTCAGTGAATGATCAAATGTCAGTGTCAACCAAAAAAAGGATTTTATTAGTAACTGAGAGGCCAGTTCCTAACATGGTTTTTAATCTTCATGTGGCTATGTAAGAGATAAATATGGCCTCTTCATGATGGACTGAGTACTAGTTTGGCAGGTTAACAAGTGTGGAACAAGTGATCAAGGAGAAGAAATGTTACTTATCAGAGAACATATTGAAGAAAAAGCTCATTTTTCACAAATTATGGGCTTTTTATTGCTGGTAATGCAGAGGAGATTAAAGTGAAGTCTATATTTCAGAAATGGGAAGAGTAAATGATTTAAAACCTTTTTTAGAATGACCTGCCCAGGAGTGAGGAATCAATTTCTTTTACAGTGAAAATCTGTTAATACCACGGGAATGAGGAACATAAGACAATGAGGAAAAGAAAGAATAGGTCAGATTCTTTCTACTGTCTGTATTTTGGTATGACTAATTACAGAGACTGCTGCCATTATCTCTCTACAATCTTTTAAGCAAACCCATGATTAAAACCAAAACAAAACAAAACCCCATACAATTTAGAAAATATTAAAAGAGGCATGATTGCAATGTTTTTGAAACTGACTTTTTGTGAACAAACTATACATAGAAATGTAACCTATTTAATTAGACTGATACTCTTTTGTAATACTGAAAAGTGTTACAGTATACAGTACAGTATTTTAAATCTCACTTTCCTTATGGCAGTACAGGCCAAAACTGCCAGCTTAGTTTATTTGATTCCTGTCTCAGCACTGGCAATGCTGCAGTCCCATTTTCAAAGTTGTGATACTGATCTTCACAATAAAGTACCATGAGTTCAACAACTTTCTTTTTTTTTTTTTTTTTAGGCATTATAGAAGCCAAGGGCCAGAGCCAGTCATCACTGCAGCTTGCATGTTTGGCAAATCAGATATTTTCATTATTTTCACACTGATCTCATTCCACTGTCTCAAATAAAATTAATCATTATTCTGTAACTGCTTCACATTACTCTGCATCCATTGTTTAATGAATCTATTGAAGGAGAAATCAAGTCTTATTAATGAAAAGTGACATAAGAAAATCCTAGATGCACAGACCTCTACCAACACCACTATAGAGGACATATCTAAGGCATGTAAAACTGGCCTTCCCAGCAGCAACAGTATAGAAAAAAACAAACAATTTCCACAGAAATGGGCGTAATCAGAAAGCCAATGAAATGCTGTTAATGGCACCTGATGACCTTTGTGAAAAATTATGCAGAATTTTTTTTGAACATGTGATTTTGTATTAAATAATAGATTTTACAGAAATTTTATGCTGCCTTATAAAATTCTCTTCTTCTGCTTGCTATAGGAAGCATAAGGCAGGAACACAACATCAAAAATTGTTTAAAGCAATGAAAGTCTTCCTTAGGATAGTCAAATGCTGGTGTACCAGAAGGATATTTAGGTCCTTGCATTGAGTAAATAAAGCAGGACTGCAGTGGCTCTTTCTGCTCATAGTAAAGCTGCAGGAAAAGCTTTCCAGAAGCATGACACTATGCAAGGTTACTTTTAACTTTTCCACATACTCATGTCTCTTTTCAGAAAGTCTAAACCAGTTGTTCAATCACAACACTACAAACAAACTGAACATTAATGATGTAAAAGCTGACATTCTTGCTTGGCAAAATGAACACATTTCAGGCATATGATTCCATATATTTATTTCAAAGTATGCATTTCTGAAAGATCCATAAAATTAAAATTATTAAAATACATCCGTAAAACTCCAAATGCCAATCATCACTACACCACAAGCAATATAAAAGTACCTTGCTAACTTAACCAGTAAGTAAAGACAGCATTTATATGAAATTAATAAATCTTTTCAAGAATACTGCTCCTAAAAACATTCTGTTAGCATTCTGTTTTAGAAAAGACACTTATTTCCTCCCAAGACTTAGGGACTATGTTTACAGGAAGTTTTCAGTAATAAAAAAGAATAGACATCCAATAAGAAGACTGACCACACAATACATAAACTCCAAAGAGATTATTTGGAGTCCAGCCTTTTGCACCTACAGAAAAGACAATGTCTCCCAACAAAAATAAACAATGGCAATGACAGGTCAGATTCTAATCACATGCCAGTACCAAAATTTAATACCACTTAATAGCCTTATATGAGGTTACTCCAATTTCACTCCAGTAGTTATAACTAGTTCTTCAGTTTTCCCTCCATCATACTTCTTCATGGCCATGAAGTAATCCAGCACATGTGTAAGGAGAAAATAATAAGACAGAAACAAGAAAAAGTTACTAGTTGCTTAGAATAATAATCCATTTTGGAAACAATATATTTTAAGTAAAATCAATTACTAAAATGTCACTAATTCAACATTTTCTCTAGGCAGTGAGGCATGCAAAGGCTGTAATGGAGCTGCAGGCAAGACACAGTAAAGAAATTATTTTCAAATATAATTTAATTTTTTCTTACAAATGTTCATGCTTGTCAGTGATCTATCACAAGGAGATATTACACCCAAAACTATAACACATCATTGAGGATTTCACAGACAGTCCCAATGGAGTTTCAGGAAATGGGAACAACCTTGAACTGTTGTCATGGTCTATGATCAGGGCAGCCTGCTAGACCTATAATACATACTCTCTGGTAAACCCCCTCCCTCCACTAAGGGGAAGAGAAAGGGACTAAGGGAGAGAGACTTAGCAATTAGAAAAGGAAACTGGAACAGATTTAATGAAAATGAAAATAATAATAATAAAAATAGAATATATACAAATATATACAAAACCAGTATAGAACTGAACCCCCTCTGATGGCAATTACATCACCATCATCACTGATGCTGTGGCGCAGGCACAGGGAAAGTCCCAGACAGGGCCCAGTGACAGATGGGAAATGTGTTCAGGAACTGGATTCTGCTACTGGATTCAGGAGCACACAAGTCAGGATTAAAGGCAGAACGGACAGAGTCCTCTTTGGATGATGGTCATTGAAGAAGCAAGGAAGAAACCAGAAGCAGAGCCAAAAGCTTGACACTTTTGATCCCTCAGCTGGGATGGAATCCCTCATTGGTCAGTTCGGGGTCACCTGTCCTGTCCGCTCCTCCCTGCAAGTGCAGCCTTTTTTCTTTCTGCACCCCACTGCTTGGCACATAAGATCCAGTAGTGGCCTTGGCCTGCACACCAATCCTCAATACTAATTAGAAACATTGGGTGTCATCACTGCTGGAAGCAGACACTGCAAAAACAGGCTGCTAACTTCAGACAGTGCAGGTAGTTAGAAGAGACTGAGATGAACAGTAAAATCCCTGAACAGAATTCGTTCTGTTCTCACTCAAACCAGGACAACTGTGTCACTCCATCTTAACTTATTTTTGATTTTGGTTTACTTTGTTTTTGATAGTGACTATGACTATGTACAGAGGAAAAAGTTCACCTGAAAGGGGAAGGACATGTGGTTAAACTGAATAATGAACTAGAAGTTTCTGCTTTCTCTTCCCATTTTGTCCTTACTACTTCTGAAACCACCAAAGAGCTACACACCTCTGGGTAATGATGCAAGAAAGGTTTCCCATTCACAGCATAGTATTATGTATATTATTTGTGACAATTTACATGCAGTCTATTTTCCTATGACTCTCTAGCTGAGATACAAATATATCTGTAATTAATATATACACAACTTATCATCTGACCTTTGAAGACAATCCAGAACTACTCTGATGACTAAGAATTGGAATAGTGAAACAAAGAAAAGAAATTTCTTGTACTTGACCTGCTACTGATTTTTCTTATTCTGTGGACTCACCAAGTGTTTCTTTCTGGGATGTCATGTCATTTCAGAAGCACTAGATCTACTCCAAAGTTCAAGAAAGTTGGGACAAAAGCAATGAAGGACAAAAATAAGTATGTAAGGAAGTTTTTAAAAGGTAAAATAGGAAACCAGAACCAAAATTACTGCAAGGATGAAAGGAAAAAATAAACACTACAAAGTTGGGAGTGTGGGAAGAGAAATAAAAAAGGTTCAATATATCAAGGCTTATGTACTTTATGTTATATCCTTATCAGTTCCCCAGAGTATAAAAAGCTCTGTACATGTATATAGCACTTTAAAAGTCACAAAAGGAAGTAGGAAATTAATTCAATGCATTTGCTTTCTTGGATTTTTTTAAGAGCAGATAAATGCTCCTAACAGAGCTCTTTTCAGTGTTTCAAAATAAACAAATAACATCCTTCCTGCCAACTTTTTTTTCATTATTATGATGTCTGTCTCCTGATTTTAAATGCTTTCATTAAAAATGTTTTCATGCTTTTTTTTTGTTTTCCCACCAAATGTTTTACAATTTTTCCTTCCTAAATTTCATCAGAGATTTGCAAATCAAGCCAAATCTGACTGGTTTGATAGCTGTTTTTACATGGCCCAGTGGAACATGACGTGTTAGCGTCACTTTTTCTGTAAGGAACGTTTATTAGCAAGTCCTCCATCCCCTGCTTCTCCAGCAAGGTGATGTGATTAGCAGGAGCAGCAAGAAAGCTGTCAGCAGGTGGCTGGAGAGAGATGTAAGGTGCCACTTGGCTTTCTTAGCTTGTGACCTTCACTTACATGACAGTGAAAAACAAAACCACATCTTTGACACAATATAATTAGGACCTTTGCATTTCACCAGGTCAGGGAGAGAGACAAAAGAACAATACTTGTTTTGCAGCCCCAGTAATTAGTCCTGGAGGATTTCTCCAACTGCTATTGTTGGCAAGGAGAGCCTAGGAAAAGAGCCACCACTCTTCCTGTACATGCTGACTGTGGAGCCTGCTTCCTGCTTGAAATTCAAATGAGCACAGCTCTGACCTTTACTGTCACATTTTTTATTTTGTAGACAGTTTACAAGGCCTCTCCACCATGCAGGTCATGTTTTAGTTTAAACAGAAATACTCTCGTAGGTGTTAGATGCTAGTTAATGATTACACTGAAATCATTCTAATTAGGCTCTGTTGTTACATGCTGCCCTTTGGGGGCTGCTGCTGCTGTCACATAAAGTATTTTGTAGAAAAATAATTGGCCTGAGATCTTCTTTACCCAATTTTTTTTTTTTTCTTTTACAGTATGGATCTATTCTGTACTTGATCATCAGAAATGCTGTGCAAAACTTTTAGTAATGCCATTACCCATCACCCCATAGTTCAAAAAATTGTGGGGAGGCAGGAAGACTTAAGAGCAACATGACATTCTTAAATGTGATCTGAGGAAGAAAATGTGCATTGTGTTCATCTCCTAACACACTATCCTGCCATTTCCCTAAGAACTTGATTCACAGTGCAGGCAAGGGAGGTTTGCAGACAGGGGAGGCACTGCTATGCTTCATGCACTGGTGGGATGACTGGGATTAGGGAAAGCAGGAGGGAATTTGAGTCTCCTGAAGAACTGAAAAACAGGACAGAGTACAGCAAGCAGTGAGTGCAGAAATGTTAATAGGATAGAGAAGGTTTCACTTCGACCTTTTACATTTGGCAGGGGACACTAATGTCATATGTTGGAGTGCTATAAGGGAATCTCAGACATTTCTTTTCTCTCAAACATGTCCTCTTTCAAAAGATGTCATGCAAATGCCACTCATTTCTGTGTAGCTTACATTTTTTAAATGTGAAGCTGTTCTGGATGGGGAAAAACAAAAAAAAAAACAACAAAAGAAATCCCAGAGCCTGAATTGCAGAAACTCAAATCACCATGTTACAAGAGTGACACTCAAGCTTCAAGAAGCTCAAAATTAGTCAGTCTGAAAAATTCAGATAAATTCTCTGAAGGTGTTAGGGGTCCTTTGAAAGAAAGACCAAAAAAAAAAAAAAAAAGTTATTTCATTAACTGTTGTTTCTTCTCTGTTTCTGAAATGGTCTCTTTTTGTGACTTATGCCTGGGTTTATAAGCAAAATGTTGCTAGTTTAGGCTGCTGAAATGTAGTCTTTTGTCTACCTGCAATGATATCTACTGCAAAGTTACCAGAACAAATTTTGCAGTATTTGTACAGCAGTAAATCCATAATCACTGTATTCATGGGAACTGATTTCCAATTTGTACTCTATATCTAGAGGAGAATTGGTCCATCACCTGCAAGTATCATTTTGGCCACTACTACTACCAACCTACAGCTATGGCAATACATTACTAATACCTTTATCATAGCCTAAATGAAGCATCAATAATTCAATTCCCATTTATAAAACCAGGAAATTATTCATGCCATCAGCCCTCACCATCAATAACAGAAGTAAACCTAACTATCTCATTATCCAATTGCAATGTGTGCAAACAGAACTGCCCGTTGTTGACAATAAATATTTGATAAGTGAACAGGAAGGATAAACCAAGGATGTATGGAGTGGTTGCTTTATAGTTACCGCAAGAATTGACCCAGAGGGCAATGGTTTACCCTGCTTATACCTCAACTTATTTTCTTTTCATCTCAATAAGAAACTGATCCCAGCTGGGCAGGATGTCAACCATGGATGTAAACCATCTGTTCTCTTCCTGTCTTTGTTTACAAAATTAAGTCAAGCTAAATACCCAAGTTCCTATCAATTTCTGTAATTCCCATGCTGTTGTTTTTGTAAATTAACAACCAAGTGGTAACTGTAGGGATCAATTAACAATATACAAATAACAAAATATTTACTTACTAAGGGTGCTTGAGCATGCTGTGGTTTTACCCATGTTCAGGAAAAGCTGTTGCTGATTTCAGTGTAGACTCAGCTTTATGTTTATTGGTAAAATTTAATCAATCTTTTCCTACACAGAGGAGTTTGGCTGAATGTAGTATATTTTGTTTCAAGTACAAGACTTAGCAAGAAATTGAGAGCCAGATGTTGGAAACAGCAACCAATACCAGAATCAGATGTCCAGGATCAAAGAGTCAGCTCCTCTCCCACTTGAAACATGTTTAAAGTTCAACCATTTCCACCTGAGTATTCCCCACCAGTTCACTCAGAAGACAATGGATCTTAGCAACATATAATGATTTATTACTGAACTAAAATCACCTGGTATACTCTGATAAGTTACACAATGAGAGCAATTTTCCAGAAGAGGAGTCAAATTTTTTACATTGGGCGATAACAAGTATCTAGTGAGATCAATGAGCATCATTCATGTGGTTGAAATGCAGCATAGCCTAAGTGAAGCTAGACATACTGTTGGGGTATGACACCACCCTTTGCCTCCAAAAGCCTCAGAAATGGTCCAAGTATCATCTGACAAAACCATCCAAATCTATAAAAGCATCTGAAAATCCAAAAGATGAGCCAGTATTACTTCACTTCACAGGTGTGAAAGGCACTTTGAAAAAGGGAGAGCACAAGAAAAAAAGTTTCACTGGTAAAAGCCTTAAAAAAAAAAAACAGAAAAAGAAAAAAGTATTTCTAGTATTCATTTTGCAGGCAATAAAGTGATGCAATTGCCAAAGGAACAGTGCAAGGTCAGTGTCTGACTGCAAGATACGAAGCCTAGATAACTCTTATGGAAGAGGTCAGCCTGACCCAGGGAACTGTAGTCTGCCCTGTGAAAATAGCTGGGAGCCTTTGTAATAACAGAGCTTAGATGTGTGTGTACTGTCCACCAAACACATGCTCTGGATAGTGTTATTGTGCTGATAAAATTGTTTACTGAAAGAACAAACCAAACATTTTTAAACATTTAAACATAATTCATTTATGAAATATTCATCTGTCTAAAAAAATTCCATTATAAAATAGTAAATAAAATAAAAACAAATAATTGAATGCAAATAAAACAGCAAATGATAAAGGCACAATAAAAAAGCACAATGTCCAGGTTGTCTCTGTGGAATTACACATCAGTGGGGGGAAAGGGAAATTATACACAGACTGCCACTCTTACAGCATTACATTCACCAGCACAAAAAGCGAAGCAGCCCACAAGCACTAATAGTTCTTGATCACTGCCCTGCCATACAGCCTGACTGAGAAGTATGTGCAGCTCTTACAGGAGTCAGTGCTGGGTGAAAGCACTTCTGGGGAAAATCAGCAAGATCTGGGGCTGTTTTGCTCAATACTGGTTGACACAAATATTTTGCTTGCACAGTACTGCTACCAGCTTGTCCCAGTCTGCTCCACTACAGCAATTCATATTGCCAGCCACAGTCTTATACAGAAAAGCTAGCAACATTTTAAGTTCATTTTCCTTTCCTCTTACACACAGCTTCTGGACATTTTTCTTCAGCAGCTTCTTTCAAGTTCATCTTAAAAATTTAGTGATGAGAATGAGTTTGTGGGGCCCCCTCAGATCATTCCTGAGAAACAGTAAATGAGGCACAGTGGAAGGAGAACAAGGGATGAGGACAAGACATTAGATGGGGACTACAAGGTGAAATACTTTATTTCAAGAATAAATGGAATATTCATATTTCTGTATTATTTATATTAACCTTGTGGGCTGCAAATATTTTTACAAGTGATAGGAATAGACACTGGACTCCGCAATGGAAATTAGGAAAGAATTGCATGAGCTGACATTAATAGAGGAGGAAACCACCTTGTCAAGCCCACAGAGTATCGAGCATTAGATAGTCAATACAAATGTGGGCTTGATGGTTCTGTTGACTGAATAAGTCAGGTACCAGACAGTGGACTGAAGTGTGATGCTGGCTGCACTAATTAAAAAAAAAAAATTGAAACCAAAAAAATAAGAACCAAGAACATGAAAGAAATAAAGCATTAGAAAGAAAATACAATTGGGCAAGATGGTACCAGTCATCTATCACAATTCTCTTCAGGTATTAACATGAGCAATTAGAAAACAGTGGTGCCCTTTTACACTTTGCAAAAGCCATAGTGCTCCACATCTAACATACAAATGCAGCATTGGTGGAAGGGATGAGGTCTTTCCAGATTAACAGCAGAAGGTGTTGGTGTATTAAATATTTATCAAATGACAACCCTGCTATTATTGAATCTGTTGGGAGTAGGGGGCTATCTGTTTAAAATTAACATATTCAGCCTGAATCAGTGAAATATACTTCTATGTCTTTAACAAGATTCTTCACTAAATATCTTTTCTATAAAATTTGTTTCCTCATCACTTAATACAACTATGTTAATGTTTTTAAAATGTGCAATAAAATCTGTGACATTTTCCAGCACTTACCACCTCAAGAAATACACAGATGCGCACCTAGCTTTTCTTAAATTAAAAATCTTGAAAGTTAAATCCCCAAATCAAAAAAATTAGTATTTTTAATTCTCTGTCTTTTTTAACTCTTCCTTCTGTTCTGTCATTTATTTTCAGTTATTTATTTGCCAAGTGCAGATTATTGCTAATCTCTTTGGTTACCACCAATTTCCTCCTGCTCAAACCTGTCCTATTCACCAGCTCCATGTACATCTCTATTTCTCCCCCCTCCTGACAAAGACAAGCAGTGAGTTAGATAGCCTTTGCAAGTGCTAATGCTGTGGATTAACATGTTCTGCGCTGAGTGAAATCAGGTTCTCTGCCCCTTGGGAATTGCACAGCCATCAGGTTTAATTTCATTTTGTGATATTTTAGCAGTCATGTCTGGACTCCTGCAGACAACTGAGAATGAAGTGCCTTTTTGACAACAGACTTCAGCACATCCCAGGGAAGGGATGTATATGATTTTATATGAGAGAGAAGTCTGAGGCTATCAAACAGCTAGACAATACAACTAAACCAAATATCAAAGTGATGGATCTCAAGCATAACTGAATATGCCTTTGAAATGGTTCACAGTGTTTATTAGTTTCCATTTTGACCACATTCTATGGAACAATTTAATTCAGTACATTTGTCCAGAAGTGAAATTAATATTCTTCTATGCTTCTAAAATGCAAATGTTTAGTAAAGTTAAAGGAAATTAATTGTGTCACCTCAAAAAAAACACACAAAAAGAGGAAAAAAAAAAATCTTACAATTTAAGGACCTATTCTTATGTCAGATAATTTTATAAGCCTACATACACATCTCAAATATTTGATGTGATATAAAAAACCCCAAAACTATATGTACTTCATTTAAAAGCTGCTCAGATTGCTGTTCTTTCTTTTCTTCCTTCCATCACAAAAATAAGTTGCACTTCAGGCTATACACAGACTGGGAAAGCAGGAAGCTCATGTGAAAAAGATATCTGAGCTGCTGAAACACAAAAAGGTACAATTTAAATACCTATTGCCCAAGTGGGTGAACAGTTTCTATTTTATCCTCTGCCTGATAAGAATTCAGGGTTTTCTGAATAAACCATAATATGCCAGAACAACAGTGTCAGTATTTAGAGTAACCAATGAGAACTTGTCCTTCGCAAATGAATTGTGATTCTCAGATCAAATTTTTTCTACCAAAATATCTTTGCACCCTTTTTGCTGAAAGACATATTCACATAGTGTGTTTTGTCCTTTAAGTCCATGAATTTCCCCCCATAGTCATGCCACGTTATAAAAACTAACTAATAAAAAGCAGATGTAAGATCATTATCTGTAATGGATACCCACTAGCACCTGATGAAAACATGCAAAACAGAGCATGACACAAAATTACACAAAAGTAGCAGTTTCTGGACTTACGCATCTGCAATGAACAAACCGTTGACTTTAACAGATTGATTTAATAGGCTTGCAAACCAAGTGCACCAAAGTCGGTGACAAAACACTCGACCTCAGTAAACTTTGGATTAGACTGTACATATAAAACTAGGGGACTCAACTCTGTAAAATAGAATGCTTTTGCAGATGTGCAGTAAAGACTG
>JANVCC010010406.1:24769730-24870168 GCA_025345505.1 Todiramphus chloris collaris | reverse complement strand
AAAAAAAAAAAGAGAGAAAAAGACAGATACAAAAATCAAATATACCAAAGCAATCAATCACTGTGTATGAACAAAAATCAGAGATACCAAAGCAATCAATCACTGTGTATGAATGATCCTAGCAGACACTTCTGTGAGCAACTTTCTACCTGGAAGAAAGTCTCATGTTGCTTCACAGCTGCCTACTAGTAAAATGAGAGAAGTAAAAGCAAAGGTTTAGCTGGAAAACATTTATATGCTATGAATCTTAACTTCTAGGAATAACAATACCACGAAATAATAAATTTTAAAAAATGTAAATTAAAAAAAATAATAAAAACAAGTGTGTGTGTGTGTGTGTGTGAGGCCAAGGGTCTTTGTGCATTTTACAGCTTCCATTGACTACCACGTGATTTGCCAGTGTGACAACTGAAACAAGGACGTGGATGAACTAGATCACCATTAGCTGCTGATGCCCCACATCTGTGAAATGCAGAGGTCTGCATCCCTGTGAAAATTTCAATTTCTTGGAGTCACGAGCTGCAGAGATTGGACTGTGAGAGTTCCTGGGTTTGGAGGGTCAGATTTGCTATGATATGTATTTCCCTGATGACAGTGATGTGGGGAGTGCTGATATAAGGTGTTGAAATGTCCCCTGGCACAAAAATTTGATGCCCAATTAGGTTTAGAAATAGTGACAAAGAGTTGATGCCCAATTAGGTTTAGATAAAGCTCTTCTCTGTAAACCTCAATTACCTGTGATGCCTTATGACATTCAGCGTTTACAAAGTATAATTACACAATAGTGTCTGACATTTAACGTCTATGGATAATTTAAAAGACTTCTGCTTCAAAAGGGCTGCTCATGAGCAACAGTAATCACTTCAATTAGCTTGGCACCATTACAATGTAACAAGACCATTTGACTGCCTATTAGAACCAGCCAAGCTCTTCAAGTGTGTTAATTTAGCAGTCATTGCTAATTTCTGGGCTTTGCTGCATTTGCATAGGAAAACATAGCCCTGTTAGCCAGAAAGGGAGTTTCATTCCTGCAGCAACTTCCTATTCTTATGGTGGTGTTGTTTTCAGCCAGAAACGTATTTCAAACAGTGAACAACTGAGAGAAACAGCTTTTTGTTTCATTAAGGGAGGTTTTCAGAATCGAAGTCCAAGTTATTAATATAGCTTTCAATTTCTTTTTAAGCCGCTCTAGACAAAACAGATCCCCAGGGTTACACCAAAAACAAACAAACAAAGAACCCCAAACCCACCATAAAAAAAAAACAAACAAACAAAAAAAAAAAAAAACGCACCACAAAAAATTAGTTTTCCATGCCTGTCATCTCCATCACTTCTTTATGCAGTGTTGAAGAATCTGTCCTGGGCAGCAATCAGATACCTTCAGGTTTTCCCTGGAATTCACCAAGTCCTCTGTAAAAATTACTAGCAAGTCAACTTCCTCACTGTGTATGATGGGAACCAGGAATAGATAGGGTGTTACATCACCACAGATGCTTTCTTTTCAACCACCTAATATATTGTAGGATATTCTGCAGAAGCAGGAAACCTCTGTAAAAATTAAGACTTCTCCAGGGACCTATCATATCAGTATAGTAATTACTTTTAAACTATTGGGACTAATAAGACAACCGAAGTGGAAAGAAAAGTCAAAGTTATTTGTGCCTGTACCTGAGACTGGGTAGACTAGGATAGCTACTAGCAGACAGTAAGAGCTAAAGGTTCAAAACTTATAAAGCAATAGTTCCCTAATAAAAAGTAATTTAAAAAAAAAAAAAAAGAAAAAAAGAAAAATAATCAGGGCCAGCCCTTCTAATGAGCAGTCTGGGCACTGATACTGCAATGCACATGAATATAAACTGAACAACCCATTTATAACCTGGAAGATTTCAGCAGTGGGTGGCCAGAATGTGCAACTCTGCCATTAAGTCAAGTGTGTCTTCTCTGTGACTGAAAGGAAACTTCATAATGTCATCACTGTCTTCAGTTAGTGATACTAGGTTTTTTAAACACTACTGAGGCATCATTTCAGTAAGATATTTTATATATATATAGCCTTTATTTATAGTGTTTAGTATTTTTACAAAAAAAAATTAATGAACTAAGTGAAATACAATAAAGCAAGTACCTTTAACAAGGAAGTTTCTGACAAAGGGATAGACAAAGAAAGAAGTATCCCAGCTTATCTACACCTTGTGAGGTTTTACTAGATTTACCATGACAACAGCAGGTACTATAAAACACATTTACACTACCTAAAAATCACTGAAATCTGGTCCCCTGGAAAGTACCAAGTAACTGCAGTGGACACTAGGCTCAACAAGAGCCAGGTGTGGAATGCTTACAAAACCCCCTAATTTTCCCATAAGACTTCTTGAACTTCCTGTTTCAAGCTAATATATATCATGAAAAAAGTTATTGTGATCTTTCTAATATGAGCTACAAAGATTGCCAAAGATGTACATGAAAGTTATTTGATTTCCACAACCTGAAAGGAATGAAAGGTTAGCTCTGACCACTTTTGTGCATCAGTAGGCATTCCTTATAGCCAGATGGGAATCACACTGCTAATGATCTAAATGCTTACTGACTTGAAGGTTGAAGGAAATAGAGGCACATTACATTGCTTCTTTTAAAAACTAAGGTGAGGTTGCAATCCTGAACATGTGGTTGTAGGAACAAGCAATTTCCTCCATATGATAGCACACAAATAAGGGGAAACATTCCTTAGAATTGCCTTGGAGTGGCCAGGTGGATCATTCAAAGAGGATTTAGTGGAAGAAGTTTCATCTTATATTTCCCTTGATATTGTTACCTGTTCAACCAGTGTAAAATTGAGTTGAATGTGTTCGTAAGTTTCAAGAAGCTAATATTAATTCCTATCTTACTTTAAAAGATATTACAGAAATTTAACAAAGATTCCAAATACATTACAGGTATAAAGAACATGAAAATTACCTAATATGATCATGCAGGTCAAGAAAGATTTGGTTTGTGCATACCATACCATTCTGATGAACACCATTGTGCAATAAAATAACCTGTTTGTCTTTTCCTAAAATTGTAGGTCCCAGCAACTCTCAGAGCCAACCTTAAAACACAGTATTCACATAAGCTTAATGCAACATCACACAGTATTAATCTGGAAATTCCTTCCATAATAAAGAAGTTCTCTGGTATCCCAGAGATAGAAAATGCTTTCTCTTTGATATTCTACTTTCAGCATCAAAGGTAAGATATGAAAGCAGAGAAAAAGGGAGCAAGACCAGATCTCTGCTTGTGCTCCAATGATCCCTCTGCTGACTGCCCAGTAAATGCGTAAATACACACAGAGAGACAGACCTGTTGTAAACTGAAAAGATCCCACCCTTGATTATGGACAGGATTAAACAGCAGGAAAAGAAAGAGTGAATGCTTTCTTCCAGTTCTCCAGTGTAACAAATACCACCTGCACAAATTGCAAAGTCTACTCTGACAAATACCACAACCATCAAGGGGTTCCAGATGAAATTTTCTCCCTCCACTTCCTTCTTTTACTCCTTTGTAAAGTAATAAAACTCTAAGACAGAAAATAGAGAAAAATAAAAAATATATAATCAGCTTTATTGTATTCTTCAAAGAAACAATCAAAGCAATATCTTTTTCTTTCTTTAATTCATGAAGGGAAAAAAAAAAAAAAGATAAAAAGTTGTATTATATACACAGTCAGGAAACAAGAATGGTGTATGTCTAAGGAGGAAAGAAAATACCAGCATAAAACTGATTCATCAGCAAAACTTTTATGAGAAAAGGGCATCTGACATATCTGTTCAATATAGAAAATCTTCTTTAATTTACTCACTGTAACAACTCTCACAAACTTGCATCTTTTATAAGAGACAAGGCTCATCAGGACAGCATCTTACAAATTCCTCTACTGCCCTTCTGTTGTGTATTTCCACTTATTTCTTACAATAAACTGGCCAGTCTATGATTGCTCTTTTCAGCACAATTTTCATGGAGTAATATGCTCATTTCAAGGTCACACTCATTGCACTCCGCTGAGGTAATTTGTTTGGTGTGGAAGGGGCCTCTGCTTTTCTTGTGGTCCTTGTATTCACACTGACAGAACCTCATCTCATCGGCGTAGCAGCTTTCTCATTCTGCAGTAATTTCCATCCTGACTTCTCAAAGCTCTCCATGGACTTTATGAACTTATGCCACCTCACCCCTTCCTGGCCTTCAGAAGTGAGGGAACCACAACAGCCAGACTGAGCATCCTGCCTGGTGGTGCATGGCATAACCCGAAAGAGGACTAAGAAATAAGCCCATACCATGAAAATCTTATGCTTTGCTTAACAGAATGGAAGAGGTTTTGATGAATCTCTGTATGCAATGAACTTCTTACTTCCAGCTCGCTCCATGGGTGAAGGTGGTTCACTGGGCATTATGTGCAAACGTTTTGGGCATCTGTGAAAAAGATGCCAAAAGACCAGATGGATGGGGAGTAAAAGGAGTTAGAAAGTTAAATCACTAGACACAGCCACAGCAATAGTAACATGGCCTTGAGAGAAAGCTGATGGAGAGCAGGCTTTGCAGATGAGCAATGGCTAGGAAGGAGACAAAGCCGTAAAGATATTGGCTCCTGCTGTGCATCTCCTACTGTACTAAGGGAAACAGAATTTTTACATTCTTTTCAAATATGTAAGTTGCAACAGAAGGGCCTGACTCTGCCTTGAGTTTCTCACGTTATTGTTTTTCCCAAAGCCTAACCTTTATGCAGAAAGCAGAGATGATCAAATGTAAATCATCGTAGTACTAAATACCATGGGACAAACAAAATTCTTCCTTCACATTTTGATTGAAATGAAGAATGATATAATGGGGGGGAGACTAACATCACAAGTAAAATTTTCCTATTAGTGTTCTCAGACAGCCATTACTTTCTCTTTCTCTTGCATCTCCTTATTCCTATCACTCCAGCACAGACTCTTTTGACGGCTTTCAGACTTTGGCACCTGAGAGTCCAAGTCCTCCTCCTCAGGACTTTTCATGACCTTGTCTCCTCAAGAAACACTTCTGTTTACCCTTATTAATACTGTATTCCTCACCAAACCACCAAACCATTCAACATATCTCAGACAAGAACATATGATCTTCCACACTCCAGATGAGTGGGAGATCACAGAATCACAGAATGGTGTGTATCGGGAGGGACCACTGGTGATCATCTAGTTGAACCCCCCCTGCCAAAACAGGTTCACCCAGAGCAGGTTGCACAAGAACATGTCCAGGAGTATTTTGAATGTCTCCAGTGAAGGAAATGCCACAACATCTCTAGGCAGCCTGTTCCAGGGCTCCATCAGCCTCAAAGTAAATCAGTGTTTCTTTACATTTAGGTGGAACTTCCTCTGTTCCTGTTTGTGTCCATTGCTCCTTGTCCTATCACTGGGCACCACAGAAAAGAATCTGTCCCCATTCTCTTCACACCCACCCTTTAGATATTGATAAGCATTGATAGGATCCCCTCTCAGCCTTCTCTTCTTCAAGCTAAACAAACTGAGGTATCTCCACCTTTTCTCATAAGAGAGATGCTCCTGTCCCCTAATAATCTTTGAAGCCCTCCACTGGACTCTTTCCAGCAGTTCCTTGTCTCCTTTGAACTGAAGACAAAATGGGACACAATCCTTGAGATGTGGCCTCACTAGGGCAGAGTAAAGCAGGAAGAGAATCTCCCTTGACCAGCTGATCACACTCTTCTTAATGCACCCCAGAATTCCACTGGCCTTCTTGGCCATGAGAGCACAGTGCTGGCTCACAATTCAGTTGTTGTCCACTGGGACTTTCCTGTCTTACTCCATGGAGCTGCTTTTCAGCAGGTCAACCCATAACCTGTGCATGGGGTTATTCTTCCCCAGGTGCAGGACTCTACACTTGTTCTTGTTGAATTTCACAGGGTTCCTCTCTTCCCAACTCTTTCAGGTCTTGCTGAATGGCAGCACAGCCTTCTGGTATGCCAGCCACTCCTTACAGTTTTGTTATCATCAGCAAACTTGATGAGGGTACACTCTGTCACTTCATCCAGGTCACTGATGAGTATGTTGAACAAGACTGGACTCAGTACTGATCCTTGAGGAACACTGCAAGCTACAGAGCTCTAACTAGAGACTGCACCACAGATAACAACCCTCTGAGCTCTGTTGTTCAGACAGTTCTCAACCCACCTCACTGTCCATTAATCTACCTCACACTTCCTAAGCTTACCTATGAGGATGCTGTGAAAGACAGTGTCAAAAGCCTTGCTGAAATCAAGGTAGACAACATCCACAGCTCTCCCTTCATCTGTCCAGCTAGTCACACTATCATAGAAGGCTATCAGATTAATCAAGCATGATTTCCAATGAGATGATCATGTATTATTTCTCCCATCTCAGGGAAGCAGATAGTACACAATCCTATTTTTATTTCTTTTCTTCTACCCATAAGTAAAGATGGTGGCATTTCCTTCTGGAACTGAGGTGTGAAGAAGGACTGTGATCTTGGCCAACACTCGAGCCTTCAACTGTTCCCAAGCCCTGCCCTTTCACACAGCATAAGCTGATGTTACATTCATTCCTCCTGCACATCTGACAGATACCAAAATACTCAAGGGGTCCTAAATCACAGTGGAAATATTCCTGCAAAAGACGCAGCCATGTTTCTTTTGCTGAGCAGCCTTAGGCATCCCCAACATTGAGACCAAGAGGAGAGCATTAGGCAATTGGCATGGGCTGATTGATTGCTGTAGGGTCACACCTAACAGCTGACTGGTCTGATAACATGACTTTTTACATCCATAGAGCCAGCAGCAGGAAGACTGGAGGTGAACAGTGCTGCTAAACCAAATTTTCTACATCTCTGCAGATTTATCCTGCACATGGTTAAGGGTGGTCCAGTGACAAGCCACGTGGAAGATTTCACCACCATCCTCCCATCAGGAGTCCAAACCATATGACTACAAAATTAGCCAAGTGATAAACAAAACCTCTCAACCTGGTAATAGCCCATGTTTATTTACTGACTCCTACTCTGTTAAAGCCTTTCCAGCAGCAGACTGGAGAGAAAAATCTGTCTTGTTCTTGCCTGCAGGGGTGTTTTGATCAGCTAAAACTTTATCTACACTGACAAGACAGTAGTGAGCAAGTGTCAGAGCGTTTTTATTCAGATTTCCACCACACTTCAGGAGTGTTTCCTACATCTCTGGGGGATACATGAGGGGAAAAAACAACCCAGAAAATAAAACACAGTACTCTGACTTCTCATTTAACTTTGGCTAAACATCCAGTAGCCAGGATATACTATCAGGTTAGTCAAAGTGTCATAAAGAAAGACCTGAACCAAAGGCTGTGCCCACATCTCAGGAGAAGGGTGAAGGGTCAGTACTTGTGTGCAACAGCCAGAGGGGGGGAGTCAGATTGCTGCCTATGCTGCCACTGCTCTCCAAAATAAGAAACAGTAAAGCTACAAGTAAAATATATATGAAGGGGATCGATTTGATTTAATTTAATCACCATAAGTAACTTGTAAAATCATTACTTCCTGTCAGATGAAATATTCAGTGGTCTCCCAGCCCTATCCTGTTCTTTCATCTGAGGAGACACAGAGCATCTTTGTCAGCAGAGGCCGCTTCTCAGGGGGCTGAGGCAAACCTGCCGTCTGTCCACAGCTGATCAGCTCATCCCTGATGCGGGTCAGTATGCCCTCAATCAGCAGGAAAAATGAAAAATAAATGCATTGACTTTACACCAAACAAACCTGAACCACATTTTAGGAGAAAAGACAGAGAGCCAAGACAGGTACAAAACTGAATGGAAATACCTTACAGTCAGCTAGCAGAAAGGTGTAAGGGTGAATGCCCTACTATAAATGCAAGTAAATTCTGTGACAGCCATTGTTGAAAGGGCTGGAAATCTGAGGGAAACTGACTTCATACCACTGTATTAATTTATCCAAAAAAAAGCACTACCAGTACAAACCAGTGTTTCATTATATTCCTATTCTTCCCAACACACCTTACTAAGGAGAAAAGCAGCACACAGTGAACCAACTTTTTACTTTACAGACTTCACTCAAGACACAGTCAAATTCATAGACCAAACACTTATCAAACAATTTTACAATGTGCACAATTTACACATCAACATAAGAAACCCTTCCAGTCTGGTATATCTTATATGTGTGCCATAGATAGCATGGTTTTATGTTACGTCTCTTTACATAACCCAATGCACACAAGCTAAGATGATTCAAGGGTTTTCAAATCCCTTAATAAGTGGGCATTTCCAAAACGTAAGTTTTAAGTAATATAAATATGTTACCTGTTTCAATATTCTGTTTCCTACAGATAGATAAAGTGGGTAAGAACACACTGCGCTGTATGACTAGACATAAGATTATTCTGAAATTTCAAAAAGTCTCACACATGGAGAATTTGAATGCCTTTACTCTAACAAATTTGTTCATTATAGTAAACATCTAATATATAATCACAACTGGGATCCATTCCAGCTGTTATGCTATGAGATTGACATTTCATGGGTTAGTGCATATGCTTTTTATCATATGACAATGGTGAGGAATCATAAAATTCTAATTTTACCTAACAGCCAACAAATATTTTTAGTACCATAGAGTCATATTTAACATTATACTGTTTATAAAATTGATATTAAACTAGCCTTTTCCAACTGAAGTTTCTGTCTGAGACTCCTTTCTATCTCCTTCCTGGCAGCAAGAACCAGATTTGTGGTCCTTTGTTTTCCATCTCTAAAAATTTGCAATCCTGGTTTGGCTTTAGCTATCAGCAAAGATGAGGTTAGTGCTTTAACCTTCAGTGATGTTTGTCTATATTGGACAGCTGGTGGTCCTATTTAAAATATGCACAGTTATCAAGTGTTTCATGCTTAACTAATTAGTCGATAGCTGAAATTTAGTGTTGCCAAGTGTAAGGTGGAGACCTATAAGGGAAAATTCATTCTATATATGTACACATACATAGAGAGTGATGAACTCCAAGTTCACTGAGAAAAGGATAGGCCTTGGGCTTGTTCAGGACATTTTCAGTAAAACAGTGAGAATCAAAAATCCTGGAAACCAGGACAGTGGCAATCTCCTGGTGTCCAACTGAATGACAAGAACTTAAGAATTTTCTTTCAGGAGGCAAGCAAGACATCATAGCCTAGTCACAACATTCCCATATGAAGGCAGAACCCTGAACTGACTGGGACAGTACACACAGTCCAGATAATGTTATCCTGCTTCTGACTCTTAGGGGAATTAAAAGTAATGTGTGTCCTATTCCTTAGTTCTCTGAGATCAGAAACAGGAGTTTCTCAGGTTAGTAATTCTTCTGAAATATGCATTATCATTAGCTATTGCAGTTCTGAATATTCTTGTTACCTATCACTGTTCTACCATTTTTGCAATTTATACAAATTTTCGTTTCAAAGTCATCTTTATAGCAAAGAGTTTGCAGTTTTAATCAACATAGTATGGAAAGGCATTTCCATTCTGTTTCTCCATAGTACAATTTGTCTGTAATAATTTAACTCTTAATCTGCATTTCCTAAGACATTGGGTTTTGTCTCCATTTATAAATATATAATTCTAGAAACAGCCTCAGACAAATCTAATTAATCCAAATTCAGTCACTGTAGTCAAGAAATTAAAAGGAATTTCTTTGTTTTCTCCCTGTTTTTACCACTCAAACAATGCTACAAGAAAAGTCAATGGACTTAAGACAGTGATTTTTCCCTTGGATTTTGTTATTATTTTTTCCTTCCCACAGCCTCACCCAGGCCACAAATAGAGAAATGAAAGTGACATTTTTCCAAAGTCAAGTCAATCAACTGCCAAACAGTTTATGACAGAAGAGGTACTATTTGCCTATGTAGACAAAACATTATTTATCTCATTAGAGGGATTTTCTGATTTATTTTATGCAAGGCATTGCAGAACAGGAAAAGCCAGTACAGCTGCAGGCAAGGATCAGATTTTTCCCTAATTCACATCCCAACTAACAGCCAGAGCTCTGCCTGAATCTATGCATAGTATGTCAAGTGAGCTTCATGCTACCACCAGGCAGAAGTCTGTTAGGTTGGTACCATTTTTACTGTTTTCTTGGCAGCAATCATAAGTTTCTTGCTGTATATCTTCATAAAGTGCATTTTAGGCAAGAGAGTAGGAGAAAATAAAAACTTGGAGACTTTTCTTCCTCTGCTGTATTTTATCCCACCATTTTCACATGTTAATTTTGTTTTCTAAACAGAGGGTTAGCAAGTCTTGCTGTTTTGTTTTCTCACACCTGGACATTTATAGCCAGGGAGTCTTTCACCAGCCAGTCCTGGACACTCTCATGTCTGTCAGTGAAGAGAAGTTTTATTTGCCTGTCAATAGATATAATAACGATAGACCAATTTTGTTACTATTATTATTATTTTATTATTTATAGCATTACATACATTTTACAGGCAGATATTCTGCCTTACTCTCCCTGAGCCAAAAAACTTTCAAGAAACTGTTGTGTTTACACACATATATATATTGTGTGTATATATATATATATATGTAGTACAAACACACACAATACCACAAGGTAATTGAATCAATAGCCCTAAAAATTCCAAAGGCGGATAGCCACCAAAAACCTCAACATCCTGTCAGGAGGGGAGTGAAAAATACAGGCACAGAGAAATCTGTGTGAGTGAAGAAGAGCACAGTAAGAAAAGTTGGAGAAGGACCAGCCCAAGGGCTGCAGGAGAGGAGCTCCCCATCCTGTTGCCATCTCCCAAACACCGCAACAAACACATCCTCCTGCCTCAAATAGTCTTCCAAGGTGAGATACACGAAGTGGCTTCTCAAGAACTACATCAAGCAGTATCACCAGCTCCATTGCAAGGACAGAAAATTAACATGCATCCTCCCCAACCAACTCTACGCGAATAAACCTGCCGCTTGTCAGCTTGGGTCCTCGCGGGCAGGAGGTAGCAGCTGGGGCACTCGCCAGTACATGCTGTCTGACAGCACCCTCTCCAGAGGCCTGATATTATTACAGTCTGCACCTCTCTCTCCATGCGTTGAATTAACTTGTTCTGACTGTGTGACAGCTCTGAGGACTGCCTGCGTGGATGCATGAAGCCAGGGTCACATGCTGCTGCATGCATGGCCTGTCACCAACCGTACCACTAAAACCAGACAAAACCTTGTCAAGGGAGATAAACTCCTCCAGAGGCAGAGGTAAGCAACTCAACTTATGGCACAGCTTGTGAGAGTTTTGTTCAGTTCAAGGACAGAATCGTCTGACAGAAAGGCTGGATGTAGACGGGAAGGTGCGCACATGTGCTCAAATACACTCACGGCGAGAGAAAGGCAAAGGCAGACAGGATCGGCTGCAGGTGCAAAGTCAGGAAAGCTGGCTGTGGCTCAGCTCACTGTCAGCAGTCTCCCAATAAAAGGGGCAAACAAAAAAATACTAATAATTCTTCCTGCATGCCTACAAAAAAAAACATAAAGGAAGAAAGAAAGGTCAAGGGCAGGAAATACATCCTCCCACTTTGAGGTTATATTCTGGGTGTGCACAGAAATTAATCTAGTGAGCAGGACAAGTGAGTTTCCTAAGGAAAATGCCCTATTGAATTTGTCAGTCAGCACGTAATGCAACAGACACCTCCGCTTATGGAACACCTGACAGAGGCAGTCAAACCTAGCAGAAAAACTGCTTAATATTAAATTTTTCTTTCTTCGCCTTCATTCATGAGCCTATATACTAAACATGAAGCCCACAGGTAATTGAACTCTGACAGTATTTTCACAGAGAGCTCCTACAGAGTACTCCTTACCCTCGATCTTAGTGAGCTGTACTCCAAGGGGGAAGAGAGTGGTATAGCTAAAAATAAACAGTATTTGTTGTCTCCTTTTGATTTGAATTATAGAGAGTTTCCTCTCTACTCACTATCTACCCTAAAATACCAAGAAAGCAAGTTTACTCCCTGTATTATTCTGCCACTAAAGTACTTGGTGACAGAGAGATACTTTTTTTTTTCCTGCTCAAATGAAAACATCCAGTTTACCAAGCATGTTTGATCAGGATACGTTGAAAGCACTTACTCAAAATAACACACACTTTGGAAGGCCTATTTAGTCCAGATATGGTCTGGATGCTTCAAATTGTTTTCCCACAAGTTAAACACCTATGTAAAAAGAAGTTACAGCTGCTATACATTACCAGCATAGTACAAAACAGCTGGAATATCTTGCTTTAGCTCACTGGCTTTGTTGACATAGGGAAAAAGGACGATAGACTTCAGACAGGTAAGCAGGTTATTTAAAAAAAAAAAAAGAAAATGAGCTCTGCAAACAAAACTTACCCATGGAAAGGGTTTTAGTATCATTCAGAGTAAATTAAATGTTATTTTATATCTTTTATCTTATCGGTAATAAAAATGAGTTTAAATGAACACTATGGAACATGTGTTTAAAAAGCAGTCTTTTATGCAGTTAGTCTGCAAGCATTGGGGAGTTTATTACTCAGACATAATTGACTATAAGAGAGGATTTCTATATCTTTAGTCCCAAGCCAGCAGTGACCAAAAGTTATCCATTTTCTTTATAGATCCTCTATGGAAACAATTAGTGTTCTTAATCCAAAAAACAGTATAGGAAAAGTGGCTGTAATTGGCACACACTCTAGCATTTCTGGGAAAGCATTAAAAGTCTCAACAGGTTCCTGACCACAATGCCCACCCCTAGAAACAATGCCAGTGGGATAGCACAGGTTCATTTTGTTTTGCCTCTTCCATATTCTTTTTTTGCAAACCTCAGAAATAGGACAACTTTCAAAGCCTTACCTTCCATGAAATACCAAAATGCCACTGCGTAAGCATTTCTGCTTATTTTAAGAAAACATATTTGGCAAGTGAAATTTTGTATTTTTAGTTAAAGGAGTGTAAGGTTTCTTTGTCAGTTGGTGCTTTTTTAAAAGCTTAAGGTGTAAACAAGCAAACTCATTTCAGTGTCCTTTTCCACAAAATCACTAGGAGTACAATATTTCCAGGATAATATTAAAGATATTAATACAAGCACTTCTAACAGCAACAAGTACCAACCAAAATCCAGAGACAAACATTTCAAAGACTTGAGGATTTTTTCATCTTGGAGCTCTATAGATGCATGGTCTTTCAGAAAATAGCTCAAGAGAGCAATCTCCCTTTCCACAGCAAGCTATGACCTCAGGTTAATGATTAGCCCTAACTTGGAATGAAAGAAAAGAAAAAGAGAGTTAAACTACCATCTTGCATCTATTTATTCTATTCATTCACAGGAAGACCTTAATTTCAGAGGGAAGTCTGAAGAGCAGCAAGTCAGGAGAAGAGGAGGATCCTGTTAGTATATTTTTTACTTATTTTACTAAGTATTTTGTTCCATAGGCTTAATGAATTGTCATTCACATTTTCACGTCATCTCTTATTCATCATAACTATGCAACAAAAAAAGCATAATTTTCCATTGACACCCTCAATTCTGCTAATTTTCAGTCTTCTTCTACAGTATGTTACTCCTTTGCATTTGGAAGGAAAAAAATAAACAAGGTTACATCTAGGCTTTGTGATCATGTAATGAAAACCATATAAAGCCCTCAGCATATCCAGCTCAGAAGAGAATATGACTAAAATCAACACACCAATTCCTTCTGTCAGTGTATCAGTTTAAAATAAGTGGGATACTCCTGATCTTTATTAAGCACTAAGGTGGTACAGAGTGCCTGGTCTGTAGGAGAGCTTTAACATACCATGCTTCGTACAGACCAGCTTGCTCTCTGAGCTATACATCTTCTTCAAGTCTGGCATCCAGCAGCTAAGAATTGCTCCCTACTACACTTCAGATTAAAAAATAACTTCTGATTTTTATCCTCCAGGGGAACAGCCGCCCTCTCATTGAGCAGTAATCAATCTTCAGGTTATCATGATTTTTAACTGCCTGCAATCAATAAAAGATTTAATTATTCTACAGCCTTAATGGATAATGCCAATAGTATGATAGGAGCTCCTTAATCAGTGGCTATCTCTTGCCTACCATGGTTTGCAGGTGTAATTATAATTCCTGTTTTTTTGTCTTTACAACTTTAGACACTACTGTTGACTGAAGCAAATGAGAACAGCAATAGTGATAGTACAGTGCAACACGTTGACTGTGAACTGAAGTATCATCGTGTTAACCTCCTAACAGTGCTGTAAGCAGCTGATAATGACAGTTCAGTGCATTTGAAAACATCAGCTTCTTCTTACTAACTTCAAAGAGGATGGAACACAAATACATTGCAAGAGGAGCTAACCACTTAAAAAAACACTTAAAAATTGCTATGCCACTTCCGGAAGAATAATACTACCAAGGTTCTCCACTTTGACCTGAGGGCTGATGCATCTCCCCTAGAATGTGACTGCACCTTTCAGCCTGAGAAATGTAAAATCCAGGTTCTATTTTTATTTCCAGTTCATTATGCTGACCCTGGCTGGGTGTCCTGGGTTTGTCTAGGATAAGGCTAATTATCACCAGAAGCTGGGAGAGGCCATAGCCAAGGTAGAGAACGGAACCAGCCAATGTGATATTCTATATCATACTGACGCCATGCCCGCTACATAAGGGTGGAGGGTGGGTCAGGCAGAGTGTAGCCTCTGGCATAAAGCCATAGGATTTAGGCAGTTTGGTTTATATCGCTCATTTTATATATGGTTTCATTACTGTTATTGTTATTATTGTTGTTTCTTCTCCTCTTGTGTTGTTCTATTAAATTCTCCTTATCTCAGCCCACAGGATTTTACCTTCTTCTTCCTCCATTCCTTCCCATCCCACCAGGGACAGGGGATGGTGAGCAAGCCTCCACATAATGCTCAGCTCCTGGATGAGTCTAAACCACAACACTAAAATGGAGTTCATGCACTTCAGAGCAGTCTGTAAAGTGCTCTGTTTTGGATTTGTGCTGAAAACAGTCCTGATAACACATCAGTGTATTGGCTATTGGTGGATGGTGCCTCTTTCTTACACACACAGAGTCCTGTTCCCTCAAGTGAGAAGACTGGGGATGGTCATGAGGCTGGGAGGGGACACAGCCAGGACAGATGACTCCAAAATGGGAGAAAAAGATAGCCCATGCCAGATGACATCATGTTTAGCAACAAAAGCTGAAGGACAGCAGATGGAGGGAGAACGTTCAGTGTTTGTCTTCCCAAGTCAATCTTAGGTGTGCTGAGGGCCAGCTTTCCAGGGTGTGGAAAAGAAAACTAGAAGGAAAGTCTTATGAGGAGAGGCTGAAGGAGCGAGGGTTGTTTAACCTGGAGAAGCAGAGACTCAGGGGGGACCTTGTCACTCTCTACAACTGCCTGAAGGGAGGTTGTAGTCAGGTGCAGGTGGAGTTCTTCTCCCAGGCAACTAGTGACAGGACAAGAAGGCGTGGCCTGAAGCTGAGCCAGGGGCGGTTTGGGTTGGATATCAGGAAGCACTTCCTGACAGAGAGGGTGATCAGACATTGGAATGGCCTGCCCAGGGAGGTGGTGGAGTCACCGTCCCTGGATGTGTTTAAAGAAAGGCTGGATGTGGCACTTAGTGCCATGGCAGACTGGTGAAGTCCCCACTGACTGGAAAAGGGGAAATATAACCCCCATATTCAAAAAGGGGAAGGTGGATGAACCCGGGAGCTATAGACCAGTCAGCCTCACTTCTGTGCCTGGTAAGATCATGGAGTGGATCCTCCTGGAGGCACTACTGAGGCAGATGAATAACAACAAAGTGATTGGCTGTAACCAGCATGGCTTCACTGAGGGCAAATCATGCCTGACTAACCTGGTGGCCTTCTATGAGAAGGCCTCAACATCAATAGACGAGCAACTGCTGTCATTTACCTGGACTTGAGCAAAGCCTTCAACACCGTCCTACATGACATTCTGGTCTCCAAGATGGTGAAATATGGATTTGATGGATGGACAATTCAGTGGGTGAAGAAATGGCTTGATGTCCGCTGCCAACGAGTGGTTCTCAATGGGTCAGTATCCAAGTGGAGGCCAGTGACAAGTGGAGTCCCTCAAGGATCAGTACGGGGACCAGTCTTGTTTAACATCTTTGTCAGTGACATGGACAGTGGCATTGAGTGCACCCTCAGCAAGTTTGCTGATGACACCAAGCTGTGTGGGGAGGCTGACACGCTGGAGGGAAGGGATGCCATCCAGAGGGACCCTGACAGGCTGGAGAGGTGGGCCCATGCCAATCTCATGAAGTTCAACAAGGCCAAATGCAAGGTTCTCCATCTGGATCAGAGCAATCCCAAGCACCGATATAGGCTGGGCAGTGACTGGCTTGAGAGCAGCCCTGAAGAAAAGGACTTGGGAGTGCTGGTGGGTGAGAAGCTCAACATGAGCCATCAGTGTGCTCTTGCAGCCAGAGGACCAATCGTATCTTGAGCTGCATCAAGAGAAGTGTGGCTAGCAGTTCGAGGGAAGTGATTCTCCCCCTCTATTCCACTCTCATGAGACCTCACCTGGAGTACTGTGTCCAGTTCTGGAGCCCCTATTACAGGAGGGATATGGATGTGCTGGAGCGTGTCCAGAGAAGGGCCGCGAGGATGATCAGAGGGCTGGAGCACCTCTCCTATGGGGGCAGACTGAGAGAGTTGGGGTTGTTCAGTCTAGAAAAAAGAAGGCTCTGGGGTGTTGTGGCCTTCCAGTATCTGAAGGGAGCCTACAAGAAAGCTGTTGAAGGACTTTTTAGGCTGTCAGGCAGTGATAGGACTAGAGGGAAATGGATTAAAGCTAGAGATAAGTCAATTCAGGTTAGACATTAGGAAGAATTTCTTCACCATGAGGGTGGTGAGACACTGGAACAGGTTGCCCAGAGAGGTGGTGGAAGCCCCATCCTTGGAAGTTTTTAAGGTCAAGCTGGATGGGGCTCTGAGCAACCTGCTCTAGTGGGAGGTGTTCCTGCCCATGGCAGGGGGTTTGTAACTAGATGATCTTCAAGGTCCCTTCCAACCCTGATAATTCTATGATTCTATGATTCTATTGTCTAGCCAATGTAGCAGTGTTGTGTCATAGGCTGTACCTGATGATCTCAGAGGTCTTTTCCAGCTTCCGTAATTCTTTGATTCTGAAAGATAATAGTTATGGTTCCAGTATATTATTTTACATCTCTATTTACACCCCTCTTTAGGTAGTGTACCCTTTGACTCTTGCTCAGAGTCAGAAACATTTCTTGCAGACTACTTAACTGGACACTTTTCCCTTAATACTTTTTTATTCAAATATCTTAGTGTGGTGGATTTTTTTGCTGAGCAAAGTCATTAACAAATGAAATTAAGTTCTTGGCACTAGAAACAGAAAACGGAAAGACTGGACAAATTTTACCACATTTCACCTTTCTATCCTTGTCCTGGAACAGTTCACATGAAATGTGGAGCAAGTACCATGATTAATTACTCAATTTCTCCCACTTTCTAACTTGAGGGAAGTTATCCCAGAGATCCTCTAGGAGAAACATACCTAAAGTGCTGCTGTTCTGCTTCTATGTCCACATAGTCTGCAGTCTTTGTGTTGATCCTGTGAATGGAGTTTGTAGCATGACTTCCCTATCTAACCATGTTCATTTTGCAAGAAAATTTGATGAAAAAATTGCCTTTTTTTTTTCTTTGCTGTCAGGTTCACTTCATGCAGGTAATAGTATTTAACCACAATTAAACTGTTAGGACTGTAGGCAACAGAAAGTGGATGTTTTCAATGGGATATGAGGTGTTACTCCTAAACTGTGCAAGTTAGGGCATCTCTACATGATTATTTACTGCACAGTAGGGGTGAGCTGCTGTGTCTCAGCTGCTCAGACTGGAAATGTCTCCATTACAGTTTCAGGTAAGATAGAGCAGTACTTGATACAGAATAAAGTTCCTCATCTCACCATTATGGGCAGTTGCCTAAGGATCTGGCCAGCAAAAGTCCTAAAGCAGATAAAAGAGGGCAAATGAGATTAATAGTTGCTGTACCTGCTCAGGTATTGGCATCTTCCCATGTAGCAAACCTTAACCTATAAGCTTTTTAGTCCTTTAAATCTTCTGACTTGAGATGGTGCTTCCCAGGTACCCCATTAAAAGAAGTTTACAACATTTCTGCTGCTCTTGTTTCACCAGGTGTTTCATTTCATTTGGGGGAGGGAGGGCAATCTCACCTAGAGTTAAGTCTCTGTTTTATCTCACAGAGCCTTAACCAGAAAACCACTGACAGAGTGCCCACAGCTGCAGTATCTTGACAATCACTCCTTATCAGCACATTGACAGTATGAACGTTTTGTATGGTAATATATAACAACTGTGTTGTGATCTGTATTAACCTAATCAATATGGTTGTAGTTCATATCAAGTTCCTTTTGTAACTGCATTTGGCAGCATATGGTTTTATGATCATATACTATAAAACAATTAGAAAACATACAAAATAATAGTTTTAACACTTTTACTTATAACTGAAGATTCCTAAACACCTATATTTCTCTGGATAATGGTACAAGGGTAACATTACTCTGTTTGAGGATTCCCAGCAGGACACCTGAATAAAAAAAAAAAAAAAAAAAAAAGCTGCAGTTTCATTTTACCTATTAATAAAATTCTATAGACTTCCCTCATCCTGGAGCTTTATGCTGTTCTTCTGAATGTCAAGACTTGTTTTGCACAGCTGAATCCATAAAGAATTTGGCCTTGATGAAACTCATTTCAGTAAATTAGTCTGAGATAAGCTATGCAAATTTTAGATCATTAAAGGGAGGAAGAGTGTTGCAAAAGAAAGTAATTGTTGCACCATTAAATGCTATCATAAAGAAATTCCTAGCATAAATTATGTAAATTTACTTTTTGAAACAGCTATAGAAAAAGACAACAATCTCCAAGTGAACTTCATATTTGGTGGCATCCTAGCTATTTGAAGCTCACTAAGTACCAGTGCAATCTTAGTAAAATAAAATAAATAGTTAAACGATTCCAGGTTGTCTTTTATGTTTGTGAAATCACATCTTTTCTGTCTTCCAAAAACAAGAAAGAAGAAAAGCTAACAGTAATACACACATACACATACACATACAAACACATCTCCTGCTTCAAAACAGAGATATCACAGAAGCATGGAATCATAGAATGATTTGTGTTGGAAAGCACATTAAAGATCATTCAGTTCCAAACCCCCTGACATGGGCAGGGACACCTTCCACTAGATCAGGTTGCTCAAAGACACATCCAACATAGTCTTAAATTCTTCCAGAGATGGGGCATCCACAGCTTCTCTGGGAAACCTGTTCCAGTGCCTAATCACCCTCACAGTAAAGAATTTCCTCCTGATAGCTAATCTATATCTACCCTATTTCAGTTTATCTATCATTACACTCCCTGAAAAAAAAGTCCCTCTCCAGCTTTCCTATAGACCCCTTGAAGTACTGGAAGGCTGCTATATGGTCCCCCTAGAGCCTTCTCCAGTCTGAACAGCTCCAACTCTCTCAGCCTGTCCTCATAAGAGAGGTGTTCCAGCCCCCTGATCATCTTCATAGTCCTCCCCTGGATTCTCTCCAACAAGTGCATATTCTTCTTACACTGGAGGCCCCAGAACTGAACACAATACTCCAGATGAGGTCTTCACCAGAGCACAGTAGAGGGGAAAAAATCACCTCCGTTGACCTGGCCACACTTCTTTTGATGTAGACCAGGATATGGTTGGCTTTCTTGGCTGTGAGCACACATTGCTGGGTAATATTTAGTTTTTCATCCACCAACAGCCCCAATTTCTTCTCCACAAGTCTGCTCTCAATCCATTTTCCATTCAGCCTATATTTGTGCTTGGGATTGTCCAGAGCCAGATGCAGAACCTTGCACTTGGCCTTGTTGAAGTTCATGAAGTTTACACGGACCCAGTTGTCAAGATTGTCAAGGTGCCTCTGAATGGCATCCCATCCTTCTAGCATGTCGACCACACCACACAGCTTGGTGTCACCTGCAGACTTCCTGGGGGTGCACCCAATCCCACTGTCCATATCACTGACAAACATGTTAAATAGCACCAGGCCGAGTACTGATCCCTGAGGAACACCACCAGTTACTGATTTCCACTTAGATGTCAAGTGATTGACCACAACACTTTGAGTGCAACAATACAGCCAATTCCTTCATTCCATTCATCAAATTCATTTCTCTCCAATTAGAGATAAGGATGCCATGTGGGACGGTGTTGAAT
The DNA here is from genome assembly GCA_025345505.1 of Todiramphus chloris collaris. Taxonomy (NCBI): domain Eukaryota; kingdom Metazoa; phylum Chordata; class Aves; order Coraciiformes; family Alcedinidae; genus Todiramphus; species Todiramphus chloris. The sequence goes on along the minus strand of JANVCC010010406.1, from coordinate 24,849,910 downwards.
GCTTTGCACAAGTCCAGGTAGATGATATCAGTTGCTCATCCCTTATCCACCAATGCTGTAAGCCCATTGTAGAAGACCACCCTATTTGTCAGGCATAATTTGCCCTTAGTGAAGCCATGCTGGCTGTCAGCAATCACCTCTTTATTTTCCATGTGCTTTAGCATAGTTTCCAGAAGGATCCACTCCATGACCTTGCCATGCACAGAGGTGAGACTGACTGGCCTGTAGTTACCCAGGTCTTCCTTTTTTTCCCTTTTTGAAAATGGGGGTTATGTTTCCCCTTTTCCAGTCAGCAGGAACTTCACCGGACTGCTGTGACTTCTCAAATATAGCAGACAGCGGCTTAGCCACTTCATCTTCCAGATACCTTAGAACCCTAGGATTTATCTCATCAAGTCTCATGGACTTGTGCAACTTCAGATTCCTTAGAAGGTCTGAAATCTGATCTTCTATAATGGGCAAGTGTTACCTTCTCCCAGTCCCTGCCTTTGACTTCTGTGACTTGGGTGGTGTATCTGAAGCACTTGCTGGTGAAGTTTGAGGCAAAGAAGTCACTGAGTACCTCATCCTTCATATTCCTAGTGACCAGGTCTCTTGTTTCCTTCCAGAGAGGGACCATATCTTCCCTAGCCTTCCTTTTATCACTGATGAACCTGTAGAAGTTCTTGTTGGCCTCGAAGTCCCTGGACAGATTTAATTCTGTCTGGGCTTTAGCATTCCTAACATGATCCCTGGCTGCTGGGACACTTTTTTGTATTGCTCCAAGGCTACCTGTCCTTCTTCCACTCTCTGAAAAACTTCTTCTTGCATCTAAGTGTGTCCAGGAGCTCCATCTTCTCCATGCAGATCTTCTGGCATTCTTACCTGCCTTCCTCTTTTTTGGGATGCATTGCTCCTGGGCTTGGAGAAGGTGAACCTTGAATATTAAGAAGCTTTCCTGGGGCCCTCTCACCTCCAGGGCATTATGCCCTGGTACTCTACCAAGCGGATCCCTGAAGAGGCCAAAGTCTGCTCTCCTGAAGTCCAGGGGCGTGAGCTTGCTGTGCCCCCTCCTTGCTTCCCTGAAAAGCCTGAATTCCACCATTTGGTGATCACTGCAGCCAAGGCTGCCCTTGAGCACCACGTTACCCACAAGGCCCTCCTTGTGGGTGAGAACAGGGTGGAGTATAGTACCTTTATTCTTTGCTTCATCTATCACATGGAGAAGGAAATTGTCATCTATGCATTCCAGGGGCATCCTGGATTGCTGGTGTCCTTCTGTGTTGTCCTTCTAACAGATATCAGGGTGGTTGAAATCCCCCATAAGGACCAGGGCTTGTGAACATGAAGCTGCTCCTATATCTCTATAGAAGGCCCCATCCACTTAGTCTTTCTGGTTAGGTGACCTGTATCAGACCCCCACTATGACATCACCTTTCCCTGCCTTTTCTTTAACCTTGACCCAAAAGCTCTCTGGCAGCTCATCATCCATTCCCAGGTCAAGCTCCACAAGCTCCAGATGGACTTTGATGTAGGGAACAACACCTGTTCCTCTTCTCCCCTGCTTGTGCCCATCCATTCCCATGCTCCAGACATAGGAGCCATCCCACCGCATCTCAGTAATGCCAATAACATCATAGCCCCATAGATGTGCATACACCTCTAACTCTTCTTGTTTGTTCCCCATGCTGGGCCCCCACTGAAGCTGACACTGTCTGTAATTTCATTATCTTGCACTTTAGATGCTCTTTTGTTGGCCTGTGATCCTTCTCCAGACCCAGGGCATCTGTTAGTGGCACTGACCTTGAAGTGGGATGGACTGAGTTACACCTTCCCCAGCAACTCGAGTTTAAAGCCCTCCTAATTGGCAAGCCAAAAGCTCTTCTCCTCTGAGAGATGGGCCCCATCAGCCACCAAGGGACAAGGTTCCTCCAAGTGAGTCCCACGGTCTAAGTAGCTGAAGCCCTGACTGTGACACCGCTCCCATTGATTTTCTCAATTCAATTGGCCCTTTCAATCCCACTCCCTTTGACCGGGAGGATTGAAGAAAAGACTATCTGCACCCCTAGGTCCTTCACCACCACTCCCAGGGCTCTGTAGTCCTTCTTGATACTCCTGAGTTTGCTCTAGGATGTATCACTGGTGCCCATGTGAAGCAGCAGCAACAGACAATAGTGAGAGGGACATACCAGGTTTGGTAGTCTCTCTGTGACATCCTTGATACAAGCCCCTGGTAAGCAGCTAACGTCCCTAGATAGTGAATCGGGTTTGTGAGTGGGTGCCTCCGTACTACTCAGAAGTCGCCTGTTATTATCACTCATCACTTTTTTTGGTTGCTCTAGCTGTTATATCTAGCTCTGATGTGTTATTTGAAACCTTTTTCCCTTTTCAGTCTGCAGAGCCATGAAGTAGTTCTGCAGGTGCACCTCAAGTTTTGAGGAAGGTTTCTTCTTCCTGATGGTTATTACCTGTACAAGCTTCATTCCTCAGCCTTGTAAGCTACTCTCATTTCTGGACATACCAGTGAAGCAGTTTTTGGTTGTTAGGCCATATGTTGTGGGTTCTCTGCTGATTGTGTTTGGATCTATCTATCTATCTATCTATCTATCTATCTATCTATCTATCTCCTTTTTTGCCTGTGCGATGCTTTGCAGCCTACTGACCATATCTTGCAGTTCAGTCACCTGCTTCAGGAGGTCCTCTACCTTGGTACACCTTTTGCAAGAAGGTTTGTTACCCATCCATGCCCCCAAAGAAAAGTCTAGTCACTTCTCACAGAGTGCATGGCAGCCTCTGCCTTCAGCAACTCCATCTAGATGGAGGCACTGGTCACCTCTGGGGTAGGTAGTGAAGACCCCATAGGTAGAACTTCAGTCTTTGCTCTGCAATAAGTATCCACTCTTCTGCCTCGAGGGTCAGTTAGGATGAGTGCCCTTGAACTCTGAAGCTGTCAGAGCTTCTGCACCCTTCTGCATGAACTGCCACAGAAACCACTACACCCCACTCTGTGAGCAGCAATTGGTTGCTGCCCTCCTGAAGGTCTTCTTTTATGAGCGTAGTGGTGGCCACTATTTCCCTGGCAATGCCCACATCTTGTCAGCTCCTCCCACAAGAGCTGCTTGCTCCTGGCAGGTCTCTCCTCTCCCCTGGTGTTTCCCTACCAATGAAAAATGCCAGGAAGTCCCCTATACACTGAGATCTATTTCTCTGTTGCTGTCTGGTCAGATTCCAGAGTAGTTGATTTCAATGACTTTATCCCATGGTAACCTACCAAGCAGATGCCTGAAGAGGCCAAAATCTATTCTCCTGAAGACCAGGGTAACAGTCTTGCTGCATGCTCTCCTTGCTGCCCTAAGGATCTTGAACTCCACCATATTGTGGTAACTGCAGTCAGGGATGCTCTTGAGCTTCACGTTCCCAACCAGCTCCTCCTTGTTGATGAGAACAAGGTCTAGCATAGCACCTGTCTTCATTGGGTCCTCTATCACTTGGAGAAGCAAGTTAACATCAATGCATTCCAGGAACCTCCTGGATTGCTTAAGCCCTGCTGTGTGGTCCCTCCAGGTGTATGACAGTATTATCTTCATGTCTGCACAGGGTATTCAATTTTCTACCAATTTTGAGACAGAAGATAACACCCTAACTAATACCAATGAATCTTTTACAAAAAGACCATGGGAGAGTTCTGCTCTTTTCCATAGTAACAGATCACATTTTTTTCAGAAACTTACACTGTTGTTGGTTTGAAGCTGTGTATCACAGATGGCAGCAAAGTCCACTTCTGTACTGGGTTTATGCTCCTATGCATATTCAATTCATGAAATATTTACATGTGTTTCCTCTCTTTTTGTTTTGGAGATCAAAATAAAGGTATACCATAATTTCCTTTCTGCTCAAAGGCATGTGTATGCATGAACACATATGTGAGCTGAGGTAATTAATTTACCTTTTTGGTAAGTTTGGGGACTCTTTCATTACATCTTGAATGTGTCTGCAATTATCTGATACCAAATGTTACTTCCATCACCTTCTTAATAATTCTCTTCTCATCTCCTCTTTCTGTCTCTTTCTCTCTCTTCTTTGCTTTTAACAGCTTATAACCATTTCCAGTTGCATAGTGGCTGAGAAAGCTCTAAAGTCCAACATACAAATCAATAAGTTATAGTGATTCATAAAAATAAGACTGTCATCATTATCATTCAGTTATCACTGGGTCTGTGGAAAGATTCTTCAAGAGCTGGAGGTTTCTTCACTAATATTTATAATCTGCACTGAACAGTGCTAATGAATGAGTGGGTGTACATTATCCTGAAATGCAGTGGTATTTGATTTATACTAAGTCCAGGTCTGATTGTTAATGTTAAATCCATTAAAGTGCCTCTTAGATCTGCCTTAATGTACTTCCCTGCATACAACAGAGCTTAAACATTTCCATTTACTTAGCTTTTCATTACTGGTTGAATATTTGTCTTTATTACATCACCTTATGATAAATTGGACTTGGGATATTTTGAAAAATAGCACTTCATTAAAGCTTCACTTGTCAGAAGCTGATATATTAAAAATTATCATCTTGTTTGGTAAAAAAATAACAACTTGGTACTAAAAATGGAAGAAGAGATTCAAAATATTCAACCTTACTTCATAAAATCAAGATGCTCAAGGAAGAAACACACATTTCATCTTGGGGGAAAGAAATTCACAAACAGTTTTCATTTGGAAGAATAAAAGATACTGTGTTTACCTAAGCTGTCACCTTCTGGTGTCTCTAAGGGGGGAATTCTTTTCTCTAGCTTTAAATCGCTTTCTCCTGAAAAGAAAAAAAAACCCAAGCCATTAGACAAAAGCATAAATAGGAAAAACAGGGTAGGAAGAACATGCAGGAAACTATCAACTTCCAGCTCAGGTCAGACATTTCACAACAATTCTGCAAAGGCCATTGTGTATTAAACACACAGGATGATTACAACATTTCTTCTCATCTACAAGAGTTTTCCATTTACAGGACATACAAAGCCAGTCTAGGACTTCCAAGTGAGCCTGGGGTGTATTTCTGATGCTGCCTACATGCAATACGGTTTTTTTTCTTACCTGAATGTTTCTGTTGTTGCCTTGAATCAGAAAGCATTACTCTTTCACAATTTATCTATTATTTTCAACCCCTTTTGCTGAAGGAGTAAGTCAAAATCAGGGCCTTGTAGGCTTTATTTTTTCTTAAGAGGCGTGATTGGTAATTTAATAGAATGCAACTCATTTACAAGTAAAATATGCTTCTTTTCTGGTGTACAAGCTATTAAGCAATGTAGCTTCTTTCCTCACATTCCCACAGCTCTTTTAGGCAAATATTTAACCCACAAAATTTCACTGAAGCCAGCAGCCCCAACCTTGTTCAATCTTCTGAAGCATCATTGGGCTCTGGTATTCTAACCCTCTCTTCTCACCCCTGTATTTTCTTGCCTAATATGATATCCAACAGAGCTTCTCCATTCAGTACAAAGTAGTTTTGCACAGGCTTTTGTTTGTGTAGGAATATGTTATTAGCTGCCTACCACATGCATTAAATAAAAATCAACAGCTGAATTTAGCAGTCACAGTACTGCCACTGCTGTACAGCATATGTTAGAATCAGATTCAGATTTGTGCCTTTCCAGCAATGCCAAATCACTAGAAGCACACCTTTATCAGCTCCCTGAGGGTTTCTTCTCTCTAAGGATATACAAAACCATGTGGTATAGCAAACAATATAGCTGTAAAATGCCAGTCTCTGGAAATAGGGTTTAGCACAGAAGTGCCAAGCAGTTGACCAACCCTGGCCAAATGTCAAAGGGCAGCTCTTGTGCCTTGGAAAGGACAACTCTCACAGCTACCCAAAAAGGACTAGGTGCTTCCACAGTACTTCCTAGCCTGCTTAACTCTCTTGGACAGTTTTCACATTGTCCCTCACTCAGAGCTCTGTCTGTAAATATAGTGTACATCTAAGTGTATAAAGTGCTGTAAATTATTCCAACATATTTGAGGGAGATTTACAAAAGTTCTAACAAAAAACATCTGCTTTTATTACACCCGTTATACAATAAACTAAGAAATCACTGAGTGTATCAATTTTTGTATTAGATTTTCAAAAGTCTCTTTGTTTTGTATTCTTACATTCTGAACTCTTTTGAGTTTAAGAACTCAGTTTCTCACTATAGTTCTGCCAGCACATACAGCCTAAGTCTCTTTGCCTACATCGCTCTTGACCTCGGCAACTCCAAAATATGTCCATTTGGACTAGTAAAAACCTTTGGATGGATTTCAGCCCAGTTCTTCCTAAGATTAATAGGGAGTTTCCTTTAAGTCAGCACCTTGAAGTCAATTGAGATATAAAGGGTTGTGAAATTATTTTGCTTTCCTTCCTGTACAGAGATTTGCCATCCTTTTAGTATGTTTCTTTCCCTATGTAACAAAATGTGGCCTTCTTCAGAGAGGGCATCTGCTTTCCCAAGCTGAAACAGGCTTTGCTGGTGCCCAGAATTTGTGAGTATAAAAGAATATGCAGGCGATACAGGCTCATTACTGCAAGCAGAAGACGCTACTTGTAGATGAATGTTAGTTCTTGATAGTACTGTGAATCCTGTTGCAATCTGTCTCTCAGATAAGGCTTCAAATTGTGCAAAACGTTGCAGTCTCTGCTTAGTGGCAATTTAGCAACCAGACAGCATTGTAAGAAGTGAATGTAGATCACTGAAGATCAGTTCTGGTCACATAAAAGGTATGCGTTAGATTCTAAAAGTGTCAGAAAATCCCATTAAAACATCATGGTCTCTTGAATAATGACCCTGAGACCTGCTGGTATATTTTTCTTTTCATTCACTTCTTTGATAGAGGTTACAGAAATATTTATCATATAAACTAAATAATATACATGGCTAGGAGAACGTGCACAAAAATTTGCAAATGCCATGTGGTAGATTCTTTTGGGTTGTTTTTAATTTTATCTTATTTTCTGACTTTGAGGCAAGAGAATAAAATATGATAGAGTAAAAAAAATATTTCAGCTCTTACTGGGTTCCAGGATAGGCAAAAAATGTTTTGGGGTTTTTTTGGGAGGTTTTTTGGGTTGGTGGTTTTTTTTTTGTTTGGTTTTGGGTTTTTTTTTTGGGGGCGGGGGGTGGTTTTTTTTGTTTGGTTACATGGAATGATGTTTTCTGAACCCATTCCAGTTAGGAGTGTGGGGAGAAGGGTTATGTAACACTGATATCCTCAAAGACAATCTTAGGAGAGGAACCAAAAGAGAACAGACTTTTGGGAAACAAATCACTTTCTCCCTTGTAGATCCGATGGCTGAGTTCCCACATCATGTTTTCCAGTAGTTAGCACAGAAATACCACATTAAAGATGCCAGGGAATTTTGATGTTTCTGAAGCATATTTGTGCCCTGCTGACTCTGCCCCAAAACCCAGATCAATCTTACAGTAATTAAGCAGCCGTTAAGCTGCATGAGCACACCAGCCTGCCCACACTTCCCAGATTATCTGCCAGTGGATGGATGCCTAGGAAATCCTCCCCTAACCAGACCTAAGGATTTTAGAGTTTCCACTATCCCAACCTGATTCACAATCTTAATTATTATTATTTTGCCTAATAAAAAATTGAGTTGTTTGTATATATTTTCTGTCAGAAAAAAAAACAGTAGCCAGTGCCTGGTACAAGAAAAATCAGGTATGTCTTGTTACAAGATTGGTGATAGCACTTCCTAAACAAATTATATCTTTATGAAATTAATTTCTTCTTATTACTAATAATAATTCATATCTATTTGCAGTAATGTGAATGGAGAAAAGCCAAAGCACAGATGACAAGACACAAAATATGAGCCAGAGCACAATATAAAACTTGAACTATTCTCTCACCCTTGTAGAAGATCCCTCTGAGGGAATGCCAAGGTTCATTAATAAGGCAGTGGAGGAAACTTGCTGTGACAAGTTACTTTGCCCACAATTAACTTGCACGGGGAGTAGTGTTTGGCTTTGGCTGTGTTAATTTGCAGTTACCAATGAGCTGCTCCCACCTAGTGTGCTTCTAGAAGGCCTTTTAGTGTCACGAGCATAAACACACTGGTGCTTCTGCATCTGGGAGGCGTTTAAAAAAGAGACATAGCTTTCTATTAGGTATGCACTCTCTAGCTGAGCACATATTTGCCCTCTTATGGTTTGATGTGGTTTCCAGTGAGGATAACAGTCTTTCCATTTATCTCAGTAATAGGCAGACCAGAATTTTAGTTATCTTTCTATGGAAAAGAAAATACTCAGGGCTTGTGAGTAACAGGGATGCCTCATGCTTTTGTGTGCCCTAAAAGTCCTGCCATAGTAAATTACTAGCATTTGTGTTTCTCCATGGTAAAACTCTACATACCAGAGTAGATTTCTTTACACAGTGCCACTGTGCACCTTAAGGATACGGATGCAACCCGAAGTTAAGAACACTATTAAAACAGCGTTACAGATAAGAAAAAATTATGCCCTTAAAAAAGATATGATACATTCTGTAATCTTAGATTTCAGTGATAAATGTGTTTGGTTTAGTTTAATAACTATTTATGATTTATCATTTTGGTAACAAGAGGGAATGGTTAATTTGCACGAAGGTTGCACTTTTTAGTCTGGGTGATTCATTTCTTAAAGAGCAAAATCAAACTCAGAGGACAATCCAGACCTGGAGAAATAAATGGGCTGTGACAGTAAGTAGCATTTATCATGTTTAAAAAAAAGCACATCTTCGGGGGGGGGGGGGGGGGGAAAAACAAAAAAAAACAAAAAAAAAAACCACAAACAAACAAAAAACCAAAACAAATAATAATTTAAAAAATTAAAATAAACAAAACCAAAATTCAGTAATATCATTTTCCTAGTTACAAGTTTCTGTTCTGCAGCATGCTTTAAAAACAAAATTAAAAGGGACATCAAAAATATATCCCTTCTCAAAGATGTGTTAAAAGTTTAGAAAATAAGTCTACATAGAAGGAACAGCTGGCAAAGAATAAGGATGTAATGGGGAATGGTGTCCTGCAGAGACTTCTCAGGAAAGAAAAGCAGCACTTGACCCAACATTTCCTATTATGTATTTTCCAGTAAACCAGTGAGTTCCTGAAAGGATATCTTTCTTTGGCTAAATTCAATTTCACAGGTCCAACAGCTTTCAAGGAAAACTCAATCCTAAACATGAAAAGGGACAAACTTCCTCATGTAGGCTATGAATAGTCCCATGAAGTCAATGCGACCAACAAAAGTATGCAAAAATACACATCATTAAGACTCTCACTCTAATGCCTTACATAGTATTACTTGCCTTTCATCATTTGCCTTGAGTTTTATGGGCATTAGCCATATAAGTTTATAAGAAAAACAGATAGTTCATCAGTAAAAGTTGTTTCTGGATATATACACAGACATTTTGCTTGCAGCAGTGTTTTATCAGTATTGTACAACTGCCTTTATTCATCACTTTAATAATTTAGTATGTTGTCCATTGGATTGGGAAAATATTAATTTAAAGTGTGTACAAGTATTACATCCAAGTGTGAAAAATAGATCTGAGTTTATGTTCCCTGAGTGTTGATTTCTCGCATACCGTATTACCCATTATATTTTATCTTAATATAAATCAGATAATTTAATTACTTAATGTATTATCTCTTAGCATGTATATAGTGTTAAACATTAATTGTTCCTCAGAGGTACAGAATGAGTTTGGACAAGAAACCATGCTCACTGAAACAGTGAGCACCTGGGGATACATAGGACAATACCTTCAAAAACATACAGATTTCTAGTTCCTGCTAGGTCTCTAAATCCCAATGGTTTCACTTAAAGTCAGCCAGTCTTTCATGTTTTGAGTCCACAACAGCTTCAAGAACATACAAACTTTAACTACTGTCAATTAAGCCAGATTAGCCCACCGCCAGTAAAACCTGTCTGCTTTTAGACATGCATGATGAAGTAAACTTTGTACACAAAAAGACTTTTGCATGTGTATATATATATGTGTGCGTATGCGTGTTCATCTGTACAGATATATACACATGCAGAGGTGTCTAACTATGGATTGATGTGCCTGCCTTGTACTATTACTTCTCATAATCTTGGCCTACGATATGCAGTAGGCATGTGAGACACAGGACCAATGTGAACAGATGAAAGTAAGGTTTAACTTTTAAAAAGTTACATCCGTGATTATTAATATTGCATCCAAAATGGCAGAAGTTTGAACACTTCATCTATCTAGTGAAGTTATTGGCAGGACTATTCACAGAGCAGCATATTTTAAGAAAAGAATGCTGTGAACTTGCAGTGAGCTCTCTACAAACTTTCATAGAAACCCTGCTCCCAGAAGTGTATCACCCTTCCAGACATATCACCATTCTTTACAGTATGCCATGAGATATTGCAGGTGTTTTTAATACTCCCTGCATTTAACCAGAAAAATAAGAAAACAGCTGTCATTAACTTAGAGCTGACCATGAATTTGAAGAAAAATATTGAAACCATAAGGTGCTTCTGGATGTCCATAGTATATGACAGAAGAAGTTTGACAGGCAACCCTTAGAACTGTCAGGCCCCCAAAGCAATGAAGCAGAAAATAAAAGTGCTCCCAAACACGTTTAAAATGATTCATCTCACTGTTTTGCTTTCAAACAGGGAACAAAAATGGAAGCATTCCGATTCCCTATTGAAAGTAATCACAGTTTTATATCCAACAGTATTTACATAGAAAGAGCTGTTTATTTAGAATCCTTGGTGATAAGGACATGGCAAGCTCATAGCTTATTATATATTCTCTTTTCATTTTGTCTTTTTTGGGGCGAGAATTATGTATATTTTATGATAACCCAAAATGACTTATACATAAAAAATACAGACTTTAAAGATAAAAAGGATTAGTAGCAGGTAATGCATTTTCCATGAGTGGCTATAGGGCTCTCAGTTCCAGAATGTACAGGCTGCATACAAATGAATTGATAAAAGTCTGAGGCTGAGGATGGGTAGAAAGGCTCATGCTTTGCTGGAGATGATTCTTAAAGTTACAATAAATCAGACAGACAGTGTTGGCCTTTGAGGATAAACCTGTGATGGCTTGTTGTGCCTCTTTGAATCGCCTCAGAGGCCCAGGGACTAAAAAGTGCCTAGATGTCACATTAAATCTACTGGGAGGATGGAGCACTTCAAAGAGGAACGCAATCAGATCTGATGGAAAATACATTTTCTGAAAGCTACTGACAAAAAAGTAATCTTTGATGTGGATGTTGAATAACAATTGATATTGTCTTTCCTGACATTTTTCATTATTGCTGTCTTATACAGCCTACTTCATGTATTAAAGCAATATTAACTGTTTGACAGGGACAAATCCTCAAACTATCACATAAGCAATTGTTTCTGAATTGTCTTAGCCCACTGCCTGTAAAACCTGTCCCAATAACAGCTTTTAAATATGATGGTATACTCTTTTCCTTGACTAGCTAGACAGTATCTAAGCCTTGGCATAATACAATAGAGTCTAGGGGATATTAAAAATGGTTAGGTGGTTATGAGGTGTCATTTGATTATAAGCAAGGTACAGCAGTGTTTTCTGAAGGTGACTTTTAATGAGAGAGGTCTATAAAAAGTTAGTCCTTGTTATTCCCAACCTACAATACACATTTATAGCAAGTATATCTACACAGAAATTTTAAATCTCCTGCAATTCTAGCAGCTTAAATGAAGAAAAAAAAGGAAATGTACAGGCGATCTTTGTTATTTAAGCAAAGAAATAAAGCAATCTGTAGCTGTACAAAATGCTATAAAATATACTGTAGATAAATCCCCCAGTTGTTACTGGAGAGAAATTCATGCAGATCTAAAAGCTACATGTCATTTCAAAGGGCTGGATCCCTCCTGAGGTTTGATGTCTTAATCCCCTACTGTAATAACGTGCCGCTTTACCAAAGATCTTTATAAATCCAGAACCCCTAATTCCTAGATGACCTCAAGCTACTGAGTGGGTGGTTGGAGAGGCAGCTGTACCTCTAATCAGGCTGGAATACAGGGTTTAGCTTCACTAGCACCAGGGAAAGCACATGTACAGAAGACCCAAGCCTGAGAGTGAATTGCAACAGTGAGATAATGTACTGCTCTCAGGTTCTCACAAGTTACTGGCACTTCTGTTGCACTAAAAAACAGAGAAGCTGTGGCTGTTCCTGTTTACTTCTAATTCCTTTCTTCAGTTTTTCACACTTTCAGAAGACTGTTTAACCATCTTTTTCTCCCTTATCATGACTGCCAGTACCAGAGCCACCACCAGAAACTTTCTGCACTCACTTGCTTCAGACAACTGCACCTTTTTATGGAATAGTCCCTTGGTTAGGTTTTCTGTCGAGTCTCCCCAGAGAAAATATTTAATGGTATACAGTTAACCTGTTGTGTAGCATGAATGGAGAATAATTCACTTATGAGGATCCAAAGAATAATTGAGAGAGCATCTCTAGCAGGAAAGAATAAGCAGTATTGCTGCCCAACCGCACAGCGCACAGCTGTAATGCGTTAGAAATTTTCATTAACAAGCAGAAGATTTTGAAAGAGAGCATTCAGCTACACCTCTCTTCTACACAGCAACAGACTTCTATGGCCCTTCAACAGGGAGGAAAAGCTGTCATTTGCCACTCTTCTGTATCACCCTTTGCCCCACCTGTGTGTGCTCTGGAAGGCAGCCATCCCCAGGAGAACAAGGGTAAGTCACGCTGCCACTAACATTTCTGCCAAACCCAGCCCTTCTGTGGCTAGTGCCGAGTTGTCAGATTCCCTATGGGATCAAACATTCAAACATACTTTGTTTCTGCCCAGAAGGCAGTTGCTGTCTTCCTGTGAAGCAGTGACAATGAAATCTTCTTCTCTTGCATCATCTCCAATTTATAAATGACTGTACCCCACCCTCAAGGGAAAAAAAAAAAAAAAAAAAAAAAAAAAAAAAAAATTATAAGCAGCTTCAAAGGTGGTTCATTCTCATTCCCAACTCTGACTGTTGCTTTATTATATCAGAGTTGGCTGAGGCCAAATACATCCTGTATATACTTCAGTCTGAAGTTCACACTGGCCCCTTTAGGACTCCAGCTCCTTGACACTTCTGTTCCACCAGGAGGGATTTATTTTCTTTCATGCTCTCCATTGCTCTATCCCTGGTGGGAACTCATCCATTCCCTGGTTTCCTAAACCCATCCTTCTGAGTTATTGAAATGAGGCTGCTTGGTCAGCTGAAACTTCTTTGAAGTCTGGGAATATTTCAGATGTCAAGCCATGAGATTTCCTCTCTCTTTATTTTAGACTGCTGCCTGTGCTTGTAAAAATCTATGAACTACTCAGCATTAAAACCCCTTACATAGTGAACTCCTGGCACTGATTTTGCAATCCTATAGTAAATGGAGGAAAGGAAACCCACAGAAATTACCATAATGCATCCTCTGTGAGAATATTAGAAGGATTATTGTTTTGGGGGGATGGGGAAATAAAGATCCATTAGTTGGCAAAAGATGTGTAAAAAGCTTTTAGTTCTGTTTTTATGCCACTGAGGTCAAACCAATGATCCTCTCTCTGCACAGCTCATGGTTTGACAATAGAGGAAGTGCGGTTAGCACCACATCAGAAGCATTGCAGCCACGTGATGTGAAGCAGCCAACCAGTACAGACTCACGCTAATACTTCACATTCATCCAAAGCTTTCTGATGGGTTAATACTGTGTATTCAGGCTTCATGACAGATCCACCATTGCCTGTCTTACTACAGCCAGATAACATTTTATCCTGTGTGCTCTGACTTGGACAGAAGTGCGAGCACAAGCCCTCATCTGGCTTGTGCTGCTGCTCAGTCTGGTGAGGGTCTAGCAGCGCACAATTCTGGCATTAAACATAGGGCAATTACTACTTCCCTTGCTGGTTTTGGGCTTAATTACATAAAGCATAGAGATGGAGTGTGTGACTGCTAAGTTCAACAAATCAAAGTAAGAGGCAATCAGCAGGTCAGTGGATAAAAGAAATGCAGGCTCGCAGTTGTGAGACACCTGATTTTCAATGGGAGCAGCCAGAGTGATTCCCTGGGACTCCAGGCTCATGGTAACCCTTTCAGAGATGAAATTAGGCATCAGTTAGGCAGCAGTTGGTACACAGGGCAAAGAAGCAAGAGTGGAAGGGGCCAAGTTGTGACTTCTTCTCATGGTAATCACAAGTACAGACTTGTTTCAGAAGAAAGTTGCTCCTACTGGGCAGCTGAGGTCGAAAACAGCATTATCACAGCAACTACTACTATTTAGCCCAGCTCCCTCTGGAAACCACAGCCCTCTATTACAGCTAACCGGTTTTGTATGCCCAAAGCAAGGGAGGGCCATGGCATTTTACAGGCTTTGAATCACTGCTGCCAAAGATGAGGAGCCCAAATTTAGTACTTAATTTTGCTCATGTTCATTTACAGCCTGTGTGCACATCTCTGCACATCAGGCTGGGCTTACAGATTCATGGCTTTCCTGAGTAGATCTGTGAAAGTATGCAAATTGCTCCGTAATTACTCAGATGCCTTACAGAGGCCTTTGCTACTCAATTTATAACCAATCAGCCCTTCACAACAAGCTGTTCCACATACAATAACAGCTGATTCTGGCTGGCTTTCGGCTCTTAGAAGTTTCATCCCCACAGGAAGTAACAAGACAGTTTTATAAAGCTGTGCAGGTAACACAAATCATCAAGGTCACTATTTTCAAAAGCACCTAGAACTGAAATGAAAGGCTAAGCAGATGGTGCATGGCATAGAGTCAAACCTTTCCTAACTATGGACCTTTTTGGCAGCTCCTCTGACATGTGTGAGACTTGTTTACATTAAATCTGCTCTGATTTTCAATATTTTGCCTTAAGACCATTAAACCAGTATCTATTAGTACTGTGATAGTTTCAGTGACCATCATATGATCATATAATTATAGCTTTGAACAGGTAAGTGCTTATAGGTATGTAGAATTTGAATGGCAGCAAGTACTTCAAGTCCTAGCATGCAAGATTCTGCATTCCCGTTCCTTTTTGAAATACAGTGATTTACAGAGCACAGCTGCTACAGGAACACAGAGTATTGCCTTCACATGGGTTAGACCAGGACACTGTGGATCAGTATTCTTGAGCTCTGTTTCCTTTTTCATCTTTGATGTCTTTGTGGTTTTGGTTTTGTGGGTTTTATTCAGACTGTAAATACAAGTACTCGCACAATTCTCTGTTAATTAATTACAGGGTAATAAATCCACTACATGAATGTGTTGGGTTGACTCTGATCAGCAGCCAAGCATCCTCACAAGTGCTTCCTCACTCCCCTCTCCTGTGGGGTGGGAACAAAATACAAGGAAGGCGAGAAGAGTCATTAATGAAGACACTGACAGTTCAACAGGTGAAGCAAAAGCTGCACTTGCAGGAAAAGCAAAGCAATGAATTCATTCACCTCTCCCCATGGCCAGGCAGGTGTCCAGCCACACCCTGGAAAGCCAGCCTTCAGCACACCTAAGACTGACTTGAGAAGACAAACAGCATAGCATTGAATGTTCTCCCTCCTGCTGCTGTCCTTAAGCTTTTATTGCTAAGCACAATGTCATCTGGCATGGGCTATCTCTTTGTCTTGTTTTAGAGTCATCTGTCCTGGCTGTGTCCCCTTCCAGCCTCATGACCACCCCCAGTCTTCTCACTTGAGGGGACAGGACTGTGTGTATGAGAGAGAGAAAGCCTTGGTGCCATGGAAGCACTATTCACCAATAGCCAAAATATTGATGTGTTATCAGGACTATTTCTGGCACAAATCCAAAAAAAAGAGCACTTTATGGACTGCTCTGAAGTAAATGAACTTCATCTCAGCCAGAGCCAGCACAATGAAAGAGAAATGAAAATGGAACCTGGGTTTTACATTCCTCAGGCTGAACAGTGCAGTCACATTCTAGGGGAGAATCACCAGTCCTCAGGTGAAAGTGGAGAACCTTGGTAGTATTCTTCTCATGGGCGTCCTGAAGTGACATATTCTTTTATTCTATACCCAGAGACTAGGGAAAGCATTTCTCCATCGCTGATACATTTCAAAGGTTGTTCTCCCCTGTAGATTTTCTTGATGACATTGTCTTCCCCATATGCCCTTTCTTGTAATTGATATCTCATCAGAGAATATTCCTCCTGCCTGAGAAGGTCTTCATGAAACCCCTGTTGGAGGCCTCCAGTGCCAACCTGAGTGAGCTACGGAATACACTATGTAGCTGTACAAAAAAAAAGCTGTTTCATTTCTCCTCCTGGGGCAGACAGACCGAGACTTGTGTCCCAACAACATCCTGACATCTGTCAGCTGGGAGAATCTAAGACCCAGCTTTAATTTTTTATTTCAGATTCATGTAAATGGATCTTCTGCCCTGTAATTAATTTGCTGCTAATTACACGATTACTCTCATTTATAGCATCATTTAAAAATGAATTGATGTTAGCCCAGTCTAATTTGCAAAATAAATTAAGCAAATTGTTACTTGATTTTAAATCAAGTAAATCAGCCCCTCCATTCAGTTTCCCTGCGTGGTGCCATAGCCAGCTGCAATGCTGCTGGACGTTGCTGGTGTTCACGTGGCCGGTGCAATTTCTGGGACCCTCATTCTAATGCATCAAGGGGAGTATTAGGGGCTGTCACTACCTCTGGTTGTGTGGCGTTTTGCTTTTCCCGGACTCCTGTTTAAGCTGCCCACTTTGGTATTGCTCATTATAAAGATTTATACCATCATCTAGTGGAACTCCCCTTAAACTACAACCCATTAACTCCTAGTCTGCACTTTGCATACATCTTGAGATAGAGTAGGCAATGAGATTCTTGTATTTAGGTTACTAAATATAAGATGATTTTTGACATCTCCTGGAGCAGAAAAATTTGCCATTACCACTGTAATTAAAACCTTGCTCAATATTTGCCTAATGTTACATTAAATCCCTGTAATGCTACTGCTTGTCCTCCCTGTCCCACCCACCTCTCAGTGTTATTTTTCAGGGTCTAGAGACATACCTGCAGCAGCAGCCACTGCTAAGTTCTATTATACAGAGAGGGAAAAAAAATCTTACTTAAAAAGCACATTATAAAACAGGAGAATAAACATGCAACCCTATACTCTCCACATAAACCATGCCTGAACAAAAAAAAGGTATTTCATCCTAATTTCTTATCACAGTGGAATGGACAACATTTTCTCTTATCTTGTTAAAATCGCTCTTGTCTAGTAATACACATATGCTTTTATCAAGCAGAGAAATGAGTTACAGTTCTCATAGTTAATTCTCTCCACTCTACCGAACAGCATCAAAGATCTTCCCTTGATGAATCCAGGAGTCCCTCCAGACATCTTCCAAATGAATTTGTTCTTCTTAATGCAGAAAAATATGGAGAATCACCTGTAGTCCCACACTACATCAGGGCATCCAGAGAAGCTTTGCAAAACTCTCTGAATCAGCAGAAGAAGTACACAATAATTCCATGCCATGGAGCTAATCGAGAGACTAAATCAGAGGCAGCATGACTTTACATGAGCACATCAGTCAGGAGGACTATTTCCTCTATAGGGCTCACTCCTTACACACTGGCTCCTGGCTCTATATATGCCTTTACCGCTGTTGCTTGAATGCAAGGGACATCTCTCACCAAACCCACACAAGATGGGAAAAAAGTCCTGCACCGCTCGAGCGTGCTCATTAATTGCACACAACTATGTTCCTACAGTCTGCTTCCCACACTACTGCTCATTTACAATTTACATGTGACTATCAGACCACAAGGTACCTAAGGAATAATTGCAGTGACTACCCTGATGCCAGCGGCCCATGAATGTGGTGTACCCCCTTGTGCAGCTTGTGGCAGCTCTCTATTCTCTTTCTGTTTCCATTTTGTGATGGTAGCCAGTGTGCACCTAACATCAGTGCCAATACCAGTACACCAGAGCTGGAACAGTACCTTCTGTTTCTCTTTGATACGTATGGTTATTTTCCCACAGAATGTTTTTTTCTCCCTTCTACCATGGTGGCAGTAACCAGCTTGTGCTGTGGGAAACCCTTCCGGGAAAAAGTGCTGACCATGCATCTATCCTGTGGATTAGTTTGGTTTTACTCTGATTTAACACTAACATAATTTTCTGTGACCAAATGGCTGAGGCCTCACTCCCCTGAAGGGCACATTTACACCCCTTCAAGCTCCAGCATATGAATTTCACAACAGTCAAAAAACAATGTAAAGGAGAACAGTAATTCAGTGTAACAGCACTTGTTTTATAATAAAGTGTACTACAGAGCTACAGTGCAGCTGTTTCATCTAATCTGAAGCATGTGCAGTCTATATTAATAGTTAATTTAGTCTGCTTTTAAATCACAGCAACCTGAACGACAACAAAAAGTCGTGACCTGTCTTTCCTGGAGGAAGCCGAGTCACGTTCCTCTCCAGCTTCCCCATGTGACAGTGCATTGCTACAATTAAAGCACAATAATGTGCTTATTATTCAAGTCAGGTATTAGTTCTAGTAATGGGGTGCTTGGTGGCGAGATGGATTTCCTTGTTAGGAGCTAAGCACAGGATTAGCTGAATTCTCCATGGAGAAATCTTGATTTGTTCAAGGTCTTTCATGTTTTCTACAGAGAAGGGATTATGTCTACTTAAAGAGGGGGCTTGCTTAAAAAGCTACAAAGTATAAGAAAAGGATTTAGGGCAGTCGGGCCTGTGGTTAAGTAGCTGAGGGGTAGAGGGAGTTTTAGAGCAGAGGATTATTTAAAGCCAGAAAGTTCAAAAAATAATTGGTTTAGCACTACTGGGTCAATGCAGAGTAACATGCTGGAAAGGCAGTTAAGCATAAGCTAATATTCATTTTACTTTGGCTAATTATTGCAAGGATTCAGAGTAGAGGGTGAAAGAAGAAGTGTTCTAGCTCTTTCCTTTGGGGTCCAACCACATGGCACATTTCTGGCTCCTTTGCTTTTCTACATATATCTGTTGTGACATATATTAACCAGCCCAGTCTAAGAATCACGAAGGGCTCTTTTTAAAGCTCTGACATTGCTCACTTAATGAAGCCATGAAGTAGACCATTAAAAGGCTTTCAGAAAAGTTGTAGAAATCACAGTCCTCCTGCAGCCTCCAATTTCGCAGGCAGCTTTGCTCCTCCTTCCCCCTGCTTCTTTCAAGGCACTGGCAATATTATTAGTCCAGTTTGACTCCAAGCAGACTCTCATGGTCATCAGTGACTGTGACAAACCTAAATGATGGTATCCTACCCACTGGTCTGTGCAGGGGGATTGCACAGCATACAGGGGCTGTGCTGAAAGCCTGCTGACTCAGGAGGCATGAGGACCACCACCACAGCTCAGTACAGAACACCTCTTGGCATGCAAGATGCATTTCTCCCTGTACTTTCAACTTAGTCATGCTGCTGGACAACATCTCAGCAAACAGAGGGTGGTGAGAAAGAAATTTTCTTTAGTAATTAACTCAGAATAGTTCAGGTATTTTGGTGAATGCTAGTGAAGGAAAACAAGCATTCATTAGGGTTGTGGGCAGAAGTGCTCTGAGTTCATTGAGCAGGGTGGAGAAGGGGTAGGAGGTAGCAGTGCAGAGTTCATGATGCATATTACAAAGCAGCAAGAAAAAGCAAAGGAGTTTGATTTGAATGTCACATGAGGAAACTGCAATGGACTTGTCCTTCCCTTGTGCAACTCTTGTATACTCATATTTGGTGTATTGTGTTCATTCCACAGCCCAAATGATATTGACAAACAAGGGGGAAGTTTACACTAAAGCCCCTCAAAAATTAGGGATCCACAGGTGAATAATGAGTCAAGATTATGGGATTATTATTACAGTTCTTCATGATTATTATAGCTCTTCATGATGGCTTGGCTAAGTGACAATTCAGCGCATGGTGGGGAGATACAATAGGAGGTGTCAAGTATTTGAAAGATACAAAACTAAAGGCACTAACAGGAGTTATTCGGAGCAATGCATAAGTTACAATGATATGTGTGGAAATAGAATCAAGACATGCAGAATGATCATTAGAAAATTTACCTGGACAGCAAATAGTCTGCCCAAGTGAAACTGCAAACTTGATTCTTCTGGAAAATTAAAATTTGTATAGATGTAAGACTATGAAATGTACATTAGAGAAATGCCACAGGTTGGAGAAAGGTGTAAATCTTCGTGTCTGATATGTACAATAAGCGTCAAGGTACATGGGAACCTGGACAAAGTAAGTAACATACTCTGGCAAAACACAGTTTGCTGCAGATTCAGCTAAGCACCTAAAATCCATTAACATCCATATATTAATCATTGCAGGACAATTCCAAAGTAGAAAGACACATTTATTTCCATTCTATGGGTCTCAAGCCAACACAGACAGTACAAGCTAAATCCTCAATGAGATCTGGCATTGTCATGCACACAGCTACAAACGTCGCCTAGCTCAAGTTATGAGCAGAGGCATATGCTTATCAATAAAGTTAAAATCTCTTTACTTTTATTCTGCCTTATGTGCAGAAACACCTGCTGTCATCTGGCGATTCTTCATCCTCTGTCATGACCAGTAGACTGGGTTCTTCGCCGATTTGTTTTCTGTATTATTTTGTTTCCCAAATCCAGTAAACAGGACATTTGTCTTATGGTAATCCAGACACTATTTCTGACTCAGCACAGATTACTTATGTCGGACTTTGGAGAAACCAATGTTCCTCATTTTGTCTTGACCTACTCCAACTTGCAACTGAAATACCAATGTTTGCAAACACCGTACCATCAGGGAAACGAATTTATTCATTTTTTTACAAAGTGCTTTGGATGAAAGCTACTATAAAATTCAAAATATTGTTTTCATCTTGCAAGATTCATGTTACTGAATAGGTGAAAAGGTTCCTTTGAATAAAAGCTGGTGACTTATCTACCTTTTAGCGGCTTCCTTTGTTCCCTGAAGCTGCATATTTAAACTTTCCTAGGCAGGAATTTATTATAGATAAAGGAGAATAGAGCAGTCTTTTTAAAACTTAACTGCTCTGCTCAGACCAAAGTTCATGGAGTAAAGGAAAATTGAATACACTGTCATTATAGACATTAGCTTTTACCATTTCAAGATTTTTATGAATTTGAAAAATACCAAAACAAAACAAAAGTACCAACTACAGTCAAAGTCATTAAGACTGAGGTAAGAGTATCTAGCCCCCTTTTATAATCTTTTCCCAGATTAGAGTAATTTGTGAATATTTGATGACAGTCTTTAAATACCCCCTTTGTTAGCCTAACACAATAATTTGCCATCACCACCTTCTAGCATCACACATGGCTTCTTTTCTGCATGAATACTCGGCAGCCATACTACAGATGACAGTGAATTGTCACTACTGGCACTAAAAAAAACATTTGGCTGAGCCATAACTCCCAGTTCTCAAACTAGGCATCCATTTTTCACATCCTGAGTCCTCTTCAGAAGTGGAAGCAACTGTGTGAGGCACTGCAAACAAGGAAAAGCATCCATACTCGTAATGACTTGTAACTACTCTGATGGATGGGTAGTTTTGTGATAAATTGAAAATTGTGTGATGGTGCTGTTTATTATTAATTTCACTTCTTCATTTTTTAACTTCAAATCAAAATAGAACCAGAGGAACAACGTGGTTCATATAGTAGGTATTTAATCCAGGGGAATGTACAAATTACCTGCTCTGCACAATGCATGTCACAAAGCACTTTCAGAATCCTGTAACAAACTAATGCACCCTGATACAGACTACAGAGTGCAGGATGCTAAGCAAATAAAACCAGCCTTATTTTCAAGCACAGCCTTTCCTTTACCCAGTGACATGTATGAACAAGGAAATGGCTGTAGCGTCCCTATCAGGTGCCTGGATGGGTTGCTGCCAGCCTGTCTCAGGAGTGGTATGATGCCCACCTCACAGAAACCTCATAGCCTTGCAATCCTTCTCACTGAAAAAAACAGCTTGAAGGGACAGCCAGAACAAATCATGTGTAGCCATGGTGATTAAATCCAGCTGGTATCTATCAAAGGGTTCATCCCCTTTCCCCTGCACATATAAGCACATAGTCCACGTAATACATTTAACACCCCTAGGTATTCCTGTCATTATGATTTTATCCTTCCTGTTCTAAATTGCCTTGGCCCTCATGTAGCCTTTTGTTACTTAATTAATATTTAGAGTTTCCAGAGGAGGAACGTTATCACCAGTCCATGGAGAGGGATAGAAAAGTAACAAGGCACTAGAAGGGTGTTCAAAGAAGGAAGACTAAAATTTAGATCTGAATGCCATTCAGCTCAGGTAAAGAAATAAAATCCTCCCTACTAAAGATCTGTGGCTTCCTATACCTGTGAAGAACAGGTACCATTTAAATAACAAAAAGAAAAAGAACTTCCATATTTGAAAGAATGAATTGAATTTTACTGTACCATGTAGGTAGCGTCTGCATTTCATAACATATCCAGTGAGAGATCTATCTCAAATATCTGTCCCATCATTTCAAATATTTCCAAGTTCAAATTGCCTTTTTTTAAAAGTAGGTTTTTGTGCCAGATATATATATATTTTAAGTGGACTTATATGGCACAGTAGAGACATCCAGTGGTTTGTCAGATTATTAAACTCATGACTGTCACTGAAGATACAGTACAGAGCTATTTCCATTAGATGATGGTAATTTTAACGTGCCTTCAGATGCAAATTTAAGATTTTGTATTAAGCATCACTAATTCAGTAACTTGTAGTAATTTGACATCAGATATTTAATTTAATTCACCATACATCTAAGTACTTTTTTTGTGATTTGTGTGAAACACAAGCTCCATTTGTACTGTGGGGTAAATCTTCCGTCACCATACGTCAAAGTAACTTTGCTGAAGTCAATGGAGTTTTGTCAAGTTGCTGTCAAAGGACATAGTCCTATCTATTTTGGAGAACTGGGAAGGCATGTCTATTAGGAGTTTTAGATTCCTCATCAGAAAATGTTGTTTTGTCTTGTATTTATCATGCCACCCATATAAGGATGCAAGGAAGCAGAATGAGACTGTCAGTTCACCCATCTTGGGCATCCCATTATATAGCAGCAAATACATTATGGCACTTGAGGAGGGAAATAAGATTGCTGGGAGCGAGAAAAGATATGGCACTTTAGAGGAGGAAGGCAGCCCAATAGAGAGACAGAGATTTAGCAGCTGAGTGATGGGTCCAGAGCTCTGCAAACACAGAAATAAGAGAGAAATGAGATTTTGAAGGAAAAGAGGAGGAAGAGACAAGCTCACATGACAGTGAACTTGGAGGAGAAAAAGACAACATCAGAGAATCAGAGTCAGTTCTTACAGTCTGTAAAACTCTATTTATGTTCAGAGGGTCTGTACAGAATGTAAGTTAGGGTTGCTTGAGTAGAATGAAATCCTTAAAAAGACAAAGAAAACCCTAAAGCTAACAGGCCATAGAGAACCGCTAAGGTATGCAGCCTGTCAGAGAGATTGCAAGTCTGTGATTTACTAAAGTGCTGCCTTTCCTAAGAGCTTGATCTAAAACACATTTAACCCAGCAGGAGACTTTCCATGGACTCTGGATCAGGCTCTGAAACAGCAATACTTGAGCGGCTGGTAAAATGAGTAAGAGCACCTACCTTTTCTGTTCACAAAAGTGAGGAGGAGATTTTAAATTTCTTTGCTTCAGACAAGCTATTTACAAACAAAAAAGCAGTGCTGATGTATGCACAGTGCCCTGATAGAAAGAGGTTGAGGGGAGTTAACACTAATCAGTGTTAATTAGTAGTTAGCATGAATGCCACAGGAAGATTTAAATGAAATACTGAATACAGTCACAAGTTTCAGCGGGTTTTGCCGTTTTCAACAGATACACATGCCTGCAGATGAGAAGTGAATACTGGTTTAAACCAAGGGTATATCTGGCCTAGTGTCCTGTTTCTAGTGGTGACTATAAGCATACAATCAGGGAATAGTAAAAAAAAGAACATGTCTTTATATCCCATTTTACCACATATCTGCTGGTCACTACATACGTTTGCATAAAACAGTTTTTGAATCTGATGGCCAAATACGAGTGGGAATAAGCTGCACAGTATAGAAAAGCATAAAGCATCATACTCCCTTGTGCCAGGAGCATTTCCAGTCTGACCCTTTTCTTGCAGTTAGACCTACATGTAGATCAGCCAAGAACCCTCTTACTCTGCAGATGAAGCACAATTGCAGTGCTTTTTCATCTCACGTGCTTTGGAAAGCTGCGTATTAGGAGGAAGTTGTAAAGCATCCCTGCAATGAAGGAATTTGGTCTCACTCTTGGCCTTGATTTGATACTGTACAATTACTTCCAAATACTTAATTTCTGCACCACACTGGATTCCTTAACCCCAGTGCTTTTCATTCATATTAATTTGTATAAGCCAAGAATTTTTCTAACCTCTATCAGATGTGCATTCTTAGTCCCAACTTTGAGAACGGGTAAAGGGAGGAGTACTTTTTTTGACTGAACAAAAGAGCTCTGCCTGCAGTAATACTTTTTAATGTCTTCAAAGCAAGATCCTAGGCTGAACTTCAATATTTGACAGAGTGCTCCTTTGACAAGTATGACAGGGAAACAATTTCATTTTTTATTGAGCTGTGTCTCAAAAATTCAGTAAGGGCACAAATGATAAACAAACATTCACAGTGAAAAATAGATCACCAGGTTTCCAGGACAATTAGCATCTAACACATTCTTCTCAGGAGACAACTGAAATATTACAGATGACATTCAGAAATAGTTTTTCTTTAGTGTCTAGTAATGCTGGTGGAAATTGCTGGCTTGACATAGCTCAAGAATGTATAGCATTTTCTCAACCAATGATCAGACAAGAAACAAAGCAAAACAAAAACACGATCTTCCCCAAACTGCCTACTGTCTCCCTGCATCAGCATGAGAAAAAGAGACCAGCTCCAGGGAGAAACTAGCATTCAGTCTCCATGTTTATTGGCACATTGCCTGTTCTGTTGATCCCATGATCATGCTGCAAACTGTTCTCTTTTCTGACAACATCATTTTTGTAAGGAGTAGAATTGCCTCATGTCTGCTAGCTGATTTCACATAGCCATTAAATAAAGTAGTGTTCAAGTAGATACTGCTGGAGAAATCGTTTGCACCTTTATTAGAAGTTATCAGAACTTGTCAGAGGAGGAATGTACATATGTAGCTAGCTTTGTACATGGTTGGTTAAAATAAGTATTTGGGCTCTTCACAGCTCAGAGTTTTATCACAATATGTATTTGTGTAAAGATGAAAACTCAGAATTTTTCTCCTTTAAGACCTCTTCTCATAGTCTCATAGAACAGAGAAATCAGGTCATTTCACAGGATGGACCTTTAGTCCACACATGGATTTTCTTGGTTTCCATTTCCATTCTCACAAATTCCCACATATGCCACTCAAAAGAAACACTGAACTCAATAATAAGGATAGGTATCAAAAGTTGAGTTAAATTCGAATACATTCAATTATTTTGACCTCTTGGGAACTGAAAATCTGTTACTCATGACAGAGATCAGAAGATTTAAGACATACTTGTGTTCCTGATGGGCTTTAACACACAAAACCAAAGACAGAGTGACTTGACCAGAAAGACTTCTACCTCAGTTCTTCTTTTAGCCCAGTTTTCACAGCATCTTTTCATGCTTCTTAGAAAAAAAAAATTTTAGACATATTTTCTGTATTTTGATGGCTGAGCAAAAAGCCAAGCTCTACCACTATTGTTATACTTCTAGGGTTTACAAAGACTTTATTAATATTAGAGTCCATTTAAAGGTAAAATGATGTATTACAGAGAGTAGAAAATTTGCCATAATCTGTACATTTCTCACAAAAATCTCACAAAAGGGAAACATAACACTCCTAAATAGATGTCATTTCATTATATACCAGCTACAGGAGACACTAACAAAAGAAAAACAACACTTGAATACATACATATGAAATACCATTCCCCTCCCACATTTAAACTGCAGAGCAGCCCAGAATGTGGCCAGGTAGGAGATTGCAACTGGCCTCCCCTGAACACATGGGTAACTTTCAAATACCCAGGGATTTGAACCCCATTTTTCTATCTCTTGAAAGACTATTTTTAACCACTTCTGTCCTTTTTGACTGCCAGCCCCATCAGGTAATATTTTTATCCAGATACTTATTTAGATTCTGTAAATTACATGCAGCATGGTAGGTGGTATAGAAAAAATTGCATTCTTTAACACATCAGACCCCAAAAGATACAAAGCAGGTTAAAGATGACCAGCATATATCTGACCACCTTTCATCAGCTCAGAAGCTGAATGCTCGTTGTCATTAGTGGGGCACAACCCTTAAAGCAAAGTAAAATTCTTCTTTTGCAAATGAGGACTCTTGAGCACAAGGGATCGTAAGTGATTTCCCCAGGTCACGGGGAAGTGTGACACTCTGACAAGAACTCTCTCTGGGTCTCCTTAGGTTTCAGTTCAGGGCACTGAGGTCATTCCAGACCTAATAGGTCATTCCTCCTAATAGCCATCTCTCTGGGACACCTGCAGTCATTCTGGGTTTTGCTTCATATGTGGCTAGTTAAGGAAAAGTCTAAGGAATTTTTCAAGCAAAGTGTAGCTGCAGCATACCCAGTCCTTTCAAAAAGCCTGCTTTGAGTGGACTGGACAGCTACATTAGAAGAGCTGTGATATGATGAATAGAAAAATGCAGGGCTCGGATGAAGTCTTGATTAACTTGTCATCCTAATCGCCTCTGGAAACAGAGGGAAGAGGATATTTTATTTTTAAATTTTCATCTAGGTGACATCTAGTGCAGCAGAAGAACATTTGCATTGTTTTCCTCTAAATGTGTGAGTGGGAGAATATGAATGTGAGACTGCTCGATGTTGTCTGTGTGACAGAAAAAGAATCAGAAAAGTGGTTTTTGAATCTGTATGCAGGAGATCAGGCATTTATTGCCGGACTTATGTTTTGAAATTGATTTAGAAGAACAAGCACTGACTGGAACCTTTCCCTAAAACCAAACCTAATTTTGAGATTTGGAAGAATCCTGTGTACTTTAGAAGGACAGAGAAAAAACAAGCAGCTTTCCTGTTCCTTTCTGCTCCTGAAATGGTCTATATTAGCAATTACTTTCCAGTTGCCAGCTTTCACAGAATTTTCAGGCCCATATTTCAGAATCGAGGATTTCACATAGTTATGAGGCTTATATGAATTAGTTCAAAGTTAAAAAACAGCTATGGGTAGGGAAACTTGATAGATGTGACAGAACACTGAAGAAAGAAGTCTAAAAAGGAAAGTTAAAACAAAAGATGCTGAATAGAGGAGAGATCTGGAGAAATTAAAGGTGTTTACCAAAAAGCCCCTTATATATACCCTGCCATATGAGCCTGGTACTTCTCAAAACACATGTCTGCAAGGAAAAAAAATCAATTTCAATCCATCCCAGATGCAGAGGAGCTATGGCTCGAAGGGAGCTTTATGCCCTACTTCCTTGCTCACCAATGTGAATACATCTGCCCTTCTCTGCCTGTACTCATTCCACCAGCTACCCCCAGATGCCAGAGAAAACCTATCTACTTTGGGAAAAGAAAGGGAAACTATTCTCCAGCCAACCACTCTCTATCATTGTGTAACCATTCTCTATCATTATGTTAATAACCATGTCCCCATCTGTCCTGATACCCAACTGCTGTCTTCTGTCTTAAAATGGGCTTGGAAAGTCCTTACTGAACGTATAGCCCTTGATGACTATACTTTTGTTATACTTCAGAAAAGCTGAGTAGATCAAGAACATTATTCTTGATCCTTGCACAACAGATAATTTAAGAGATGCCACAGTACAGACCAGGAGAGGTCACCACATATCTGCTGCTCTTCTTTTTTGAGGCAGGAACAGGAAATGGAGGATCTCACCCACCCTCCTCCAACTAAGGGCTGGGTTAAAGAGCCATAACTTGGTGGAGAGCTGTTAAATCCCATGGATTTTAGTGGCCCTAAAGTTAGTCAAGAGGTACAGTAAAATGGTAAGAAGAGCTGGACAAAGCACATGACTGAAGATGAAGAAAATCTGAAGGAAAACAGTGTGGAATTCATGGAAGATTTGCATGCTTTCCCTGAAAAATAAAAGACGTAATAACTGATTATTTTTAGAGATCAGCAAGTGTGAAAAAAAGGAAAGAAGTACATTCTATCTATAGAAAATGCCCTTAGTACCAAGTATCAGAATGCTGGCGTGGTTAGATCCAGGAGTATTCACTGTCCACTTAAGTAATGGTGTATAATCTTTTAAGCAAATAATACCCTAATACAGCAGTTTAAACACCATTTTGCATTGCAGCTCTTTCAGCATAGGAATAGGACAGAGTGACTTTTGCAAGGCTGTGACTGTGAACCATTGGAAAGACTTATTACAGCACCCTTTTAAATCACTTTATCAATTCAAAAGTATGCACCAGAGAAAGCAAAATGCTTTTTTCTCACTATTAATTTATTCTGACAAAGTGATCAGCTTGTAATATTCTCCTACTATTTCTGAAATCTGGAAATGTCCCAGAGTATGCAAAGGCAATCATATGAAATACAAAAACCTCAGGCACATATTTGTCTTGCTCTATCCATAGGAATATATCACTGAATAAAGAAATCAGAAAAGGGGAAAAAAAACAAACAAAAAATAATTATGGGGGAATCACTATGCTGAAAGACAAATTGTTAATGCAGACACTCAAGCCAATAAAATCAAGGAAGTTCTGAATCCAGGTCACTGTGGAGTCCTAAACACAGGCCTATTGTGTTTTGATGCAGCAGCAGCCCAGATGGTCTTCCATTAGAGGGTCTCAAAGCAGTGGGCAATGTTACTGTACCATATGTGCTGATTGGAGCAACTGTGATGATTTATGTTAGCATGTATAAGGATTTTCTTCATTCCCATTTTGTTTCATATTCTTGATCTGTTAGTAGAATCTTAAGAAAGGACAACATTTTCATTTTGAATTTCCAGCATTAATACTAAACATGTCTCTGAAAAAAAAAAAAATGAGCAAAATTATTCTAAGGCTAACAGTGCAGGAATATGTGCTTAAAAGTGAGGTCTCTAACCTGGAAGTACATGTTTCCACCAAATAAAAATCCCAGTTTCTACTTTGGCTTCACACTGCTTCTAATCAATTCCCTGCTAGGAAGCAACAAAAAGGCAATGGCCAAAAATGAACCTGATGGAAACCTACCCCTCGGAAGCAGAGCTTCACAATGCACATTTGCTTCTCAGTTTCCTCTTTTAAAACAAAGCAAATGAAAAGGAAATCAAACTAACAATAAAAATTACATCAGTGAATAAAAAGAATCTTGCTTTCTGCAAGTAAGAAATAGTAATGTAGCTAAACAAAAAAAAATAAAAATCCTCATCTCTTATTTCCTTAGCATACAAAAAAGAGCTCTCCACTACTTTGCTACCATGGATTAGTACAGTGTATAAAAATCACCACACAGCAAAGAGCAAATGTGTCATTGAGTCCTACATGCTGTTCTGGTGAGCATAGCAAACTTCAAGGAAAGATCATGAAAAGGACAAAACAGCCTAGTAACAGAGGGGCAGACTTCTTTTTCCTTTCCATGCTATTACAGCTCTACTCTACCCCACCCCACCAAATGTCTTTGTCAAGTGTAAGAACTGCAAGGTGAAGAAGCAGGTCATTATTTACAGACTAAAGCAGTTGAATAATTAATTCAACTGACGATTGTTGAGTTTCCATATTTATAAAATGCAAAGGAAAAAATGGCTTAGAGGGAGGTACTCAATCCCTTATAAAATCTTGGGCAACTGTCAGCCATAGCAATTACTTTCCTTCAGGTCGGTATAATCCTCCAACTCTATTTTCTCTATACTTTTTTTTGTAACTCATAGGAAAATGAGGTTCTCCAATGTCAAACAGTGTTCTTAGACATTGGTCTAGAATACACACCCACACAATCTTGACATAGCTCAGACAGTTGTGTGTACGTATATTTGTGTGCACAGGTGTACATGGAGTGCGTGTACACATATCCTGACATAATGTACGTAAAGTACTTAATTTGTAGCATGTATTTCTGTTGCCCATACATGACAGAAATTAAATCAGAAATTAAATAAGTTGTTTGGATCTTTTATAGAACTGGATAGCTAAAGCAACAGAGGTCCTTGCCTAAAAACCAGATCTAAATAGGGCACACACAATGAAAAATCTTGAGAGTTTGTGTTAGAACCAGGTGAACTGAGGTGGGACAAAGCAGACAGACAGCAATTGAGGAAAGAGGATAAAGTCAGAAAAGAACTGGTCACCCAGGAACATATGTAGGAAGTCCTTAAGGGCAAAGCACTGGCTAGAAAGTCAGCCTGCTTATCACAAGCAAAGAAGCAGGCTTCCCTCATCCAGTGAAGTAACTTCATATGCTTTCTGTGTAAGTAATGTCATTCCACTGAGTAACACAGAACCTACCAATTACTGCTTTTGGCAAAAATATTAATCAGTTGTGTTTTGAAGTTGTTTAAATCTTAACAATATGATCTTCAAATTGCCAGATCTCAGGAAGCACAGAGCTCTGTTTTGGGAGGCTGAAGGACAGTGACAGATGAAAGCAATGAACTCAGCTGAAATAGTGGAGAATGGCTCTATGACTCTCTGAGCAAATCTCTGATTTGGATACCAAATAGGTAGGGTGCAGTGGGTTGACATTGGCCAGATGCAAGGTGGTCTCCAAAGTGCTCTGTCACCTCTCTCCTCAGCAGGACAGGGGGCAGAGAAAAGATGCAAAAAACTCTTGTGGGTCAAGATAAAGACATTTTAATAAAGCAAAAGCGGAGGCTGCACACAGAAACAAAGAAAAAAAGAGAAGATTTATTCTCTATTTCCAAGAGCAGGCAATGTCCAGCCATTTCATGGGAAGAAGGGCTTTAGTAACATAGGGGTTGCTCCAGAAGACAAAAGCTGTAATAATGAATGCACCCCCCTCTTCATCCTTTCTCTGAGTTTTTATTGCTGAGCAGATGTCACATGATATGGAACATCCCAAGATCTTGCCCACCCCAGCCTACTGGTGAGGGGGAGGATGTTGGACAGAGAGCCTTGATGTTGCATGAGCACTGCTTGGCTCATACTGGTGTGTTATCAACACCTCTCTAGCTACCAATTCAAAACACATCACTAATGAGGGCTGTTATGGGGAAAATTAACTCCATTGCAGTTACACCCAGTGGGTCAGTTCAGTGCAAAATACTTCCATCTATTTTCATATTACAACAGAATTCCTCAAAGGAAAGCCTAAGTAAGTCCATTTTACTGGTTCTTAAAATACATGCAAATGTCATGGAAAAGTTGATTAACTTGGAAAAGGAATGTGGTAATCAACCTGCAAAAAAAAAAAATTCTTTCTTTTTTTTACCCTTTTTTATATTTGGTCCTAGTCACTCTGTGCTATAGTTGGTCAGTAAACACAGGATTGGAAGATAAATAAATGCACCCTGGCAGTTGTCTCAGCTGCTACTGTGGTGCTTTCTGACACATAATTAGAAAACAAATGGCAGATTAGCCTAATAATATTCATTAGCATCTAATGAAACTGAGAGTGTTTCCTGTTCAAAGCATGTTGGGCTGTTGGTTGAATTGAAGTAAATTCTGCATTTCCACCCTTCAGCTATGAGAAGAAGACTGGGGATTGGGGGAGAGAAAGTGTACAGTTAACCCTTTCTCTCTTAGCCCTGTTACAAATTCATACATTTTCCCCAAGTCTTTCTCCCAGTCCTCAGGGAAGAAATGGTTAACAGAAAAGCAGGGCCTCCTTTCAGGCATTGCTGTTCCTCCTCGCCCCCTCCATTCTTTTTTTTCAAATTATCCTAAGTAAGGATTTTAATGATATTCAGGAATCATAGCTGTCTTGCTGAATCGCTGTAGGACTGACCTCCCTTGACAGTTCTTAAATTATTCAGCTATCAAGGGCCTGCTAAACATTAAATTAAGCATCCTCTCTCCCCTGTCCTAAACCATTAAGTTATGCAAATGCACAGATAATGGGGCATATGACAGCTGGAGGCATTAATCAGGCAGCTCTGTCTCTGGGCTGTTGTTATGTAGAAACTGCATCTGCCAACAGACAGAAGAGGCACAATTAGATCTCGCTTAATGGAATGAGAAGAAACTACCGAGCTCTCTACACTCCTGTTAGGTTGTAGACCTGGGAGGGAATAAGACACTTGGGAAATCTCACCCGCTCTCTGTTTCTCTTGCTCTCCTTTTTTTTATGTACCTGTTCTTCCAATTGAAATGAAAAATTACCTGTAATTGTTATCATTTGCAAACAAAGCCTGTCAGAAGACCCACCCACTGTTTACAATGGATGTTTTTCTTGTTCCCTGCTAAGGTTCTTTGGGGAATTGTCCTTCATTTGATTTTATAACTAATGCTCTATCTTCGGAGGGAGGAGGAAGCAAATAAACAGGTCTCCCTTTACACCGTTTGACTTACTGCTTTAAAAATGAACTTGCATGCTCAATCAGAGAGAAGAAGCATATTGCTGGGGCATGAGTCGGTTTGCCATTCATACATATGAGATGCTTTCTTTCCTATTACTTGCTAATTAATGAAGACAAGTGTTTAAATGCAGACTCTTCTCCTGTCACTTTTAGCACATGTCTTACCTCTAATGGCTTCTCCTCTCTAATGGGGTGTGGGGGGGTGTAGCCAAAAATTGTGGGGTGTCCTATGAATTTTCTAAAGCACTTTAGAAAATAGTTTGAATAATTTAATGTAGCTTACTTCAAGAGTGGTTTTAAAAATCCTTGTCATTCAAAATTTGAGTGGTGATTAAAGATGGAGCAAAAAAACTAAGCTGGAGTAAGTATGCCAATATGAGGAACTGTGTTGGAGAGGAACCTTTTTCCTATACAGACTGATTTCATGTCCTCTGCTGTAATTTATAAAGCCTTCATATTTAATAAAGTATCTAATCGAATTTTCTTATCGTAAAGTTCTTCCTTCACCCATGGTAAACATTCTCCTTCTACCTGAAAGCATACCTACTAAAATGACTTCATTAAATACTTCAGGCAAAATCTTTGATATAAGTATTTTCCTGCAGAGAGGCTGGGCTTTTAATTCAGATGATGCATTAACTTTGTTAATAAAAACAAAGAAAATCAATCTTGTCTGACACCAAATCTGATTTTTGGAAAGCAGTGACTTTTTTTTTTTCCTGGGCCTTATGTTAAGATGAAAATGTTTGTGAAGTAATGAAGCAGATTAGTGAGTATACATCAGTTTGTATACTGCTATTCAAAAAAGGCAAATATGTGCTACATACAGTCAGTAGTACAGATATTTTTTTGCCCAGTTCAACCTTTGACCCAACACTGCAAGCTCACCACTAAACCACATCCCCAAGCACCAGGTCCGCGTGCCATTTACATGCCTCCAGGGATAGCGACTCCACCACTGCCCTGGGCAGACCATTCCAATGTTTGATAACCCTTTTGGTGGAGAAATATTTCCTAATATCCAGCCTAACCCGCCCCTGGTGCAGGTTGCATCCATTCCCTCTAGTCCTGTCACACGTCACCAGGGAGAAAAGGCTGTTCCCCTAATCACTCCAACCTCGTTTTCAGATTGTTGTAGAGAGGGAGAAGGTCTTCCCTCAGCCTCTTCTTCTCCAGACTAAACAACCCCAGCTCCCTTGGTCACTCCTCACAGGACTTGTGCTCTGGGCTCTTCATGAGCCTCATTGCCCTTTTCTGGACATGCTCCAGCACTTCTATGTCCTTCTTGTAGTGAGGGGCACAGAACTGGACACAACATTCAAGGTGTGGCCTCACCAGTGCTGAGGACAGGGAGATGGGGGACGATCACCTCTGTATTCCTGCTGGCCACAGTGTTTCTAATACAAGCCAGGTTGCCACTGGCCTTCTTGGCCACCTGCACACACTGCTGGCTCATGTTTAGTCAACTATTGATCAATACCCCCAGGTTCTTTTCCAACTTGCATCTTTCCAACCACACATCCTCAAGTCTGTAGCTTGCCATGGGGTTGTTATGACCCAAGTGCAGGATCCAGCACTTGACCTTGTTGAACCCCATGCAATTAACCTTGGCCCACTGATCTAACTTGTCTAGGTCTCACTGTAAAGCTTCCCTACCCTCTAGTAGATTGACACCCCCACCCACCTTGGTGTCATCTGTCATTACTCAATCCCCTCATCCAGATCATTAATAAAGATACTGAAGAGAACAGGCCCCAGTAGGAACCCTGTGGAACACCACTTGTGACCTGATACCAGCCAGATTTATCTCCATTCACTACCACTCTTCTGGTCCAGCCATCCAGCCAGCTTTTTATCCAGTGCAGAGTGTATTCATCCAAGCCTTGCACCATAAGATTCTGAAGGAGAATGCTGGCGGAGAAAGTGTCAAAGGCTTTACTAAAGTCCAGGCAGACAATGTCCACAGCTCTTCTCTCATCCACTAGGCAGGTCACCTTGTTGTAGAAGGAGATCAGGTTAGTCAGGCAGGACCTGTCTTTCATAAACCCAAGGTGACTGACTGGCCCTGATCACCTGGTTGTCTTGTATGTGCCATGTGGTGGCACTCAAGATGACCTGCTCCATAACCTTCCCTGGAACCAAGGTCAGACTGTACGGGTCTGCAGTATGCAGGATCATCCTTTCAGCCCTTCTTGTAGATGGGCATCACATTTGCGAGCTTACTTCTTAACTTCCCTACAGGAAAGATCATATGCAAGCTGTATACTGCTTTTTTCATTGTTGAGGTATTGGATGGCTTCTTGTTTTGCTTGACAATTTTTCACTGGTATCTTTTACTTTAAAACCAAGTGATACCTGACTAACATCTTAGCTTTTCTGTAAGTCTGTAAGTATTGTGGCAAATCAGCAATATATTCTATGTGTATAAATTGCTTGAATTCCTGAAACCTATACTGGAGAGGATGGGCCAAATGCATTCTTTGTAACATATTTTATGGTTTGTGACATTTGACTGCTTTATAGTGCCAATTCTGAAATTCTGCTGATTTTGAAGCAGTCATCTATTAACATTAAATGCATTTGTCAAGTTTCTTCTTGCCAATGCAGGAGGTTTTATAACCCTTCATCAATTTTTCCAGTTGTATTTTTCAGAAACAGCTCAATAGAAAAATCTGACCAATCTGAGCACTCGATCTAGGCAAGAACAAGACAGACTTGGCATTGCGATTAAATACCTCTATAAAAATGCCTAAATAAGGCATATGTAGAGAGCTATAATAACCACTCAGAAATTTGTCTAAAGTAATCTTGGCCTATGGTACTGTTTATAGTCTGACATGATATTTAAACCACAAGCTTATAATAAGCTATTCCCCTTTTCTGGTCACTGGTTATATATTACCTAATATTTTGACCGATATATGTGGGAATAATATCCTGGGTGAATTCCATGCAGAAGGTAAACCACACAAAGACATACGTATATTGGATTCTATTAGCACAGTATTAAGCAGATCAAGAAATAAAACATTTCACGAGGCAAAAAATATTTCATACACACTGGCAACATACAGAAGCTAGAGGTCAGAGCAAACATCCACATTTTAATAAGAAAAGTACACATACTTTATTATTTTTGCTGTTCATAATTATAATTATCAATTTTAAAAAATATAATCTATTAAAAAGGAGTTAAGGTTGCAGTAACTGAAGACAGATATTCAAGCAATCACTATGATGTTCATTTGTCCTTGACAGAGTTGTAACCACACAGTGCTCTCAGCCTGCTTTAGAAAAGAGTGTGTTAGTGTTATCTTTACAGTCTCTCTTAGGGAAGAGTATGTGTTCAACAAGACTTCCATAAGTGAGACTAGACAGTGAAGGAAGTACCACTGAAATTGTTGACTTAATTTCTAGAGCAGCTATCCCACTCTTGTTCAGGATAGTTTACCCTCAAAGATTATTTTTAATTGCTTTCTATTCATATGCATCAATATAATAAAGAATTTTGTCAACATCTGTGAACATTTGGTATATTTAGGATTTAATAACCAAAAGAACAAGGCTGTACTGATATCTTTGTACATGTTTTACACTAAGTACCTAGGCACATTTATTTTGAGAAGAATTAAAAGCATAAAATGCTTAAAATGTGCAAGTGCATATAGTTCTATACTGAGTTTCTAAATTTGAAATCAGAATTTGCAGTCTGTTGTTTGCCTTGAATTTGCAAGTGTTTTTTCATGTATGTTGAGTGGTGATGTATATCAAGATAGATGTGAATATGTAGAATACTTGTTGAATGCAACTTTATTATAGAGAACACAATTCCTATTATGCACTACAGAGATACTATTTGTGTCTCCCAGTTACTGTGTAATGACTCTAATGTTGTTTATATTTGCCTCTCTTTCAAATACATTTTTTTGCTTATTTGCTGCCTGTGGTATAGTCCGGGTTGGGGTTGTTCTCTGAGATTTAGTGCTTACTTTCAGAAATTCAAACTTATCTCTAAATAACCTTATTTCTCAGCTTTGCTGATAATTTTCATGAGATCAGGAGAGGTCCTAGTGTAGTAATTTACAACAAAATTACATTCTTCTAGCCTACAAAGGAGTAAGCAACTTCTTTCAGTACCACATGGTGAGAAACAGTCACAAATACAGAACAATTAAGGTTTGGTTTGTAATTTATATCATATATATCAGCAGAATGACTATTTTAGTCTTCCATGATAACCTTATTTCTGATTATAGCTGGTTTTTATTCACTGGCTCCTAGGAATAACCTCATACTGCTTTCTCTGGTGCTTTCTTTGATTGCTTTGACTGATTACCTTCTTCACTGTTCAGTACAACTTTTTTCTAAAAACATAAGAACTGTCTCTGTGTCTCTACTCATTTCATATGCTTTCAGTCCTGGAACATGATACTTGTCAAGCTAAGCTCATTTTCCATTGTAGAATATTTGATAAATGTCAACATTTCATACAGGCTCCTATCTCTATTAGTAATCACCGGTGTATTTGTTTATATTGTTCTGAAAGGAAATACATGGTTTTGCCAGTTTTGCTCACATCATCTGTCTGCAGCTGATATTGTACTTTATTTCATGCTGCAGAGATACCACATTTTCTTTCCAGGTCTGTTTTTAGCTTGGTCTTACAAAAGTCAGTGGTTGAAATCCTGGCCCCTGAACACATTTGTCTAAATTTTGATGAAAGGTTTTCCCACTGCCACCAACTAGTTTATCTGAATTTACCTTGATACAGGTCCACTCTGTACTTACCTTTACACCTTCTGTCAAGGAGCGTATTTCCAAAGCAGTAGGCACTGGCCTTCTCCTTTGGGACTCAGACCTCACCTGAGGGCTCATGACCCACCAGTTCCCAAACACATCCAAAGGCCAAAAAGATGAACAGTTGATTGTCCAACACAAGACAATATTGGATGATCCTCAGTTTGGATAGGAAGAACAAAATTATCTTGTGTCTGTGCCCAGGTCTGAGCACACAGGCAAACACTGCCTACAGGTTTGCCTCAAGACTTTCTCAGTGTGAGTGCTTGCCATTCACTTACTGTCAGAATTCCCGTCAAGTCAACAGTCACATCCCTCTCAAGCCTGAATCATGCTTTTTCTAACCCTTCTGCTTTACCTGGTCATCAGTCAACAGAAATTAATGCCAATCCACAGGTCACCCATGGTTATCCTTCATCGTTCAGATCAAATCAAATAGACAGAGCAACACCAACCACTTTTTTTTCAACCTCTAATCAGGGAAGAATTTCAGCCTTGTAATTAACAAAGCTTCACTATTCCTAATTTCCACAGAGACAATAAGTGAGTTCTTCACATGTACAGAATATCACTACTTTGTGTCTTTTGTACAATTCCTCATGCAGTGCTGCAGTGAGAACTCTTCCCCTGCACATCCAGGGGTGAAGGGTATTTTTGAAACAGTCTGTTTTCTACTCATCTATGTAAGAAAAACTTACACAAGTGTCATTTTCTAGGATGTGAGCTGTGTATCTTTTTGCAGTTGGCCTGTGAACTTACTCAGAATCATTTTGAGCGTCTCCAGGTTTTCTATGAAACTTTTACAAATTTGTTAGCCATCCAGTGGCTGTTCACTTTCTATTTTCACCTGTCTGATTGGTATTTATAACGACTGAGACAACAGCAGATTTCCAGTAAAAGCAAACTGAGTCATATCATTTATTTCACTCACTTCCTCAAGACACTTACTGCTTTCCTTACTCAGATAATTTTTCTTCTAATTATAATAGAGGCTGGGATTATCCCCCCCCCTTTTTTTTTTTAGCTTCTGTTCTGTACTCACTGCAATCTATATATCTATGTATCTATGTATTCTATATATACAGACAGAGGTATAAGACATTCATATAATAAGATATATATATGAGATAAAATATACCATATTTATATTTTGGATAGGTTATATCATATATCTACTAATGTATATAAGATACATTTTATATCATGACACCAAGATCATTATAGATAACAGCACTTTTTGTAGGGTTAGAGGCTGAACTCTAAACCCTCAGGCCTCCTTAAGTCCCAAGCCATGCTGAAAATTATAATAACCCATGGTTCATTTTGCCATATTACTTAATTAATCTAGCTTCTCTAAAATAGCATTCTTTTTTCACTGGATATTAAACCAACTTGTCAACTGTAATCGCAGTGCCTCTTTTTTGCTTTTTATCTCCTTTAGACCAGTTCTACCATAACAACCTTCTGAGCAGGCTCAGGAATTGTGGGATAGAAGAATGGACAGTGGAATGGATTAAGAACTGGCTACACAATAGAGACCAGTAATCAATGATTCAGAGTCCAGCTGGAGACCTGTAACTAGTAGAGTCTCCCAGGGATCAGTGCTGGGTCCAGTTCTGTTCAACATCTTCATCAATGACCTTGATGACGAGACAGTGTCTTCTCAGCACGTTTGCTGATGGCACAAAAGTGGGAGGATTGGCTGATTCACCTGAAGGCTGTGTGGCCATTCAGCAAGATCTGGACAGACTGGAGAGCTGGGCATAGAGGAACCTAATATGGTTGAACAAGAACTACGTGCAGAGTCCTGCACCTGGGAAGGAACAACAAAATGCACCATACAGGTTAGGAGGCGATCTGCTAGAGAGTATCTCCATGGAGTTCTGGCAGACAACAAGTTATCCATGGGACAACAATGTGCCCTTGTGTCCAAGAAGGCCCATGGTATCCTGGGGTGCATTAAGAAGAGTGTGTCCAGCAGATCAAGGGAGGTTCTCCTCCCCCTCTGCTCTGCCCTAGTGAAACCTCGCCTGGAGTATTGCATCCAGTTCTGGGCTCCCCAGTTCAGGAGAGACAGAGATCTACTTGAGAGAGTCCAACGGAGGGCTACGGGGATGATTAAGGGGCTGGAACACCTGCCTTACAAGGAAAGGCTGAGGCACCTGAGTATTTTTAGTCTGGAGAGAAGACAGTGGGGATCTAATTAATGTCTATAAATACATGAGGGCTGGACATCACGAAGGCATAGACAACGTCTTTTGACTTGTGTCCTGTGATAGGACAAGGGGCAATGGTATCAAGCTTGAGAACAGGAAGTTCCACCTCAAAATGAGGAAGAACTCCTTTACTGTAAGGTTTACAGAACATCTGAAAAGACTCCCCAGAGAGGTTGTGGAGTCTCCTTCTCTGGAGACTTTCAGGACCTGTCTGGATGCATTTCTGCATTATCTGACCTAGTTTTCTCCTGTTCTGTCGGGGAGGGGGGGTAGGCTCAATGATCTTTGGAGGTCCTTTCCAACCCCTAACATTCTGTGATACTACTGAGTCTATCTTTTTCTTGCATTCTATCTCTTTATTTTAGTCATTTTTGGCCTAATGGGATTGCAGGGTATAAAAGGTTGAAATAAAAATGGCTAGCAAGTGTATGAAATAATAATTGTAATTCACATAGAAACTTAGTATCTCAAAATATTTTGACTATAAATATTATAAAATTTATATCAGTAGAAGTGTAATAAAAGTCACCCACATGCACAGAATTGTACAGACTGCTGTGTTATATGTGTAACTCTAACACATCAGTAACAGTTAAAAATTTCAAATAAACTCCACCTTTGTTGTGTTAGAGATGTGTCAGCCTGCTAAAATGGACTCAATGCTATTCTGCCATGTGAAGAGGAAAATTACTACCTCAGGAATATCAGGTAACCTTCAGTACTTGCAAAATTCTGTGTGCACAAGCAGGCATTTTGTAAAAAATAGGTGTGTAGCTTTCTGTCTTCATTGAATTTTGCCTTCCCTCTTCCTATTGAACAGGAAAATATACGCAGAAGGTGATATAAGGAAAACATGATCAACGTAGTAATGGAGTAAGGTAAAAGAAGAACACTTCTCCCTCAGCACTTAAACCACAGGAAGAACAACTTATCTGACTGATATTCCCGCCCTTCTGAGAAACATGACCTGTCTGTCACCGTTTGTGTTGTTTTGCCAACCAAATAGTCCAGAATAGAGGGCTGTGAGCAGTTCCCTTACAGTCCACCGCATTTCAGCCTTTATCATAACTGGGAGTGAGATTCGGCCCAAATGAACAAGTAGACCTATAGACACACAATTTTGCCAGCTAGAGACCATAAGTGAGCCTCAGCTTTTCCTGGCAGTTCTGTTTCCCAGAACAGTCCCCACTTTCATTTCTTGTGGTCTGCATGTTTCTTTTCTTGTTGTCTCTGAAGTTTTTACCTGTCTGAAGTTTTACACCACTAAATTTTTGTTCATTTCCCTAAAACCTACTGAATCAATGCTAACACATACGATCTACTCTTCTTCTTTATCTCTTGGAGCATTTGTTTTTATTATTTTCTTAAGCCTATTTAATGTTGCAGTCTCTGTGTGGAGTATTATATTTTTTAAATAATGCAATATTGCTGACAGGGTTTGCATGACAGAATCATTGATATTGATGTGACAGCCTTGATGTCTCTCTGCTTATTATCATGAAGTATGTCTGCAGCGATGCAGAAAGCAGTATTCTTGATCCCCTCTTCACTCTACATGATTAGTTGTGCTGCCCTAAAACAAAATCTTAATTCACTCTGAATAGTGACAGTGATCTTGACTATCATTAACACTCACCCTCAGTGTGAAATCCATTCACAGACTTTTCCTTTCATTCCCATTTTTATGAGGCAATAATCCAGTCTAGGTGGATACCTCCAGTGCACACCTGAATTAACCATCACCCAGATGAACTGCAGACAGGCAGGGTACCCCAGCAGCACAGAGTG
The DNA here is from genome assembly GCA_025345505.1 of Todiramphus chloris collaris. NCBI lineage: Eukaryota > Metazoa > Chordata > Aves > Coraciiformes > Alcedinidae > Todiramphus > Todiramphus chloris. The sequence continues at coordinate 24,808,551 of JANVCC010010406.1, read as the reverse complement.
AGCATGTCTCCACCAGGGGATACCAGTAAGGGTGAGAAAGAGAGGCTTAAACATCAGTAAAAGGAGAGAGCACCGTAAACTGAAGTGCCAGCATTATCCAAAGTGAGTTTTCTTAACATTTGTCAGGTGCTGTATCTCAGCTACAGCTCAGAGCCATCGCATCTCGTGAGATGACAAATTTCCTTCTGTCTCAGGCCAGATCCTCTGGGAGTAGTAGAGTTGTCTTCTGGAGGTTATTCTGACCCTGACCCCATGAAACAGCCCTCCTGCCCAGGACAGAGCATGAGAAGGCAGCAGATGGTAACCAGGAGAGGAGTGACAAGTGCTGCACTAATAGACTAGCTTTGTCTCCTGAGCCACCTAGTCCCACCATCTCCTCCAACAGCAGCAGTCTTCATTTAATACTTTCACTTCTGTCATCTCAGCCTTTGAATACTATTCATTTCCTTGGGTGTGGAAATAGGATGAAATTCTTAAGAGACTTATGCAGCTGAAATCCCCATGACTGCCTTGACAACTGCATAAAAAACAGAGTCTGAGGCCATCCTTGCCAGTTTCCAAAGATGATGAACTATGCCATACGCACAGTTCCTGCACAAAAAGTTATAATAAATCAAACTAGTAGCCTCATGTCTGAAGAAGACTGTCTCAGTCTGAGAATGCAAACATCATTCTGATGCCAAGATTTTAGGCTATGTTTCAAAGTTACTGCCAGTGAATAAGCTGCTGCACTCCATTCTCAGTCTCCTTGTTCAAAAAATAAATTACAAATTCATGTACTAAACTGCGTTTTAGAACAAATTAAAATTATTTTACAACCTGAATTCTTTTTCACCTAAAAGAAGTATCACCTTCCACTCTGCAGACCTTTAAGGCACACTGTGGACCCAGAACCTAAAAATGAACCTCAGTGCATTCCTCTTCCATTCACTGAGATGTCCACGCTCCTGAAACAAATTAGTCCATTTTAGTAAAGCCTTCTTTTCTGTTTCATAGCTATGGGATTAGTGGCCACAGAAATACAGAGATAGGAAGGAAAGTTATGTCATCAATGTTAGGAGAGTTGCAGTGAAGAGTCTATCAACAGCCACTAGCTCTGTCTGCTGTTAACTTTCCTAAAATTCACTGGTGCAATGGTCTTCTTTTAGTTCTGTCTGTCACTGTCTAGGTTTTTTGAGATGCTCAGAACAACCCAACTGACTAAAACTCCAGAGGCTTCTGCTATGTCAGTCACTACTTCCAGCAAAGATCTCTTGCAGAGCTGATGAGGCAGTCACATCTTTTTTTGTGGAGGGACAGTAGAGAGGAGAGCATTGCCTCTGCCACACAGCCCTGCTGACTCTTCCCAGGCTTTCTGAGAGCTCCTTTTGGTACCTATGTTAAAGCTCTGCCTATGCACTGTTCCAGTAACAATAGTTACTAAGTAGCTCAACGGACCCACCTGGTTCACGCCTATCAATTTACAATCAAAATTGTTCTTATTATAAGGAATAATTCATGATGCTGCTAGCATACAATTAGTTTCTCTACACTAAAAGCAACTACTTCAAAATTGTTTTACTGATCTAAAAGTCACACAGATGCAGCATCGGTGTAGTCTAAACACGTACTTTGCATGTTCTTTTTAATAGCATGGGAGTTAGTTATGTTTCATGAGGATTTAAATGCCCAATACAGCACCCCTTTATTTTATCTTTGTATATTTCTTGTTACTATGAATTACATGTGGAAGTAAGACAGCTCTTTGATGTAGTTTGGAAATGTTGCTTACCTAGTTACAATTCATAACAAGGTGAAGAAGGCTGGGTGATTCTGAGTCTGAAGCTATACCCCTTTTAGGTATAGCTAACTACTCCTACTGCTCAGAAATTCATCCACACTATCAACTTATGACCTTACCATACCCAGCTCTTTTCCACCATTTTTAAGTCAGATGTGCATTTTTTGACAGTTTTATTTTCTTTACTATGTTGTTGCAATGCAAAGTCCATCCTCTGTCTCGTTGATGGCCAGCGTAAGTAGCTTCAGTTCACCTCCCAGCAAGCAGAAAACCATACCAGCAATCATAAAAATAAGCAGATTTTCAATTGTAGAAGACAGACCCCACATTTACAAGGAAGATGAATTTTGAAGAGGCTTCTTCAGAGCTATGGCTGACTCATATTGGCAAGGCTATCCAGTGACCTCCCAGGTATTAACCAGCCATCAGGCCTTTTTAGATCTGCTTTTGCTGCAAACTACGGAAGACTGTAAAGGCAGGGCAGTCATGATTTGATAATTTTTTAATGTCAAGAAATTTTGGAAGAAAATGGATTTACAAACCAATCTGTATGATATCTGTTTTCTAAGAGCTCTCAAACAAGAGAAAACACTGCAGAACACTATAAGCATGTGATAAATGCTGTATATTTTAAAAACAAGAGAATTAAAAATAAGTGCATCTACTCCAAACATGAGTGGTGAAATATACAGTAAGAGCCAACATACCTTTAATATGATTGAATGTCATTTTCTACTGGCAAAAATACCTCAATGTCAGCCATAAGCACAGGCAGCAAGGGAAGACTGTCCCTCAAACAATTCCAGAAATAGGCTAAGAAATCATCGGGCTATCAGCAATTAGTAAAGGAAAAAGAAAAAAGGGAAACTGTTTCTCACTGAGCAATGTCAGGTGGCAATTTAGAAAGCAATATAGCATGTGATAAAAATATTATTTTTATTCATACATAATACTTGTAAATCACCAGTTGTATTCATTCTATGCATTCCTTTTCTGAAGCTTGAAGGTCTCTGGAGTTGTCATATTAACCAAGTCTTTGTCTCCCTCCTGTGTTCACAGACTGTAGTTCACATGATTTTGAGAGGTGAATGAAGACCTTTCACATACTTACAGGTACTGCTTTAAACTTTCTTTTTCAAATCACATGCAAAGCAATATGAACATTTCTCAGATAAAGCAAATACTTGATAAATAAAGGGTGTTTCACATCCGATAAAAGCAGGTCAGAAAAAATTGCAAACTAGACAATAAAATCAATGTGGTCCCTTTGTGATTCATGATTGATTTCCACCCCCCTGCTAAAATATTTCATCAAACATTTCTTGGTAACCTGGAATATAGTATTCTGCAAAAACTTATCCAAGACCTCTAAACCTTGCTTTTAACTGCCAGACTGATAAATTTACATGATCTCATCAAGCAATGACTTTCAAAAGCATTAACCTCAGAAGGGGGAGAAATGATTCATGCACAGATGAAACATACCATTAAATCTTAAACTAATCAATTATTTAATTCTGCAATATCTTAGGAAAGTTGTCTGTTTATATTTCCAAAGGAAATATATGGAGCTAAGGTGGATAGATCATACATTTTTGATGCACACACACATCTATGCCTCAACTAATTACATAGTGTGAGACTTCTTTAAAAGAAAGATATTAGTACATGGGAAAGACACTCAAACACATCACATAAAACCTATCTTTTTATTTTTCATTTACCTTCCTTATTCTCATATTTGTAATGTCCAAGGCAACTGTCTTTGTGAAACACCTAGTATGCAGTTTGTTGCTATATTTTCAAGTTTTCTAGTGGTAAATGTGTTCTCCTTTTTAAGAGAATATGTAGAGCAGAGCTGTTCTCTTTCTCTGTAAGGGAACAAAACTCCTGTTTAAATAAAGTCACATTTCCTTGGAAAGCACAGGATCTGACACACAAACATTTGAACCTCCAGGATAGGAGAAAAAGTGTTTCCAACAAAATGCATAACTTTTTCTACGAAGTCTTAGAAATTTGTAGAAGAATGTTCCCCATATTTCCAACAAAAAGTATGACACACACACAGACAGCTACTATGCATTCATTTGGCGGGGGGGAGGGTGGGGGCAGGAAATAGCAATGGCCATCATTTAAATGAAATGGAAGTCTGGACTAAACCCACAATATTTCAGCTCTTGAGTTGCGTGTCTCTTACTTGCTACAAGACCACCCCATCAGCACTGGCTTGTAATCTTCCATTTCTCTTTGCTGCTAGCTATATGTACCTTTCCCAAAGGAGAATGATGACCTTAAACCAAATCCTTTTCTCATATATGAGAATTTAGCCACATATACCTTGAAGTCAGGCCTGGTAGATTCTTTTCAATAAACTGAAGCAGATGATCCAAACCTAATAGTACTTAAAGCATAAAAAATACCTTTTTTTTTTTTTTTCTGAAAATATTGTCTTTTGTAACCTTTTTGTAAAGCTTGGATAGATCTGCTATCATTTCTTTTCCTATTTTCTGCCTCCACAAAAGGTCACAAGAATCTTCCAGTTAGTCCTTGCTTTGGTTTGGTACAATAAGTAGGAATTGAACAAGATCTTTAGGCAAAGAATCTTTTAATTTATCCATCAGACTGCAAATATTTTGTTATCACATAGCTTATAATTGTGTAAAACTATTCACACACTCTTTTATTGTGAGTGACTTGGAGGACATTAGACCATTATGAATGTTTTGAGGATTGTACTCTAAAATGCTGCCTGGTGCTTGGTTTTGACTCAATAGAGGGATCACATTTTTTCTTCTTTTTCTGACTCTCGATTGATCTAATAGAAAATATTAGCAGTTCACAAACCCTTCCACACTTTCAGTTACAGGAATTCTCTTTTATTCAGCAGCTGATGATCTCATTTTCCATAAACCTCTACCTCCACTGACTTCAGCAGGATGGAACACAGCTCTCCGAAGTTGTAACCCATCACCCTGTTATGCTCTCACCGCTCCTATTTAAAGGAAAAATGAAATAGTGGTGTTAGTTTTACGGCTTCAAATATCCCTTCAACAGGGGCGTAGAGAGAACACTGAAGTTATTTCTCATAAAAACCTTTTCTTACCTAGCTAAAAGAGAAAGGCAGTACAGTAGAGCTAGAATAAAGTTGCTTTACACAGCATTTTCAGCAGATATCCTCTTTGCCATACCTGTTTCTGAATATTTTCTGTCTCCCTAACTCTTTGCTTTCCTCCTTCTCCATTGTCTCTTACTCAGACAGCAAATGCAACCACAATGAGATGTAAGCAGGACTTGTAAGCAGGACATCCTGAGGGGGTTGAACAATAGGCAGGTCACAAGAAGACAAATACTGATGAGGTGATTTGTCTGTAGAATGAGGAAGAGCTCCCACACTTACATCAAATACCCTTTCTAAATACAGTGTGATAGAATGACCTTGGGCCAAAATGTACAGTTAAGTCCAATTCTCTTCAGGCTTCAGTGAGGATTTTGCTTATGTGTGGAAGTACTTAGCCCACAACTCTATAGTCTCCAGTAGGAACATTACTGAAAATGAGTTTTGAAATGTCACTAATATTGGTGCTTTGTTTGGCATTAGCGGTTGCATGGATTCAGCTGCAGTTAGACAAGCCAAGCTTTCGATTACTGCAGACACCACAGTGGAAACAGGAGCAGCATGTGGGCAGTAATTTTCATTGTTTGTTTTACTCCTGTACCCTTTGATAGCCAGCTGGTGATGGATGCAAAGCAGTGCAATGATGCAACCTTCCTCTTTTGAAAGCTGTTTTGTATAGCAATCCAGATACTAATAAACCCCTGTGAAATATTACATCTTTAAGAACTGCCAAAGTGATATGACTGTTATATGCTGATAATGATAAATTGAAGGAGTAATTGGCTATAATTTGTTACCCTTTTCCTTGAAAGAAAATTACTCATATGGCTAAATGCTACCCGTATATTATGAACATTAAGCCATTCTCTTCCTGGGCCATTCTTTTTACAGCTAGAAGCCATGTCTGATATTTTTGCATCTTTCAATGCTGTACAATCCTGAATTCCATGAGAAAAGGACTGCTCTTTCTCTTCTTTTTGTGGCACACAGAATGCTATGACCCAGATGGGTATCATGAGATTTAAATCACGTAATGGAAGTAATAGCACCAAAATATTTTTGCAGTTTAAGGAGATTGGAAGGCAACATTTCTTTATACGGTATATAATGATACAGTGTAATTTCATGAACAGGTGACTGATCCAAGATAGTTAAGCAACAAAGATCTTACCGATCAAAAACATTTCTAAAGTAAGTAAAAAATTAGAAAGAGAAAGTTATTGGAATAATTAAAAAGTCATTCTTCGCTATACAAAATAAAATTAGCATAAAAAGAGCACATCTTTAGCCCCCATCTCCGAAAACAAAGCAAAGATTACCTACTTGGGAGGAGAAGGCGATTCATTATATCACTACTCATCCAGTGGAACCATTCATGCCAATAAAACTTGGCTTCTGTTAAGTTTCTAATTGCAGAGATGTAATAAATACACAGATAGCATGGAATGTCCTTCAAAGAGCCAAAGGAAATGTTTTGATGGCCACATGTCTACTGACAGCAGCAATAGCTCCTGAGTATTTTTTTTTAATAGGAAATGTTTAATTGGTCTTTATTGAGCAGAACCTTTCCTTCTGCTTGTAAAAGAAAATATTGCTATCCCACTCTGATTCAGTCAGAGGAAGTTAATAGTCACACTTTCCTCTGGCAGCAGACAGTTAATGACTGCGAGACTATCATAAACAGGGTTTATTGCCCAAATTACAATCCAGTTCCTAACCAGCCTTCTCTGTTCAGATTGTCTTCCTGGCATTTTGGTGATTTTCTGACTTATTTTTTGGTTCACAAAGGCAGTTCTCTGATATTTAAAAATCTGAAGTGCTTCTTTTTATAGTAGTCACAGGATATTGCTGTAAATTCTTAAGTGTAATATATGTGTATTTATTAACTTCACAACACTAGTCAAAGTGCTTCTCAAAGGTGATTCTTTGGTGTGCAACAAAACCTATGTTTACATACACAAAATAAACTATCTCCTCTGCCATTACGGTTTCCCTTTCACTGTAATATGTCTAAGCACTATTATTAAAGCATGTGTATAAAAAAAATACATTTGTATATGTACATACCTGCAATTTTTTAAGGCAAAAACCGAATACAGCTCTGTATATGTGATCATTCGTATTATGACATCATAAATGCACGCAGAGATTTACTGCAAAAAGACCAAAATCCCTGCTTGATATTGTTGACAAAGAAGCCTAATGTAATGACCAGGTGTAGGTAGTATTCTAACTGGAACACAACAGGAAATGAGGAGAATTGAACTCTGATGATAGATTTTTTCCAATTATTTAGCACTTTAGAAACAAGACAAATGTTATATAGAACAAAAATTTAAAAACTAGTTAGTTCGAGCAGGAGACTTCAGGAAGGATGATTTTGGGACTACATACCTGAGAACTTCTTCACTATTACGCTTCATAATTAGGTCCCAGATCTTCTAAAGAGATAGATATGAAGCAGACACTAACTCAGAGTGAAATACAGCAGCAAGAAATGTAAAAGTCAATTTCTTACCAGGACAAGGAAATCAATACAAACACCATATAAACTCAACCAGTAAGTTACATTGTCATAGGTCGTCAGCAGAAACAAAACTCTGCCAAGGTCAACAAGGCTTGAAATGTCACCAAGCCTGATCATGGATTTCAAATGCCATTATTGCCTTCATATTCAACATGTTTCCATAATTCTGCATCCTTTAAAAAAAAAAAAAACAAGACACGCAGAAAGTTTTCTCAAATTCATTGAAAGTAGGAGATAATAGTGATTCTTTTTTTCTGCATGTGTCACCCACTCCCTAAGCATTCTAACACTTCCATTTGTGTCAGGCCGCTTCCCTGATGCTGTACGCAATAACAAACTGGTGTTCTTTTAAATTTAAGAATATTGTACAAGCATGACTATTGCAACTCTGCAAACATTTAGTATCACTGCATTAAGATTTGTACATTTCAGGTTGGTATTTTTACACTCTAAGCATGAATATCTAGGGATATATTGTGCCTTTTAATTGCTCCTTGAACATCCTTCTAAAAAGCATTTGGACATTGAAGGAAGAACTAAAAATATTTGGTGTAGACATAACCTCTAGTTTTCTTACATCTAAGTATTCATACGAGAATGCACATGGATAAAGTATCCCTGTGTTTGTAACAGGGTCACAACAGGCACAATAAAACCACAGTGAACCATCACGATGATTTATTGGAATGTTTATTAATATTTATAGACCACTGCAATAACATTGGCTACAGCATGCTGCAGGAGTGAATTAGAAATTAACAGTAGCAAGTGACAGAGGACTGCATAATCAGGAGAAAAAAGATCAGTCTTGAATGGTTCCTTATTTTGAGCTATTATGATGAGTAGAAATGTTAAAAATAAATATATATTTCAAAATGGGATACAGTGTTTTGAAGTACAGAATTTTCTTTAAGACCAGCTTCAGCCTTGCTTTATTCCTTCCTTTCTATGTCAGTATTCTCTTCAGCTCAGAAACTCATTTAAGGGGTGATATACAGAAAAACAATGCAAAAGACTGCAGCCAATGACGAACACCTTAACATTTTTACTTCATGTTATCACTGTGATATACAACAGGTGATTCCCTGATTCAAGTACCACAGTCTTTAGGGACCATAATACACATACAGATTCTCCAGAAGAGCTGCCTCACTCTGCGCTTTCTGCCTGGGAATTGGAAGCTCTTCCACAACATCAGCAACAGCTGCACCCCCAACACCCTACAACAGTTACATCAATCTGTGAGAGAAAAAGCACTTAAAATTAGCCCTCCTGAGCCGCACCACTTTCAAGGAAGCTCTCATTCTAATAAAAGCCATAAGACATGAAATTTGTGGATCTGTGTCTTCAGCAATCAAGTGCCATCATTTCACACTGACAGCAGAGAAATGGATTAGTAGCCTCTTTAAAGAAAATCAAACAGACATCCCTTGAGTAGTACATGAAAGTAAAATTGTTGTCTGCAGCAGTTGCTTATTTCAACAATTCCAGCACTGGGAAAGAAAAAAGAGACTCTGAGCCCAAACCAGAGCCTTATAACTGTGACAGAACAGCTGCTTCAGCACTCCTACTCCAACATGTCATTTTAAGACCTTCAATCTTCATTTCAACCTGACTAAATCCTGAGTGCCTTCTCCAAGTGACAGGTAGATGATAGGAAGACTTGGTAAACACAGCCTCACATGGGAAGGAGCATGGTACAAAGTGGGCACTTGCAGACTATGCCTTAGGACAAAACTGCACCCCAAATTTTCAGATCCCTCTATGTAAGGATAACACTCACTCATGAAGCCCCCATCTTATGCCTCTCCTACTCCTGAAAAAACATACTAGTACTGCCAGCAGTGCAGGCACCTGATAATTCTCTCATGATACAGACAAAAGGATAACCTGAGATTGGGGGGGCTCACCTCTGCTTAAGGGGAGGCATCCCCTGGAGCAACCCAGTGTCTTGATACCTGCTCTGGTACCCAAGTTCTCTGCTCTGGCCTGGGACCTGACAGACTGGCATTATGGCAAACTCAGCAGTCTATAGCTCTGTTCATAGGTTTTAGAAAGGCAGATTGTATGCCAAAAGCTGTAATTTTTACCGTTACTTTACACATACTTGTTAATGGTATCTTTGGTTTTTAAGTGAAACAAGTTTAAAACAAATTAATCTGATCCCTCAGAATCATACGTACCATGTGTTGGGTGAGAATATAACTGGTTTTAAGTTCCAAGAGCAGATAAATTAAATTTATAACCTCATTCCCAAACCAGAAGGAGGTGTACAGTTTAAAAAAAAGATATGACAAAGTATGCTTTAATGGTCTATTAACAGAAACATAGTATAACTGTGTAGCAGACAGCCTTTATTTTCCATCACTAAACACTACATTAATGACCAATTAAAGAATCCCCTGAACTAGCTCATTTGCTGATAGAGTTAATCTCTTAAACCATAATTTAGAAAACTAAGTTGTTGTTTTGCAGCATATTGGAGAATACTGTTCAGAAGAAAGATGTATGCCAGTAGGAATAACAAGGCAGTAAAGTCCACAGCCATTCACACTGTGATCATCAAGCAGTACTCAACATCATCTGAGAAAAATCAGATCTGGAGAATTAAACACTCCCCTTAAAGCTAATGATAGAAGCACTGCAGCTGTGGGTAACAGGGGCACTACAGTGCAGGCTGCAGGGGTGTGGGGGCTATCTGTTACAAGGAAGAAACTGAAATACATTTCTGTGAATGCAATAAAAGACACTGTCTTTTCTGAAGCTTTGCTTCACTGCAATAGTTATGCATATCACTCAGACTGATGCCCGTATGCTTAGTCTCAACAGTTTGGGTGATTCCAGGATATACTACCAATCATTGCCCAAGTGGAAGGGCACAAGATAGGCATCACAATCTACAGGTAGGACATGGAAACGCATCAGCCTCCACCTCTCCACTAAACAATGGCAGCCTCCACCATAAAAAGCCCTCAGCTGGCAAGCTGAGATACCTGCCCTTTGGCCAGATTATCTCTTATTGTCACAGATAAAGAAAGACAGAAAGCAAAAGAAAAAATGCATTCTTTAGTCACTTTTAAAAGCAAAAGTATAATCAGATCATGTGCTCCATACCTCTTGTCAAAATTCCCACCACTAAGGCTGTAGGGCTACAGATTTCTGCAGGGCAGATTTCCTACCAGAGGGCACTCAGCCTACCTCTATGCGAGTCCTGGAGGGGGTAGTGGGAAGCACCTGTCTGGGGCCTGTCTTTTTCTTAGTGACCTCTTGACTGACTGGAGGCACCTGCCATCTTAATGCAGCTCTGTGAAGAAAGACAGTTAACATTTTCACTCTTTAACACAGAGCCTCATCATTTCAGCCTGCTCATCAGCACTCTGCTTGTGAGCACCCAGCCCACTGGTCTCCAGCAGCAGCACCAGCATTTGTTGACAATAATGTCGAAGCCCTGATTTTTCACCTCCCAGTTCATTCCTTCTCCTCTGCACTTCTCCATCGGTCTTCATGTTCCCACACACAGCCACCTAGCCTTCAATCTCCTACATAGAGATCTATCTCCCTGAAAAGGGTAGACTGTCTGGGGGCCTACACCACCCAAAACAGTTGCCAACTAAACACGTGCAGGTGTGATTTCTGAAAGATTTATAGCATGGCCAAGTTCATGTAGGAAGCTCTAGCACTTCATTGCAAGGACTTTTTGAACTCTTGCTCCAGAATACAGGAACTCAACAGCTAAGTAACTCTGGACATCTTTTCTTCATTTCTGACAGATCTACTTTCTTTCTGGAACTCAGAAATGCCTGAACTATTTCCCCTGACTTTTTTTCCTGGAAGATCAGTTTGAAGCAGGTAATTAGGAACAAAAATGTCTGCCTACAAACTTTAGCAAAAGTACAATGCTAGTGAACATAATCAGAAGTTTCAGGCAAACTTGGTACTGATGCTGTAACTGTTTCAGTTGTAATCGCGACTGGTTTGTGGGTGGTGGGAATGGTTTCCATTATTTATCAGTAGGTAGATACACAGAAAGCAGACAATCCCATCCATGGGATATTTTTTCTCTACAAAGATCACTATCCTTGTGGGTTACCAAAGCAGATGCCCACTACTGAACTCATCGGTTTGCCTGTGTTCTTCATAGAAAAGTGAGTTTGTATGGCCATTAAATGACATTGCAAACAGGGTACAACATCCACTACATGACGCACAATGCTCTCCCTCCAGAGCCTGAGCATCCACATTTTGTAACATGCCCAATCTCATCCAACTAAAAGGCAATGACTATAAAGACAGATGCTTTTTATTCTTGGATTCCCTTTGTCTCTGATACTATTCCCAGCTCCATCTCTGACTCTCTGAACTTCCCTTGCCCAAACTACCTCTGTCTTCTATATCTCTTATTGAGTAGTATTTTGTAATAGGAGGATAAACCAATGTACCACATTTTATCAGCAGCACAGATAGAATTCATACTAATTTTCATATTAATTGTTTCATACTAATTGTCTCTTTGTTATTTATCTAGGCAAACAAAGGAGGAGTTAAAGATTTGTGAAATATTGTTTATGAATTTAGTACAGTCTTTCAATAATTATTAGTATGCATAAAGGAAGCAATAAATACTTACATAATGTCTAGGGTAAGATGACCGTCCCTGAGGCTGTCAGAGCGATTAGTTAAGGAACTTTTAATCAAGAACTGCCTCTCCTTGAAGAAGAAACACCCTGAAAATATATAAACTATATGTACTTAGAGATTATATTGTTTTGCATAGTTTTGTACTGTCAGCTAAATGATGATTAGTGCTACCCTTATGTGAACTAGCTGCATTTTAATACTAAAAGTATTAAAGGCAGGAGACCCTGGACCAAGTGAAGATCCTTCCTCACAAAACGTGCATGGTACGAATAGATGATTGCATAACCATATGTAAATTGCTGACCAATCGGTGTTAGTGGAAAGTACTTGGAAACTTACCAGTTGATGACTTTGTGTATAACAGAAGCTTTGAAAAGTGCTTGGGTGTGCTGGCTTTGTGGAAAACCACCTAGCACCCAAACTTGTGCAACTTTGTAATAAAACATTATCTCGCCTCAGTGTGTGAGATTGGCTCATAGCACACCAGGTAAACAACCCTGCTTTTTGGCATAACACCTCAACTGATGGAAATGACTTTTCCTTCTTCTTTACACTATTATGGGACACATCTGGTGACCAGCCAAGTTTTAACTGAGTTGCTCTCCATTAATCCTTATGTATGCCATTTGTGACACAAAAGAGTGGCATCCGCAGCATTAAGAGCAGCTGCACAGTTTCTGGGAGCATTGTCACTCTGTGATGAACTGTAGAGTATCCTGCAATATACTGTAACTGATAGCTCATCACCTTCAATCAGCAAACCTTGCTGACTGAAGGTTTGAACAGGGAAGGAGATTCAAGAAGTGCCATGACTCAGACTGTGTCTGGAATAGTACATACCAATGCTCACTACCAATGAGCTCTCTGGCTTAACTACTATAACTTTACACCTTGTTGCTGTAACTAACAATCTGACATCAATTCTCCTTAATAGCAGTGTAAAACAGAAGCAATCCAAATCAGTTAAATGAGCAGCAGTAACAGAATGAGGGTCATAAAATCCTCATTTAGCCTACATTTTAATAGTAATTATATTATTTTCAGAGAATAATCAACACTTTCCAGAGCTGAGCTTTTAATACTATTTTAAGATTTTCATCTAGGGACTGGAATTTTTAGGACTTCATTTTAGACTACAGAATACCCCTTATAGATAAAAAATTCACACGGTAAACATCACTTTAAGAACAAACGTGAAGCATCCCACACACTCAGATGCCCTGGTTCAAGTAAAATACACTTATCCAGCTTTTCACTCTTGTGCAATTTACAAACTGTTTCTGTTTTGCATTCTTGAATCTCAACTCTACATGGAGCTGAATCATGCTAAGATACTAATAGTCCACAGAATAAATTTCTTCCTGACCGGAACTACAATTTACCCTGTGAAGTGAAAGTTTGCTAAGCCTAGTAACATGTTAATGCATTTAATGACCTTTTATAATCTTTGCCTGGAGTTGAACTTTCCAGATTTACTCACACCTAAGCATTGATCATTTGCTTTTACACTGAACAGGGCTCTGTTCCAACATCTTCTGATTACACAGGCACACAGAGTGCTAGCAAGCACTGTGAGATGCTTCAGCACAGAGCATGGAGAAGCACAATACTGTGAATTGCTGATCACCTGCTGCCCCTGCAGATCACTCTCATTAATATCTCCTGAGACACAGAGAACTTCCCATCCTTTCACACTCTTTAAATGGCTAGCATGGTTTTTTGGCTTATTCGGAAATAAAAGACATTTGACCAAAATACAAGGTTATCCTGTGTGTGTAAAACGCATAACAAGGAGCCCCTCACATTCTCGGGGGGTTAACATAGAGGATAATGGGTATCAATACTCAAGATTTTTTATGCTCTCTTTGGGAGCACCTTCCTCTGTGAATATAGTTTTATTATTCTGTGAAGACATATATCTCAACAGAGACAGGGAGAGACACACAAAGTGTGTGCTGCTTTGCATTGCATCCCCAGATATCTGGTCCTTTAAGTAAATTTCTCAATGCCTTTCATTTGCATGAGGTCTTATTAAAATAAGCTCCATGCTTTCTACAATCAGGAATGAGAATCTTAAATGTCTAAATAAATACAATTTTTATGAAAGTGAGAACTGGAAGTAAATATACTCGGCCCAACAGTCTTCTGATACTGTTTATTCTGCTTCAATAAGCATTTTGTCTCAATATTTGCAAGTGTTATGTCAGGATTATTGAGCCAAGGCTATTCTGATCTGTGAGCTGCACCTGTTATTCATTTACTCCCTTCTCAGCATGGATTGGCAATCATGGTAAAATTCTAGCATTTTCATAGTATCATAGAATAGTTTCATCTGGAAGAGACCTTCAAGATCATCAAGCCTAACTTTAGTCCTAGTCCTATCAAAAACCACTAAACCCTGTCCCTAAGCACAGCATCTAACCATCTCTTAAACACCTCCAGGGATGGTGTCTCTACCACTTCCCTGGGCAGGCCCTTCCAGTGCTTGACAACCCTTTCTCTAAAGAAATGTTTCCCAATATCCAGCCTGAACCTCCCCTGCTTCAACTTCAGGCCATTTCCTCTTGTTCTGTCACTTGTCAGCAGGGAGAACAGACCAACTACCACCTTCCTACAACTTCCCTTCAGGGAGTTGTAGAGGGCAATAAGGTCTCCCCTCAGCCTTCTTTCTCAAGGCTAAACAGCTCCAGATCCCTCAGCCTTACCTCATAAAAGACATTCTCCAAACCCTTTACTAACTTTGTAGCCCACCTGCGTACCTTCTCCAGCACCTCAATGTCCTTCTTGTAGAGAGGGCCCCAAAACTGGACACAGTATTCGAGATGCAGCCTCAGCAAAGCTGAATACAGAGGAATGATCACCTCCCAGCTCCTGCTGACCATACCATTCCTGATCCATGCCAGGATGCCACTGGCCTTCTTGGCCACCTGGGCACACTGCTGGCTCCTGTTCCCAGCTGTCAATCCACACCCCCAGGTCCTTCTCTGCCTGGCAGCTCTCCAGGCTCCTTCCCAAGCCTGGAGCGCTGCTGGGGGTTGTTGTGGCCCAAGTGCAGGACCTGGCATTTGGCCTTATTGAAACTCATGAAATTGTCCTTGGCCCAGTGATCCAGCCTAGCTAGATCCCTTTGTAGAGCTTCCCTACCCTCAAGCAGATTGACACTTCCACCCAGCTTGGTGTCACCTGCAGATTTACCAAGGGTGCACTCTATCCCCTCATCCAAATCATTGATGAAGATGTTAAACAGGAGTGGCCCCAGTACTGAGCCCTGGGGGACATCATTCATAACTGGCAGCCAACTGGATGTAACTCCATTGACCACAACTCCTTGGACTCATCCATCTAACCAGTTCTTCACCCAGGAAAGCGTATGCCCAACCAAGCCAAGAGCAGTCAATTTCTCTAACAGAACGCTGTAGGAAACAGTGTCAAATGGCTTGCTAAAGTCAAGATAGACAACATGCACAGCATTACCTTCATCCAACAAGCAGGTCACCTTGTCATAGAATGAGATCAGGCTTGTTAAACAGGACCTGCCCTTCATAAACCCATGCTGACTGGGCCTGATCACCTGGTTGTCCTGCATGTGCTGCATAATAGAACCTAGGATGATCCACTCCATCAGCTTCCCTGGTAATGAAGTCAAACTGACAGGCCTGTAGTTCCCCGGATCATCCTTCCATCCCTTATATATGAGTGTTATATTGGCTGACCTTCAACCTGTTGGTACGTCCCCAGTCATCCAGGATTGCTGATAAATGAAGGACAAATGATGGACATTTTGCAATGTGAAGAATTAATTCACTGATGGTACAAATCTTGATCTAAGACTTACACTAGCTTTACTTGAAAATAAAAGATTTGTTTCATCATGGAATGGCTTGGGTTGGAAAGAACCTTCAAAGATCACCTGGTTACAACTCCCGTCATGGATAGAGACACCTTCCATTAGATTGGTTTGCTCAAAGCCCCATCCAGCTTGAGCTTTTGAATACTTCCACTGGTGGGGCACCCAAAACTGGTGCAACTAGTTCTCTGGGCAACCTGTTCCAGTGTCTTATCACATTCATGATAAAAAAAAATCCTATTTATGTCCAACATAAACCTACACTTTTCAGTTCAAAAGCATTACCCCTTGTCCTGTCACTACAGGTCCCAATAAGAAGTCTCTCAATCTTTCTTATAAGCTCCCTTCATACACCAAAAAGCTGCAATAAAGTCTCCCCAGAGTCTTCCTGTCTCCAGGCAGAGCAACTCCAACTCTCTCAGCTTTTCATCATAACAGAGGTGTTCCAGCCCTCTGATTATTTTCATGACCGTTCTCTGAACCTGCTTGAACAGGTCCCTGTGTTTCTTGTACTGAGGAGCCCAGACCTGGAAATAGTACTCCAGGTAGGCTCTCACCAGAACATCATTTCATACACAACTAATGGACTTCTTTTTTTTTTGTCATAGTTTAACATCTTGAAAGCAATATCCATGGAAGAACTGTAGAACTGTTTCCATACTGGATAAGTCAATCACATTTCAGTGTATATGTAAAATCATGGTAATCAACATAAATCAGAAGACAAATTAATCTTCATGAAAACAATGGTACCCAAACTTATACACGCTATCTTTTGAATCTTAAAGGATCTGTGGCTGATTTTTGGGATGCATTCTCTCACACATGTAGAAAACAGGATTGGTTCTTGATTTTATTATTTCATTCCAGTGTGTTTCAGAGCATCTGCAAAGTAGCAGTGAGAAATCAAACAAAACTAGGCAGAGTGCTAGTATCAGAATCCCAGACATGGGGTTGCCTTCTCTGTGCCAAATGTGGTAATATTCTAGCTTACTGTGCACATAAATGTGTGTATTTTGCAGTAATACGTTCAGACCCCTAAGCTGGAAGCCAGGGACAGAGAGCAGAATAAACCCCAGTAACAACCTGCTGAGCCAGCTGGACACTTACAAGTCTACAAGGCCAGAAGGGATCCACCTGTGAGGGCTGAGGGAACTGGCAAAGGATCTTGCCAAGCCACTCTCCACCATTTATCAGAAGTCCTGGTTAACAGGGGAGGTTCCAGACAACTGGAGAGCTGCCAGTGTGACACCCATCTACAAGAAGGTCCAGAAGGAAGATCTGGGGAATTACAGGCCTCTCAGCCTGACCTTGGGATCAGGGAAGATTATGGACCAGATCACCTTGAGTGAGCTCCCCCAGCACATGCAGGGCACCCTGCAGGATCAGGGCCAGACAGCATAGGTTCATGAAAGGCAGGTCCTGCTTGATCATCTTGATCTTCAATGACCAGGTAACCTGCTTAGTGGACAAGTGAAAGGCTGTGGACATTTTGTGCCTGTCTTTTAGTAAAGCCTTTGACACCATCTCCCACAGCATTCTGCTAGAGAAGCTGGCAGCTCAGGGCTTAGACAGGTGTGCTATTTGCTGGGTTAAAGACTGCCTGGATGGCCAAGGCCAGAGACTTGCGGTGAACAGAGTTAAATGCAGTTGGCTGCTGGTCACCAGTGGTGTTCCCCAGAGCTCAGTCTTGTTTAATATCTTTATCAATGATCTGGATGAGGGGATCAAAAGCACCCTCAGTATGTTTGCAGATGACAACAAATTGAGCAGGAGCGTCAATCTGTTTAAGGGTAGGAAGGCTCGGCAGAGGGTTACAATAATCTCAGGCAACACTACAGGCTTGGGGAGGAGCGGCTGGAAAGCTGCCTGGCAGAACCTGAGCCAGCAGTGCACATTGGTGACCAAGATGACCAACTCCATCCTGGCCTATATCAGAAAGAGCATGTCCAGCAGGAGAAGGGAAGTGATCATGCCCCCATACTCGGCATAGGTGAGGCCACAGCTTGAAGCACTGTGCTCAGTTTTCAATGCAAGAAAGATATCAAGGTGAAGAAGCAGGTCCAGAGAAGGGCAACTAAGCTGGTGAGGGGTCTGGAGAACCTGTTTTATGAGCAGCAGATGAGGGAACTGGGATTGCTTAGCCTGGAGAAGAGTAGGCTGAGGGGAGACCTTACTGCTTTCTACAACTACCTGAAAGAAGGTCATAGTGACCTGGGTGTTGATCTCTTCTCCCAAGTAACTAGTGATAAGACAAGTGAAAATGGGCTTAAATTGTGCCAGGGGAGGTTTAGATTAGTTATTATGACAAATTTCTATACTGAAGGAGTGGTGAGGCATTGGAACAGGCTGCTCAGAGAAGTGATGGAGTCACCACCCTTGGAGGTATTCAAAAAACCATGTAGATGTACCACTTAAGAACATGGTAATGTTGGGTTGAAAGTTGGACCTGATGTTCTTAGAGGTCTTTTCTAACCGTAGTGAGTCCATGAAAAGGCCAAAGGTTTGCTGGTAATACAGTGGATTATTTTTTACTTACTGAAATGTACAATCAACTGCCAGTTAAAGTTTCTGGCTCATGCTGCCAAACAAGCAATTTCCTTTCAAAGTAATGATGTAATTAAAACTAGTGCTAGAGTGCATTTGTGACACCATGGGACTACTTCTCCGATTATAACAGAGATGTAAAGTAGTACGTGAATGGAGAATTTTGTTCATATGTGGTTTTCATCACAATATTACACTATGGATCACTTACACATTGGGGGTATATTTTGTGGCTGTGCTTGCTAAGTGAGAATGTAGTCTATCCTCACGTATAACTGACATACATAGGTGTGGACTGCCACACTCCTACTCTACCCACATTTTTGATACATCCCTTAGTGATATTAATAGTCATGGAACTACAAAATAAGCAGTATACCTCCTGGATGAGAAGGTCAGGGAAGCAAGGCAGAGGGCTTCAACCTCTTTAAGTTGAGTGATTCTAACTCATACATCAATAGGTAAAACAGCTGCTGCAACATAACTTCATCTTGTATTACCCTCTTACTGTTTTTTATCTGTTCCTATTCCTCTCCATTAGTTTTATACAGCTTAATTCCAAAGCCTTGCAATATATCCTCCTATTCACCGGATGTCACCCAGCATTTACCTTGCACATACTTCACCACTAACTTAGTCCAATGCTTCCTGCAGAAGTCACAGGGAATAGAGCTCTGCTGTCAGCGTGTCACCCTCTTGCCACACCACAGGACCTACCACTCCACCACAGCAATTTCCTATCTTACCTCAAACTAGTTCATATCACCAGATAGATTTGGGGAACTGAAGATAAGCTTCCACACCTGCAGTTTAAGTCGCTGACTGAAATACCTCCACAGCCAAAACCTTTTATTTCAGTCCTGGTAGAGGGACCAGACCTGACATACAAGTCAGAGTACTAGGACATCCAGTAAAGCACTAACCTTCCAAGCACTAAGGCAGGAGGTCTGTTTTCACTATACAAAAGTGTCCAAAGCAGTGTGATTGGGGCCACCCTCTTAAGGGAAAAAAGCAATGAGCCAGTATGACCCTACACGGGTAGAACAGTGCTTACCCAGAACTAAGTTTTCCAACTTTTCTAAGTTCTGTTTTGCCCAGCTACAAAACCTAGCACCAGGATTTGAAAGTTTCCAGCTTGTTTCAAGTCCAAAAACTACTGCTCACACTATGTCAGTTATGCAGCAAGAAGCATTTGTTACTACCATCCCTAGTTTTAGCAGTGTGTCTCAAATATCTTCTGTTTACATCATGGAACAAAAACAAAGAATCATACTCAGATTTGTTCACTACACTCTAAGCAGTTTAATGGTAACTTCTTATAAATAGCTTAGCAAATTTCAACCTTTCTCACACCATTTTTTCATACTATTTTAGTAATTAATTTATCTTCTAAAACACTCAGTTTCTGCTTTTTATGAATAGTATAAAGGTAGCAGGTTGAATTCAAATCTCCTGGGATTTGAGAAACTGTACAGCTTTTGTTTTTGTCACATCAAATATACATTTATTCCTTAGCTACTTAAAAAAACAAATACATCTTCACAAGCTACCAGCTCTTCTGTATATGTCCTTGCATCTCTTTGATCATGCTGCTCCAACCACTCCATAATCCATCAGTAATTATAACTTCTTAGCTTCTTTCACCTAAAAGGGACCATTTTATCACAGACTGTCATGAATCCTGGTTTTAAATTAACGAAAGTCCAATTACTGACAGGAATGGGGATACCTCTTTCAGTTAAAGTGACTGATTTCATGTAAAACCTTGTAACATTTCATTTTTTAATTAGGTACATCCTTATCAAATACAAAGAGGTTCACCCTCATTTTATTATCTACCCAGAGAAGGAAATACAGCAAACATTAATCATTCACCAATATAGTGCCAGACCTAATAACACCTTCAGCATACTTTGACAACTTCTAATTCATCAGAGTCTGATGGATTATGCCTGTTCTGTTCCAAACATTTACTTGAAAGTCAAGAATAAGCTTAAACTTTTTACATCCAAACATCCCCAGGCACATCTGAAACTACTATGGTCATTATAAGTTGAGAAGAAAAACAAGATTAAGTTAAACAAACATGAAAAAGAAATGAAAAATGCAGAATGTCAGCTGGCACTGGGCAGCACTGTCCCCATTGCTGACCATATGAATCATTAATCTCCACTAGAATTACTAGTCAAATAAGGATGTGGCAAACCAGTCTTCTAATTCCTACTTAATTCTTTTGTGCCAAGCTTAGAGACAGTACCACCACTGCCACAGAAAGGTGTTATAACTGATAATGACAGGAGTCCCCTGGGACAGAGTACCTTCCTAATCTACAGTTCTCACAGTGACTAATCTGCAGCTTTCCCTTTTAGGCCAGGCCTGGGAAAATGTTGTCCAGGAATTCTTAAAAACAGAATCAGCAGAATGCTAGCAATTGCTTTTGTGAATTAAAACACAAGAGTTTGGAGATGTAACAATGACAGCTCACTAGGAGAGGAACTGATAGCACTGTTCATTGAAAAAAGAGTTCATCTTATAATTCCCTCTCTACATGCACAAACTTTAAAGAGACCAGTATTTTACTTCTATTTTTCAACACCTTTGAATGCCTAAGAGGTATTCATATAATACCAGGAAAAGCCCTAATTCCAAACACTGTAATTATTGACCCAGCATGGAAGGGGTGACATAATGGAAATAGACCAGGACTACCAGCAATCCCTTGCTGAAATTTCTCCTATAGATCTGAGGGGGAAGTGGGATTTCTCTGTCCACCATGGCTCAATATCCTGGTAATTTCTTTTATGAATGTAGCTTGGAAGGGTAGAACTGTTCCATGGATGAGTTTGAAACATATCTGAAGTAACTAATTAATTCACAACATGCTTCAGTCTTCCAAGCATTCCTGCCTCTCCTTCACATGATAGTCAGTCACTGCCTGCTAATATAGTCTTCATTCTGCATTCTGCTTTTACACAATTTTTGTCATTCTAGGCAAAAAAAAAAAAGTTTTCAATTGACAAGATGCTAAGCACAATTGAGAAGCAACACAGAGGTTTCTTGATGAGTTCATGGATCAGCTGCACACAGCAGTACAAGTTTTTTTGTAATCACACATAAAGCATGCCTAAGAAGAGGAATGTGAGCCTATGGTAAACCAGGAAAAAAAAAATACTAATTTTTGAAAGAGATGTTACAGCTACTGTTGTACAGAAATACACAAACTTCAGAGGAAGAAGAATTTTAGGAAGGTAAACAGCTTAATACAGAACCTGAATTAGATCTTCATGACTGGCAGGGCAAAAAAAGGGTTCTTGAAGCCTTCTCATAGCAAATACTCATTTCCAAGCTCGTTGCAAGAAAGACTACTTTCAGAAAGAAAGCATAAGTGAGGGAAGCTTGCTTTTTAGGGTAAAGGATGATACTGTAACCTAAAATTTTAACATACATTATGCATGTTACCCTTCTGAAAGTGACAAAAACAAAAGCTTCAGACACACTGGTACTTCACTTAATTTGTTTAATTACTTCAAGTTACAGTAAATTGATAAAAATCTCAAAACAGCAGTCAGAAAATTATGACTTTTCAGATAAGAATGTATCTAAAACCTAGCACAACTTCATTGACTTGCTCTGAAGTTTCAGCAAGAAAAAGACAGACCATGATTATTACTACTAAATTGTTACCACTGTACTGGTTAAAACTAAATAAAAAAAAATCCCCAATCCTGTACCAAAGAGCTTGGTACCAAAGAGCCTGAAAACAGCCGCAGTAACACTAAAAACTCTGATGCTAGCAGATGGCTTCTAAGTAAGTTAAAATAGGAGGGTATTGTCACTATATGGTCATTGGCAGTAAATTCACAAACTGAGAAAGAGAAGTAACTTGAGGGTACTATAATGATATATCTTCTGAAAAATCTTTGCATAACCACAGTTACTTCTCTAGCCCAGAGTAGCAAAATCTGGAATAAACCAGAAAGATCAAGTGTGAGAGTTGGACAAAGTGCGATACAGCATGAGGAAAAAGCAGAGAAGTCAAGACTTGTATTTACTGCAGCTGGGCAAAGCCCCACATACAAAAGACTACATAACACAAGCAGTGAAAACACAGAGAAGGCACTGGAACAATTAGAGGGGGAAGATATTTAAGACGCAATAGACAAGAAAGTCTGCTGCACTTTTGGCTAGGAAGTCACTGCAGAAAAAGTCACAGATCTGTTAAGCGGAATACAACAATCCAGTTCAGTACAAGGTTAACAACTTTAAAAAGCTTTTAGCAGGAGTAAATATGCACACTCCAAGCTAAAAATATAAAATTATCAACCTGCAGAAGTTTAATATACAAAAAGCATAGAGAAATAAACATCTTATATATTGATTTAATTACAGACTCTTGCATCTTAGCTTTAAACCAATAAATGAGAATATGACAAAAGGCCCAGTCCCACAGACTTTTAACCACAGTGGGTATGGCTACACGGAACTGTTATGATAGTACTTAGAGCATGGAAGCAGAAGTCTGAAGGCAAGGACCTTAGGTTAGGAACACAGACATTAACTCCTAAATACTGCTGATGGTGTACTGTTAGAATATGTCTAATAAAGCAATTAGATATCCTTACAGAACACTTAGTGTTAGTTCTAGCTTCACTGTGCGGACACAGTATTTGTAAAGCATTACAGAAAGCTTATGACAAATTTTGCCTCCTGAAGTTTACTGAAAGCAAGGCATTACTGAAGAGATCATCTGTAACTAGAAGCAAGAAACGGACACCAATCCATAGCATCTTACAATGCTACTCATATTTTAACTACATGTTGACAACACTATTATGCAAATTTTGGAACCTATCTTTATCAGCGTGGTGATCCTCACCTTCAGTGGAACCAAGGCTGCCAAGTCATTGCAGGACTGTGCCTTATTCCCATGCAGTTAACTAAAATAGCTACAGGAACTAAAAGAAAATAACTTGTGCGCTACAGCTATGAAGTTACCACAGTAACTTTCAAACCCTTTAGCTTTTATTTCAGTATCACTCTAACCCATGGGCATTTATGACTGATGCATCTGCATGAAGCTCCTCATGAATGTTGCAAGCTTCTGAACATCTTCTACAGTCACTGCATTATATAAAGAGGCACGGATTCCTCCCACAGATCTGAATAGAAAAAAGAGGAGAGAAAAAACCAGAAAGGCTTTGTGTATTCTAAACAAGACATTAATAACATTCACAGACATTTAAAACTATGTCTGCTCTGAAGGGATAAAATTCAGATTTTACGTGCATGAGAAGCAATATTTAATTCTTCAAGGCAAGTTTGCAATCCACAGAAACTCAGAATTTATTGGTTATTTACAGCTCCAAATCTATAGCCCTGTGACATCAAAAAGCTATCTTTAATCCCACAGACACCATGGAAAATGGAACGGAACTTTTATAACCAGGTAGACAAGCCATGTAATGAAAGGCTTTATATATAATGACAGAATCTGATCTCAAGAGTCACCTACTTTGGCACTTGCACAGAGCCAGATTTATCAAACTGGAGAAAGCAACAAGTAGTAAGGAGAAAGGTCTGAGCCCCACCACACCTAAGTAGTAGTTGAGCCACCAGCAGTCTCTGACTACAGTCTCTAGATTGATAGTCTCAAATGATGCCAAACCAATATGAGGAACAGCTTGTAAGTGAGAAAGGCTGGCAAGTCAATGCTCAATGCCTGCTGCTGTATCACTGTAGTAACAGTTTATTCCGCACAGGAAAAGGAATCATCTGATTAATACTTACCGATGCCCTTTCAGAGATAGCATGTTAAGTTCCACAGCTTTCTCTAGAAATTTCTTTTCCAGCGCTTCATCACCTTTGACGTTGCCAATACGGAAAGGGACATTCATCCTGCTTCGGTTCTTTTTCTCCACTGGACATCTAGAAAAGTTGCAGAATGTAATGATTAACCTATTTTGTGCTAAATTTACATTTTCAGCTATATGCAGTTTCAGAAAATGAATAATTGCATCTGTTTAACACTAAAGTCAGTCCTCCATAGTTGAAAATATTACTACTTTCTGGGAAAGAAGGCAACCTTTCTCTTTTAACCAAGTATAAGAGAAACACTAGCTGGAAGGTTTATTAACCCTTCCTGACATACTCAAAATTGCCCCAGAGGAATACACAGAAGGCTTGTAAACAGACTTAATTAAAAAAAAAAAAAAGCCACAAGAACACAACATGGTAAAACCCACCACGCCACTGGGACTGAGTCTCACTTATGTTTCCTCAGGTAAGAAAGGTTATTTATGGTAAACTTTGGCTAAGTCTCAAGTAGTTTGTTCTCTTTATCTCCAAAGACTGAAACACTTACATTTACTCAGCTAGTGCTACCCCAAGTGCTACCAGAATTGAGCTTGACCCAGCTAAACAGAGCTAGACAAAGTACAAGAACATGACATAAGGAAATTTCAATGGCAATTAGAGACTTCTGTTAGTTGTCTCAACCCACCTTCTACATTACTATTATACAGAACCAGGAACATCTCAAATAGGCAAGAGACCTCTCTAGAACAAATCTTGCATTGCATACAGGGCCTCAACATAAATGAGGTACATCAGAGCTCTTTAATTTATTAACATTCCCTTTAATCTAAAGTAGAAATTCAAGATACATTTAAAGCAAAATTTATCTTTAATTTATTTTTAAAGGAAAGAATGAGGAAGGGAGATTTTAATCTTTTTCTTCAGTGCTTCTAATTACAAAGGAGATACAAAGCCTCCAGATTTATTTTTTCCTAAGGCTATAATATAGATTTTTGCAGGGACTCATTAGGAACAAGTACTCATGAACTGCATATAAGTTTTATACCTATTATTATTACATTTGACAAAGAATAGGTATCATTCTTTTAGTTCCTCCCTTGTTCCTTCGTACAGATGTCTCCATTATGAAGATAAAAAAGATCTATTATAGTATCTGCCTATGCAAATTTTCTGCTTCAGATGTAACCATGAAAACACTCTTCAAAAAGGTCTGCGCTTCTAAGCATTCACGTATTTTAGTAACTGTAGCTACACTCCATAGTTTTTAGAGGATTCAGTTGCTATTAGACAATCTGATGTAACCCAGTCAGCGCGCAGACATTGGAAAGAAAACTGCAAGTGGCACACAGCACTTTGTGGAAGAAAGTCTCCATTTGCTAAATGGCTTGTCATACTGCTTACCCAGTCAAGCATGTCACAGATTAAGAGGCAGGTTTAGATAAATCTTCCCTTTAGTCATAGATACAATAAAAAATATTTCACAGCCTTAACTGTATTGCTTAGTAAGATGTATGCCACTCAGTGAAGCTTGCTTTGCCTTCCCAATTGACTATTTACATCTGTGTTGCATTTCCCATTCACAGCCTTACAGACCAGCTTGCCAGAAACAGATTTCTCTTTGTCACAAAATGTTTTTAAGGCTTCATTTGCTTACTGAGGTTTATGAAAACCCTCAGGATTTCACTAGAGTAGGATCACAATCTTGATCATGACAGTGCTAAAGGCAAAGCTATTCTCATTAACTAAATGGATAAGCAGAATGTATTAAATACTGTGATGAAACTATATCCCTGCCAGTTGAGGTTGCAGCCAGCTTTAATTTAAAATCCAAATGTAATTTGTCCTATCCTAACTTTGACTTGAAAGTTAATTAGGTCCCAAAACTGTTAATTTTATACTGAAGGTGAAGGAAAATATTTTGCAGTTTCATAGTTAATTACTAGTTTGAGTTTAGCAAGTATTAGAATTATTCCAAAATACATCAGCTTTTAGCTATACACATTTTGGGTCCTGTGTGCTCAAAAATACCTTACAACAACATGTAAAGATCAGAGGGCTAAATCTCATTTGGAAAACCATCAAAAATAACTGAATAAAATAGATTGTACATAAAGAAAACTTACTACATTTTGACAATATCTAGGTCTGATCTTCCTGTTTCAGAAAGTGTTCCAGCATTTAGCACAATCAGCTAATAAAAATGCTCTGCTTGACAGAGAAAAAGCAGAGTCTTTGCTGAAAGAGATGGTAGGCAAAATAAGCAGTCTCTACAGCTTTTAAAAACCACTTTATCTGTTTTGACCTGTATTTCCCCAAGAGATTCAGTCAGCATACAAACTAGAATCTGTTTATCAATTTTTCTATACTCTTCTCCCAGGCCCCTACATTTTATTAAGTTTAGAACACCACCTAATAATATGCTTCACAACTGATCTATACAGGATAACTTGAAATAACTTCCTACTGG
This sequence comes from Todiramphus chloris collaris, assembly GCA_025345505.1. Lineage (NCBI taxonomy): Eukaryota > Metazoa > Chordata > Aves > Coraciiformes > Alcedinidae > Todiramphus > Todiramphus chloris. The sequence continues at coordinate 24,781,816 of JANVCC010010406.1, read as the reverse complement.
AATGAGACTCATCTTTGGATAGTTACCACGTGAATGGTTTGCACATATAATTCCTGTAGGATTTCACAAGACTTCTATAAACTGAAAAGATAACTTTAAAAATATGCTGCACTCAGACTCCTTAAAAAGTCATGAATGTTTGTCTCTGCAACCAATACTGAAATCAAGTGGAAAAGCATAGCAACTTACACATAGAATCCATTAGATTTGTCTATAATATCATAAATCATTCGTGATTTGATTAAACTAAGTTTATCCATAGCTGCAGCTCCACCATTATTCTTTATCCATTCCAGTACCAATCCCATGATATAAATACTGCAAGAGAAAAAAAACATTTTTCAGTCACATTATTTAAAATAAAAAAAAATAAAAACCAGACATGTTCAATAGTTCATAAAATGTTTCAGCAACAAAATGCTACATTTGGATTTAGGGTGCTTAAGATTATCAATTCAAAATCTGCACTATTTCACAAATTATGACAAATCTAAAAAGGCACTGATTTTTGGACAGATGAAGTATCCTGCAATTCAAATGCTACAGAAATCAACTGGAGCAAACTTAACTCTTTCTACCACAGAAGGGCACATGCTGTAGATTTCCTGCAGCCCGGCGGGACTCCCCAGGACACCCCCAGGCGTGCTGCATGAATTGACAGTTCACTGACCACACAACTGCCTGTCAAGTCCTAGAAAGAGTCAGTTAGTGCACAATTTAGTAGCGGCTACCCTGTGCGGGTGCTCTAGCAAAGACACAGGGGAGGAATCTCGAATTTATGTACAATAATAATGCCAGAAATGTAATCACATTTTCACAAAGGTTAATAAGAAGTAATCCCATTTCTTTGCCCACATGTACAGTGTAGTTTTGTAAAACAAATAATGATGTATCACATTTAACTATTCATTACCATTCAGGTTCTAAGCAGAGATCTGGAAACCCACTGGCAAGACATGCCTTGGGACCAAGTATTTCAATGCCAGTTACTAAATGAAACATTAAAAAAACCCCGAGGCCTTTTGTCTTTGTGCTTTTGCTACAAAACTCAGTTTGTTCAAGTTCAGGCATTTCCCACGACTACAACACTTCACATAAAAAACAGTTCACAGGTTTTTATGGCATATTTCCAACAAGGTTACTTTTATTAATCCCTTCATTACAGATTCTAAGGGAGTGCTCAGAGAACATTACAGGTTTCCCTAGCACAGATCTAGCAGGAAGCTGTTCTAAACTTTGCTACTTTTAATTTCTCAGGAGATGCCAGTATCAAAGCTTTGAACACTGCAGAAAGACTGTCGAGTAACTGAGGTTACAGACTACATTTTATACAAAGCACCTTCTAGCTTTGAGAGCACAATCTTGCCACATTCATGATGGCTTGTCAACAGCCACAGTGTAAAGGATGTTAAGTGCAGTATAGCTTTTGCCCTTGTCAAATATACAAGGCCACATTCACCTCTTGCCTTCACTTCCTTGAGTGAGACTTCTTGGACAACCAGGGTTTTAAAGAAATCGGCCTTACAGTCATCCACAAAACCCAGACAGCTGAAGTCTTTTATCTTTCTTCCATGTCAGTCAAAATAATATTTCTGGAGCGATTTTGAATGCAAAATGCATTCTGGAGTTTGGTAATGAGATTTTCTTAGCAAATTCATCGTTAATTTTAGCAAAGCAGATTAGGATCAAAGAGTCAAGCTCTGTAGCACCAAGAAGTTAAAGCCATTAGCATTATCTTAATTTAATTTAACATTCTGCTGAAGTAGCTTTTGCAAATTCAGTTAATATTTCCTGTCTGTTTGCCAGCAGACCATTAGAGAGTGCAAGGAAAAGAGCAGAGAGAGAGAGAACTAAGAAGCTTTGCCAGTCCCTTGCAAAAACCGGAACAGGCATTTAGAGCCAAGCCAAACAGATGTGCACCCTGCCAACATTTCAGTCTGCGTTACGCTCTGGATTCTGGAGCGTACTCCAATGTGGATCTGTAGCATGAAGTGAAAGCTGGCAAGACAGTGATCAGAAAGAATAAAGACTGTTAGTTCAACTTTATTTTCATCTCCCTTAATCTCCCACTAGCCTGTTAACATTACTGACATATACTGAATTACAGCTAAAGCAGCACTTTCTTTCTAGAAGTTCTCTGCAGCAGCTAAAATAAAGATACAGAATTTGTTTGGCTTTTCAAACCAGAAGCAACACTATGTTCAAGTGCTCAGATTAAGTAGAACTTTGGGTTTTCAAATGGAAATAGATTTGTACTTGGAAAACATGAATGGATGCATTTGAAGCCTGGCATGTGCAAGTACACAGTGTTCAAAACAGTACGTGTGACTTGGCAGTGAGGAAAGTAACCAATCATGAAATAGAGGCTTTACCCATTCCTAGGGAAAAGGACACACTTACTGTCCAGGTTACAAAGCTACGCTCAGAAAAGCAACAAAAGTCCGGAAACATTGTAAGATTAATTCTTATCTTAACAGCAGTTCTAAGGATACTGGGTGTACACAGGCGATAGGGCAGACAGGATGACAGCAAGAGTACATCATTACAGCACTATACACTGTACGGTATCATACTGCTTGGGAAAAAACAGTTGTGCACTGTAAAAATCTGAAACAAATGTATGCTCAAAAGGCTTACTGTTCTTTTGATAAATTAAAGTAACTGCCTATGTCATAGCAATAGTACCCTTCATAGTCAGAATCATCAGATTCAGACAAATTCAATAGAATTTTAAGTGATACTAATTGTAAGTAAGCAATGGCATTAAGGTAGGCTCTATACATAGAAGTCACCATAATTTATGCACATTAGTGCATTTAATATCTGTTGGACATCATTAGGCAACATAATTTTGCAAGTTATGGCATGTACAAAAAAGCTGTAAGACCTGATATTAAATGTCAATACAAGGTTACATTATCAAACGGTCTGAAACAAAAATTACATCTTCATAAGTAGAAATCATTATTTTCAATGTAATTTAAAAACCTCTCGGGGAAAAAAGGATACCTGGTTTGAAGATTTTATTTTTTAAAATAATAATAATTTTAGTGGACATTGGAATAAAAATGCTCCAGATTAAGAATGGGTAGATAACGACTGGCTCAACAACCAAATATTCCAGCAGCAAAGCATCATTTCACTAGCTATCAGAAGATGGGAGATAGTAATTTTTTTAAAAAGCAAGCTGTAGTCTGTTCTGCTTCTTGCATACATGAAATCACCAGGTACATGCCAATTTTATGATCTTGATTGCTTGCAATGGCTAGACCAATTTTATTTTTGGGTGCCAAGTTGAACACTGAGGCAATAGTCAAAGAAATAAAACACCTTTAAAAAAATCTTTTACATTTTTATTTCAAAACCAGCAGTAATGAATTATGTAGCTAGAACAAGAAATATTAAAAAAAAAGAATGCATAGTCTTGTCATATTTACTATTATTAAAACCTTTGATAGCAGTAATATTTACTGTTTCCAGCAAAGAAAATCAATACCAATCTGTAAATTCAAATGCTGAGAACAACCTCAGGCACAAGTTAAAACAAGTCTGTACTTATTCAAGAAGCAAGATTAAGTGCCAGATTACCTACTTGTAATGATACTCTATCATTGCAATTACATACGTGTAATGATAGAAGCATCACCACTGAATTGACTATAGTTGTGTTCATCTAAATTAAAACTGGATCCTGAAATTTCGACAATGGAATTATGACATAGAATATTCACTTAAAAATATCATGTCCTTTATGTCTCAGTCCCACTAGGTGACCTCAAAGCCTACTACAGTCACATGGCTGGACACCTCCCATGTTTTCACAGGAGTCATGAGAAACACTGCAACACATCAGTGACTTGAAGGCAACGACTTCTGAAACTTTTCTCTCTAGGAGCAGCAGATGGCAGTGCTGTAGCTTTCTGAATAACAGGTATTAAATAGCAGGGTAAGTTACCTGTAGCATGGTGGAGTGTTATACAGTGAGCCATTCGCTACTTGTGTTTTGTAATCCAGTACTACAGGGCATTCTTTCAGTGCAAATCCCAGCAAGTCCTCACGTACTATTACAACAGTGACTCCAGCACAGCCAACATTCTTCTGAGCACCAGCAAAAATCACGCCAAACTAGGAGGAAAAAGAAAAGGACTTGCTACATGCATTCACTAGTAGATCTTAACTGAGTAATACACCGGTATCATAGAATAGGCATGCAACTCAGCTCAACAGCCTGGAGAATGTATTGAAAATGAGCAAGTTGTAGGTCAAAGAAGAGTTAGAAGAAGTTCTGTTTTCAAAGTGTACTTGCAGCTACAGTTGTTATCCCATGTATGTCTATTGTCAGAGCCACGTGTCTTCACTCAGCTAAGGAAAATCACCACAACAGATTTCCCAATGATTTGCTAAATGTTTATTTAGTAGCCACAAATAATTCTCAAGGCAGCCTGTCCCCTTTTCACACTACTCCAAGAAAAGTTATTAAAAATAAATCCATATATAGATCACAGTATTTTCAACCAATCTAGTATTTCGGAACAGGCATCATATAATCCACACGTTCAATCTGTTTGGCAGACCAGGAAAGGCCAAAATGAATGCACTATTGCCCCTTCTTTTTGCTACGGACAGCTAAGAAGGGGCAACACACTACTTCACTAGTCAGTAACACTTCCCACTCATAACACTAGAAAAATATTAGCAAGAACTGTCTTCTGCCTCAGTATTACCTAGGAAACAGACAATTGTGAAGCACTGGAAGCTTTAGCAGTTTAAAAGGGTCTACAGATTTTCTGTGTAAGAGACAGGATCAAAAATTCTGATTCATAGTACCCTGCTATAGCCACATACATTATCTACAGACTAAGTATGACTCAGAAGATACCTTTTCAGCTTCAGCATCAGTGAAGACCACACACTAGACAAATAATCTTGGACAGCTACTAACATGAACAATTTCAACTCAGTTTTTACTGAGCAACAAAGCATTCAAATCTCAAATTTTAAATTTTAACATTTGCATCCACCATTAGGTATCAAATTAACAAAAAATTACTTGCTTAATTTCACTGCTCAGCATCTCTGGCCATGCAGACATTTCAAAGCGCCCAAATATATGCATTGAATTTTGAAAATCCTTTATGCAGCCAATGTGTCCAATACTGTACCTTGGAAACATCCACAGGTCTGGACAAGAAGTTTGATGACATATCACAAACCAAGACTGCTCCTTTGACATCAGGTACAAAGTCAAACTCCACACCATGAACAGTCTCATTAGCACAGTAGTAGACATAAGATGCATTTGGATTAAGATTCCAAGTGCTTGGGTCAGGAATGTCTGAGACAAACAGAAAAGAAAACCAAAGGTCACTGGAAACAATTTTCCTGGCATGCAATTTTACTTGAACATAGGACTTAAATGCAATCGCAGAGAAATTGTGTGGTATAAAGTATTAATTACCTTGTTACCAGGAATATGTAATTTATCTGCAATGTAAATATACTAGTGTATTCCCAAAATTCTGTGGCGAGACATTGTTAAGCCTGCAAACACTCTTCTGGTTTTCAGCCCTTATTCCTCAAGGGATTTTTTTATGTTTGCAATCCCAAACTACAAACTACTGCCCCAGGGTTCCAAAACAGGATCTGAGAGGAATTCAAGCACTGGATCCAAGCAGCCTCCTGGTGCCTTTCGAGCCATCAAATTGTCCAAATTCTCAACAGCAAAGTCTTCCACAGCTGTGTTCTAGTGCATCCCCAGAAGCATTTCAGCCCTGCCCACGTTGAACAAGAGGTTATCCACCTACCTCCCATTTAAGCTTTGCAACTGATCTTCAAAAAAATCTGTCAACATTCAATATACAGGCATGCCCTGACAGCACAGAACAGGTTTTGTATAGAACAGACAGTTGCTCTTCCTCTCTTCTCCCCTTCAAAACATCAAGGAGAAGTGCTGCTATTGCCTCCACCATTTACTGCCTCTCCCCTGATCTACAGCTGCAAAATGGTGAATACACTCCCCTGGACTGGGAATGTGTAGGTTCAGTTCCTTCCTTTGCCTCAGAGGATATAAAATTCTATTTCAAGTTAATATACTAACTTATTAGAGCACGATGTTCTTTGTCTTTTGTTTCACCATTATTCCCAGTTCAAATACTATAATTTGGACCAGAAGGAAGAGATGTGAGCATGACTATCAGGAGTAGAAACCAGAACTCAAGTGCCCCTGCTTCAAGAGTAATTTAAGTAGATCCAGTGACAAATTATACACTTAAAATATTCTTGAAACAGATTCTCTTATAAAAATTCCCAATGCCTCAATTACAGTTAACCTTTTATGCACTGTGGCCACTTAACATAATGAGCTTCAAGAGGAAGAGTTGAAAATGCATCTTCTATTCCACAACCAACTGCCTGTTATGACAAAGGGGTGGGGAAGATAAGTATCTGGGTACCCTTAAATGTAGGAAACAGAATGCAGGTCTTGCATCTCCTGGGCCAACAAGGTTAAGATCCCAGACATGCTTCTAAATTTCAGAGTAAATCTGAAACACCTCACAATAGCCCTGCAAATAGCTTAAGAATTAAACAAACAAAATAATTAAGATCAGACAGCTCAGACCATTTTCCTACCAATACACATTTGCTTCTTGCTACTTACTTTCTGGGATCTGCTCAGCCTAATTTCACCATTTTGTTAAACCATCTCCTAGCAACGAACACAGAGATATGTGGCAGACAATCTTCTGAGTGCTGGACAGTCAACCCAACAACTAAGTTGGACCCATTTTTAGAGTGATTCAAAAAGCTAAGCATTCACATGGATTCATGTAACCAACTTACTTGTATACGATCCTAGTTTTGGATGAACAATATTCACTTTGGCGTATTTCTCTGCTTCTTTAGCTGCTTTTGCTGACCAAGCTCCAGTAACCACGTAATCTGCTTGTCTTCCCTCCTTTAAAGCGATAAGATTAAGTGGGATTGCACTGAACTGACCAGATCCACCTCCTTGGAGGAAAATAACTTTGTAGTTTTCTGGTATATTTCTGTATGCAAGAAATAACCACTTATATTATTCCCAGAAGACACAGTATGCATACTACCTGCTATTATGCATTTAACAGCAGCTGAGGAAGGCAACTGTCATTTTAGAAGACTCTTTGCTGAGAAGTTAGATGAAATACTATTAACTTACCTCAGAACTAGCCTTAGATAACAACTTAAAAGTATTAAGAGTAATCCTATACATATTACTGATACGAATTTGATGAAAACAAGCTTTCCCCACCCCTACTTTGCATAGCATTAAACAAATTCACTCCTCAGTAGCTCTAACATAGTACACACACAACTTAAAAAATACTCCAGCAGAATTAATGCTTGCTGTAATTTTGTCTATTGCTAGCTTCACAGCTTTCCTGTCAGGCTAAGAACTTCACACCAAAGTGCTCTCAGTAGAATTCAGCTTTGAGACCCTTCAATTTGAAAGTACAACAAATCGTATATGCACAGCAAGTGCCACCAGGAGTTGTTCACATCGTCACAAAAATTACTTGCTCAAATTATTCATTAAAATCCCTCTGCTAATAACTCTGCACCTGAGAGTCAAGCTGTTACATGAAATGATCTACATTATTTGCTACTATGACAACATTAATTCTAAAACACGGTATGTTTATTTCAATCTTTTCAATGTGCATCACACTACAAAAAGGAAAAGGGCTCCTGATCAGTGTTTCTAAAAACACAACTGCAGAGCTTATTTAGTAAAATCAGACTGATGAGCAATGTACCTCTATACCACTAGACAAGTGATTTCTATTGTTCCCACTTATCTCGTGAAGAAAGCTCATGTCCTTCATGAATTCTATGAAGGAGAAAAAATTAAAATTTCAGAAGAAAATCAACTAGTCAGTGTATAGTAGGCACATAAAAGCATGTTAACCTAACAAAAGGTTACATTGAAACATATCAGCATTGTCATATTGAAATATATCAGCATCAGCCAAACAGAAGACCCATGTCCTCTCCAAAAAGACTACTTCATTAGACATGGTATCTAAAAAAACCAAACACACAAAGAAGGAATTTCAAGGAAAGGCCTCCAAATCAGTCATTATTGGTGCAATTAGCACAAGCATAAAATAAAAATAAGCAGGAAGTAATTTACTTACAGCAATTCACGCACAAGATTTTCAGCTGCATTTAAAATTTTTGTGAAATCTGAGGACCGATGGCTCATTTCTTTGGAAAGGAAAGAAGTAGTAACATGAAACAAAATGGTAATATATGAACGCAATTGAAAAATTGTGCTAAGCTTTAAACCTTTCACACTACAGACCCAAAATGCCTGCAGGCTCCCATTCCCATCTTTTTGCTGAGCCTTCCTAAATACCCACAAGACTTATACCTCCAGTCTTGTCCAGGTACAGGCAAACCCAGTCCATCCATATTTGTCATCCACATGAGCTTATTACCCCCACAAACAACCACATTTCCATTAAAAAATATTTCCTAGAAAGGTGAAAGTTTTCCTCATTCTTAAGAATCTTCTCTGCTACTAATGCAGTGGCAAGTATACAGCACAGGCAGTTATTTTGTTTTTCCATTTTTAACAAGGCTTCTTCATGAAATAATCCTAACTAAGCATTAAGGACATTTAATACTAACTCCTTTAATTAAATCCATATGCTTTCTTCCCTCTGTAAGACTGCACAGTTGAAACAAGAATCCCAGCCCTGCAGAGACTGGTGCACAATCTACTTCTAGCAACCAAACAGTCTCACAGGACTAGTAAAATGCCCATCGTCTTGGCATAAAGTTTTTCTGCAGCTGGGGCTGAAAAGCCAGTCAGGTACCCATAGAGAGCAGGAGACATCTCCACCTTACACAGTGAACAGCACTGGCTTTCTAATGGGAAGGATGTTATTCACTAAAAACATTGGAAGCATTCTGCCACATAGTACATAAGATACCGTATATGGTATCTATATATAAACACAGGTATCATATGTACTATATGCAGATATACATATATATACACCATCTTATATATGTATATAGAAACATTTTAATATTTTGCCTATATATACACACATACATGACCAAAGATTCAAAAAGTACTAATGTTTTACATATGATTAGTTTATTGGGGTTTTCTTTTGTCTCTAGTGCAATGTTTAGGATCACTAAACATCTGTTTATGTATCATTTTATGGTTTCCTGATGAATGGTAGAAAAGCAGAATGAAAAAATATCCTCTGGACAAACATGTTACCAGAATAAAATATTTGAAAAGGAGCTACAATACCAACATAAAAAACCCTCATTAAACAATTTGGTTAAATATCTATGTTCTGAACAATACAGAAGTTTTAAGTCTTACCAAGAACACTTATACCAAGTCCTTTGTAGTCCACCAATTCTTTCTGTGCTTCTAATAATACCTAATAAAAGAGAAAAATCCACAAATAAATTAAGGGAATTTTCCATTATCTAGAGTCACTGATGCATCATTCATATTCCAGCAGCTCCATAGTGCAATAACCTGATACTTGTCAACTGAGATCAACAGAAGTATAGTCACGAATATAATTTTGCTGTAAGTAGTACCTGAAGGCTTTTAATAAAATAGCACAATTAAATCATATGCTTGATGTGGAGACCATGTTTTAAGTTATTATTTCAACTGTTATATTTCCAGAGTTCAGAGTGATTTCCAGGGATGGGATGTAATTCCCAGCCTTTTACAGACCACTTACTGTTTGCCTGTGTACTTCTTCTATTCAAGCATCTTAAATATCCACCTCCACCCTTCCACCTTCTGTTCTTTCATTGGAATTGGGCAAACAGAATAACCAAAATATTGAATGAAATACAACGAACAAAATTAGCTTGGGGAATTGGAGATCTTCAAACCAACCCATTAGGACAGCCCCTAGTTTCATATAATGTTCTGCACTTTTTGAAGATGAGCTTTCCATATACTACTGGAATTTAAGGAAGAACTTAAGTAAAATTTTGAGACCAAAAAACCCCGCAGGTTACTCCTAGGAGCCCTATCCAGGAAATCTGCAATTTCAGCCTTCCATTTTTCTTTCTTTTTCCATAGCTCTTGAATATCAACAATTGGAATTAGATTCTAACCATCGGATCTGAAGTTTGCCATTTCAATAAATTCTTGTGTGAGAGCCAGAATGGTTTTAGCTCCTCCTAAAGGAAGCAGGAGGATAGCAGCCCCAGTAGAAAAGCTGCCAAAATAAATGCAGGATCTACCAAGATACCACATGCTCTGGACTGTTGCAGAAGCAAGCAGCCCATGGTGCTGACAGGGTACCTGCATGGCCTGTCAACTGTAACAGATGGTCACCAAGAGGTCAACCAGAAACAACTGTGCTGCTTTTGCTGTTAGAGACTGAGAAGTTTTAACCACTGTCTTTCACATGTAAACTTATCCACGTCATGGGGGTAAAAAAGTCAGAGGGAGCACACAGACTATTTGGAAGCAGTTGTTAAACTGCTTGATAAAATCCAATTATGTTAGTGATATTCTTTATCTGACAATCTGCACATGCCTTACAGTAGACATTTATGATATGCCTTATAATAGCCATGTAGAGCTCTGTCCACCTTCTTGCTTCAGAAAATCCAAGCACTTCAAATGCGGCATCAGCCCAGAATCAAAGGGAAACAATCAAGGCAATACAGCGGTCCATATAAGCATTTTCAAGAGGGGAAAACATGTTAATAATATGGAGTTCAGCCATGCTGTCCTCAAGGCCTAAATGCAGTTTTCAGTACTCTCTGTTGGAGAGTTGGATGCTGCAGCAGTTGTAGTGAGAGCTCCTTTCAGGACCAAGGGTTCAAGACAGAATGACAAAATTTTTTGAAGCATAACCTCCAAAGGACACTTCTATGAAAAGAGACAAGAAAAAGGAAAAAAGGAAAAAAAAACAACAAAAAAACCCCAAACAAACCAACAAAAAAAAAAAAAAGCTGCAGTAGAGCAAATCTGTGTACCTAAAGAAAACTGTTAAATAACTAACACATAAAATAATGCTGAAAACTATGAAGGGAACTAAGAAAAGAAGAACAACAAAAAAAATTATTCCACAGTACATAACTCTTAAGCTGAAAGTCAGATGCATACGATTTGTCTGCAACCACCCTCTCTCCATGTGCAACTGGATAACCTACAGCTGCTGATGCAACTTTCCAGAGGGTTGAGTCTGCACTGTACTCATCACCACTCGTTAAAGAAAGACTTCTCAGGGATTTACCAGGGCACTGATCACCTGACAAGCAACACAGTCAGCATCGCTACCCTTGTGGGCCTGAGGACTGATTTTTCCATCCCAAAACTGACACAGCAGCTCCGGGAGAGCAATCCCGAAACCACACCGGGGCGCAATCCCAGAGAACCGAACTTACCCGGGCGTTTCACCAGGCAGGGAGGGGGAGAAGGAACAAGCTTTCGCTCCTCTTTTTATTGTCACTTACACGAGCTTCCCCTGCCCTCGCTTTGCGGTCGCCGCCCGCGGAAGCCCCCGAGGAGCTGGGTTGGGAGGCAGAACCGGCCGCGGTCGCCGCTGTCCCGCCATCTCAGGCCGGGCGAGAGCTCCCTCAGGGCGCGGGCAGAGCCGCCCGGCCCGCTGGCGGGGCTCCCCCCGCAGCTCCGGGGGGACGCAGACCGACACCCCCGCCCCCCGCAGTGCCCCTGCCCGCCGCGGGAAAGGTCCCGGCCCCTACTCACGGAGCGCGGCAGCTTCGCCGGCCCAGCCCCGAAGTTGGCCACCTGCCGCCCGCAGTCCATGGTCGCGCGCTGCCACTGCCCTCGCCCGTCAGCGGCGCCGCAGACCCCCGCCCATATAAAGCCGCCGCCCGCCGCCCGCCCGCCGATTGGCTCCTGCCGCACACACCCGGGGGGCGGGGCTCCCGCCGGCCCGCCCCGCCCCGCCCGCTGACCCCGCCCCCCGGCGGCCCATTGGCCGCGCGGGCACGGGCAGGCAGCGTGGTGAGGCTGGCGGCGGCGCGGGGCGGAGCCCGGCACGCGGGGCGCCGCCAGCGGATGGCAGCCGCCCCCCCCC